>CM077013.1:65048898-65767462 GCA_039090855.1 Macrothele yani | reverse complement strand
TCTAAAAGTTTGATTTGAAAAATTCTTTCTGTGTTGGGTACAGCTCTTCAGGGGAAAGGTTTTGCATATAATTCCTCATTTTTGGTAAAGAATGTTTTGCCTGCCAGAGGGCGTAAGTGTTTATTTTTGCTTCTGATGTATTTGCGATAAAATCTGAGCTAGAAACTCGATTGAAAAAATTCCTCCTTGGACCAATACCGCTCACCTCCAAAAACTTTTTGAGAATACCTCCTGCATAAATAGTGTATAATTTTAACACCAGGGGCATATACGTATATCTTATTTTTGTCCATATCTCTGTTTCTAGGAAGGAGTACGATTTGAAAAATTATTTCTTTGTTGGAGAACATTTTTGGTGCGAAATGTTTCTCATATAATTTCAAATATTTTTTAACGTACTAGTGCTCCACTAGAGGGTGTAAGTTCATGTTTCCGTTAATAGTAATATCTACGGGACTAATAACCCGACTGAAAAATATTCTCTTTCGACCAAATATTACTATGAAAACTCCTTGTGTGTATTTTTTCCCCCAAATAATGCACAATTTCGCCGCTAGAGGGCGAAAATGTTTAATATATTTTTTCTCAATATCTGTACTTCTAAATGCCCGCTTTAAAAAATTCTTCTAACAACAGATATCATTTACCTTATGGAACACATTAGGTTTGTATTGGAGGAGGTTTGTGGTTCACAATTCTGCCACTAGATGTTGTTTTATGTACTTCCATTTGCAGCCTATCTCTGCCTCTAAAACCTCTATTGAGACATTTCTTTTTTTTACTGTATGCCATTCACTATAATAAAGATTTTTGCTACAATAAGAAGATCCTCTTCAAATAATGTGTACAACTTTTTCCCTAGGGGTTGTAAAGGTCAAAACGTTTTTCTTGCCATCTCTACTTCTGGGAGACATATTTGAAAAGTTATTTTTTCTTAGCATAGCTTTTGTTATGAGGAATACTTTTAGCTTGTTTCAACTTTTCCATTGTGCAAAATTCTCCCGCTGAAAGGCATACAGTTATATCATGTTTCCTTCTCTATCTCTTATTTTAACTGGGATTTGAAAATCTTTTTGTCTCTAATACCTTCCTTCTAATATGCAAAATGTTTTTTGTGCCATTTGTTAATTTCCATAACATACTTTTTTAGCCACTGGTGGAAGTAAGTAGTAAAAATAGCTGATTTTTTTTTTTTGTGGGCTATTTTGACCTTTACTGAAATTTGCTAATGAGTGCTTTATATAAAAATGTGCCATAAAATAAGATTGCTTTCTAATATCAGAAACTTAAATCTAGTTGTTTCTTAGTATTTTCTGAGAAAACTAATCACTTTGCATCTTCTATAATTAGTTTTCTAATCATGCCCAGTTGAATTGCCTTGATCACTTATGAATACAGTTGTACACAGCCCTTGGATTTAAGGTTTTCCCATTATATTTGTTTTTCATTTCATGTTGGAAATTTTTGTGCACACTTTGTTTGCTGGTGAGTGCAAATTTAAAACTTAGCTACAGCATCAATATTATGTTGAAAATTCCTTCCTTAAATAAACTGTAACACAAATACTTGCTCCCATGATTATGTGTTTAAGAAATAACAATCCCTTTGGTCCTTTGAAAAAGTTCCAAATATTTCATTTTTTGTTACTCTTAAATTTCCAATGTAAGCATTATTTCAAAATAATTAAATATAAATAGTTATTTTATGTATTGATTGTGTGGTATATGAAAGCATATAGATTAAGATAATACAACGTAGTTGTCACAAATGTTTATTTTCTCAAGCCAACCATGGTTTCGCTGGGTATTGACCTAGCTTCATCAGGACGAAAGGCACGTAAATATTCAAATTGTATATGACATCATAAATGGTGTTTACAGTCACGTGTTTTGGTTAGATGTTTCCACGCGTTGGATAGAAATGGCGTGGATGCCATGTCATTAACAAGTTGCGAAGACTTCTGATATATATGAAAAGCTTCCAAAAGATTAAGTTTGGTGGTTGAATCTGGCTTGTCAATAAGTTTTGCTTCTTCAAAGAGAAATTTGTGGTCCATTTCGTAACAGTGTTTAGCCATCGATGACTTCTTTAGGTCACAATTCCGAATGTAGGTCTTGTGCTCCTTCAATCGAAAACGCAAGGCTCTACGGGTCTGTCCTATGTACGAAGCTCCACATTCACATGGAATTTGATAAATTCCCCACGAGTTTTTGTCTTCAACATAGTCCTTTGATCCTAAAAATCTCATTTTGTTTATGGGTTTAAAAATCACCTTAAAATGAAAGGTTTTGAGAATTTTTGTAATTTTGAAGCTAATGTCACGGGAAAAATGGAATAATGGCAAAATTCTCTCGCAATGGGTGCATCACAGGAGTTAATGTGGAGGTGGGCTTCGGTCTCCAGAATTTTGTTAGAGCCTTGTCTATAATGGAAGGGTTGTATCCTCGCTGTACTGCAACAAGTTTAAGGAAATAAAGTTCTTTTTCCAAACTGTCCTTATCTGAACATATACGTATCGCGCGATATACGCAACTGTAAAAGGCACTGAGTTTTTGTTGATAAGGGTGATTAGACTTGGCATGTGGAGGTGAAAAAATAGCGAAAGGCTTCCAATAAATTGTGGTTGCGAGAGATTGATTTAAGCGAGTTACCAGGACGTCAAGGAATGGTAGGCATCCGTTGTTTTCAGTTTCGTAGCTGAATTGAATGTGAGGATCAATGGAATTTATAAATTTGACTAATTCCGGAATTTCAGAATGTTTTCCCTTCCATAGAACGAAAGTATCGCCTACATATCGTATCCATAAGTCAAATTTCACGAGTTTGAAAAGTTTTTCTTCAAATCGACGCATGTAGATTTCACATAATATAGGTGACAGTGGGCTGCCCATGGCTAGACCTTCCGTCTGTTCATAAAACGTTCCACGGAAAGTAAATCTGTTCTGTTTTATGCAAATGTCCACTAGTCTTGTTATTTTCTCAACTTCAGGTTGGCTGTAATGATGCTCTACAAGACTTGATTTTAGGGATTCCAGAGCTCCTTTTACTGGAACATTGGTGAACATAGATACCACATCAAAGGATAGCATTAGTTGTTCTACGTATGGGTGTAGTTTAAGTCGATTGGTAAACTCAATGGAATTTTTCACAGATGTTTCGTTTGGAGTGGCCAAGGTAGATAATTTTGAAGATAAGAACTTCGATAACTTATATGCTGCTGTGCCGATATTACTTACTATTGGCCGGAAAGGAATTCCAAATTTATGTATTTTAGGGAGAGCATAGAATCTCGCACAACCGGCGTATGAAGGTTTAAGTTTGTTTTTTATGTTTTGGCTCAGAGTTTCTGAGTAATTTCTGTATTTCTTTCAATTGTTTATCTGAAGGATCATTCTTTATTTCTTTGTAAGGTCCATCCGAAATAAGATTTTTGACTTTGTTATCATAATGATTTTTGTCTAACACAACCACCTGGCCTCCTTTGTCAGCTCTAGTAATGATTAAATTTGAATTTGAGCGCAATTCTTTAAGCACATTAATTTCTTTGGTGGTTAAATTTGGTCTAAGTAATGTAGCGTGATTTGCGGTTATCACTTGGCAGATACAATGTCTAACTATTTCTTTTTCTTCAAAGTTGAGACTGCTTTTTATTAGAGATTCCTCAACTGAAGCAACTATGTCTGATACCAGTATCTTTCTTGAGATAGCAAAATTAGAATTATATCGTAAAGTCCTCTTCTCAATTTCTGTGAGACTATGACTGGACAAGTTGACAAACACTTCATTATCTGGATACACTATTCCATTATTATTACTATTAGTATAAGCCTGTTTATTCTTATTACCTGCTATCAAATTTTGGAATTTTCTTTCGAGGGAAATTCTGGGATTCGATGATATGTTGTTACTACGAACTGAAGTGTTTTTGTCTAAAGTGTCAAAATGTGCTAATTTGTTAGCCAGCCAAAGATGTGGATCATAAAGTTCATGTTCCACCTTTGCAATGTCCTTCCGAGTGTCCTTAATAACAGCTCTAAGAATCGCAAAAGAAGCATTGCTGCTAACTGCTCTTGTTACGTTCTGAGTAGGTATTAGGTTACATTTCAAGGATATAAAGTTCGGTAAGATGCAGTGTCTTTTGCATCGTTGTAAGAAATTCAAATGGTTCAATAATCTGAACTTCTTTATTCTCAGTTTTGAAAAACGATTGATCATACTTTTCAAAGTGGTCATATCTTCTCAGGAACATTAGTTGTACAACGTTCCTATAATTCACTTATGTTGAAAGTTGAATTTGAAGTAGCCAATAGGATGTTAAAAAGGCTTCTGTTTAAGATGCACAGACCTTTACTTACGCACCGGTGTAGTCTGGAAGTCCGTTAAACTGAAGATTCTTTATCTCAAAGACTACAGTCTTGTGACGATTATATATAGATTAAGATAATACAACGTAGTTGTCACAAATGTTTATTTTCTCAAGCCGACCATGGTTTCGCTGGGTATTGACCTAGGCTTCATCAGGACGAATGGCACGTAAATATTCAAATTGTATATGACATCATAAATGGTGTTTACAGTCACATGTTTTGGTTAGATGCTTCCATGCGTTTGATAGAAATGGCGTGGATGCCATGTCATTAACAAGTTGCAAAGACTTCTGATATATATGAAAAGCTTCCAAAAGATTAAGTTAGGTGGTTGAATCTGGCTTGTCAATAAGTTTTGCTTCTTCAAAGAGAAATTTGTTGTCCATTTCGTAACAGTGTTTAGTTATCGAAGACTTCTTTAGGTCACAATTCAGAATGTAGGTCTTATCATCATATCATTATATATTATATTATATATTTATATATTATATTCAAATCACAGAATTTCCCTCGAAAGAAAAATTCCAAAATTTGATAGCAGGTAATAAGAATAAACAGGCTTATACTAATAGTAATAATAACGGAATAGTGTATCCAGATAGTGAAGTGTTTGTCAACTTGTCCAGTCATAGTCTCACTGAAACTGAGAAGAGGACTTTACGATATAATTCTAATTTTGCTATCTCAAGAAAGACACCGGTATCAGACATAGTTGCTTCAGTTGAGGAATCTCTAATACATTGTATCAGCCAAGTGATAAACCGCAAATCACACTACATTACTTAGACCAAATTTAACCACCAAAGAAATTAATGCGCTTAAAGAATTGCGCTCAAATTCAAATTTAATCATTACTAGAGCTGACAAAGGAGGCCAGGTGGTTGTGTTAGACAAAAATCATTATGATAACAAAGTCAAAAATCTTATTTCGGATGGACCTTACAAAGAAATAAAGAATGATCCTTCAGATAAACAATTGAAAGAAATACAGAAATTAATCAAAAACTCAGAAACTCTGAGCCAAAACATAAAAAACAAACTTAAACCTTCATACGCCGGTTGTGCGAGATTCTATGCTCTCCCTAAAATACATAAATTTGGAATTCCTTTCCGGCCAATAGTAAGTAATATCGGCACAGCAGCATATAAGTTATCGAAGTTCTTATCTTCAAAATTATCTACCTTGGCCACTCCAAACGAAACATCTGTGAAAAATTCCATTGAGTTTACCAATCGACTTAAACTACACCCATACGTAGATCAACTAATGCTATGCTTTGATATGGTATCTATGTTCACCAATGTTCCAGTAAAAGGAGCTCTGGAATCCCTAAAATCAAGTCTTGTAGAGCATCATTACAGCCAACCTGAAGTTGAGAAAATAACAAGACTAGTGGACATTTGCATAAAACAGAACAGATTTACTTTCCGTGGAACGTTTTATGAACAGACGGAAGGTCTAGCCATGGGCAGCCCACTGTCACCTATATTATGTGAAATCTACATGCGTCGATTTGAAGAAAAACTTTTCAAACTCGTGAAATTTGACTTATGGATACGATATGTAGACAATACTTTCGTTCAATGGAAGGGAAAACATTCTGAAATTCCGGAATTAGTCAAATTTATAAATTCCATTGATCCTCACATTCAATTCAGCTGCAAAACTGAAAACAACGGATGCCTACCATTCCTTGACGTCCTGGTAACTCGCTTAAATCAATCTCTCGCAATCACAATTTTATTGGAAGCCTTTCGCTATTTTTTCACCTCCACATGCCAAGTCTAATCACCCTTATCAACAAAAACTCAGCGCCTTTTACAGTTGCGTATATCGCGCGATACGTATATGTTCAGATAAGGACAGTTTGGAAAAAGAACTTTATTTCCTTAAACTTGTTGCAGTACAGCGAGGATACAACCCTTCCATTATAGACAAGGCTCTAACAAAATTCTGGAGACCGAAGCCCACCTCCACATTAACTCCTGTGATGCACCCATTGCGAGAGAATTTTGCCATTATTCCATTTTTTCCGTGACATTAGCTTCAAAATTACAAAAATTCTCAAAACCTTTCATTTTAAGGTGATTTTTAAACCCATAAACAAAATGAGATTTTTAGGATCAAAGGACTATGTTGAAGACAAAAACTCGTGGGGAATTTATCCAAATTCCATGTGAATGTGGCGCTTCGTACATAGGACAGACCCGTAGAGCTCTTGCGTTTTCGATTGAAGGAGCACAAGACCTACATTCGGAATTGTTACCTAAAGAAGTCATCGATGGCTAAACACTGTTACGAAATGGACCACAAATTTCTCTTTGAAGAAGCAAAACTTATTGACAAGCCAGATTCAACCACCAAACTTAAT
Source organism: Macrothele yani (assembly GCA_039090855.1). NCBI lineage: Eukaryota > Metazoa > Arthropoda > Arachnida > Araneae > Macrothelidae > Macrothele > Macrothele yani. The sequence continues at coordinate 65,760,723 of CM077013.1, read as the reverse complement.
CTTTTGGAAGCTTTTCATATATATCAGAAGTCTTCGCAACTTGTTAATGACATGGCATCCACGCCATTTCTATCAAATGCGTGGAAGCATCTAACCAAAACACGTGACTGTAAACACCATTTATGATGTCATATACAATTTGAATATTTACGTGCCATTTGTCCTGATGAAGCTAGGTCAATACCCAGCGAAACCATGGTCGGCTTGAGAAAATAAACATTTGTGACAACTACGTTGTATTATCTTAATCTATATATAATTGTCATAAGACTGTAGTCTTTGAGATAAAGAATATGAAAGCATTTTAAGAATAATGCCACATATATATGTATTTTTGAGTTTTATGTTTTTTTTTATTCTGTAATTTGCTTCAATAATTGAACTAAAGCCAAAGTAGAAAAATAAAAGTTTCTCAAAATCAGTGTAGTATAGTATACAAAAATTTAGTAGATATTAAACCTGGTCACATTTTCAGTGACAGTTTTGGTATTTCAGTATTTATCCGTGATTCTAAGTTTCTGATTAGCTGCAGCGGACAACATTTTTAACATTTTGCGTTCTGTATTAAGTTTGCCCAAGCATGTAAGAAGTAGGTTACAGATTAAACAGACCTATGGTTTCATTATATTTTAAGTGAGAACGTTTAGATCGTATGCCCTGGGAAAAAATCCAAAAGTCCTGGAAATGTCCTGGGAAAAAATCCAAAAGTCCTGGAAATGTCCTGGAAAAGTCCTGGAATTTTGTGATTGAAAAACCGTTTGAACCACGGATTGATGTCCGGTGAGTAGAGTGGCCAGGATAGTAAGATAAAGGCATTGGAATGCTCCTCAAACCATTGTTGCACATTCATAGCAACATGGCAAGGGGCATTATCTTGCTAGAAGCAACATGTGCCATTGAGGTAGGCAGTCATCATGAATGGGAGGATCTGATCCACCACAATGGATAGGTAGCCTGAAGTGTTAAATTGTGCAATCTGTTTTCCTGGGAATCATTCGGTGATGATTCCCAGGAAAACATGTTCCACCCGAGCACACTGGCACCTCCTGCCTGTTTCTTCTTGTGCTTTCATGTTGGGATGATTTCTGTCAGCATTGCTTCACCGCACTCTCCATCGACCATCCACGCGATAAAGCAGAAAATGTGATTCATCTAAAATGGCAACTTTCTTCCACTGTTCAATGATCCAATGCCTCATCTTAGATGCAAATTCACGCCATAATCATCTGTGTCTGGCCATCAGCGTGGGTACCTTGAGTGGATAGTAGCTCCAGTGATTCATAGAGACCAGAGTTCGTTGGACTGTGGTCTGCGATATGCTCCTTGATATGCCTGCATTAAATGCTCTGGCCTCTGGCCAGTTGTTCCATTGTGGCCCGTCTGTTTGATCATACTAGTCGGGATAGCCATCGCTGCCCACAGTTGTCAGTGCTTCGTGGTTGCCTCTATTACCCTGATTACTGCAGGTCTTCCCGGTTTCTTTCCATTCTTGGAACACTTTAGCAACTGCACCATGTGAACAGTCTACAATATTGGCCATTTCTGTAATGCTATCACCCTTCAGTCATCAATCATTCCTTTTTCAAACTCTGTTAGGTCATGTCCTTTTGCCATTTTCATGCAAAACTGAATACCATCCATGAGTTCATGTGCTTTAAATGCCTTGCATGTGTTGCTTTACATGCTGTCTGGTTGCTGGTTAGAGTTCTTTCTTAAATCAGGGGTGGTCATAATTTTTTGACTGGACTGTGTAGGCCAGGGATGCCAAGCCTATGGCACGCTGTGCCACTGAGTGGCACATGAAGATGATTTGGGTGGCACACCAACATGAAAATATTAACATTAAATTAAAATTTAGCACTTTTAGAGATAATTTTTCAACAGCATGTCTGTAGTGTTTTCTTGCAAATAACTGAGCTTTGACGAGAAAATTAATCTAGCCAAGAAGTGTCCTCCAAAGGGGAAGTAAATAAATCATCCTCACCTCATTTAATCGCTTTATGCATTAATTCTCAAAAGTTAAGCATCACATGCACACCATTATTTTATCATTCTGCTCCTACGGACATCCACCACGAGACATCCACACTTGCTTCAGCTCAAGCCCCCATCTCTCATCTCTCCTGCTTCTCCCTTACCTTTGCAGGAGGGAGAGAAAACCCATCTGATAGGAAGACGTGCATGAAACAGCGAGTTCCTGTGAGAACTGAAAGTAACCTTGAACAATGAATGGAGAGATTTCAAATTTATAACTTAGCAACACTGCGAGGCCAGTCCAGAGCTTCAGTTTGTCAAAGAAGGTTGATTTGTTTGTAGCTGCTGCTTATTTCTCTTGTGTACTGTAATTGTTCTTTTGCTGGTGTTTTTGTATCCAGACCATGCAAACATGTTTTTGGTGTTTCGGTTTAAAAAAAACAAAAAAACAGCAGAAACTTAGCAAAGATAGTGGCCGAGTATTTCAAGAACAGTAGACATCGGAGTTCGGAGTCATTGGGAAAAACAATTAAGCTTTCTGTTGCCTGTGTACGGAAACAGTAGTGTTCCGCAAATTAAATGTTTAGCGTCATTTTGAGAGGAATCGTAAAAATGTTTGTTTCATGTCAAATGAAGGAAGAAGGGAGTATGTTTCACATAAAGTGAAACAATATGAAAAACAATTAAATTGTTCAGTATCTTCTTTTAGGCCAAGGAATAGTATCACTGCGTCTAGTTTTCATCTATTTCGCTGTACTGCACAGCGGTAAGCCACTTTGTGATGGTGATTTTTGAAAGTGGGTTTTTTAGCCAGGTCTGACACATTATTAAAATATTTTCCCAACAAGCAACAAATTGTGAATAGAATTAAGGAAATGCCAACCAGAAGGAACTCTCTTAAAGATAAAATAACAAGAATGAGTGAAGATGTTACAGATTGTATTAAACCTTATTTGGACAATGCCAATATGTTTTCAACATGTCTTGATTAAAGCACTGATGTGACGTCACAAGCAAGGTTAGGTATTTTTGTTAGATTTCCTTGTGGAAATGTAATGGGGGGGGGGGTTGATTTTGCTGAGTTTTCCATTTGCAATCACAGGGAAAGATATAATTCGTGAAGTGAAGTGAAGCAGCAATTTGTAGTAAAAATGGGGATTGACTTAAATAAAATAGTATCTATGACTACTGATGGTGCCCATAACCAGAACACAAATAGGTTATGAACTGAACATAAATGCCTTGGCTAGTAGCATTCAGCAACAAGTTTTACACTAATGTTAATTTAAAAAAAAAAAAAAAAAAAAATGCAAACAACAGGTGGCACACTTGATAGCAGTAAAACAAACTATAAGTGGCACACTAGTCAGAAAAGGTTCGCCATCCCTGGTAGGTCTATATGTGAGGGTAATAATGTAAGGAATATTTTACATTGCAGTCCTGTGTATAATACTGGCTGTATTGCTTGTTTTTTTCTTCTAGTAAATGTATCTGTGTGAATTTGTTTTAGTTTCTTTTCTTATTTACTTCCAGTGTAAAGCGTAGAATAGACAGTGGTTCTGGTATGAAACCTCGTGAATTTATTTATCAACTTTTCCAATCATATGATTGGCTTCACCTCTTCAAAAACTTATAATTGCAAATTCTCAGGTGAGTGTGTTAAAAACATAAATTGTTTGGGGAGAAAAATAAATTTAATTTTGTTATTTTTTGAAAAAAATTGGATTTGGCCCCTTTTATTCTGTTTAACACAGCTGATAAATTTTACTTTTGTGTGTAGCTCAAATACATATCTAATTTAATGATGTCTATAGATGTTGTGGTTGAATTTCAAAGTAACACTGGTTGTGACAGATATAAAAATTGCTTAGCAGAAATAATGGAAATCTGAATAGCTTTATCTGACAGCTACACTGCTGGCCACCCAAAATGCAACACCAAGAAGGACACGAGATAGCAAAGCTAGATTTACTGGACACATAACAACAGATACAAAGATGAAATGACTGAGCTTACAGGTCCGTGCGACTTGCGGAACACGCAGACATCAATAGTTCGTGTGGCCCCTATGGCTGGCAATAACGGCCGCTTCACGCCACGGCATCGAATGAAAGAGGCTTTGGATGTGGGCTTGGGGTATGTCGGTCCAGGCTGCTTCCACACGTTGCCACAGTTAATCAGGCATAGTTGCGGGTGGTGCTTGCTGGGCCACTCGGTTGCCGATCAGCGACCAGACATGTTCGATGGGCGACATATCAGGAGAACAGGCGGGCCACGGCAGCAGTGACACCTAGTGGGCAGTGAAGAATTGTTGCACGATGCGTGCTACGTGCAGGCGCGCATTGTCCTGTTGAAATGTGGCCACTGGCAGGTCCTGCAGGTAAGGGAGGACTACAGGCTCCAAAACGTCGGAGATGTAGCGGTGGCTGTTAAGTGTACCGGGGATGCGTACCAGAGGGTTGGGGGTGTCATTTCCAATTGCGCCCCAAACCATAACGCCAGGCGACGGTCCAGTATGGCGATGCATAATGCAAGCGCCATACAGTCTCTCGCCGCGGTGCCGCCACATGCGGATCCGACCATCGTGGTGTTGCAGGCAGAAGCAGGATTCATCGGAGAAGATGATGTTGTGCCATTCCGTAGTCCAGGTGCGGCGTTCAATGGCCCACTGCCGCTGCACTTGCCGGTGGTGTAACGTCAATGGCAATTGGGGCAATGGCCGCCGTGCGACAAGTCCCCGCTCCTGCAGACGACGTCGAATGGTACGTGCTTACACAGGTTGTTGCGCAACACACCCTAATTCCTGCGCTAACGTTTGTGATGTGGCAGTGCAAGCTGTCAATGCTCGCCGCACAACATGCCTGTCCTCTCGTTCGGTGGTGTGCCGCGGCTGCGGCAATCGCTCACGTCGGTCCGTCCGTCCCTCCTGCACCCACCGAATCCATACTCGCCTCACTGTGGCTTGATGTCGTTCCACATGGGCGCCGATGTTTCGGTACGATAAACCGCTGTCGCGATAAGCCACTATTCGTCCTCTGTCGAACTCTGAAACGTGCTGGAATGACTGCCGTATTCTTCGACGAGGCATCAGGAAGCTTTCCCAAGCACAGGTCCGGCAGCACAACACACTTCCACTACTTACACCCCGCCTTCTGTGCACTCTTCTTATAGTGCATCTCGGTGGTGTGCTGGGCGCACATGATTTGCATATGCCCTGCAATGCTAATCGTTTGCATGTCCTCTCGCGGGCGACGTATGCTGCGAATTTCAGGCCAATCGGATGCTTCCTTCTTGGTGTTGCATTTTGGGTGGCCAGCAGTGTATATTAAAATAAATGCTTATGCTAAATATTTTTTTGTTGTTGTTTAGTATCTACATTTCAGTTGACAGTGAAGGTTTTGTCTTTTGGTCATGTATAATGTTTTCCAATTGTGGGACACTACTTGGTAATCACATATACGGTCCCCTATGTGACGTCTCCCATTCGACCTATGAGAAGCATATTTAGGAAAGGTATCTCCTTCCACTGTGATTTCTTGCACGCTTTAGTGCTGAAGTTCTCTTTTTGTTTTCAGTTAGTGCGTGCGTGGTTTGAGTTGATAATTAGCTCAATTTAGCTGTTAAAAATAACTGTTAAAATAAATTTTGGTTTTCGTCATTTTATTAATGATTATTTTGGATACGTTTTTTCGTTAAAGGATGCTTTAAACATTATCAAAAACTTTGAGATTTCTACTAATACACATTATATTCAAAAACATGGTGTAGTTCACAATCTTGGGCAAGCCCAGTTAAGTGATATTAAAGGTGTGAAGAAGGATGTTATGTTCGAAGGAAAAAACATTTCGAATATTGAAAACAGGATACCATTTGATGGCATGCCATTTGTTTCCATTGATCACTTTACATTAAAGTGTTATCAGGGTTGTTCATTGAACAAAAGTAAGTTGAAAATAATCTAAGATCATGATTACCCATGTGTAAAAGCAAAGTTCAAACAACAACAACAACAAAAACGAATTGTACAGCAGAAATTCAACTGAAAGAAATTTTTAACGGATTTTTACCCCCACTCGATTTCATACTTTTTTTTTTTTTTTTGTGAGAATTCCATTAATAACAATGTTTAAAATCACACACATTTTAGGCACCCATGAAAAATTTTTATGAAGCTGTTTTCATCCACCAATGGAAGTGTTCGAATATCTGCCTAAGTGCAAAATGCTGGTGACTAACCCAGTAAATAAAGCACAATTAAAGAAATATTGATGAATGATGCTGTAAGCCATGCAATAAGAAACATCTTTCTGGTATAAACAACACTGAGAAATTGTTGAAACAGAATTGTCAACAAACGACGACTTTCTCGCCAGAGTGCGAGAAATCACAGTGGAAGGAGATACCTTTTCTAACAACACTTCTCATTGGTCGAATGGGAGACATCACATAAGGGACTGCATATGCGATTACCAAGTAGTGTCCCACAATTGCAAAACATTATACATGACCTTGTCTTTTTAGCACAGTTGCTTGCATGCAATTATTAGTTGTCTCCTGGTGGGACCAGGTTACAGAATTTTCCTTTAGTTTAATAGTTTGATATGAGTGAGAGAAAGGAAAGGGGAATAGAAACTATTTTCAGGAAAAATTCTGAACTTACTGAATAATGTGTGATTGCTGTTTGGAGTACTCTGACTGGGTGGCTAATATGGGTTATTCAGAAACAAATTGGGCTCATCTGAATTTCACTTCATTGCTACTTACATTTTTGAGTGTTTGGTGAACTTCCTAATGAAGAAAATGTGCTGATTGTTGTTCACTATTATGTGAGTGAAATGCTTTTCAGAATTGTCATGAACCTATACAGAGAGTTGTCATCACAGAATCTGCGGTCATGCTAAAAGAAATCTTCATAAGAAGAAAAGGGCATCCTTTATGCTGAATTATTAGATCCCATGAAATCCAGTGTATACAAACCTTTTTCTTCTGTGAATTTTCATATTTACCAACCTAGCATTTCTAAAAAAGATACAAGATTCTAAAACTCCAGAAAAATACATGCAATGTTTTTACAACACAAAATGCAAACTTCTGTTTTGAACAAAAAGGTTCCCGCAGATATTCATACACAGCAAAATACACACAAATGTAAGGACAAATCCCACCAAAGTAGATAGTTTTTAGAGTGAATAGTATTTCCAGAATAATGCTTAAAAACTGCATTTTCTGATGTTTTTAATATTTAGGAAGATTGTTTGACAGAGAGAACAGATTAGGTGGTGAAATCAGTGGGTGAGCAAATTCTTCATTGAAAATCATGGCTGCTTTGGGAGGTTTTCACAGGAATGATGGATTCTCAAAAGAGTCCCGAATGGCCGTGTATGAAAGTGTAATTGTTCCTACTATGATGTATAGCAGTGAAACCTGGGTACTACAGAAGAAACATAGAAGTTGTTTGTGTGTCGGAGAAATGCGTTACTTACAGGGAGTTTGTGGGAAGACATGTTCTGGTCATGTGAGGAATGAAGATTTGTTGCAGTTGTTAATGTGAAGCAAAATGTTGTTAGCAAGGTGGAGACTAATACTCTTAGGTGGTTTGGCCATGTTGAAAGAATGAGTGATGAGATACTTACTAAGAAAATTATTTCAGCCCAAGTGGCAGGAAAGAAAGGCAAAGGAAGGCCAAGGAAGTCATGGGAGGATCAGATTCAGGAGTGTCTGAATAAGAAAAAGATTGAGTATGAAGTATAGAATATCTTGTGTATGTCTTGTGATGGATGTCACTGAAGCCTATGTTGTGTGTCAAGATCACTGTTAATGGAGAAGTTTGATATGGCAACAGTAAGTAAATAATCAGTTAAAAATTTATCTGGTGGTTTGTATTTCTTTGCTGAGCTAATCTCCGAGAACACCTTAGGGATATGTATTATCAGTTAAACGTTTATTTGTCAGATGGTCTTTCTTTGAAGAGCTAACCTCCGAACATCAGAGAACAGCTTAATGATATGTATTTAAAAATTATACCATTACACAACTAAAATTATACCATCACACAACAACTCAACATTGTTAATGTATTGTTTTGGTAAATATAAACACATACTCTCACTAGTGCAAGCCTAAGATATCACCCATATATATCCAAGATTGAAAATTTATTCCCTCTGGAAAACCCCACTCCAACTTTAAATATTAACAAACTAGGCACAATACTTGCATTCTCCTCCTTTATTTTCATTTTTGAATGTGATACCACTATACACACACATATTAAAGAGCTCATGTTGTTATAGTTATTATATGAAAAAAAAATCTAAAATTTCTCAGATCTTAGCCCCTGAGTTTGTTCCATGTCAACATATCCTAATATTCAAAATTTTATCCTAATCCAAAAATGTTTAGAGATTTCACACCATCAAATTTCAACATGCCTTTCCCTGAAAATATTGATAATCATCAATTCACAGGAGTCAAGGTCAGTTGATTTCTGCCATGCTTTACAGTGATCGACATAATTATCCAAAGTAATTTCACCATATAAACACCACATAATAGAAAAGTGGGAAATTCACAGTGGCACTCTGGAGAAATATGACTTAAAATTAGGAGACTCCTGCCTAAAGTGAGAGGGTTGGTATGTAAGATCATTATCTATAATAGTATGGATTATTGCACAGTGAAGTATTGCCTTATTGGCTATGTTTGTTGGGAAAACCTACTGGATCATTATGAGAGTGAATATTAAATTTTTCAGATTCAAGGAAACAATGACAGATAATATTTTCCTTTCACTGAATGAAAGAGCAACTTTTATTCATCAAGAAGACCAATAGATGGCACTTCAGGTTCAGTTATGAGAGAGTACCAGTAATATTTAGTTGATTTGCATGTCATTATTGAATAACATAATCATGGAGGTGATGTATGAACATTTTTGTGCCATGATTTTTATGATTTTACGTGAGGACTGACTCAACAGCAGTGCTTAGAAAGATTGTAGGGAGCCTTTTCAGAGTCTTTGTCTCACACAACTGTTTAAAAGTGGTTTGTAGAATTTCACTGAGGCAGAAATCCCTGAAAGATGAAGAGCATAAGGGCTTCCTGGATACAGCAGTCATGGAAGAAAATGTTGCCCTTGTGTAAGCTTTGATAAACAATGATCTACAGGTTTCTACATCACAAAGGTCTGGATTCGCTAGGATAAAGTCAGACCTGCCAACTGTTATGATTTTATCGTATTACTAGGGGTGTTCTAAATGAAAAGGTACGAAACGTCATAAGAACGCAACCGTTAACATATTTGCCTATGCCGTTATGGGAGAGCGTAGCGACACATCTAGGGATGCGATTGGAGTCGCCGGCGTGGACCGGAGCATGCACGGGCGCCCGCATGCGCAGGAGAGAGCAGAGGCTCTTATAAAGAGCGCCGTCCAATTGACGCGGCAGTGCGTGTGAGGACAGGATGGCGTTCACATTGCAAAATTCGACGATTGAGGAGCAGCGAGGCGTTATCCGATTTCTGACAGTGGAAGCTGTTAAAGCGGCCGCTATTCATCGCGGAGGGTGTGGTTCTGCTCCATGATAACGCGCGTCTACACGTCTCCCAGGGTCACACGCGCGGAACTGGCCAAGTTTCAGTGGGAGCAGCTTGACCATCCCCCTACAGCCCGGACATGTCGCCCTGCGATTTCCATGTGTTTGGTCCCCTGAAAAAACATCTGAAAGGGAAGCGCTTCCACTCGGACGACGAACTCAAGGACGCTGTGCAGGACTGGGTCTCGTCACGGCCACAGGAATTCTGGGAACAAGGAATCCTTCGGCTCGTTAATCAATGGGATCGTTGTGCTACGGCCTGTGGTGTATACTTTGAATAAAGTCTTCATTTATACCCACAGTGTCGTTTATTACCTTTTCATTTGAACACTCCTTGTAGTACGATAAATCATGTTGCAGTATGCTAATAGATTTTGCAGCTAAAAATACGCTTTTTTTTTTTTTAATAGTCATGTTTCCTCCCATTTTTCCCCTTTTCAGACAGCATTGTAGTAGAATCGCGGCGATTGGCGACGTATGTTGCAGATTTATTTTGGTCCTGCAGACAAAAATGACATCCCCAGAACCCTATTAAACCATCGTGCAGACTCCCTATCATAGATGCAAGTTTTCTGCCTTTCAAAATTTACGAAAACGGAAGTTAGGTGTAGTAAGGATTTCTTCCGTAATCGTAATCTTTTTTCTCCCAAAGGACGATGTACATCGCAGAATTATTTTGTACTCATCCCTGTAGCAGAATCGTGGAGACGTACACCTTAGGTTTATTTTGTACTCATCACTGTAGCAGAATAGTGATGACAGCCGACGTACATCGCAGATTTATTTTGTACTCCTCCCCGTAGAAAAATCACGGCAACATACATCGCAGGTTTATTTTGTACACATCCCCGTAGCAGAATCGTGGTGATGGCCGACGTACATCGCAGATTCATTTTCTACCAATCCTCGTAGCAGAATCGCGGCGACGGGCGACGCACATCACAGCGCAGATTCATTTTCTACTAATCCTCTTAGCAGAATCACAGTGACAGCCGATGCACATCTCAGATTTATTTTGGTCCTGCAGACAAAAACGACATCCCCAGAACCCGATTAAACCATCTTGCAGACCTCCTAAGATGAAAGTTTTCCGCCTCTCAAAATTTCCGAAAATGGAAGTTAGCCGGAGTGAGGATTTCTCCCATAATCATAATTTTTTTTTCTAATAATTAACAATATGAAAGTGTTTGCTGATTAGATTTAATTAGTTTCTCAATAAAATTTTGATGTAGAGAAAAAATCCCTACATTCTCATCATCAAGAATTTATATAGCTGAAATAGGCTTCAAAAATTATCAGCATGCGTCGTGTACGATTTTTCTATCTGAGTGTTACATATTTTGGTTCTGAGAGGTTGGCAAATGTGATTAAGTGTACTGTCATTCCACATGTTCCAACATTGCATTTAAGTATACAGTTTATGTATTGTGGCAAGTACGTTGTGAGGAATACAGGGTTCGTACGGTCTTTAAAAGTCCTTAAGAACTCCTTATTTTTTATTTCCATTTCTAAGGCTCTTAAAAGTCCTTAGTTTTTAAAACAAGTGCTTACTGCAGTAATGGGCATCGTAACCCTGCCCCCATTTTTGTTTGTGCGTCTGTAAATATGCCAACCCGTTCACCAGGGGAGCTTTCTTCTAGCTCATTGAAGGAAGATAATCCCCTGGAATGTTCTTAGAAATGATCTCCCTTCAACACACCACCCCTAACCTCCCACTTTTCCCATTGTAGCCTGCATGACTTACCTTGTGTGACCTTACCAGTGGGATTAACATCTGTGTTGTGTGTCTTTTCAGGGGTCAGAGGGTCAAAGCAAAGGTGAGGAAGGTGGGTCTGTTTGACTTCTTCACAATTTATGGTGTCAGTTGTCTCATGTGGTCTGATCTATCTAGTGTCTTCTGCTCTACTCAATTCACCTTGCTTCATTGCCGCTGTGTCTTCTGCTTGTCCTTTTTTTTGGTGTGTATTTAATTTTATTCTTTGTGGGCAAAGTAGTTTATATTTGGGGCAAAATGCCTGATAAATGGCCACTAGCGCTGTTTCCCTACATATGTATATATACATACTGACGGGGCTCGACAAATCCCGGGTGCCAGGGCGACCTGGCGCCGAAAATTCGGGCTGTGGTGCCTAATTTTCTTCTTACTTAAGGTTTCATAATTTGCAGTGAATACCATAATTTCTGTTGTATAATCCATAGATTATCTATTAAAAAGTTATAAATTTAGGTACTGCGGGACACTGATGAAGAAAAAAAAAATAAAACTAACGGTGCTGCGTTTTAAAAAGTCTGCGAGGTAATTGTCAGGAGAGGTGGTGTCATTGGGAAAGTACCGAAATAGCAGTAGCAGAAAAAATGTAACATTACAGCAAGATAGAAGACTGCAAAGAGATTGTAGGAATATATATATATATATATATTTTTACTTAGAAGTGTTTTTAAAGAAAATATGACGCAAGGAAGGCGTTACTATTTGAACATGTGGAAGCCTGCGTGGTGTGAGAATCTGTGACTCTTGGGAATCCCGCAAAGCTATCCCATAGTATGTAACCATTCTGCAAATCGCATTGCCTAGTTTTGGTGCTCTAATTGTATTAGTTAAGGATTTTTCTTTTCTTTCGGTATTCAGTTGAAACGTATTCAGAAATAAGACAATGCTATGGACTGTCCGTAATTTCAACTGATTTTTTAGTGTAAATAATGAACTATGGTAATGCTGCAACAGCTAGCGATTTTAGTTCTTTATTAATTTTAAAGTAACATAAAAGTACTTCAAAATGACAGTTACTTTTTCAATATGATGATAATTTCTTTCTTACATCTTTGGATTTCTGAGTTGGTCCTGTGAATCACAAATTTCAGTCATAAATTATGATTCACGATTAACATGATAGGTGCGAATTTATACGACTGTCATACATGCTAATTACTATGGAGCGTCCGTAGTTTCTACGGATTTAGTTGTCTGACTACGGAACTCACTCTTGAAACTATGGATTCTACAAATTTTCATTTTGTTTAAAAAAAAAATATTTTGCTATTTTATGATATACACAAGGTTCTTAAGCAGATTCGCGGAATACTACACGTTTTTTTTTTGGTCATCATTTAGATCGTTTTCAAGATTGATTCAAAACTGAAGATAATTTTTATAACTCCTCATTCTGATAGCTTCGAACGTCATTACATAGTGTCTTCTTCCTAGTTGCTTTTCTTTCATACTAATGTTTGTGTAACTAATTTTATTTATGTTTCATGAAGAGTTGTTTATCAGACCATGGCCTCTGCATTAAACATATCTAATATGGTGGATAGCTTACTGGAAAAGCCTTTCAGTAGGAGAGATTTTGAAGAAAATAATCAAATTAAAATTGATGGTAAGCATACACCTGAAATGAAAAAGATGACTTCAAAAGGGCAAATCTTCAAACAGAGGTTTTAATATTGACTGGTACAGAAAAGACCATTGTCTAACTGGTAGTGAATCAAGGAACAAACTATATTGTTAACCATGTTTGCTGTTTCCTGTGAGTGGCAATGAAGTCTGGCAAGAGAAAGGCTTCAATGATTTGAAAAATTTACCATGTGCTTTGGACAGGCACAAAAAGTGTAGAGATCACATTCTGGCAGTTGTTAAATTAGAGTTGCTAGACAAAACAAGGATAGACTACTCTCTCAATGAAGCGAAGAGAACAAGTGACTTACGTCATAATGAAAAAGTAAAAGAGAATCGTGATGTAATGAAGAAGTTGATTGATATTACAACACTACTGGCCCGACAAGAGCTCCCATTTTGTGGACACGATGAGAGTGAAGTCTCTGAAAATAAGGGAAATTACCTCGAGATGATTGATTAACTCTCCAAGAGTGACGAAACATTGAGAGTGTTTATGGAGAATAGTACAACATTTTCAGGAACTTCAAAAACAATACAGAATGATTTAATTGAATCAGTTGCTCATATAATTAGGAATGAAATCAATGCAGATATTGAAAATGCCCAGTTTTTTTCTTGGCAGATTGATGAAGCGACAGACATTAGCTCCCATGCACAAGTATCACTTATAGTTCGATTTGTGAAAGATGGAGTACCAGTAGAAAGATTTTTGGGATTTTTTGACGTAAGTTCTGATCGGTGTGCTACTTCGCTTAAAGAATCACTGGATCGTGAGCTGGAAAGATTTAGCTGCGAAGAAAAACTAGTTGCACAGACACATATGATGGCGCAGCAGTGATGGCATCAGAGCTGGATGGATTGCAAGCAAAAATGAAGTGTGATGCCCCTCAAGCATTATTTGTTCATTGCTACGTACACAGGCTGAACTTAGTTTTGAGCAGAGCAGCGTCAGTGTTGGTTGAAGGAATCACGTTTTTTTTTTTTTTTTTTTTGCAAATTTAAATGCAATTTGTGCATTATTTTCCAAATCGGCAAAGCGTGTTAATTTACTAGAATCTGTTGGTGGACCCAGACCACCTCGTGTATCTCAGACCAGGTGGAACTTCAAATCTCGTTCAGTGTTTACCATAGCTGACTACAGGTGCCTGCTAATTGAAGTATTTGAAAAAAATTGAGGATGATTCCAACTATGATGATGAGACAATTCACGAAGCAGCAGGACTAAAACGGTGGCTCCAAGATTTTAATTTCGTTTTTCTTCTCTTCTCATGTAAAAAAATATTTGATTTAACTAAGGTTACTTTCTCTGTACTGCAATCAAATAGTTCCGATGTTACATTCTGTAAAAAACGAATTACTGGCTTATGTAAAAAATTGTTGTACTTTCGAGATCAGAGACAGTTTGATGATCTCTATCATAACGTGTGCAGTGAGGTTGGTTCTCCAAATAAAAGATTTAAAGGAAGCAATGATATTCCAGCCACCGTGCAATACAGAAGACTGTATTATGAGGTAATAGACAATGTTACAACTCAGTTAAAATGCTAGTTTTCTGACATTGAGAAATTAAAATTTCTTCAGCTGGTCGATGTACACTGCTTTGAAGCTCATTCTAGAATTTTTCCTGAACACTGTTTTAAAGCTCTGCTTCAAACTTATGAAAAATACTTTGACAGCACGAAACTGCATAGTGAGCTGCAGGTTCTGTATTCAGACAGAGATCTGTGGAACAATGCCAAAGGTACAACAGAACTTCTATCTGCCACATACAGTATAATAAATAATCTAGCACAGGCACTGCCAGAGCTATTTAGACTTATTTCCCTCGTAGTAACAATTCCTGCAACATCGGCTTCTGTGGAACGCAGTTTCTCGTGCCTGAAGAGGATAAAAAACTATAAGAGAAACTACATTAAGCAAGAAAGGTTGTCAAGTTTATCAGTTCTGTCCATCGAGAAGGCGCTTGTGAAGAGCATGGAAGCAGAACAGACATGGTATGACCATATAATAAATCACTTTGCCAAACAGAAAGAACGAAAGATAGACCTCATATACAAGACAATATAAGCGTAAGGTAAGCCTTCTCTCTTGCTGTATAGGTAAACACTGTGTGCAAGAAGTCTTCAAGACTTTTTCTTTTGGTGTCAGTGAAGGTAGAGGTGTACATAGAATTTCATTTGAGATGAAAAAGATGTATAGTTCAGTCTTGCTTTTTATCTTCTGTTGATCTCTTTAATAAAAATCTATTTCGATGCAATATAGTTCATGTTCAAACTGGCTTAACAGTTCCCAAATAGTCCAAGAGGGCAATTCAGACTGAAAAATATATATTTAGGCAAAGGGCTGGAGTCTTACATAAACAGGTTTTGTGTTGGTCTCAAAGTCAATAAAACATGTGTTTCCGGTAAAATCTTTATGATTCTTTTCACGGGTCACGTTACTTATTTCATACTTCGCACATGAGAAAGTAAATAAAAAAAATTATAATGTAAAAAAAAATGGCATTAAATTGAATAAATTTATCATGAAAGAAATACGGGATTACACCATATAATACAAATTTTGAAGATGACAATCCGATTTTTGGTGTAAATGTGCCAAGGATGGTAAGTCAGATAATATCCGAAAACTTAAAAATTTTCATCGTCCTGGAGCGGGACTCGAACCCGTGTCGCCCAGATAGCGCCCGGGAATGCTAACCACTACACCACCCAGGACGATGAAAATTTTAAAAGTTTTCAGTTATTATCTGACTTACCATCCTTGTCACATTTACGCCAAAATCGAATTGTCATCTTCAAAATTTGAATAAATTTATTTGAATCCAGGCTGAAAAGTAGTTTGCCTCCCCAGCAATTTTGGTCACAAACCGCCACTGGCACATACACACTCCCCTGGTGATATTCCAATGACGCAAAATATCAATTGCAGTGTAGGTTCTTAGAAAGTCCTTATTTTTCCCTCGCAGTAAAGAGTATGAACCCTGGAGTAGGACAAACTAACTTCATGTAATTTTTTTGTGTGTGACATGAACTTAAACACACAGGGTAGAGATCATGCTGTATATCTGTTATTGTGTGTCAGGGTTTTTCCTCTAAATAAAGTTACTGCTTTAGAATTAATTTTATCCATAAGTAGTTAGTGAATGTAAAAATGTATATGTCATCATCTGTTCGTTCTATGAGCAGATGCAAGGCTGATTGTGTTGCAGTTTTGTTAAGTTCTTGAAAGGCATCATTTGTGACAATGTTTAGTGCTAGTACCATTTGCTGTTGACATTATCCAAACACACCTTAGCTTCTGCTAGTAACTCTGTCATGTGCAAGGGTGGGGAATTCCTGGAAAATTTTACCAGCCAGGGATTTTTTGCCACTAGCCAAGAAGACGTGACGTAGGCACATAATTTAAATTATGACAACAGTGCGCAGGAACAGCATATGACATAAATTTTAAATTTCTGCCCCTTATCGTAATACAAATACCTATATACGCTATAACAGATTAAAAAAAAATCCCCATGAAACTTTTGATTTATAAGGGAAATGCAGGATACCAATTTATTATTATTAATTTATAATTAAATATTACATACCTAATGAGTGATGATTGTTCAGCTTTTATTTCTTTTCAATTTTTACACAACAATTATTTAGCATCACAAGATTTTCTCTTATGTCCTTGTTTGTTCCACACCCAAAGTACTACTTATCTATAGAGTCTGCAGGATCAAAAATTTTCCAGCGATGTCTCATTAATGTGTGTATTTAGGAGATTGTTCAGACTTCTGTTGACTAATGAGGTCCTCAAGTGATTTTTGATAAGTTTCATCTGGCTGAAGCCACGTTCGAAAGTTGATGCTGATATTACCTAAAAAATTGAAAACAAATGTAGTCACACTAAACTGCCCTCTGAGATTCAGAGATTAGCTCCACAAAGAAAGAAAGAAAATGCACCAGATAAATGTTTAACTGAGTATTTACTTACTGTTGCCATATCAAACGTCTCCATTTACAGCGATCTTGGCACACAGTTCATGTGATAGATGTCAGTGAAGCTTGAACCGTGTGCCAAGATTGCTGTAAATGGGGACGTTTGATACGGCAACAGTAAATAAATATTCAGTTAAACATTTATCTGGTGGATTTTCTTTCTTTGTTTGTGGAGCTAACCTCTGAATCTCAGAGAACAGCTTAGTGTGATTATTGTAATACAATTGTTTCCACTTAACTGGCTTATGTAATAAAATTTCTCCTTATGTTCAGTAATCTTTAAAAGTAGTTAATCAGCTTTCAAGTTCTGGCTACTTATTTTGAAGTCGAACTATTTGTCTACCAAACTTTTTTTGATGTCTTCCTCATTGTTTTTATGTTCTGTAACTTCCTTAAAGTGATGTAAGATAATTTTGATTTCATTGTCTCCAAAGTCATTCACATCTCTTCCAGTGGGCCAAGTGAATGTGTCAAAAAGAAATGTTTGAAGTGATTACAGGGAAATTAATGTTGAAAATTTTTTTCCATTAAATATCTTTTTGCAATGTCTATTGTAGTACAGTATTTCTGTTCGATTTGAAAAACTTCTTCCCATTTGCAACATTTGTCAGAACTACATCTTTGTAAGTTTCTTCATTATAGGAGCTAAAATATTGTTCTTCATATTTTCCTCTTTCTTTTTGCAAATTTTCTAATTTTTTTTTTTTTTTTGCTTTTAAAACTTCATTGTGTGTTTGAAAAACAAAGGACAAGTCTTTAAACATTTGAAGAAAATATAGGAGAAAACTGAGGGTTGCCACAAATCATAAATCTTTTATTTTTTTTACTATGCCTTTTACATTTTTGCTACCTTGTTTTTCATTAGTTTTATTTTCTAAATGCAACACAACTGGTTGGGGTAGTTATGGATAATTGCTCTCAAAACTTTTACTTTAGATGCCACACAACTATTGGGCATATAAATAAGTTTTGAGGGTTTTCCGTTCGGTGTCATACTTATTACTGCTCGCATGTATTTTAAGGTGGCAACACTGCAATATCGCAGTACGAGACGCCAGCTGTCAGAGTCAGTATACGACGTTCGATTGAGGTGCGAAGACGTATTTGTTTTACTCGTTGGTAAATGGCAACTTTCGTCTCGACAAAACAGCATTTGCGGGAAGTGTTAGTGCATTACTTTATTGTCTAGAAAAGTGCTGCCGACAGCTATCGTTTAATGTCAGAAATCTATGGTGAACATTCCCCATCCATAAAAACATGTGAGTATTGGTTTAGACTATTCAAAAGGGAACGATTTTGATGTCAGTGATAAAGAACGTTCTGGACCACTTAAAAAATTGCTGATGCCGAATTTGAACGAATTGGAAGCTTTACTCGATGAGGATCCATGCCAAACATAAAAAGAACTAGCAGCAGCATTAAATGTTAGTCAACCATGCATTTCACAACGTTTAGCTGCCATGGGAATGGTGCAAAAAGAAGGGAATTGGGCTCCACATGCTTTGCGGGAAAGAGACCTTGAACGTCGAAAAACCATTTGCAAATTGCTGCTTCAAAGGCGAAAAAGAAAGGTGTTTTTGCATCGTATTATTACTGCCGACGAGAAATGGATATGGTACGATAACCCTAAATGGCAGAAAGCATGGGTGAAGTCAGGTGAACCAGGTCCTTCAATGCGAAAACGGTTCAAAGGTAATGCTGTGTATCTGGTGGGACCAGAAGGGTGTGATCCACTATGAACTGCTGAAACCATCAGAAACTATTACTGGTGATTGGTATCGAACCCAATTAACGCATTTAAAATGAGCTCTCGTGCAAAAACGGCCGGAATGGGAGAATGGACACAACAAAGTCATCTTACAGCATGACAACGCAAGACCACATGTTTCTCGACCTGTGAAAAAGTACTTTGAAGGATCCGACTGGGAAGTTCTACCCCACCCACCATATTTGCCAGATATTGCGTCATCAGATTACCATTTTTTCCGGTCGATGCAGTCAGCACTTTCTGGAGAACGGTTTAGTTCTTATGAAGACATCAAAAATTGGCTGGACAACTGGATCTCTTCCAAGGAACCGGAATTCCGGAATTCTTCCTTCAGGGCATACGTTCACTGCCCGAAAGATGGGGTAAAGTTGTAGCTTCAGAGGGAGCATACTTCGATTAATATTAAAATATTGTTTTTGTTCTCCAACAATGTGTTTTGTTCACCTCAAATCCGTCAAAACTTATTTATATACCCAATAAATTTGATGCAATTTCTGAAATTTTAAAATGTTTTGTGCTAATAAGTTGCCCATATTTTCCAGGTGCTTGATTTTTTTTACTGGAATGTCCATAAAATTTATAAATTAAAATAAGAAAAGCCTAACATTACTAAATATGATACATTCTTTAGAGCATAAAGTGTGCTGAACTGCAATCAGTGAGCAACACAATGCACAGACAATATATGTGGTTAACATTCTTTAAATATGGCACATAAACCAGATATTTCACCAGCCATGTTGGCTGCTGCATCTGTTGCCAAACCAACAATCCAATAATTCTTCTATAAATCTAAACCAAGAGAAGCAAACTGTTTCTCAATAGCAAAAAATAGGATTCAGATGCAGTATTTTCTAATTCTAGAAGTCCCAAAAAACATTCTTCGAAGTGAAAATCCTCCAAATACATGCCATCAGTCAATAAACAGAGACATTGCTCTTTCCACGTTTTAGCAACCCACAGCAACCGAAAAATTGTTATTCGGTCACCGCTGGAGAATTGAATCCCAGATCTCTCCATATCTAGCTGAGCCTGTTAGCCTTGCACAGTAACATTCTTCAATTTTACTGATTTTCAAGTATCTTGCATACATGATGAATTCCTCTATTGTGCCTTTGTCTGTAGAGGTGTCTAAATGAATGCTAATGAACTGAGACTGCTTTAGTTCCTTCAATACCGATTCTGTTATGACCTCCGATATGCAAGAAATAGATTCTCTGCAAGCATATCTGTTTACATACTGGTTTTGTACATTAACTTCTAAATTTCTGGATAACATGATGAATAATTCAATATCAGAAAATGGCATGTTGTTTTTTGCAATATAGTAGCTCAGATTGAATAATACTTTAAGCTGCTTTAATATTTTATCAGCCATCGTTTTAATGCATTTGGCTAATGTGTTGTTAACAAGAAGCTGTGATGAATTTTCAATAATGTCAACAGTTTTTCTTTGCTGCACAGATTTATCATGGAATTTAAAAGTTTATCTATTCTTAGAAAAAAGGAAAATAACTCAAAGTGAATTAAGTATGAAAGATGAGAACTTCTAGAGCTTAGAAATAACCTGAATATTCCATGCTTAATAGCTGACAAATCCAAACAGATTATCATTATGAACAAGAATGAATATGAGGATAAAACGAATGCTCCCATTGAATCTTTAAAATATTTCAAGATTACAAAAGATCCTACTGACAAAATTATTACTAAATTATCTTTCTTTAAAAACCATTCAAATTTTCCAACTATGATTAAAGAAATGCTTCCCACCCATTGGAGCAACTCTTCAAAACATCTTGGGGAAAACTAAGTTGCACAAGCATGATTGTCCTATTCACCCTATTGTTAATAAGAATAAATCCCCCACTATCAATTTAGAAAGAGCCCTATTTCGGTTGTTTAAGCCTTTTTTTAGTGATCATGCTTACTCAGTTAATAGTCCTCAAGAAGTTATTGACAAAATTAAAAATATCCAGGCAACAAATTGCATTATGTTAAGTTTTGATATTATTTCATTATATCCAAACACCCCGACTCAAATAGCTATAGACCTTATTGAAGAAAAACTGAATATTTGCAACATACTGGCACTTGAAATAGACAGTACTATTTCTTCATTGAAATTTATTTCAGACAATAACTATTTTCAACATGGTAATATCTTCAAATGACTTCGGGGTTGCCCCAATGGGATCCCCTTTATCAGGCCTCCTTGCAGATGTTGTACTCCAAAATATCGAAAACCAGATGTTTCAACAATCCTCTGTTCATTTGCCATTAATGTATCTATGTTATGTTGATGCCATTTTAATTATTTGGACATGTACACTTGACAGTTTAAATCAATTCATTGAAATATTCAACAGTTTTTATCCTTCAATTAATGTCACTCAGGAATTTGAAAAGGACAATCGACTGTCTTTTCTTGACATCTCTTTATTAAATCATGATGGAAAGATTGAATTCTCAGTCTTCAGGAAATCTACTTATGTTCCAGCTATTGTTCCATACAACTCTCACCACTCGTGGAAGTACAAAACTGCTGCATTAAGATTTTTTATTAAGAGAGCTATTATGCACTATTCATCAATAACAGCTAAAAATAATGAAATAAAATGGATTTCTCGAACTGCTAAAGATTTTGGTTACAATCATAACTAATTATGTCTCTGTATGAAACAATCAAAGACGGTCAAAACTTATGTAAAACTGGAGATCAAATGGTGAGATCCTTTTGTGGGAAACTCCCTTTTATTCCACCCATTATTGGAATATTGAGGAAGGAATGCTGCAAAGTTAACTTGGATTTCGCTGATTGTGTGATGGATAATGAGAAACTTTTGACTACCTGTAAATCTGGACGATCTATTCTTCAAATGGCCGGTGTTTATGGTATACCTACTGTCAACCCCACTGATAATAGATGTAATGACATTTATATTGGAAGTATCAAAAGCCGTTTTGCAAATAAACTTCTAGAACATATTAAGAACTGGAATCAGAAAAATGAACGAACTTCCTTGATTAGTCACCATATCGAGATTGAATCATTCCCTGATTTTGCCAACCCTAAAGTACAGGGTGTTTCATAAAGAATGTCCTGATTTGAAAAATGGATATCTCGGCAACCACAAACCACCGATGAATGCCACTCGTATCATGTCTACAGGCATGGCCCACAGTTTGTTATGACTACCGCTAGATGGCAGCACGAGCGTCCAAACAGCTGCTACGCTTAGTGAGTGAGAGGATGGCGTTGAGGCAACAGAAGGCGTTTTGTGTGCTCGAATTTAGCAAGACCAAGTCCGTGATTATGGTACAGCATGCATTTAAACGGCGTAATAGCAGTGTTCCACCAGTGGGCAAAAACATTCATCTTTGGTATCGACAATTTGAAGAAACAAGGTGTTTATGTAAGGGATAGTCCTGGACGACCAACCAGCTCAGCAACGAATCTGCAACGAATTCATGAGGCGTTTCAGCGAAGCCCACGGAAGTCTACTCATCGTGCGAGCCGCGAAC
Source organism: Macrothele yani (assembly GCA_039090855.1). Classification (NCBI taxonomy): domain Eukaryota; kingdom Metazoa; phylum Arthropoda; class Arachnida; order Araneae; family Macrothelidae; genus Macrothele; species Macrothele yani. The sequence continues at coordinate 65,738,477 of CM077013.1, read as the reverse complement.
TTGCCATCCCTCATGTTGCTGTTTGGCGTGTTTTACGAGGACGTTTGCTGCTGAAGCCATACAGATTGCAACTGGTGCAAACTCTTCGTGGAGGTGACAAAACACAACGAAAAGATTTTTGTGCAACTCTGTTAGAGGACATGGAGGACGACACTGTCGTACAAAGGTTAATTTTTAGCGATGAAGCAACCTTTCATGTAAGCAGGAAAGTTTTGCGCCACAATGTTCGCATATGGGGACTGGAGAATCCACGTGAAACTCTCCAACATGAACGTGATTCACTAAAACTGAATGTTTTTTAAAAGCGCGATTTCTGTTAGAAAGGTTTATGGCCCTTTCTTTTTTGTGGACAACACGGTTACGGGCAACTGCTATCTTGCAATGCTGAAGGACTGGCTACTTCCACAGCTGCAGGACGACGCTGAATATTAAATTTTGCAGCAGGACGGCGCACCGACACATTGGAATTTCCAAGTTCGTCGGTTTCTAAACGACACATTGCCTCAGCATTGTATTGGACGCAGGGGATGCCATGACTTGGCACTACACGCTTGGCCTCCGAGATCTCCAGACATCACACCATCTGACTTTTTTTATGGGGATACCTAAAAGACAGTGTTTATGCTTCCCCTTTTACCCGCTGATTTGGATGAGCTCCGAACGAGAATCACGGCCGCAGTAAATTCTGTGACTGAAGACACTCTCCGACGCGTTTGGGATGAATTCAGCTATTAGCTTGATGGTGTCCGTGCAGCAGGTGGAGGGCACATTGAGCATTTGTAATTGTGGTGAGTGAAACTTTAGACCTTCCTTCATACTTGGCTCTTTGTTTTGTAACTATCCCACATTTGCCTTATTAAACATACTACTTTGAAATCGGGTCATTCTTTTTTGAAATATCCTGTATTTATTACACATGGAAATCACAGGCAGATCCTTACCTCTGAGGCATGATGATGGAGAAAACACAATTTTATAACTGCAGTTGTGGTTCTCCCGTTGATTTATCGCTAGCATAGAAACATTTGGTAGCTCAAGAAACTAGATAGAATAAAAAACAACTGAAGAAAAAATTAAAAACGTAAGTTATAATATAATGATACATGATTTACTTTGAAATGAATGGAACTGAAAGCGATTAATAGAGGGCGCCACGGAGATGCCACGCATCGAGGTGCACAGTAAAAGCGACACGATGGACTTGCACAGCGACTTGACTCTGGGTGAATTAATGGCTACCTAACACCAGAAGATACAACATGTCAATATGACCACTGAAGATGACTATATTTATATATGTCGAAACTAGGCTGGTAAAGGACAAGAGGAGGAATTTAGTGTTGGCTTATGAGATTCTAAAGATATTGTGGTTGTTTTTTTCATGACGTTGCTGTTGTTTGCTTTTAACTTCAAAATAACTTTTTAGATGTTTTAATTTTCAACTTAGTGTTATGTCCTGGCTTATGCTTTTAGGTTTTCATTCCTTCAAACATTCCATTTGAGGTTTGCTTTTGAGATTCTGTTCTTTTAAACATTTCATTCAATCTATGCGCTAATATCTTATGAACAACTAAATATACATAATATCTAAAGTATTGTTTACCTGATATTGTCAAAGTATTTTGCACGTTGTTGCTCTGGGAGGCACGTGCTCCCGGCCCGAGAGGTCTTTTATGTTACAGGGTTTTTGGTTCGTTAAAAATATTTTTAGAAATAAAACAATTGGTTATATATTTTCAGTTTTGGTTTGTTAAATTTTTTTAGAAATAAAACAATTCGGTTATATATTTCCAGTTGAAAATATATAACCTAATTGTTTTATTTCTAAAAAACAAATTTGACGAACCAATAACCTTTAACATAAAAGGCCTCTCGAGCTGGGAGCACATGCCTCACAGAGCAACAACGTGCGGAATACTTTGACAATATCAGGTGAACAATACCTTAGATATTATGTATATTTAATCTAAAGCACGTTTATAACATAAGACAACCCTTAAGGTTGCCTCATGAATTGCATATTTCGTAATTATGAAGGACTATTACATTATTGCAACATTAGATCAGTTGTATTCGGTTCAGTATTGTGGCGTGTCCAAGGTTGGGTCTGGTATGATTCGTCCAACGACGATTGGTTCAATGCCGATTCGTCCTATGGACAATTGGTCCAAAGGTATGAGTCGTCCAATGGGACGATTGGTCCAATGCCGATTCGTCCAATTCCGTCCTATTCTCCGTGGCGCCCTCTATTAATCGCTTTCAGTTCCATTCATTTCAAAGTAAATCATGTATCATTATATTATTCTATCTCCGATGTTATACGAAAGTACCAGTAGTCCAAAGAATGTAAAATAATGTTACATTTCATGCGTGATATTGTAGTTACAGATTTCTTTCTTTTTTTTCTTTTTTTTTTTTGGAATCACGTTTTCTTGTTATACTGTCCTTGCTGCCGTATGAAGTTACTGATGTACAAGCCGTTCTATCAACTTCAGTGTTTCTCTTTTGCATGAAATAATATAAAATACTAGTGTTCCGTTTCTGTTTGTATAATGCAGTGGTGTTTTCCGCCAACTGCCCAATGGAAACAACTGGTCGGGGTTTGTACAGTGGCCATTTCAACAGTTTTTACTCCAGCAATGTCATATTCATAACGTTTACATATTAAATCAAGTTAATAATATTGCGCTTTTTTTTAAACACGAAATATTCATTCATAGGCCCTAGGCTTAGGCTTTTTAACAGTTTTAATTCTACCGATGTCAGATTCATAACGTTTTCATATCAGATCAAGTTAATAATATTGAGCTTTTACTTAGGCATGAAATATTATTTCATAGGCTCTAGGCCTAGGTCTTTTTAGGACTTTTTATTCTACCGATGTCATATTCATAACGTTTACATATTAAATCAAGTTAATAATATTGCGCTTTCATTTAAGCACGGAATATTTATTCATAGGCCTGCGGCCTAGGTGCCTAGCAAAGACCTCAGAAATGATATGATGAGTGCCTTTTATAAGGTTTTATAGAATGTTTACAAATACCAAATATCTAGGTTGTAACTCAAAATCTTCTAAAATGGCCCGTGGCCTAGGTACCTCGTAAAGACCTGAGAAATGATAGGATGAGTGCCTTTTATTAGGTTTTATAACATTTTGCAAATACCAAATATCTAGGTTGTAAATTAAAATCTTCAAAAAATGCCCACTGCCCAGGTGCTTTGCAAACAGCTGAGAAATGCTCCATTGAGTGCCTTTTACAAGGTTTATGTAAAATGTTTACAATTACTAGGATATAAAGAGGAGAATAATTTAAATTATTATTCCTTTCTGGAAAATAAAAAAGTTTACCGTTGGTAAGATGATGCCATTGGACAAATCGGCGTTGGACCAATCATACCATTGGACGAATTGGACATTGGACCAATTGTCCCTTTGGACGAATCGGCATTGGACCAATTGTCGTTGGACGAATCGTCCGGGACCGCCAAGGTTATGCATTTAGGTTTTATTCCTTCAAATATTTCATTCAACGTTTGCATTTGGGATTCTTTCCTTTTAAACATTTTATTCAATTCATGCACTTAATATCTTACGAATGACTTTTACATCATTTGCAACATTAGATTGATCGTATTCGGTTCAGCTGCGATACAACATTCATTCATGGGTAAGTTTTTTATGTTCTATTCGAACTAATTGGTCAACACTGACAATCAGGGTGTCTACCAGGTCACGAAAGTCACCGAAAGGTCCCAAAATGAGAAAACGGTCACGGAAGTCAAGGAAAGGTCACGGAATTCACTGTCAATTTTTCATTTTTTTGTGTCCCCCCCCCTCCCCCGCGTGCCTTACCCTGTAAAAATCAAATGTCAGCTTTGAGCTAAGAAGAAGTTTTTGGCAATGACGATGACGTCCTTTCCTTCATTCAGACGAGTTCTGAAAGGACACAACGTAATACCGTTCTGTTCTTCAGCATTCATGGACTCCTCTTGGCACTCTGCCAACCGCGGTTCTTTCAACTGTGGGCCGACAGTAAGGTCTTTTTGTCGAATGTAAGCTACCGATAACCTGCTTGTTTGCTTCGCAGAAAAATTCGTCGTGGGTCATTAGGGCTGGGCGATGTACCGGTATATTGCGAAAGACTGGTTTAAGTTTTACATCGAGGCTCCAGTTTTTTAGCTAACGGTACTGCAATGTGCTGTCCTTCGCGATATCGCGATGCGATGTATCATCAAGTACGATGTTGATGAAACCACATGATGGTGTCGCGAACATTAGAGCTTCTTCACGTATGATGGGAATCCATCACGAAGCAAACACGATGTTCAAACCTATTCTTATCGGGCCACCGCGTGTTGACGATCGATGCCACAAATTAGTCTTTTGTAAAAAAGATCGCGCATATGTTATCGGTTTGTCCGTTCGTCAGTGTACATCTTACCTCTGCAACTATAGTCCGATTTAAAAAATTCTTTTTGCTTTGGCAAGATTGAAATGTGAGAATGATCCTTTGTTTCGTTTTTTTTTTTTTTTTTAGTTTTTCCGATGCACAACTTCACAGCTAGAGGGCGTAAATGAAGATATCGAATTTAAAATGCATTTTATTGCATATATTTGCTTCTAAATATTTGATTGAAAGAATTCTTTCTTCCTTTTGATGCCATTTATAACGAAGACTATTTTAGTCACAGTTTCTTTTTCAAGTAATGCATAGATCTTCGACTAGGGGGTGAAAAGGTAAATTGTGTTTCCCTCGATATCTCGCCTTCTAAAAATCCGATTTGAAAAATTCTTGTTGGATCAGAAACAGCTTCTCATGGAAAATGTTTTGCATATAATAATTAATTTTTAGTAAGTAACAGTTTTGCCACCAGGGGCGTAAGTGCTTATTTCTGTTTGTGATGTATTTGCAGCAAAATCTGAGCTTCTGAAAGAGTAGACTGAAAAAATCCTTTCATGGACCGATGCCACTCACCCCAGAAAACATTTTGAGATACATATACATCTACGCCCCTGGCAGGAAAACTATTGCTTAAAATAGCGCATAATTTCCCTGCCAGGGGGCGTAGATGTATATCTTATTTTCAATGATATCTCTGCTTCTAAGAGTGCAATTTGAAAAATTCTTTGTTACAGAGCGTTTCTGGTGCAAAATATTTCTCATATAGTTTCAAGTAATGCATAGATTTTCCACTAGGGGCGTAAAGGTAACTTGTGTTTCCTCTGATATCTCTGCTTCTAAAACTCCGATTTGAAAAATTCTTTCGGCATCAGATACTGCTCATGATGAGAAATGTTTTGCATATAATTTCAAAATTTTGATGAAGTATGGTTTGGCCACCAGGGGGCGTAAGCGTTAATTTCTGCTTCCGATGTATTTGCAGCAAAATTCAAGTTTCTGAAAAAGTCGACTGAAAAAATTCTTTCTTAGACAGATACCGCTCACCTCGGAAAATGTTTTGAGAATACCTCCCACTTAAAATAGCGCATAGTTTTCCTTCCAGGGGCGCAGATGTATATCTTATTTTTGTCAATATCCCTGCTTCTAAGAGTCTGATTTGAATTTTTTTTTTCTTTCTTGGAGAGCATTTTTGTTGCGAAATGTTTCTCATATAATTTCAATTTTTTTAATGCACAAGTCTGCCACTAGAGGGCATTAGCTCACATTTCCGTTTACAGCAATGTCTGCGGGATTAAAAACCCAATATAAAAGATTCTTTTTAGGCCAGATTCTACTAACTATGAAAACTCTGTGTGTGTATTTTCTTCCCAAAATAATGGCGAATTTTGCTGCTAGGGGGTGCCAGTGTTTAATCTGTTTTTCTTAATATATCTGCTTCTAAATGTACGATTTAAGAAATTCTTTCAACACCAGATGCCATTTACCTTGTAGAACACTAGGTTATTATTTGAGGAGTTTTATAATTCACAGTTCTGCCACTAGGTGGTGTTTGTGTAATTGCAGCCGTATCTCTGCTTCTAAAAATTCTATTGAGATTTTCCCCCCTACTGTTTGCCATTCTCCACAATAGAGATGTGGTACATTATCTTCTTTAAACAATGCACAGATTTCCTGCTGAGGTGTGTAAAGGTCAGTACCTTTTTTTCACTGTCTCTTCTGGAGACATATCTGAAAAGTTCTTTTTCCTTAGCATAGATTTTCCCATGGATATTTTTTGACTTTCCCATTCTGCAAAATTCTTCCGCTAGCAGGCGTAGAGTTATATCATGTTTATTTCTCTCTTTTAACTATTCAATTTAAAAATCTGTTTGTCTCTGATAACTTCCTTTTACTGTGAGAAACTTTTTGTGCACAGTTTGTTAATTTTTGTTACTTATTTTTTAGCCGCTGGTGGAAGTAAGTAGCTATTTCTATTTCTGGATGTTTTGTTAATCGAAGAAATCCGGTCGATATTTTTTAACCAGTTGCATTGACTTTGAATAAATTTGATAAATTTAATTCGCATCAGAAAAGATTCAAAGGACATGCTCATTACAACCGAATATTTGATGTCATCTTGTTTTCTTTTTTGTTTGCATTATAACAAAACAGTATAAAGAGATGTATGGGCATTTAAAATTACATCTGTATAATTTTCCGAATGCCAGTCAGTGCACTACCACTCTAAGAAAAAGTTATTGGAACAGGCTGAAGAAGCTAATGCAATATAAACAGAAATTAAAGCAGCATAAGTGATTGTTGAAGTGAAAAGCTACGTATACTTCGATGGATAACAAAGCCACATTTTGTGAGTCTTCTAATCTTGCTAAGCGGAGAAAAGATATAGAGAATGCAAACCGGGAACAGGCTGAGAAGTGCGAAAAGAAAAGTAAAGTTTCATTCGTGTAAAATAATTTAGTTTTCTGATTAAATATCAATTTCCTTCTTTGAATAAAGCTCATATTGAGAAATGGCTTCCTAGTTTAATAGAATTAATAATCTAAAGCAACTTATGGGAATTTACTAGGAATTTTTTTTTTATTTATAGCAAATTTTCGGAGAAAACTCTTCTCCTTCTTCAGGCTCTCTTGTTGTTGTCACTTTTTGCTTGTCACTATCATGGTTACGGTTTAATCTTGACGGTTACGGTTAACCTTGACGGTTTAGGTTATTTTTCAACAAATCCTGCCAGATGTTGGGCAGGGAAAATCCTTTGCAGTTGATGATGGAATTTTGATTTTTCTCAATCTCTATTCCTTCTTTCAGTTTTCTTTTTTGGAAATTGCTTTGGAAACTGATTACTTTAGGGAATTCCAATCCATGCTGTGCCCAGTTTCTCTAACATGCCTATCTAATCAGTCTTGTTGGAGCAATTTTTTATAGCTGCTTTATGCTCAGCTATACGAGTTTCTAGTCTGCGACCTGTTTCACCTATGTAAGATAGTCCACAACTACAATTTACTTCATAAACTATTCTCCTTGCATTTTTAAAATATCTTCTTCTCTTTGAACTATTTTAGGGAAAAAATTTTTTAACTTTGTTCTCTAAACTTGGAGCTAGCCTAATATTGTATTTTTACTAATTCTCTTTAAAGCCTCAAATAAACCTTTGTGATAGAAATTTTTCTAGTGAATTTTACTTCTTGCTTTTGTGGGTTCTTCTTACCATTAAAATTCAGAAGCTTCTCAATTTCTTCTTTTGGATAGTTATTTTCTGCAAGTATGACTTTAAGTTTTCTTTATGGGCTTCTTTTTTATCTGCAGTAGAAACTATTTTATTAATTTTTTCTAAAAACTGACTTGCTACATTTTTCTTAATAGAAACTGGATGATATACGAATTGAAATCCAGTAGTCTTTTAGTATTCATTGGTTTTTTATACCAACTAGTGAGGAATTTTTCATCTTCATAATAGATAGTAATATCTAAGAAGTTTATTCTTCTTTCTTGAAGTTCAATAGTGAACTTAAGGGAATCATCTAATTCATTGAATGAGTCTAGAATTCTTTCTGGAACAATTTCTGAGCTATCTATTATAAATAAGATGTCATCCATGTATCTGCTATATAAGCAGAAGTATGTGGGTTGTACTAGTATCTTTTCTTCTAGTTTTCCCACATAATAGTTAGCTAAGAGTGGGGAGAGTGGGAGCCCATAGCCCCGATTTTTGAATGAAAAAAGTTTTAGGTGAAAAGTAGTTGTTCTGCAAAGAGAAAGTAAGCATTTCAAAAATTCCTACTAATATGTTTTTTTCCTTGTTGTGAAAAATATTAGGTCTACCAAATCTTCGCTATAAAGTCTATAAGTTGATCTATATTAATGTGAGTATACATAGACACTATATCTAAACTACCCATAATAGGAGAATCTAATTTAGGAAGAAGTTCTAGTTTTCTTTTAGCTGCATTGAGTTTTTAATCAAGTTAGGTGGCTCTTTTAAAAGATTCTGAAGGTGTGACTTTAAAATAGTTTAGATTTGAAAGAATAGAGTTTTTTGAGTCTATTATTGGTCTAATTGGTTGGTGTTCTTTATGCAGTTTGACTATTCCATATATTTGAGGTAATCTGAACTGTAATTTTGAGAATTGTTTATAGTTTTCTGGCAGCTGGTTTTTTTTTTGAAGTGAAATAAGCTTAGAGACTTTTTTAATCAAATCTGGTAGTGGGTCTTTTACTTCTTCATACATAGGTTTTTAGTTCTTCTTCCATCTTTTCTAGATAATCTTTCTTATCCATAATAGTAATCAACTTACTTTTGTCTGTTTTCACAGCAACTATACTTTCATTATTTCTGAAATCTTTAAGAGCTTTTAATTGACTATTATCAAAATTTTTTTGAGGTTTCCTTACTTGCTTCTCGGAATTTTGTAAGGCTACTGTAGTAATCTTTTCTGAGGAGGTCTGCTTTAATTTGGTCCTCTTTTCTAAAGTGCTGCAGATGCTTTCCAATTACCAATTTTTCTGGATTTATTTTTCTTTGGATAGATTGAAATTTCTTCCTTTATTTATCACTTGTAATAATTCTTGGCTAACTCCATTAGCAGTGTTGTCCTTCACATGACTAAGAACTGCAGGTTTTGTTTTTACTTGAATAGTTTTTCTTCAAAATTTTTCTTCTTTAAGGTTCAGCTTTTTACAAATTTCTTATTTTTGTTTCTTACTCCAATTTTTAGCCAGTCATCCAATTCTGCTTTTACTGTATTCCTTAAGATTCCAGAAATTTTCTTTTCATTTTCTACTTTTACTTTTTTATAATAAGCAACATTTTTATATTTTGCTTCAATACTTCTTTTTAACGTTTTTGCTCTATTTTTCTTATGAAGTTGGCTGAAAGTAAATCTTTAAATGGTTTTCTAAGTCTAAATGAATTTGGAATAAAGTTATTTACCTTGCAATTTTCAGGAACTTGATTTGAGCTATGGATCTTTCCATCTTCAATGTAGCATGTTGAACTTTCTTTATTGTTTGCCAAGTATCTGACCCATACTCTGTTCTAATTCTTTGAATAAAGCTCATATTGAGAAATGGCTTCCTAGTTTAATAGAATTAATAATCTAAAGCAACTTATGGGAATTTACTAGGAATTTTTTTATTTATATAAAATTTTCGGAGAAAACTCTTCTCCTTCTTCATCAACCGTAACCGTCAAGGTAAACCGTAACCATGATAGTGACAAGCAAAAAGTGACAACAACAAGAGAGCCTGAAGAAGGAGAAGAGTTTTCTCCGAAAATTTGCTATAAATAAAAAATAATTCCTAGTAAATTCCCATAAGTTGCTTTAGATTATTAATTCTATTAAACTAGGAAGCCATTTCTCAATATGAGCTTTATTCAAAGAATTAGAACAGAGTATGGGTCAGATACTTGGCAAACAATAAAGAAAGTTCAACATGCTACATTGAAGATGGAAAGATCCATAGCTCAAATCAAGTTCCTGAAAAATTGCAAGGTAAATAACTTTATTCCAAATTCATTTAGACTTAGAAAACCATTTAAAGATTTACTTTCAGCCAACTTCATAAGAAAAATAGAGCAAAAAAACGTTAAAAAGAAGTATTGAAGCAAAATATAAAAATGTTGCTTATTATAAAAAAGTAAAAGTAGAAAATGAAAAGAAAATTTCTGGAATCTTAAGGAATACAGTAAAAGCAGAATTGGATGACTGGCTAAAAATTGGAGTAAGAAACAAAAATAAGAAATTTGTTAAAAAGCTGAACCTTAAAGAAGAAAAAATTTTTTGAAGAAAAACTATTCAAGTAAAAACAAAAAACCTGCAGTTCTTAGTCATGTGAAGGACAACACTGCTAATGGAGTTAGCCAAGAATTATTACAAGTGATAAATAAAGGAAGTAATTTCAATCTATCCAAAGAAAAAATAAATCCAGAAAAATTGGTAATTGAATTGGAAAGCATCTGCAAGCACTTTAGAAAAAGAGGACCAAATTAAAGCAGACCTCCTCAGAAATGATTACTACAGTAGCCTTACAAATTCCAGAAGCAAGTAAGGAAACCTCAAAAATTTTGATAATAGTCAATTAAAAGCTCTTAAAGATTTCAGAAATAAATGAAAGTATAGTTGCTGTGAAAACAGACAAAAGTAAGTTGATTACTATTATGGATAAGAAAGATTATCTAGAAAAGATGGAAGAAGAACTAAAAAAACCTATGTATGAAGAAGTAAAAGAAAACCCACTACCAGATTTGATTAAAAAAGTCTCTAAGCTTATTTCACTTCAAAAAAGAAAAACCAGCTGCCAGAAAACTATAAACAATTCTCAAAATTACAGTTCAGATTACCTCAAATATATGGAATAGTCAAACTGCATAAAGAACACCAACCAATTAGACCAATAATAGACTCAAAAAAACTCTATTCTTTCAAATCTAAACTATTTTTAAAGTCACACCTTCAGAATCTTTTAAAAGAGCCACCTAACTTGATTAAAAACTCAATGCAGCTAAAAGAAAAACTAGAACTTCTTCCTAAATTAGATTCTCCTATTATGGGTAGTTTAGACATAGTGTCTATGTATACTCACATTAATATAGATCAACTTATAGACTTTATAGCGGAAGACTTGGCAGACCTAATAGTTTTTCACAACAAGGAAAAAAACATATTAGTAGGAATTTTTGAAATGCTTACTTTCTCTTTGCAGAACAACTACTTTCAATTTGGGAAAACTTTTTTCATTCAAAAATCGGGGCTAGCTATGGGCTCCCCACTCTCCCCACTCTTAGCTAACTATTATGTGGGAAAACTAGAAGAAAAGATACTAGTACAACCCACATACTTCTGCTTATATAGCAGATACATGGATGACATCTTATTTATAATAGATAGCTCAGAAATTGTTCCAGAAAGAATTCTAGACTCATTCAATGAATTAGATGATTCCCTTAAGTTCACTATTGAACTTCAAAAAGAAAGAAGAATAAACTTCTTAGATATTACTATCTATTATGAAGATGAAAATTCCTCACTAGTTGGTATAAAAAACCAATGAATACTAAAAGACTACTGGATTTCAATTCGTATCATCCAGTTTCTATTAAGAAAAATGTAGCAAGTCAGTTTTTAGAAAAATTAATAAAATAGTTTCTACTGCAGATAAAAAAGAAGCCCATAAAGAAGAGCTTAAAGTCATACTTGCAGAAAATAACTATCCAAAAGAAGAAATTGAGAAGCTTCTGAATTTTAATGGTAAGAAGAACCCACAAAAGCAAGAAGTAAAATTCACTAGAAAAATTTCTTATCACAAAGGTTTATTTGAGGCTTTAAAGAGAATTAGTAAAAAATACAATATTAGGCTAGCTCCAAGTTTAGAGAACAAAGTTAAAAAATTTTTCCCTAAAATAGTTCAAAGAGAAGAAGATATTTTAAAAATGCAAGGAGTAGTTTATGAAGTAAATTGTAGTTGTGGACTATCTTACATAGGTGAAACAGGTCGCAGACTAGAAACTCGTATAGCTGAGCATAAAGCAGCTATAAAAAATTGCTCCAACAAGACTGGATTAGATAGGCATGTTAGAGAAACTGGGCACAGCATGGATTGGAATTCCCTTAAAGTAATCAGTTTCCAAAGCAATTTCCAAAAAGAAAACTGAAAGAAGGAATAGAGATTGAGAAAATCAAAATTCCATCATCAATGACTGCAAAGGATTTTCCTGCCCAACATCTGGCAGGATTTGTTGAAAAATAACCTAAACCGTCAAGGTTAACCGTAACCGTCAAGGTAAACCGTAACCATGATAGTGACAAAGCAAAAAGTGACAACAACAAGAGAGCCTGAAGAAGGAGAAGAGTTTTCTCCGAAAATTTGCTATAAATAAAAAAAAATTCCTAGTAAATTCCCATAAGTTGCTTTAGATTATTAAATCAATTTCCTTCTTAATTGTAAATCAGTGTGTTGGTATATACACCTAAGGTCAGGTGATGCGTAACATCACAGCCTCTCCGTGACAAATGTCAACTCCGCCTTCTTGTGGTGCATCCTGTTCCCACTAAAGGGGCTCTGACGACCGCCAATAGCGGTATAACTATACCATCGGGATTAGAGGAAATGCTATCCCACACTCACCAACCCGCTTGGCCAGCGTGGTGAGTTATGGCCAAACCCCTCCAAAATGACTCCACAACTTAAATCTTGGCCCTCAGTCTCTGGCAGCTGGAATGTACTTGGCCAAGGCAGCGGCCAGTGCGACATGAAGGCAGAGGGTGCTAAGAATCCCCGGAGGACCGGACTAGGCTGCCATCTGATGCTGACCTTGGCTACGTATAATGGACGCTCCCTATCTTCTGATTCAAGGCTTCTTGAATTGGAAGAGGAACTACAAAGGATCAAGTGGGACATCTTCGGGCTAAGTGAGGTAAGGAGAAAAGGAGAAGATCTCATTGAACTGAAAAGTGGACATCTCTTCTACTATTGTGGGACAGATACTGGCAGAACTAGTGGTGTTGGATTTATAATAAACAAGAAACTGAAGGATAAAGTTGTAGAACTTGAAAGTTCTTCTGACAGAGCTGCACGACTCGTTATCCAACTCTCGAAAAGATACCAGGCTTAGATTATTCAAACTTATGCACCAACCACAAGTCATCCTGAAGAAGAAATTGAAGAATTTTATGAGGAAATTCGTCATCTAAATAATAAAGGTAAGCAGCACTTAAAGATAATTATGGGAGATTTCAATGCAAAAATAGGGCAACGGCAACAGAATGAAACTTCAGTAGGTAAATTTGGTCACGGCAACAGAAACCAGCGTGGAAATACTCTCGTTGAGTTTGCAGAGGCAGAAGGGTTTTTCATCTTGAACTCCTTTTTCAAGAAAAAGCCACACAGGAAATGGACATGGAGACATCCAAATGGGACGACAAGTGAAATTGATTTTATTATGTGTAACAAAAAATTCGTCATAGAAGACTGCAGTGTGCTAAACAAGTTCAACACAGGTAGTGACCATAGATTGGTGAGATGCAAGATGCACCTCAACACTAAACTTGAACGTGGCAAGCTCATAAGACAAACAAAATGTATTGACATAACCAACCTTAAAAAACCCCATAATACCTTCAAGTTGGAACTGAAGAACAGATTCTCTGCTTTGGAAGGCCTAACATCGGAAGAAGTGGATATTTCTGAAGTTAACAGAAAAGTAACCAAAGCTCTTATGGAAACAGCTACAAAATTAGCTGGGTCTAAGAACAAGTTGCATGTGAACAAATTATCAGGAAAAACCAAAATGTTGATGCAAAAAAGAAGAGAGATGAGGACAACTAAAGAAGATGTGACTTCCAAAGTGGAATATATAGAGCTATGCAAGACAGTACGAAAAAGTATCACTGAAGACGTAAGGAAATTCAACTGTGAACTAGTGAGGAAAGCAACTGAAAACAACCAAAGCCTAAAGATAGGAAAGGGACATCTCAGTAAGGGAAGAAAACAGATTATGGCACTGAGAAAAGAAGATGGTTCTGTAACAAGAAATAGAGGCGAAATTTTGACAAGAGTGAAAGATTTCTACTCCAAATTATATGAAAGGGATGATACATGTACTCCAGACATCATGAAAGGTACCAGAGTTCTTCCAGTCCTCCCAGCAGAAGTTGCACATGCCATCAAGAACATGAAGCGGGGAAAAGCTCCAGGAGAAGATGGAATTACTGTAGGCATTATACAAGAAGCAAGTGGAGAAATCGAAACAGTACTCGCCCAAATTTTCACTCGATGCCTTAATGAAGGGAAGATTCCTGAGGATTGGAACAACGCTACAATGATCCTGCTACATAAAAAAGGTGACATTGAGGATCTCAGGAACTACAGACCTATCAGCCTCCTATCAGTGGTTTATAAAATCTTCACTAAAGTTCTTTCACACCGCTTGAAGGTGACACTGGACATGGCTCAACCGAGAGAACAAGCTGGATTCAGGAGTGGCTACAGCACAATAGATCATATCCATGTACTGAGAGAACTAATTGAAAGAGCGAGGGAATATGAACTTCCATTGTGCATGGCTTTTATCGATTATGAAAAAGCCTTTGATTCAGTGAAACCATCAGCAGTTACAATGGCTCTGAAATCCTGCGGTATTGAAGATGCATACATTAATATTATTAATATCATCTATGAAAATGCAAGTGCAAAGATTCGGCTGTTTGAAAATACAACACACATAAAAATTGGAAAGGGAGTGAGACAAGGTGACACCATATCTCCGAAGCTCTTTAATGCTACATTGGAAAATGTCTTTCAATCACTGAACTGGGAAAACAAAGGGATAAAGATTAATGGAGATTATCTAACCCACCTTCGTTTTGCTGATGACATAGTCATTTTTGCAACTACCCCATCAGAGCTGCAGAGTATGATCCAGGAACTAGCTGACAAGAGTAAAGAAGTAGGATTAAAAATGAACTTTCAGAAGACAAAAGTGATGTTCAATGCTTTTACAAGAAATAAAGATTTATCGATTGATGGAGAAAAGCTGGAGATAACAGACACGTACGTTTATCTTGGACAGCAGATATTAAGTGAGGGTTGCATTGATGAAGAAATAAATCGGCGTACAAAACTTACCTGGAGAGCTTTTGGAAGAAACAGCATAATTTTCAAGAGCAATATGCCATTATGTCTTAAAAGAAAAGTGTTTGATCAATGCATCCTTCCAGTGCTTACGTATGGTGCAGAGACGTGGACCTTAACTAAAAGGGACATACAAAGGCTGCAGACAACTCAAAGAAGCATGGAGAGGTTCATGCTTGGTGTAACCAGGAGAGATAAGAAGAGGAACTCGTGGATTCGAAAAATGACAAGAGTGGAAGACATCATGATCAGAGTTAAATCCCTGAAATGGCAATGGGCTGGACATACTGCCAGAAAGACAGACCATCGATGGACAACTGAAATTTTAGATTGGATTCCAAGGGACAGGAAAAGACCCAGAAGAAGACCACATGGCAGATGGGTGGATGAAATTCGAAAGTATGCAGGAGTGACATGGAGGAGACTGGCACAAGACAGACCGTTGTGGAAGAAACTTGGAGAGACCTTCATCCAGCAGTGGATTGATAATGGTTGACAATGATGATGATGATGACACATGCACACACAAATTGTGGAGTTAAAGCTATGTCATACATTGCAATTGGATTGTTAAAGCTCTTCATCATTGCCCTGGGGGCTTAAATGTTATCCAATAAGGAAGTATTTGATTTAGATAACTTTTTCAGTTTTATGTGTGCACAGCAATACCGAGCCTTACATATGTCTACTTAATGCATGTTTGCTATAACGTACGTACAACATTTTTACCCATTCCTGACATAACTTATCAACACCACACTGAAAATTTCCACCAATTGGAAGCTGCATACTTTGAAGTCTAGAAATCTTCGTTTATGCTACGCTTATTTTTGGCTTCCTTGATTGGAGAAGGGGGAATTATCATTGGTATTGCTTTTTTTATTGATTTACTAAAGACATTCTAAAAATATCTTCCCATAAAAGAAAAAGTGGTGCTTAAAGTGAAATAATGGTAAAATGTCACAGAAATCCATAAAATTACAAGAAAAAGTGGACATCATAAGTATGAAGCTTGTGAGTTTATAACTCTACTTTCAAACTCTATGAAATTGTCTCAGCCACCCTACATATGTAACAGACCACACCCTTATGTTAATTCTATTTTCTTTTGCTACCTAACAAACACACCTTAAGTTCGACCTATGAATCAAAGAGCCATTGCCACTTTTGAATCATATTATTTATCGCATCATGATCTGAAGATAGCTTATTTTAGTAACAGTTAGTAAAGACAAGGCAACTGTTAAACAGTTTAGTCGTGATTGTAATATTTTGCATGCAGTATCACAGGAACTTTGATAGTGCATGGCAAATGATGACACAGTAATGCATGGTTAGATTTTGACATAAACTTTTTGTTCACAATTTGTTACTGATTTGAAAGGATTTAAACCAACTGTTAGATTAATAATATTGTTCAAGAAAGTCTCCAGCTACCTGAAAAGCTTGATTTGGAAACTGATAATGTGAAAGAATTGTTAGCCAGCCTCACACAATGAAAGACTTAGCACTGAGGGCTTGATTAAACTGGAAAAGTGGTCAAAGAAAATGGTTCATAAGAAGACTCAGTTGAATAAACTACTTAAGAAGACCTTACACTAGCAATCACAAAACAGCTTGTAAATAAGTGTGGCCCTAATTGAGTGCAGTTCTTCAGTTATGTATATATTTGGATACTTTGTGCGAAAGTGTGAACCTTGTTTTGAATAGCATTTATTTGCTGAGTAATTAGTGTTATCAAAAATTAAAATAAATTGCTATTAATTTTAATTGTTGATAACTGTCTAAACCTTTATAATGTACTTCCTGTACTCGCTTAACATACTTTTGTGTAATGCGGTTTCCCGGTTACAAGTAATTCTTTATAGTAGGATATTTTGAGTTTTTCACTAAATTCAAGCTTATTGGTAAAAAAAATTTCTATTTATTTTAACTTTTTAGAAATCATTTTATATACTCAACTTACCCTGTTAATTTCTTAATTATATAATCAGATTTTATATTTAATTAATTAAAATGGCCAAACTCCTACACTATCGACAGAAAGAATCATTGGTAAAACTTAGCTTTAGGGTCAAGAAATGTCCCGTAAAAGTCAAGGAAAGGTGAAGAAAAGGTCAAGAAATTGAGTCTCCTAAAAATGGACACCCTAGACATTCCTGTTTTAATTGTAGCACATTTTGTTGAGATATTCCTCTTGTACTTAAATATAAATAGCATGAGAAACAGTAGTTTCAGTGAACATATTGCTATGTCACTATATGCAATTATACTTACCACATATTTATGTTTGAAAGTTGTTTTCTTTTGAACTACATAATACTAAAAGTTTCATGTTTGAAAGAGCCACTAAATCCCTGTGAAAACTTATGTGAAGTATTGACTTTCACTTCTGCATTGCAGCAAAATCCACATTTTGTAAGACCATCTTCATAAACAAACCAAGGCAATTCTTCTATCCATTTATCCTGAAATTTCCTCTTTTGTGGCTTTTCACAATTTTTTGTATCAATTCTATCCTTAAGTAAAACATTTTCGGATTCAGAATCACATTGTATCACAGCATTGCTATCAACCAAAACAGAAACATATGGCTTAGAGGATGAATCACATGGCACTGCTGCATTGCTACTGGAAGACTTGTATCGGAAAAATGTTACTGAAGTTGATTGCTTGGAATTAAACATATTGAGATTACAGACTGATTTTCAATAACTCAGTGTTACCTGCAATTTTTTTTATATGCAGAAGCCCTTTGTCCACCAAATCCTTGTTTATGTTTCCATCTCATGTTCAGGTTAGAAACACCTGCTGGTGGTTACACAGCATTCTCCAGTGGGAAAACCAGTTTATTCAACCAGTAGGAGTGACTGCTAAGCATCGGTGATGTCAGCTCCGCTCTCTCGTGCAATTGAATAGCTGGATCGGTCTAAAAATATAATGCTTCTCTGCCTAGCAGAGCATGACTTAGCAGTTCAAACATTCAGGTTTTGGACTAGAATATACTTGCTTGTCTTATAAATCAAGAAGCATAAGGTGTAGTAAAAAAAAAATATTGAAAGTGTTTAATACTATTATTTTATATATTTTATAAGCTGCAATTTTAAGAGGTCTAAAAATCCAGGAAATCCACTCACCACACTAGAAAATCTACTCGCAGACAGTGAGTGGGTGAGCATAATTCCCCACCCCTGGTCATGTGAGTGCCTTTTTATGTGAGTGCCTTTTCCAAAGTTTATTCCAGTACAGTTGGCCAGATAGTTTGGTATCCTACCATTTAGTCTCTCAGCCTGTAACAGAGATCTTCTGCTCTGTACCATGAGGTGGCATTGTAAAACATTGGATGATATGCTTAGCCAGTTCCACACATCTTCAAGGTTGAGCGTATGAGTTTTCTTTCAATTTGAGCATCTATGTGTTCATCTCTGGAGTTTGTTAATCATTCAAACTGTTAATTTCAGTTTATGCTTTCCATTGTGTGTAATAGAATTTAAATTCACGCGTTGGGCAAGTTGTTTCAGGTGAAGATAAAGAAACAAATACACATTTTAAAACTCGAAAATAACAAATAATTAAATTTTATCTTTTTCCTCCCATAAATTTCTTAGAATAAGTGAACAGAATTTCATGTTATTTCATGGGGACATTTTCATTACATTTGCTTAAATCTGTAGAAGTGCAATTTCTATAAATTCCGAAGTTAGCTCACACGAGAAAATAATGAAGTATTATGGATCTTTGCACATATAAGAGTATCCTTCAATTCATAATTTTCATGCTTAGTCTGCTAAAGATCTTCCCATCAGTCAGCTGCTTTGTATTGGATTTATTTAATAAATTTCAGTAATTCAGTTAGGAAACATTTTCAGTACTTTTTTCAGTAGCAGAAATTATCTAAATATATATTTTTTGTAATCCTTATACAGTGTAATTTGGATAATTCAAAGCTGAAGGGACCACAAAAATAATTAGAATTAGGCAAGTTTGAATATGGGCACATTCAAGTACTGTAAGAAACAACATATATATTCATAACATAAAAAAAAAAAGAAGTACAGTACAGTAAGTTTACAAATTTTTTGTAAAAAATTTGACATTTTGGCCTGCTTCTTAGAATTTATGTTATGGGCAAGTGTAAATTCCTCAAGTTTCTCGAGTGAATGAAATAGAGAGTCACTTACATTCTGCTGTCCCTCAACAAACTTCCTTAACTATTGGAGGTGAGCCAAGGCCTCTACTAAATTTGGAAGGCACTCTTCAAGAAATTCTGGCCATTCCAGTTCTTCATCTGAAGGTACACAGCAGGTCTTCTTATTCATAACATCAGCCAAGATCATCATCTGTGAGCTCACCAGGAACAACTAAATTGTCATCAATGCTCACAAAAGCCTCATACAGTACATCACAGCCTACATCTTCCCAGTACTCCACAGTGGGTATGATCTCCTCATCACCAATTCCTTGATGTAGTTGAGACTCGTCATCGGAGTGCTGGGAGCCTGCTTTTCCGAAGCCGTTGGCTATAATTTCAGGTATAACTTGTTGCTTCATCCAGAACTCAGAATTTTATCCAGAACAGAACGTACCCATTTTGAAAGGTAATTGTTGAAAATACGAAAATGGGGTTTTCTTCGAAATAAACAAAAAAAAAGTTCGAATTAAAGGATTTTTTTTAGCATTATTTATATAGAAAATTCAAGGGACCAAATGAAAAATTCGAATTAACCAAGAATTTGAATTAAAAATGTTTGAATTAGATAAGTTACACTGTATATATTTAGAAATCTAATAAACTTAGTAATTGCAGGATCTTAAAGATATTAGCAGTTTTATGTTCCAAAATTTAACACCTATTGCTTAAAAGTTGGACATCATGTGATTTGTGGCTCTTAATAATGCAAAGTAATACATCTAAACGAGTATATCCTTCTTGATGGAGCCATGTCTGTTAAACTAAGGTTTCTGATATAAGACTCGTGGAACTAAAATTTTGGTATGTAATAGCAAAAGAAGGAAAAAAATTGTTAACTTAACACAATCATTATCTGATTTGAAAAGTATTATCTGTTGGAGTGTTAGGATTAAAATCTCGTCATGTGAGGTTTTCATATCGTACTGGCTTTTATTGCGGGTCAGATAATTTTTTGAAGTATGAAAATAAGGTTGCATAAATTTAAATACTTATACATTAACAAATTTTGTTGTGAATTTTAGTAGCACTATCAGAGAGAGAGAGAGAGAGAGAGAGAGAGAGAGAGAGAGAGAGAGAGAGAGAGAGAGAGAGAGAGAGAGAGAGAGAGAGAGAGAGAGAGAGAGAGAGACTTTTGTAATTGTGAATAAAGTATGTATGCCACATTAAATGATTGTTGAACTAATGAACTGTCAATCTGAATTTTCAGTTTGGAGGAAATGACCAAATGGGCAACATTGTTTCTGGTTATGACATAATTTCAAGGAGTCAGTATCAGTCTGTTCATGGTAAGTGCTAAAAAATATTTTCGTCTTTTTGTCTTCACAATATAAAGGTCAAGAGATAAAGCATTTGGGGGAGGGGGCTTGTAGGCCATTCAAATTGGCTAAATTAGTGTATAGTGTAAAACTGAAGCACATATGTTGAGAAACTTATATCAGAATTTACTTTAAGCAAGGAACTCACTATTTCTGTAGGAACCATGGAAAGGAGTGCAAAGCATCTGTGTGTTTCATATCACTCTTCAGTCTGAAAGCTGTTCATAAGCAAATATGATTAGAATGGTAAACCTCAAGATTGGATGGTGGTCCAATGGAGAAAAACCACAGGTCAAATGAGTCACTACTATCTGTTTTGCAGTGATATAAGAGTAAAAGTCTACTGCGAGCCAAGCCACAAGGAGCCATTGTGTCTTCAGCCAGAAATTCATGCAGATGGCATATGGAACACATTCAACTGGCATGGATTTCATCTGCTGATAAATAAGCTAGTTGGATTGTGTGTAGTGTGTGTTTGGGTCTTCTGGTGGGCATGCAAATCTTTATATATATATATTACAGTATTTGTGGACAAATTATTATTAATCCTTCCTGCTTCTAATTAACATGTAATATAATATCCATATACTGTTGTAGTTTACTCACCTTGCCTGAGAGTCTGAGATTTCTATTATACATTTCTTACATGTTTATTTTTACTATTCTGTGTCTTGACTCCTGTTCGAGGATATGACAAAATTTCAATTTCCAGCATTGCAATATTCTGCCATGATGTAACTTCTTGCATATTTTTTCAAAAATTCTTGAATTCCCATTTAATATCTTCCCTATGTACACATTATTATAAAAAAGGAACTACAATAATTTTCAACTCAATTCAAAATTTGTATCAACCTTTAACCCTAACTATCTACAATTATGTACAATTCTCCAATACGCACAAACACGCTAAAACCTCATTACAAATTAAATAATTAAAACATCACACTATTAAAAACAACTAAAAGTCATATCTTTTCATCTTAGAAGCCAGCCACGCCTTCTTCTAGACTTTTGCTCATTCAGGAAGCCCGTAGCTCTGATCACCTCAGTCACTTCCAAGCGAGTGAACTTTCAGGCCATCGCTGCACAGTCGTCTCTCCAAACTTTTCATCAATGCATTCTTGTGGTGCCATCTATTGGGACTCCAAGCTTCTACAGTCTGCCTTAAGAACTAATATGCATTTTGTTCGTCCTGTTCCAGTTTTTTTATCTTTATTAACTCTTTTTCAATGGAAAGAGTTAATAAAGAGAAAAAAAAACAAGGAGGTAAAAAAAAATGGGAACAGGACGAACAAAGTGCATATTTAATTAGCTCTTAAGGCAGACTCTGGAAACTTGGAGAGCCAATAGATGGCACCATAAGAATGCATTAAAATAGCCCTGATGATTTACTTTAGTTTTAATTGTGGCTGTCAGTCGGGGAGCATTATTTCATTGAATCTTCTTTTACTTTTTGGTATTTTAAATACAGTCATTTTAAGATTAAAATAAAAATAATAAAAGATGAACAAAAACATATTAATAAAAATAAAAGGATTTGTCCTGAAAAATTTGGATTCACTCAAAAGGCTGCACTTATTGCCTAGATTGCTGCAGGTTCCCCACAACTGTCTGTGAGAGCTTCAGTTGCTGTAGTTCACTTGCTTGGAAGTGACTGTGGTGATCAGAGCTACCGAGTCTTCCTGATGACGTCCATAGGAATGAGCGAAAGTCTAGAAGAAGGCGTGGCTGGCTCCCCGGATCAAAAGATATGACTTTTAGTTATTTTCAATAGTGTGATGTTTTAAATATTTAATTTGTAATGAGGTTTTAGCCAGTTTGTGTATATAGGAGAATTGTACATAATTGTAGATAGTTAGGGCTAAAGGTTGACATGAATTTGAATCGAGTTGAAAATTGTTGTGGTTCCTTTTTGATAATAATGTGTACATAGGGAAGATATTAAATGGAAATTCAATAATTTTTGAAAAAATATGCAAGAAATTACATCATAGCAGAATGTTGCAATGCTGGAAATTGAAATTTTGTCACATCCTCGAATGGGAGTCATGACACAGAATAGTAAAAAAAAAAAAAAACGTGTAAGAAATGTATAATAGAAATAGAATTCCCAGGTTCTCAAGCAAGGTGAGTAAACTACAACAGTATCATCATCATCATCATCATCATTGTCAACCATTATCAATCCACTGCTGGACGAAGGTCTCCCCAAGTTTAGTCCACAACGGTCTGTCTTGTGCCAGTCTCCTCCATGTCACTCCCGCATATTTTCGAATTTCATCCACCCATCTCCCATGTGGTCTTTTTCTGGGTCTTTTCCTGTCCCTTGGAATCCAATCTAAAATTTCGGCTGTCCATCTATGGTCTGTCCTTCTGGCAGTATGTCCAGCCCATTGCCATTTCAGGGATTTAACTCTGATCATGATGTCTTCCACTCTCGTCATTTTTCGGATCCACGAGTTCCTCTTCTTATCTCTCCTGGTTATACCAAGCATGCACCTCTCCATCCTACTTTGAGTTGTCTGCAGCCTTTGTATGTCTCTTTTAGTTAAGGTCCACGTCTCTGCACCATACGTAAGCACTGGAAGGATGCATTGATCAAACACTTTTCTTTTAAGACATAATGGCATATTGCTCTTGAAAATTATGCTGTTTCTTCCAAAAGCTCTCCAGGCAAGTTTTGTACGCCGATTAATTTCTTCATCAATGTGACCCTCACTTGATATCTGCTGTCCAAGATAAACATATGTATCTGTTATCTCCAGCTTTTCTCCATCAATCGATAAATCTTCATTTCTGGTAAAAGCATTGAACATCACTTTTGTCTTCTGAAAGTTCATTTTTAATCCCACTTCTTTACTCTTGTCAGCAAGTTCCTGGATCATACTCTGCAGCTCTGATGGGGTAGTTGCAAAAATGACTATGTCATCAGCAAAACGAAGGTGGGTTAGATAATCTCCATTAATCTTTATCCCTTTGTTTTCCCAGTTCAGTGATTGAAAGACATTTTCCAATGTGGCATTAAAGAGCTTCGGAGATATGGTGTCACCTTGTCTCACTCCCTTTCCAATTTTTATGTGTGTTGTATTTTCAAACAGCCGAATCTTTGCACTTGCATTTTCATAGATGTTATTAATAATATTAATGTATGCATCTTCAATACTGCAGGATTTCAGAGCCGTTGTAACTGCTGATGGTTTCACCGAATCAAAGGCTTTTTCATAATCGATAAAAGCCATGCACAATGGAAGTTCATATTCCCTCGCTCTTTCAATTAGTTCTCTCAGTACGTGGATATGATCTATTGTGCTGTAGCCACTCCTGAATCCAGCTTGTTCTCTCGGTTGAGCCATGTCCAGTGTTACCATCAAGCAGTGTGAAAGAACTTTAGTGAAGATTTTATAAACCACTGATAGGAGGCTGATAGGTCTGTAGTTCCTGAGATCCTCAATGTCACCTTTTTTATGTAGCAGGATCATTGTAGCATTGTTCCAATCCTCAGGAATCTTCCCTTCATTAAGGCATCGAGTGAAAATTTGGGCGAGTACTGTTTCAATTTCTCCACTTGCTTCTTGTATGATGTCTACAGTAATTCCATCTTCTCCTGGAGCTTTCCCCTGCTTCATGTTCTTGATTGCATGAGAAACTTCTGCTGGGAGGACTTGAAGAACTCTGGTACCTTTCATGATGTCTGGAGTACATGTATCATCCCTTTCATATAATTCGGAGTAGAAATCTTTCACTCTTGTCAAAATTTCGCCTCTATTTCTTGTTATAGAACCATCTTCTTTTCTCAGAGCCATAATCTGTTTTCTTCCCTTACTGAGATGTCCCTTTGCTATCTTAAGGCTTTGGTTGTTTTCAATTGCTTTCCTCACTAGCTCACAGTTGAATTTCCTTACGTCTTCAGTGATACTTTTTCGTGCTGTCTTGCATAGCTCTATATATTCCACTTTGGAAGTCACATCTTCTTTAGTTGTCCTCATCTCTCTCTCTTTTTTGCATCAACATTTTGGTTTTTCCTGATAATTTGTTCACATGCAACTTGTTCTTAGACCCAGCTAATTTTGTAGCTGTTTCCATAAGAGCTTTGGTTACTTTTCTGTTAACTTCAGAAATATCCACTTCTTCCGATGTTAGGCCTTCTAAAGCAGAGAATCTGTTCTTCAAGTTGGAACAACAGTATATGGAAATCTATATATGCTGTGCTTTTGTCCTGATGGGTTGGAATGCTTTCAGAATGATAGCACACCCATCCATTTCTGCACCATTGTGTATAATTGAATCAATTGATTCAATTTTCCTGTTTCTTCCCTTCATTTACAGACCGATTCCTATAGAATATCTTGGACATACATATATACTGGAAGAATCTGTTTGGCAACTACATATAACCTTTAGAGTTGCTCATGGCAGTCTTGAAATCCTGAAACAAACAAACAAGCAAAGAAAAACTATTAGGATGAATACCGTCTTCACACAATTTTAATGATCGTAAAATATGAAATATATATACAATTAAATTACTCTCTATTATTAACTATTACATAGGCTCCACTCATTGGAAACTGTGCCTCAGGCTGCAGGAACATAAATATAGTTTAAAAGCAAGCCATATCTGTACAGTCCTTACCAAGTGCATTGATTCAGAAGATTTAATCCCTGATTGGGACAATGCCAAAATTTTGATAACCCCAGCCTCTACACACGTGCTACTGGTGACTGAGAGTTTGTTCATTTCCGCGTTCAAACCAAGTTGCTGTAATGATAATTGCCCTTGGGATCTACCTGATATTTGGAGACGTCTTTTGTCTACAAATGTTGGACAATCCACAGAACTATCTTCTTTTTTTAGACTTTAATACTTAATATTGCAGTTATAATCATGTTTTTCGATTTGAGATGTGGTGTCGCTCTGATCGTGGTTTAACCGCCAGGACAGATGGCGCATATGTCGCAAGATTCTGTTACGTCGATTGCAATTATGGGGCACTACAGATATTTATACTGAATGGTTTGGGAGATCTGATCACACCTGATGATGGGGCAACTGTCGCTCTGAAAGTGCTAGTGTGTTTTAGAGTATTTTAATTGTATATATATATCATATTTTAAGATCATTAAAATCGTGTGAAGATGGTATTCATCCTAATGGTTCATGTGCACGAATGTTTTTCTGCATTTAGTAAACAAAAAACTGTTTGCCATGGATCTGATGTGATGTATTCAATGGCATCTAGTTACTATTTCTATGTCTAAAGCTGACATCCAAAAACATTTGTTCCAAATACATAATTCATCTAGTAGTACAGTTAGTGCAATATCCATTTACCCACTGTTATGATTGGTCATATGTACATTCATCTAATGGTGAGAGTGGTCCAGTACCCATTTATCCAATGGGGAGGTATATGTATATCTTTCTCTATATATACATATATACACAGGTAGGCCCACCTTTGGAGCCGCGGATGGCTTAGTGGTTAGCAGTTCAGACTATCGATGCAAGGTCCTCAGGTTTGAACCTGGGCTGATCTTTCAGAGATGGTGTGATTTGCTAACAATCGCTGAATATCCGCCGTGCATCAGACGAGCACATTAAGTGACGGCCCCCAGGCTGGACTCACTGATTAAATGGGTATACTTTCCTATGCCCCTGAAATTATCTCACCCCTCTATGTGCAATATCGTACTTGTACGGTGGCGCCATCTACTGTACTCTAATTTCACTACAAACTGTTCTGTCAGAGTCGCTAGACTTGCTCTCATTCCTTCCATTTCTGTGTCTTTCCCAAAAGGCGATCTCGCTGTAGGTGGCTGGGACCTAAACTCTACTCACTGTGGACGGAAGTCCTACAAGAAAATGACAAATACTGTACTGTAGGCCCACTTTTTGCCCAGATAAGGGCAGTCACATGGTGAAGCATTTGAGTCCACTAGGTTACATAAATTTTCCACAATTCTCCACCCATGCTTGTTGCACTGCTGCCCATAATATGCATACCATCGCATTTCTGGGTAGAGGATCCAAAGCTTGACTGGATCTTCCCACAACATCCCAAAGATTTTCCACATGGTTTCTGTCTGGTGAGTAAGAGTATCATTGCAGAGTGAGAACTTCTGTAGAATGCTCTTCTAACCATGTTCTAGTCACCACTAGAGGCACATTGTTCTGCTGGAAGAGTCCTTTGCCATGTGGGTGCATGATGACTGAATGGATACAGAGGTTCTGCATGGATGGACACATAGTGTGGACCATTCAGAAATGCATCTGACATACCAAATGTACCCAACATGTGCCATTTGACCCCACCCCCATACAATAACTGATCCTCCACTATTCTGAACAGTTCCTTGTTGACATGTCTGGTGCATTGCTTTGTGTGGTTTCAACGAGATCCACACCCTACCATCTGCAGGAAATAACTGTTAACGAGACTCATTGGTCCAGGAGACCGGTATCCAATCATCCGAGGTCCAGTGTTGATGTTCTTTCACCCCATTCATGTTTGCAGTCCAGTGATGCGACATTAGCAATGGGATTCTGGTGGGGTGAAATCTCCCATAACCTATTAAGGCTAATGATCGCCTGATGGTCTTGTGGTTTGGTGGAGACATTCGTGGCAATTCCTTCATTGAAGTTGGCAGTGATTTGTGTCACTTGCTCTCCAGTTGATTGCAACTATGTGAGACAGACATCATTGGCCACGTTCATCCACCACCTTTCTCTCCCCACAGCACTGTTCATGATGCGATGATATTTCAGAAATGGCATATTCCCAATACATGCTTGATACTGTTAAATGGGAATACTGTATTTCCTGTACCACCTCTGTGATAGAGTGACCCATGCATCAAACACCCACTAGCATCCATCTTTCAAAACTATTAACTCACGACATTATTCCATTCTGACATCAAATTACCATCTACATGAATGCAGTGATGTCCTCCTACCTATATACCTATCATGTGGTGGGTTCGTCCACTGGTGAGAGTGGTGACAGTGACGTGTTACCCTGGAACCAAGTATCCCATGATTTTTGTCTTCTCAGTGTATATTCAGTACCCATTTGTCTAGTGACTAGTTTTATCCATTTATCCAGTCCAAAAGAGGACTGGTCCAAAAGTAACACTGGTCCAAAGACAATAAAATAATGTAATTTTTGATGTGTATTATTGTGAATATAATTTTTTTCCCTTTTTTTTTAGCTTGCCTTTTTTTCAAGAAAGATTGCAAACTGCTGTATTCAGGCCCTATTTGAATGTGCTGATATTGGAACAAATTGGGGGGAACAAAATGTCTGAGACATTTATTACATTTATGTGGTTCTTTTTGCATTGGTAAAGGAAAAACTGTAGTTTTGCATGCACAGGTGTTTATGTCTTCAAGTCAGTGCAGACAATATCTGTGGAACTAATAAATTGATTTTGGATATAGTTTCTTCCAGCTACTATTTGTACAATCGTTGATCACTTCCACTGAGGCTTCAGTGGTGTTTATGATGCCTTTCACTATATTGTAGGACTTGCAGCGATCCCTAATTTGCTACTGATTTATTTTCAGAACCAGTTCTTTGAAAGTGTGTCACAGGTAGTGGAGCTTCAAGTTTGATATGACACCTTAATCCATTGTCTGAGTAGTGAAGTCATGTTTAGCAGAAAGATCACGTTCACAGGTTTTAGAGCTCATAGGCTGTCTGGATTTTCTGGATGGCCAGGACATTGTTGTTATGAATGCTCTGGACTCCAGATTACTATTCTTGCTGTAATGTTTCCTGCTGGAAATTTTTTTGGTAAGAATCACTTCTGGAAGATAGATGTCTTTGCAATTCAGGCTTATTTTTTGATTTTCAGGTGACAGGCAGATTTTCCCCAGAACACTGCTGTACCACTGAGTGACTATTAAGGACCTATTATTATATACATTCTGGAAAACTGGTAAAGCTCTTTGGAAATTTTACAGTGACACCCTCTCCATCATCATGCTACCAAAGCTAATTGTGAATTCTAAGATATGTTGCTGTGCTATTTTACTATTTGATCTAAAAAACTGTGATCAAAACACAAGAAAGATGATACCGAATTTTCTGTTGTAATGAGCACATCTTTTGAATCTGTTCTGACGTGAATAGAATTTATCAAAGTTATTCAAAGTCAGTGGAACCTTTTAGAAAAAATATCAACTGGATTTCTACAATCAATAAAATATCCAGAAATAGGAACAGCTACTTACTTCCACCAGCACCTAAAAAGTATGTTACAAAAAGTAATAAATGGCACACAAAAAAGTTTCTCATAGCAGAAGAAAGATATTAGAGACAAAGAGATTTTGAAATCCAACAATTAAATGGAGAAATATATAAGGAAACATGATATTATTGTATCACCTTCCAGTAGAAGAATAATGGAAAAGTTGAAAATAGGTGAAAAATATTCTTCATGGAAAATGGAAAAAGCTATGCTAAGGAAAAATAACTTTTCAAATATGTCTGCTGGAAGCAGATATATAAAAAGTGACATATAGGAAGCAGACATATTGCTGGAAGCAGACATAGTGAGAAAGAGGTTTTAACCTTTGCACCCCTAGCGAGAAATCTGTGCTTTATTTAAAGAGGATAATGCTCCACATCTCTATTGTAGTGAATGGCATATAATAAAAAGAATTTTCTCAATAGAATTTTTATAAGCAGAGATACAGCTGCAAACAGAAGTACACAAACACCTCCTAGTGACAGATGTGTGAATTACAAAACTCCTCAAATACAAACTTAAAGTGTTCCGCAAAGTAAATGGCATCCAGTGTTGAAAGAATTTTCTAAGTCATACGTATAAAAGCGGTTTTTATATTAAAAAAACAAACAAAACAGATTTAACTTTGCCGCCACCTAGCGGTGAAATTGAGCATTATTTTGAAAAGAAAAGATACACAGAGTTTTCAGTCAGTAGTACCTGACTGAAAAGGAATTTTTTCAATTGGGTTTTTAGTCCCGCAGATATTGCTGTAAATGGAAACGTGAATTTATGCCCTCTAGAGGCACACTTGTTACATTAAAAAATTTGAAATTGTATGAGAAACATTTTGCACCGGAAATGCTCTCCAACAAAGAAAGGATTTTTCAAATTGGACTCTCAGAAGCAGAGATAATCGACAAGAATAGGATATCCATCTGTGCCCCTGGCAGAAAAACGATGCAATATTTTAAGCAAAAGGTTATTTTCAAAAGGTTTAACGAGGAGAGCGGTATCGTTCCTTGAAAGGATTCTTTCAGTCGAGTTTTCAGAAGCTCAGATTTTGCTGCAAATACATCAGAATGAGAAATAAATACTTATGCTCCCTGGTGGCCAAATCATTCTTTACCAAAAATTAGAAATTATGTGCAAAAGATTTTCCACCAGGAGCTGTATCTGATTCAGGAAGAATTTTTCAAATTAAATTTTTAGAAGCAGAGATATCGAGGAAAACGCAAGTTACCTTTACACCCCTAGTGGAAAATCTGTGCATTACTTGAAAAAGAGCCTGTACCTAAATTAGTCTTCAATATAAATGGCATCAAATGGAAAAAAAAAGATTTTTTTCAATCTGTTATTTAGAAGCAAATATATGCAATAAAATGTATTTTGAATTCAATGTCATCTACATTTATGCCCTCTAGCAGTGAATTTGCGCATCAAGAAAAAACCAGAGTAGAAGGATCATTGTTCTCACATTTCATGCTTTACAATGCAAAAAGAATTTTTCAAACCGGACTAATAGTTGCAGAGATATAGTGTCCATAGATGGATAAAGTGATAACATAAGCATGATCTTTTTTTACAAAAGACATGCTAAAAAAAGAAAAGCAACTTTGGATTTGTTCTTTTAACCTCAAGCAAGTTTTAGAGTAAATCACTGTCTCTAGCACTGTCTCTAGCACTGTCTCTACTACCCTCTTCTCTGCTTTAAAGCCATATCCATCTTCATTCACATTCAGATATTTTTAAGTGACTTAAATGTTAAATTTAGTGCTTAATAATCATTGTTTTTAGTGCCATTTGCTATGTTAAGGGTGTAATTAGACATTTTTATTATTCTGTATTGGGTTTGTCCCCACTTTATGTGGCTTTTTCTTAGTCCCAATTGTTCTTAGATAATGAGGATCATCACCTGAACTTGGCTTCAAGCCAAAGTATTTTGTTTTTAATTCAGTAAAACATTCCTAAATTTTATTTTAATTAATTTTGATTCCTGTCAGTTTAGATTTTCAGAAATAATGATGATATCCTTTTCAGAAAGTTTAATAGTAATAACCTATGTTCACAGGTGTTTTGTTGCCACTTATTCAGTCAAAAGCAGGTGACAAGTATGGGAAATCAGCAGGGAATGCTATATATCTCTCAGCAGACAAAACTAGTGCATTTGAATTTTACCAGGTACTTTTTGAATAAAATTTTCTGTTGACATTGTGATTCTTCTCATTATATGCACAGCATTGAAACATTTTTTTTTTTTCAGTTATTTCAAGTATAGCCACCTGAACACCTAAATTTTACATTACAAAACATTGGTTTGTGACATAAGTTTTTAATATTCTTAATTCATTTGTGAATCACTAGTATACTGAATATAATAATATTCAGTGTATGTGCTGGTTATCCATTAAATTTGCCAAATTACATTTTCAGAATGAGGCATTTCATGAATATGTAGGCTGTGGATGAGATATGGGGAGATAAAAAATATCAGAAAAGCATATCATTAAACCTTTAAACATTAAGAGCTAACTGTCTTAACAGGATAAGTATTGATCGTGATCATGGAAGAAAGAGATACAGAATGTTTATTTTTTCCAATAAAACTGTAATTCATTTTTACAACAAAACTACAAGATTATTTATCAAAAAATGCAAGTGCAGCCTCTTTTTTTCTTTTTTCTTTTTACTAAAATAGTTCATTTTTACAAAAGTGTGTTCTTGCATATTTATGGAGCAATGCTTTTAAAATAATTAGTCATATTTATCATTCAAATGCCAGGCTAAGGACATGACATGATACTCAATCAAAAGCAGTGTGCTGCTTAGTATTTCTGGCAATTCTATATTACCATGGTAAATTGTGAATTTTTAAAGTTGTGATACACTTTGTTGTGCTGATGTAAGATTTTACAGTTGGTTCTTATTTCTGCACGTTTTCCCTTAGTGGATGTTTAACTATTCATTTGTTGCTGCTCCTAGTAGTTGTGTGGTGCATGTGAATACTGTTTCCTGAACCAGAGGTGGAGAACCTATTTATGTTGGAAGGCTGCATTAAGTTAACTGTAATCTAACAAGGCCTCATTCAATAAACTTCAATTAGATATACTTCAAAATATACATTATTTTGTAAAATTCTTACTGTGTACTAACTTCAAAAATGAAAAAAAATTGTTAATTCTAAAGTTAACTAACCTTCTAATGACTTTGTTGTGACTGCTTTTTGTTGGAAAGCATTTGAATATTTAGTTGCAACATGGAGGTCTTCACTTTTAGCTGATCCTCTAGATGGGTATCCACCATTTGTGACCTTAAGGGCATCTTGATTTGGGTTAGGTAAGAGATTGTAGATTCACAGCAATAAGTGGTTGAAAAGCAAGAAAGCATTTTTCGTGCATGTTGCAGAAGGCGTGGGTATTTCATTATATTTTTCCATATTTCAACTGGATCTTCCTTAGTGTCAAATAAGGACTTTAAAATGTTATCTTCTGAGAGCTCAATCAATTCCATTCGTAATTCTTTAGGAGCCATAGAACAAAATCATGAGCGTAGCAGGTGTCAAAATAGCCCTTATGATTTACTTTAGTTTTAATTGTGGCTGTCAGTCAGGGAGCATTATTTCATTGAATCTTCTTTTACTTTTTGGTATTTTAAATACAGTCATTTTAAGATTAAAATAAAAATAATAAAAGATGAACAAAAAACATATTAATAAAAATAGAAGGATTTGTCCTGAAAATTTTGGATTCACTCAAAAGGCTGCACTTATAGTCTAGATGGCTGCAGGTTCCCAACAACTGTCTGTGAGAGCGTCAGTTGCTGTATGTGCATCTACATCCACATATTCATTCACACTTCTGTTCTTAGATTTGTCTAGTTCTAATGCTGTTTGTTAGGTGCCAGTTTTGTACCCATCTGAGGCTTTATCAGAACTGCTTTCTCTAGGGAATTTTCCTTTTTGGAAGTCAGTCTTACTGTCTCTGGCATGATATTTTCAACATGCTTTCAACACCACAGTACAGCATTAAGAGTGGTTGTAGATTTTTTAATTTAGTACCATTTAGAGCTCTTCTCATGTCTGCATAACCAATATTCATAAATTTGTTTTCCAATTGTGAATGATTCTTTGATCCACTGGCTGAGTAATGGTTAGAGTGTTTGGTGTAAACCATCTGGTTTAACATTTGGTAGTTAAATATACAAAAGGCAAGTGGCATTATCCAGAAATAAAATAACATGCCTCTTTTGTTTCTCCTATTAGCATTAGCCATTCCTCCATGATTTTTTCAGTCATTTAAATTTCTTATTTGCTTTCTACTCAATTGGTGAATTTTCCATGTCAGTGGATTTTTCATTTTCTTAAACAATGCAGTGTTATACTGATTTGTTGTTAACCAAAAGCTTCTCCTTTTCAGTGGTCATAAAAACACACAAGAGGGCAGTGTTTTTTTTTTTTTACTGTTTTCTTCTTACAGTATACATTTTTTGCTCTTCTTGCAAAGTGTTTTTCTTGGTAGTTCTTGAAAAAGAAAAACAGTTTGTCACTGTTTCTATTTCTTTTCCTGAAACTGGCAAGCCACCTGTTAAGCGCATGAAGATAATTCTTTCCGAGTGTCTTGGCAACATTTTTAGCATGTGCTTTTTAACATAAGTTTAGGAACAGGCAAATATTTGGCCCTTTACATCAACAAACAATTCCCAAACAATTTCATTTTCGTAATGTCAGTCTTGCGCATTATTTTTTTAATGATATACATGCATATTGCGAAGCCGTTCTTTAAGACTTGAAGGTTAATTCTTCAAAAAAAAAAAAAAAAAGCTCATCTGCCAGATTAAAGCTTGAAACTGATGGAACTGGATTTTACAGTATGTACTGTCAAATGTCTTCATTACAGCAATCTTGGCATACAACTCCAGCTTCACTGACATCCACACATGTCTCATGCAAGACGTGCTGTACTTCATATTCATTATTTTTTTCTCATGCTGACGTTCCTGAATCTGGTCCTGCCACAATTTCCCTTGGCCTTCTCTGCCTCTCTTTCCTGCGACTTGGGCTGAGTAAATTCTCTTAGTAAGCATGTGCTTTCCAATAA
Source organism: Macrothele yani (assembly GCA_039090855.1). Lineage (NCBI taxonomy): Eukaryota > Metazoa > Arthropoda > Arachnida > Araneae > Macrothelidae > Macrothele > Macrothele yani. The sequence continues at coordinate 65,704,606 of CM077013.1, read as the reverse complement.
ACAAGTGCCACCAACAGTGTAGTACTACTGATTGCAAAAGTGGATGGCAGTAATATTTGCTACTCACTCAGCAGCAAAAGTCTTGCCTTAATTTAACTTCACCGGCTATGAACAAAGCTTCTCAAAATAGTACCCTAAACCAATATATAGATTTTTATGGACATACTGTTATATAACCTAACGTGGAACTACTGTATGTAGAAAAAAAGCACAAAGTACCAAAATTTGATGCTGGATTATGTAGGGTGAAAAGATCTATTCCTATATATATATCATCATCATCATCATCATTGTCAACCATTATCAATCCACTGCTGGACGAAGGTCTCCCCAAGTTTCCTCCACAACGGTCTGTCTTGTGCCAGTCTCCTCCATGTCACTCCCGCATATTTACGAATTTCATCCACCCATCTCCCATGTGGTCTTTTTCTGGGTCTTTTCCTGTCCCTTGGAATCCAATCTAAAATTTCGGCTGTCCATCTATGATCTGTCCTTCTGGCAGTATGTCCAGCCCATTGCCATTTCAGGGATTTAACCCTGATCATGATGTCTTCCACTCTCGTCATTTTTCGGATCCACGAGTTCCTCTTCTTATCTCTCCTGGTTATACCAAGCATGCACCTCTCCATGCTGCTTTGAGTTGTCTGCAGCCTTTGTATGTCTCTTTTAGTTAAGGTCCACGTCTCTGCACCATACGTAAGCACTGGAAGGATGCATTGATCAAACACTTTTCTTTTAAGACATAATGGCATATTGCTCTTGAAAATTATGCTGTTTCTTCCAAAAGCTCTCCAGGCAAGTTTTGTACGCCGATTAATTTCTTCATCAATGTGACCCTCACTTGATATCTGCTGTCCAAGATAAACATACGTATCTGTTATCTCCAGTTTTTCTCCATCAATCGATAAATCTTCATTTCTTGTAAAAGCATTGAACATCACTTTTGTCTTCTGAAAGTTCATTTTTAATCCCACTTCTTTACTCTTGTCAGCAAGTTCCTGGATCATACTCTGCAGCTCTGATGGGGTAGTTGCAAAAATGACTACGTCATCAGCAAAACGAAGGTGGGTTAGATAATCTCCATTAATCTTATCCCTTTGTTTTCCCAGTCCAGTGATTGAAAGACATTTTCCAATGTGGCATTAAAGAGCTTCGGAGATATGGTGTCACCTTGTCTCACTCCCTTTCCAATTTTTATGTGTGTTGTATTTTCAAACAGCCGAATCTTTGCACTTGCATTTTCATAGATGTTATTAATAATATTAATGTATGCATCTTCAATACCGCAGGATTTCAGAGCCATTGCAACTGCTGATGGTTTCACCGAATCAAAGGCTTTTTCATAATCGATAAAAGCCATGCACAATGGAAGTTCATATTCCCTCGCTCTTTCAATTAGTTCTCTCAGTACGTGGATATGATCTACTGCGCTGTAGCCACTCCTGAATCCAGCTTGTTCTCTCGGTTGAGCCATGTCCAGTGTTACCTTCAAGCGGTGTGAAAGAACTTTAGTGAAGATTTTATAAACCACTGATAGGAGGCTGATAGGTCTGTAGTTCCTGAGATCCTCAATGTCACCTTTTTTATGTAGCAAGATCATTGTAGCATTGTTCCAATCCTCAGGAATCTTCCCTTCATTAAGGCATCGAGTGAAAATTTGGGCGAGTACTGTTTCCAATTTCTCCACTTGCTTCTTGTATGATGTCTATAGTAATTCCATCTTCTCCTGGAGCTTTCCCCCGCTTCATGTTCTTGATTGCATGAGCAACTTCTGCTGGGAGGACTGGAAGAACTCTGGTACCTTTCATGATGTCTGGAGTACATGTATCATCCCTTTCATATAATTTGGAGTAGAAATCTTTCACTCTTGTCAAAATTTCGCCTCTATTTCTTGTTACAGAACCATCTTCTTTTCTCAGTGCCATAATCTGTTTTCTTCCCTTACTGAGATGTCCCTTTGCTATCTTTAGGCTTTGGTTGTTTTCAATTGCTTTCCTCACTAGCTCACAGTTGAATTTCCTTACGTCTTCAGTGATACTTTTTCGTGCTGTCTTGCATAGCTCTATATATTCCACTTTGGAAGTCACATCTTCTTTAGTTGTCCTCATCTCTCTTCTTTTTGCATCAACATTTTGGTTTTTCCTGATAATTTGTTTACATGCAACTTGTTCTTAGACCCAGCTAATTTTGTTGCTGTTTCCATAAGAGCTTTGGTTACTTTTCTGTTAACTTCCGAAATATCCACTTCTTCCAATGTTAGGCCTTCTAAAGCAGAGAATCTGTTCTTCAGTTCCAACTTGAAAGTATTATGGTGTTTTTTAAGGTTGGTTATGTCAATACATTTTGTTTGTCTTATGAGCTTGCCACGTTCCAGTTTAGTGTTGAGGTGCATCTTACATCTCACCAATCTATGGTCACTACCTGTGTTGAACTTGTTTAGCACACTGCAGTCTTCGATGACGAATTTTTTGTTACACATAATAAAATCAATTTCATTTGTCGTCCCATTTGGATGTCTCCATGTCCATTTCCTGTGTGGCTTTTTCTTGAAAAAGGAGTTCAAGATGAAAAACCCTTCTGCCTCTGCAAACTCAACGAGAGTATTTCCACGCTGGTTTCTGTTGCCGTTACCGAATTTACCTACTGAAGTTTCATTCTGTTGCCGGTGCCCTATTTTTGCATTGAAATCTCCCATAATTATCTTCAAGTGCTGCTTACCTTTATTATTTAGATGACGAATTTCCTCATAAAATTCTTCAATTTCTTCTTCAGGATGACTTGTGGTGGGTGCATAAGTTTGAATAATCCGAGCCTGGTATCTTCTCGATAGTTGGATAACGAGTCGTGCAGCTCTGTCAGAGGAACTTTCAACTTCTACCACTTTATCCTTCAGTTTCTTGTTTATTATAAATCCAACACCACTAGTTCTGCCAGTATCTGTCCCACGATAATAGAAGAGATGTCCACTTTTCAGTTCAATGAGATCTTCTCCTTTTCTCCTTACCTCACTTAGCCCGACGATGTCCCACTTGATCCTTTGTAGTTCCTCTTCCAATTCAAGAAGCCTTGAATCAGAAGATAGGGAGCGTCCGTTGTAGGTAGCCAAGGTCAGCATCCAATGGCAGCCTAGTCCGGTCCTCCGGGGATTCTTAGCACCCTCTGCCTTCATGTCGCACTGGCCGCTGCCTTGGCCAGGTACATTCCAGCTGCCGGAGACTGAGGGCCAAGATTTAAGTTGTAGAGTCATTTTGGAGGTGTTTGGCCATAACTCACCACGCTGGCCAAGCGGGTTGGTGAGTGTGGGATAGCATTTCCTCTGATCCCGATGGTATAGTTATACCGCTATTTGCGGTCGTCAGAGCCCCTTTAGTGGGAACAGGATGCACCACGAGAAGGCGGGGTTGACATTTGTCAAGGAGAGGCTGTGATGTTACGCATCACCTGACCTTACATCCCATATATATATATATATATATATATATATATATATATATATATTCTATAAAGAAGATACCTAAGCAAAAAAATACATATATAATTTTGACTCACACCTAGTACAACATAGAAAAGGTTATGTATCTACCTGTGTGATCAAAAGGAAAAAAGGTAAAAAATAAAATAAAACAACTGAATGTAGAAGGTGTCGAGAATACTGAGCCTTGGCTTTATCAAGGACCAGCAAAAACTCTGCATTTTCTCACTTCCACAAAGACCTAGTTGGAAATGGGTTTCTGCAAGGCCATAGATGCAAGTAACATTTCCACCTAAAATAGTTTAAAAAATATATATATAAGTCATGTCCTCCTTAGAGTTGCATGACCTAGCACTAGTTAACATTTTCGCTTGCATCCATTAACCTTCCTGGCCCGACCCATACTCTTCATCTGTTACTATTAAACAGAGAGAAGAAGATTAAAGAGAACTCAAGCTGTGAGAGTGATTAAATAAACTGCTCGTGTATTTTATAATATTTCTCATGTATTCTGGAGAGTTAATTCTGCTCTTTCTGATCATACAGATCCACAGTCTTATGTTTATATATTTTTTTTTCTCTGGTTAAAATCTCCGCGCGTTGTTTTCTTGCTGTATGAGGAGGCCATCAGCCCCACCCTCACTGCCCCCAGCGTCTAGGGAGTGGCAGAAGAGGTCAGCCATGTTCTTCTCTTGTGAGGAGAAAAGTTTTTGTAACACAAGAGGTAAGCTCTCTTCCTTGTTTTTGGGTTCTAGGTTTTATAAGTTCAATGTTTGTACTTCATGTACCTTTTCTCTGTCGTTTTTTAGCTTTTCAACTTTTAGGCATTGATTTGTCTGTTAACATTTTTGCGGGTTTTAACTCTTTCTTTTCTTTGTAACTTTGAGCGTGTTTTGGGGTACCTAGGAACAGAAGATGGCTTAGCTTGTTCCTTTTCTATGCGCTGTCTATGCGCTGTTTTTTCAAAGTAGTTAAGTTCTTAATACTAATTAATTATGCACTTAAAGCACTGCTGAAATACTTTGTACATATTGCAACTAACTGTTTAAGGTATATAACTTTCACAAAGTTTTCTTTAGTTAATTATTATCTTTAACTTATTCTCGGTTTTGTGTTGTCATAAGTTGTAGAGTAGGGGGTTTTAGACTCAAGTTTTCTTTCAAAAATCTGTTCGTTATAAATTAACATTTCCTTTTTTAATTGCAATGTAAAATTTGGATTTCTTTTGCATTGTTTTTCAGGTTTAAATTCTCTCTCAAACGAACTTGGAATTTCGTTATGGCTGAAAATCATTTCTAATTATTATGTCACTCTCACAGCTTGAGTTCTCTTTAATCTTCTTCTCTCTGTTTAATAGTAACAGATGAAGAGTATGGGTCGGGCCAGGAAGGTTAATGGATGCAAGCGAAAATGTTAACTAGTGCTAGGTCATGCAACTCTAAGGAGGACATGACTTATATATATATTTTTTAAACTATTTTAGGTGGGAATGTTACTTGCATCTATGGCCTTGCAGAAACCCATTTCCAACTAGGTCTTTGTGGAAGTGAGAAAATGCAGAGTTTTTGCTGGTCCTTGATAAAGCCAAGGCTCAGTATTCTCGACACCTTCTACATTCAGTTGTTTTATTTTATTTTTTACCTTTTTTTCCTTTTGATCACACAGGTAGATACATAACCTTTTCTATGTTGTACTAGGTGTGAGTCAAAATTATATATGTATTTTTTTGCTTAGGTATCTTCTTTATAGAATGTGAATTCTGAATTTTCAAAACTGCTGCGTTGCGCGTTTTGATTTTCAGGTTATTTTGCACCCTTCGTTTTAAATTCTAAAATTTTTTCCTTAGTCTTCAGTTTTGCTCTTTAGATATATATATATATATATATATATATATATATATCTTTTTCTTTCTTTCTTTCTTTCTTTCTTTCTTTGACTAGTGGTGTTTCTTAGACACTCTTTCCTGGTCTCTCAAAAAAAAATCCACACTTTTAAAAGACTGCAAGAAGTCTTGACTGAATGGCTGTTTAGATTCATTCTTTTCTTTCTTACCTTTCCATTCTTAATGCTTAAAAGGCAGTCCAGTAATGCTGTTTGCCACATTGGTGTGTTGCTCCCTTCAAGGTATGTGGAGATATTTAAGTGCATACAGTCAAAAATTGTGAACTTGGCCCTTAGATGGAACTTTTATTTGACGGATATATTATAGTTAAGGAAGGGGAGAATTTGTACACAGAAGTGGTATGCTTTTGAAGTTTTCTTCTGCTGCTATAAATAATGGTGATTGATGGGAAATATGTGATTAAAATGAGCAGATGATTCTTATGGAATGAAAATTGTGTTAAGAATTAAAACAAGGAAGATGACGCCGAATTTTCGGATGTGATCAGCATGTCTTTTGAATTCTTTCTAACACAAATAAAATTTATTAAAGTTATTCAAAGTTAATGGAACCTGTTAGGAAAAAAAAATCCCATAGTTTTCTACAATTGATGAAACATCCAGAAACAGTTACTTATTTCTACAGTGGCTAAAAAAGTATGTTACAAAAATTAACAAATGGTGCACAAAAAGTTTCTCATAGAAGGTATAAGAGACAAAGTGATTTTCAAATTGAACCGTTAAAAGAAGAAATTTAAAAGGAAACATGATATATTTCTATATCTTCTAGAGGAAGAATTTTGCATCATGAAAAAGTTGAAAAAGTATTCTTCATGGCAAAAGCTATGCTAAGGAAAAATAACTTTTCAAGTATGTCTCCCAGAAGTAGAGATGTGAGAAAAAGGTTTTGACCTTTACGCCCCCATCATGAAAGCTGTGCACTTATTTAAAGAGGATAATGTTCTCAATATTAATTGTAGCAAATGGCATACAGAAAAAAAAAAGAAATTTTGAATAGGGTTTTTAGAAGTGGAAATACAGGTGCAAACAGAAGTACACAAACACTACCTAGTGACAGTACTGTGAACTACAAAACTCCTCAAATACAAACCTAAAGTATTTCGCAAGGTAAATGGTATCCAGTGTTAAAATAATTTTTTAAATTGCACATTTAGAAGCATGGATATTGAGAAAAACGGATTAAACATTGGCACCACTTAGCGCCGAAATTGTGTATTATTTTTGGAAGAAAACATGCACAAAGAGTTTTCATAGTAGTATTTGACTGAAAAATAATTTTTTCATTTGGGTTTTTTGTCCCACAAATATTGCTGTAAACATTAGTTTGAACTTATGCCCTCCGGTGGCACATTTGTGTGTTGAGAAAAGTTTGATTTTACATGAGAAACATTTCACACCAGATATGCTCTCCAACAAAGAAATAATTTTTCTGATCAAACTCTTAAAAGCAGAGATATTGTTAAAAATAAGATATACATCTACACTCCCTGATGGAAAAACTATGCACTATTTTAAGCAGGAGGTATTCTCCAAAGGCTCTCCAAGGTGAGCGATATGGTTCACAAAGGAGTTTTTTTCAGCCGAGTTTTCAGAAACTCAGATTTTGCTACAAATACATCAGAACAGAAATAAACAATTATGCTCTCAGGGGGCCAATTCATTCTTTACCAAAAATTAGAAATTATATGCAAAACATTTCCCATCAGGAGCTGTAACCGATGCAGGAAGAATTTTTCAAATCGGAGTTTTAGTTGCAGAGATATTGGAGAAAACACAATTTATCTTTTTGCCCGCTAGTGGAAAATCTGTGTATTATTTGAAAAAGAGCCTGTACCTAAAATAATCTTCAATGTAAATGGCATCGAAAGGAAAAATAATTTTTTTCAATTGGATATTTAGAAGCAAATATATGGAATAAAATGTATTTTAAATACGATATCATTTGCATTTAGGCCCTCTAGCGGTGGAGTTGTGCACTGGTAAAAAAACAGAATGTGAGGATCACCATTCTCACATTTCAAGCTTCTCAATGCAAAAATAATTTTTCAAATTGGACTAATAGTTGCAGAGATATGGTGTCCATAGATGGACAGACAGACAAACAAATTGATAACATAAGCTTGATCTTTTTTTTTTTTTTTACAAAAGATGTTCTAAAAAGATTAAACCATGATAAACTGAAATGCCTGTGTATTAGGAAATTTCCATGGAGCAAACATCACACATATCACAAGAATCATCCCACATATCAGAGTAACATATTACTTTAACCATCCCGCATAGGACGTCTAATGTTCTCAATGTGTCCATCCAAGCAGGTACTGATGCGATTATCCTTTTAAGTCATTAATTTTTGTTGTTTGACACTAGAGTTCATGAAAAATGAGTTCTGATTTAGTACAGTCTTTATTTTAAAATTCAAGGAGGTCAGTAAGCAGTGTATGTATTTTTGCTTGTTTGTTTGTTTTCATCTTGTCTTTTTTGACACATGTACCACAAAAAATATGTTGCATAAATACAAAATAAGCCATATCATGTAACCATTCCAGTTATCAAATGTATGTATGTGTTTATTTCAGTTGTTACCAAAGGCTCATGTTCAGTTGGATGAATCAAAATCAGTAATTATGTAAGCTATAAATATATAACATCTAGTACATCTAAACATTTTGTCAAGACAGTGCTGACTGAGAACATGTGTTTTCTGCTTAACTGTTTGATGACAGAAAATATGATTGCATTGTGAAACGTTGCCTTTGTGTTGTATTCTGGTGTCTTCCATTTGTGTGTTTTTCTTTAAATTTAGTCATAATTTATTTCCAGATGTAAACTTATCATGCATCTAAGATGGTTTTCACTGATTCATGTTTTGCAGTTTTTTTTGAGGTTGCCTGATGCAGAAATGGGGAAGTTTCTCAAACTGTTCACATTTTATTCTATGTCTGAAATTGAAGAGATAGTTACAAATCACATGGTAAGTCATTTGCAATGCTTCCTCTTTTATGTGTACCTGTACTGATGCATTCAATTTTATGAAAGCATATATTCTTATCTTTTGTTGCATCGATTTAAGTTCGTAATATTATCAGTTTAGAGTATGTTTCGTTTTAGAGTTATATTATCAGTTTAGAGTATGTAGATTTGTATATAGATTTATTTTCCTTTGAAAGTATGTATTTTTGCTTCTAAGTTATTGATCATTAGCTATTTGTTTTTGACAACTAACAAGTAATTTTAATCTCCACTTGGGTCAAATCTTTTTCTTGAGTTAGAATCAATCATGATGTGTTTCTGCCTATGGCTAAATTTCCTGCATTCAATTTATTGCATTTCTTTTTGGTCATTTTTGGCTCAAAGATGCCATTATTTCACAGTTTCCTATGTAGCCATCTCTTCTGAAAACTTGAAAATTATTTTGCCCTGGAGCAGGAATTGAACACACATCTCCCAATTTCCTTTCTAGCTTGCTACCATTACACCACGTGAACAATGAAGTTCTAACAACTGAAGCTAAGCAGATAGCTTAGCTTCAGTTGTTCAGATTTGCACTAGTTGAAGCAATCTAATGCTTCGTCATAGCATCAACATGACCTTTGTATTGCCTTCCATGTATGTGTGAAGAATTATTTCTTCCGGGGAATTCGTTTTCCATTGATACCTAGTTGTTCTTTCTTCTTCTTTTTTTATGATCAATGAAATGTTTCCGAGAACAATGTACATTAGCAGCTTAGCAGCTGTGTTATTGTTGCATTTGGGATTTCTTTTTACCCCATCAGTCATTATTCAGCTTCTGCAAGTTAAATTTCATCAGTTTTTATGTGACTAATATTTTTTATTTGTTCTCAGATGTAGTCAATATTATTTAAAATGTAATATCTGATTTAAGCTACTTTGTTCTGATTTTAATTTCAATTTACAAGATGTTCTTGTTATGTTACGTGGAAATTCATTTTTGTTTCATAATTTACGAGCAGATTGTAATGTAATTTTCTTTTCTTATGGGTATTTTGTACATACTTTTTTGGCTTAAAAGGTCAGAGTTACTGTATTTTTAAGTATCATTTGGCTAGAATGTAATTTTGTTTTAAGTTTTTATCACATATCTTTAAGCTGTTTTTTTTGTTTCATATATCACATGGATCCACAATACTTATTTTCTTGCGTTACTTTTTTCAGCTTGGTTTTTAATGTATGTCCCAGATTTTAAGTTTTCCATCTTCTTCTTTTGTTGTATTGTTAATATGATGTTTGGATGTGGTCTTCAGGTCTTCCTACTTTACTCAATTTTGTTCTGTGTCATCACACTCTTTAAATTCTTTCCTTTCATGCCTCTTTTTTTAAAGTCCTGTGTTTTATCTCAGGTTGTCCTGTGCTTCAGTTACTTGATTGAACCATGTTTATAACTCTAAATCCCATGTAGGATTTGTTCTTCTATTATTGATGAATGAGAAATCAATGTGTTAATTAAGCAACTTACTTAATAATACACTAATACTTGATCAGGGTTGCCAGCCGACCGGGAAAAATCAGGGAATCCGAAAATCAGGCTAAAAATCAGGGAAAACTCAGGGAGAATTTTTTTTTTTTTTTTGCAAAAACCTGAAAAATTCAGGTAAAATTTAACTGATAATTTTTTGCATAATGCGTATGCAGTTACCAGGGATAGGAATTCTGCGCTAGAGTGCGCCGAAACAAAAATCTTGCGTCATTTTGCTACAAAAGGCAGATTTTGCGCCATTGTGCGCGGGAACCGCTGTGCCTTGTCGTCATTGTCGGTACTTCGGCACACTACATTCTCCGTGTGCACTGAGTTCCGCTTGACGCTGAGTAAGACCATGCGTTGGGAAGAAAGGTTCAGCGATTCCAAGTACTAAGGGTTTTATGTAGTTACTATGGAAATCGCTGGTCCGCTACGGACAATGGAAAACATCGAGTATGCTATGGAAATCGTCGATCTGCTACGGATGATGGAAATTATCGAGTATGCTATGGATATCGTCGGTGCGCTACGGACGACGTAAAATGTTGAGTATGCAAGGGAAATCGAAAGCATCAGCCAGCAATTCAAATGTACAATGATAGCTTTTTTAGCACGTCTTTTGTAAAAAAAGATGATGCGTATGTTATCGGTTTGTCCGTTCGTCCGCCTATGGACACCAAATCTGTGCAACTATTAGTCCAATTTGAAAAATTCTTTTGGCATCGGGAAGCTTAAAATATGCGAATGATGATCCTTCGTTTCGTTTTTTTTTTTTTTTTTTTTATAATGTGCAATTTTCTTGCTAAAGGGCGTAAATGCAGATGTCAAATTCAAAATTTGTTTTATTCCATATATTTGCTTTTAAACAACCGATTGAATTTTTTTTTTTACCTTCCGATTCTGTTTATCTCAAAGAGTATTTTAGGTACAGTCACTTTTTCAAGTAACGCATAGATTTTCCGCTAGGGGTGTAAAAGTAAATGACGTTTTCCCCAATATCTCCTGTAAAACTCCGATTTGAAAAAAAAAAAAATTCTTCAGCAGATATAGCTTCTGATGCAAAATCTTTTGCATGTAATTTCTAATTTTTGGTAAAGAATACTTTGGCCACCAGGAGGGCATAAGCGTTAATTTTTGCTTTTGAGGTATTTGCCATAAAATCTGAGCTTCCAAAATCTCGATTGAAAAAAAATCGTTCGTGGACAGATGCCACTCACGTCGAAAAACCTTTTAGAAATATTTTATTTTTAAAATAATGCATGGTTTCACCGCCAGGGGTGTAGATGTGTATCTTATTTTTGTCCATATCTCTGCTTGTAATGGTCCGATTTGAAAAATTCTTCCTTCATTGGGTAGAGTTTCTGGTGTGACATATTTTTCATATAATTTCAAAATTTTCAAGTCATTCATAGACTTTTCGCTAGGGGGCATAAAGTAAATTGCGTATCCCCCAATATCTCTGCTTCTAAAACTCCAATTTGAGAAATTCTTTCTGCACTGGATACAGCTCCTGATGGGAAAACCCTTTGCATTTAATTTCTAATTTTTGGTAAAAAATGGTTTGGCCACCAGGGGACCTAAGTCTTAATTTCCACTTCTGATGTATTTGCAGCAAAATCTGAGCTTTTAAAATCTCGATTGAAAAAAAATTTGTTTGTGCACCGATACTACTCATGTCGACAAACTTTTAGGAATATTTTCTTCTTAAAAATAATGCATGGCTTCTACGCCAGGGGGCGTAGATGTATATCTTATTTTTGTTAATGTCTCTGCTTATAGGAATCTGATTTGAAAAATTCCTTCTTTGTTGGATGGTGTTTCCGATGCGAAATGTTTTTTTTATATAAATTCAAAATTTTCAAGTAAATCATAGACTTTCCGCTAGGGGCGCAAAGGTAAATTGTGTTTTCCCCACTATTTCTGCATCTAAAACTCCGATTTGAAAACTTCATCCTATATCGCATACAGCTCCTGGTAGAAAAATTTTTTCATATAATTTCTAATATTTGGTAAAGAATGGTTTGGCCACCAGGGGACATAAGTTTTAATTTCTGTTTCTAACATATTTGCAGCAAAATCTGAGCTCCTGAAAACTCGATTAAATTTTTTTCTTGGATCGATACTGCTCACATTGAAAAACCTTTCGAGAACACTTTCTTCCTAAAATGCATGTTTTTCCCCGCCAGGGGATATAGATTCATAAATAAAGGTAACTTGATCACGCTAGTACGTTACATGAAAAAACTTTGCAAAAGCTTTTTCATGTAACGTAAGTAGCGTGATCAAGTTACCTTTATTTGTTAATATTGTTACGTGTTTTGCCCATCATCGTCACATAGATTCATATCTTATATTTGTCTATATCTCTTCTTCTAAGAGTCCAATTTGAAAAATTCTTTCTTTGTTACAGAGCGTTTCTGCTGCAAAATGTTTCTCATATTAATTGAAATTTTTCTTAATGCACAAGTCTGCAACCAGAGGGCATAAGGTTTACAATTCTGTTTACAGCAATATCTGCGGGATTAAAAACACGATTGAAAAACTTCTTTGTTCGGTCAGATGCTATTGCTTTCCATACTGGTTCCATTGACTTTGAATAGCTTTGATAAATTTAATTTTTGTCCGAACAGATTCAAAAGATGTGCTCATTACACCCGAAAATTTGGTGTTATCTTTCTTGTTCTTCTTGCATTGAATATATTGCATTATAGATGTGACATTTAGTATGAATATTATCATAGAGTTATACATAATCTGTAAATTTTACCTGAAATTCCCCGCAAAATTATCTTCTTGAAAACCTAGAAAACTCTGGGAATTTTTAAAGCCAATATGAGTGGCAACCCTGCTTGATACTGTATTAATGGCAGAAAAAAAACCTTGCAATGGACAGAAAGAGATGGTGAAAGCTCATTGCCAAGAATTAATATATATATAAATATCATCATCATCATCATCATTGTCAACCATTATCAATCCACTGCTGGACGAAGGTCTCCCCAAGTTTCCTCCACAACGGTCTGTCTTGTGCCAGTCTCCTCCATGTCACCCCTGCATACTTTCGAATTTCATTTTACATTAGAACAATTGTGTGAAAGCCTCTCAATAAATAACTTAATTTTCAAGGATTTTACTTGAATTGTTACAAATATCTCCAAATTATGGGTTTTTCTAAGGAATAAAAGGGAATAGTATGTCGAATTTTCAGGTAGCACCCTTACCCTTCTTCAGGACTACAGTTATAGTAGGTGTTGCCATTCGTGAGATAAATTCCAACCTTTCAAATAATTTAATGTTGTACCTCTTCTCTGTATTTCCAGCCCTTCTAACAATTTTCTTTTGAAAAAATGCTGTTGATGTGTCTGAACTTCTACAGTGTCCCAAAGCATTTTATCTGTATGTCCTTTATTTTGAACATGTCTGTCTGAACCTGTTTTGTTTGTCATATTTTTAATTTCAGCTTTATGTTCTCTACCAATCTGGTTTTAAGCTGCCTGCCTGTTTCTCCCACATAGCTAAGGCCACACTCATCACATTTTATGTTGCAGACCACACCTTCCTGTAAAAGGATGTTTTCTTCTTTTTGCTTTAATTTTGGAAGGTAGTTACTCATTTTATTTTGTAATCTTGGAGCTAGTCTGACTAGAAACTTCTCACTAATCCTCTAAATTTTTTCAAACAGTCCTTTTTAGTAAGTAATTTTTCTAGTTAACTGAAACTTATTTTTTGATTTCTGATTCTTTTCTTTTTTACTAAGAATTTTGTTGACTAGTAGAAAAGGGTAATTATTATCTTCCAAAACTTTTTCAATTCCTTCTTTTGAGCATTTTTTAACAATTCTGAAGAATTTAGAACATTTATTTTTTCCAAAAATTGAGTGGCCACACTTGTTTTTATGTAATTCAGATTATTTGATTGATGGTCTAACATTTCATTATTGTTGGTAGGCTTCTTGTATAACCATGTTTCAATGTTTCCTTTTTTTATTACTAACATTGTACAAGAAACACGGTTAAAATACACACCATTAATATTAAATTTCCTCAATTATATGTTAATCAGATTAGCTTTCTTTCACATTCATATGTTAAATTGTGGTGTCATGAATTAGAAATTTAAACCATGTGAATTCTGTTTACCAAGCTCTCTTCCTATTCTCCCCCTTCACTGCAAATTTTGTTTTTGAATACCGATCCCCCTCCCCCTTCTGCCATTTGCTCTCCCTATATCGTGTCATCCACCTACACTACGACTCACTTCACAGAATATATGTACTCCTCCTGAGTTAGCATTTGTACCTGAAGTAGACACCTGCTCGTGCTTGATGTCATGACACCAGACCTTTTCCTTTGAGGCCTTTGTTTGTATTTGCTTTCTTGCAGTGAGGCCACGTTTTCATGATCTTGCAAAACATGGCTCCACTACTTTGTCTTGAAAAGACAAAATGGTAATTTTGCAGGAAGGTGATGAAAAAAGCACACACTGGCAAAAACAGCTTTAACTTCAAAATTAAAAATTCCAGTTTATACCCTTATGATGATAATTTACAAACATAGAGAGATCAAGAACAATGCCACATCTTCAGGTTAAACTACATCTAAAAAATTATGTGTTTAGACTTGAAAGTTTGTGGAAGTTGTAGATATATTTCTTCAATTCTTCGAGTAGTGCTGTGTCGCTAACATTCCCATAAGTGGTCTTATGCTTATTGAAAAGGCCAAGGAAATCACAAAAGTATAGTAGAACATAAGAAAATACTACATACTACGTAATATTTAGTATAACAACACTAATGTATATGCCTTATTTTGCAACAAAATAATATGCTGCCATCCAGGGATGGAAAATGCCTGTTTTATGCTTATATGTTTTTTCAGTTGTACATTAATTTTACTCGGTCCCTTGAAACATGTATAAATGGTGTCCCACTGTAATTAGTTTTATCTTACCTTGTGAATACACGATTCTTGAAAAATATGCTCATGTGTAGATTAACCACAGGTGTGATGACATTTTTTGTTTACTAAGTTTTATTTCTGTTGTTATGTTTTTTCTATTTTACCAATTACCCGTGATGAAATAATCTGAAAAAATGTGTGGTTATAATAGAATTTTATGCTTTTACATATCACTTAGAAAAATCCAGGCATGAGGTCAGCACAGGAAAAATTAGCTGAAGATGTTACACTTCTTGTACATGGAGGTATGTTCCCCATCCCCCTTTTTGCAGAGGGATTTCAATTTTGCTTATTTGTAAAATGTGCTTAGAATAAAAGCAAAAACAATAACAACAACAACAAAAAATCATAAACTATTCTGCCTGTCTTCCATAGCTTTTCCTTTACAGAAATGCAAATGACAGTTGATGTGTTAAAGCATTTTTGTTTTTTGCCAAAAAGCTGTATCTCATACATTTATTGCTTTCTTTCAGTTTTGAAGCTTTGAAGTAAAATTTTCATGCATTCTTAATGCTTTTTTTATTTTATTTTTTTCACTTCTGAGGCCCACCATGTTGCACTAGGGGCTTTGTGGATGTAGTTCTTTTTTTTTTTTTTTTTTCACAAACAGCTTAATCTCAATTAAATTGGCTATTTTCTCCCAGTTTTAGAAGACAGAAATGACATTTATAATGCCTTCCTCCCTTACCCAAGGGTGCAGTGTTCTGAGAGCTCATGGACACAGTTTTTTTTTTTATTTTTATTTTTTTATTTATTTTTTTTCTTACCTCTATATGTCCTCACTCCAATTAGATTTACTGTTTTATTCCTGTTTGAGAGCTTGGAAGGGAAATTTTCCCTCATTTCTTTCATCCTTTTTCATTTTTAAAATTTGCAACACAGCACTGTGCTAGCTCATGAATTCAAAATTTTAATATTTAAATTTTTATTTTCTCTATCCAAATAGCTTTGTTTCAATTAAATTTACCATTTTCTTTCAGTTTTGAAGTCTGAAAATGAAAATTTCAACATTTGTTATGTTTCCCCACTTTTTTCTTATAATACAATGTACTGTTTGGAGAGTTCACAATTGCAATTTTTTTTTCTTGTGGATTGCTGAAGTGCAGATCTGAAATTTCACTTCTACACTCCATTAATTTTCCTAGCAGTTTTCTTTCTTTTCCCCCTGCATATATAAAAAGTCTTTTAAGAGGCTTTATGGGATCTCATGGAAATAACTCCTTCCTATAGCTTCATCTTGACAAAAGAATTCTCATTTTTTTCTTAGTTTTGGAATATGAAAGTGAAAAACCAATTTATTTTTTTGTCACCTTCATTTCCCATTTCTACCTTGCAACACTCTGGGAAAGAATAGTCATTGAGCTGATAAAATGGGCATAGTTTTTAAAAGCATTTAATATTTTGATGCTTTGTTTTTAAAAATATTTATGTGAAGGTTTATGCGAGTCTTTTAGAAACAGTGAAGCACAGATCTAAGTTGAAAAATTTTGAGTTCTATACATCTTTTTTTTTTACTAATCAAAACTACTATTATGTGAATTTTTACTGGGAAATTTTTTTATTTTAATTGAAAATTTTTGGATAAAACTCTTCTCCTTCTTCAGGCTGTCTTTTTGTTATCACTTATTCCTGTCACTATCGCGGTTACAGTTAACCTTGACGGTTACGGTTATTTTTAATCAAATCCTGCCAGATGTTAGGCAGGGAAAATCCTCTGCAGTCATCGATGATAGAATTTTGATTTTTCTCAATTTCTATTCCCTTCTTTTAGCTTTCTTTTTGAAAATTGCTTTGGAAACTGATGATTTTAAGGAAATTCCAATCCATGCTGTGACTAGTTTCTCTAACATGCCTATTTAAACCAGTCTTATTGGAGTAATTTTTTATAGCAGCTTTATGCTCTGCTATACGCTATACGAGTTTCTAGTCTGCGACCTGTTTCACCTGGTTGCAGACCAGAACTAGAATTAAAGCTGCTATAAAAAATTGCTCCAATAAGACTGGTTTAGATAGGCATGTCACAGCATGGATTGGAATTCCCTTAAAGTCATCAGTTTCCAAAGCAATTTTCAAAAAAGAGAGCTAAAAGAAGGAATAGAAATTGAGAAAAATCAATGACGGCAGAGGATTTTCCCTGCCTAATATCTGGCAGGATTTGATGAAAAATAACCGTAACCGTCAAGGTTAACTGTAAATGTCAAAGTTAACCGTAACTGCGATAGTGACGGGAATAAGTGACAACAAAAAGGCAGCCTGAAGAAGAAGAGTTTTCTCCGAAAATTTGCTATTAAAATAAAAAATTTCCTAGTAAAAATTCCCACAATAGTAGTTTTTGATTAGTAATTGAATTAAGAAACTAGGAAGCCAATTCTCAACATGAGCTTTATTCAAAGAATCTTTTTTTTTTTTTTTTATGCATTCAGCAAAATGAAAATTTGATGTGTGTGTGTGTGTGTGTGTGTGTGTGTGTGTGTGTGTGTGTGTGCGCGCTGTGTGTGTGTGTGCAAGTTCCTCCATAATTCTGTTCATTCTGGCTCACCAGAGTAAGGCAAAAGTTAAAAAAGAAAAAAAAAAAAAAACTATGGAAAGGCAGGAATTCGCTTTTTGGAAAAAGGGAAACCTTCTACAAGAATGGACATAAGACATAGGAAAAATAGGGAAATAAATTTTCAAGTTGTGTGAATAATAGGACTGGGGAAATGATATGGGAGTCCTGTGCGTTAAGTGAAAGATGGGGTGGATACACACACTTCTGTGAGTTACTAGATCATGAAAGTGAAGGCGATTCTGAGGCAGAAGCAGATGATGTCACAGTGAGAGATGGATGCACAGGAGGGATCTCAAGAGAAGTGGTGTCTAAAGCTCTGAAATCTCCTGAGAATGGTAAGGCTCCAATAGTAGATGGCATAACTGCTCAAATGTTAAAATATGGTGGTGAATCTATAATTGATTGATTAACTGAAATTTGCCAGTTGTGCTAGAAGTTAGGTGTGGTCCCTTAGGATTGGAGAGATGCCATCATTGTTCCCTTGTATAAGGGAAAAGGTGATCAGACTGAATGTAAGGACTATCATGGTATTAGCTTGCTGAACATGCTAGCAAGCTAATACCATTATTGATAAGGTATGAGGTTTTACGTCAGAGAAAGCTTGAGATGTTCAGAGTGGTTCTATGTATGGTAAGGGCTCCACTAATCAAATTTTTACTTACGCACGATGGTTGAAAAGTATCTGTCTGTTGGTAAAAAGTATTTGCTTCCTTCATAGATCATGAGAAAGCTTATGACAGAGTAAATAGGATACTTCTGTGGAAGGCACTGAATAAATATGGTGTTACTGGGAATCTACTTAATAGTGTGAAAGCCATGTATGCTGGCAGTAGAGCTAGTGTATGAATGAATGGTGTTGTATCAAAAAAGTTTTCTGTTGGTGCAGGAGTCAGACAAGGTTGTGTAATGGCACCATGACTGTTTAATATATTTATGATTGCGTGCATGCATGATGCCTAAATGGACAATACTGGTTTATGAATTGGTAATATCCACATATGCACATTGCTGTATGCTGATGACACAGTCCTTTTAGCAGAAAGCAAAAGTGGCCACCCCAGTGGTGCAGTGGTCTAAGCGATGGCTTCTGATCATTCATCCGAGAGGGGTCCAGGTTCGAAACCCGGTGAGGCATGTATGTTGTGTTTGTCTTACGGCATTGGCTCTCTCCCTTCCCTGGAACCAGTGGCCCTAAATTAGGGACTGACAACTGCTTATAGCCCATTGAGTTGCTCACAGTGGTAATTAAACCTCCAATCCGGAAGAAAAAAAAAAAAACAGAGCAAAAGTGAATTGCAGAGTATGATGTTGTTCTGGGTGTATCAAGTTTGTTTGAAATTCAAACTGCGTATGAATAAGGAAAAAACCAAAGTTGTGGTTTTTGAGCCAAGAACTATTATACAAGATAAGTCTCAATGGCACAGTGATTGACCAGATGAATGAGTTTGCGTATTTAGGAAGCATGTTTGACAGAGAAAAAATTAGATGGTGAAATTAGTAGGCGAGTGAATTCTTCATTGAAAGTCATAGCTTCTTTAGGAGGATTTCTCAGGGATGATGGTTTCTCAAGAGAGTCCTGAATGGCTGTGTATGAAAGTGTAATAATTATTCCTACTCTGATGTATGGCAGTGAAACCTGAGTACTGCAGAAGAGACATAGGAGTTGTTTGTGTGCTGGAGAGATGTGTTACTTACGGGGATTTCTGGCAAGACACTCTGATCATGTGAGGAATGATGATGTGTTACAGATATGTAATGTGAGGAATGATGATGTGTTCCAGAATGATGATGTGTTACAGATGTGCAAGACACTCTGATCATGTGAGGAATGATGATGTGTTACAGATGTGTAATGCTAAACAAAATGTTGTCAGTAAAGTGGAGATGAATATTCTTAGGTGGTTTGGCTATGTTGAAAGAATGAGTGAAGAGATGCTTACTAAGAACATTTTTTTCAGCCCAAATGGAAGGAAAGAGAGGTAGAGGAAGGCCAAGGAAATCATGGGAGGATCAGAGTGTCTGCATGATAAAAAAATTATGAATATAAGTACAGACGGTCTTGTGTGTGCCGTGTGATGGATGTCAGTGAAGGTCAACCTGTGTTCCAAGATTGCTGTAAATAGAGACATTTGATACAATAACAGTAAGTAAATAATCAGTTGAGCATTTATCCAGCAGATTTTCTTTCTTTGTGGAGCTAAGGCATGAATCTCAGAGAACAGCGTAGTGTGATTGATCGATTACTTGTTTATTAATATTGATTACATATTAATAATATTATTTTTTATTAATATTGATTATTGATTACCTGTTTTTTATTAGCAAGACGTGTTATAACACTGAACAACAAATTTTGACCTTTAGTGTGCTTTGGAAGAGTAGACAGCCATCTCTTATGTAAATTCAGGTGCTGAACATGAAAATGACAACAAAACTGTTTCATTGGCTACAGGTTTCAAGACACAGTCACTTACCTATGTTACATAATTTGCTATCAGTTTACAGCAATCACCACCTCTTTGCCTGGCACTGGAGAATCTTGCATCACATTGTAGCAGTAATCCACTAACATTGATGGGCTCCATCTTCCTCTACCTCTTTTCCATTTTCAGGGTGTGTACAGGTGATGAAAATCATGAAAGTCATGAATTTGAAAAAGGGTCATGAGAAAGTAAAGAATTTTGCTTTGAGGTCATGAATTTCTTTTTGTTTTTAGTAATTGTTCATCTTCTGGTAGAAATGTAAGTAATTCTCCATATACACTGACCACATAAGACAGAAATGTTGTTTACATTTAATGATTTAAGTGTCAAAAAAAGGAAGGGGCACTTGTGCACTTCCCCACAAAGAAAACTATACTGCTGTCTTGGATAGGAATATATACACAGTCGAGTCACATTTTATCAGATTTGCAAAAAGGGATGATTATTGGCTTTCAGGCCAAGGGTGGCAGTATTTCTGAAACAGCGCAGTTTTTGAGTTGTTCACGTGCTGCTGTGGTTAAAGTGTATCGTGATTGTAGAAATGGCACCATTACGAATAAGCGAAGTGGAAACTGCGGAGCACCATGTGCCATTGATGCGAGAGGTGGATGTCGGCTGCGAAGGTGCATGCGGGCCGATCGACGCACTACTGTGGAGCAGCTCAATGGTTGAATGAACCAGGGGGCTACCAGAAGTGTGTCTAAAACAACAGTTCAGCGAACTCTGCTGCATATGGGGCTCCCATGCAGACAGATGAACACTGCATCTATGCTAATGAAGGTGCATCAGCAGAAAAGGCTTACATTTGCATGGCAGTATCAGAATTGGACCTCTGCTGATTGGCAAAGGATTGCCTTCTCCAATGAATCACGTTTTCTGCTTTGTCGAACGGATGGACATTGGTGTATAAGGCGAGAAACGGAGAACAAACACTCTTCTACCATTGCTGGAAGAACACAAGCTGGTGAGGGCAGTGTTATGGTCTGGGGAATGTTTTTGTGGCATTCTCTGGGTCCACTCATACCTGTGGAAGGCACTATGGACCGAATTTGTTATGAATCCATCCTTGCAGACCACATACACCCATACATGCTGATTGTCTTCCCTGGGATGGATGGGATCTTCCAGCATGACAATGCAACATGTCACACAGCTAGAAATGTCCGAGAGTAGTCAAAGTACATCCCTGGCTCCCTAATTCCCCAGACTTAAACCCTATTGAGCATCTGTGGGATCACCTCAATCGTGCTGTTCGCTCTATGGATCCTCCACCGTGCACCCTCCAGCGGCTGTCAGATGCACTGCAGTCAGCATGGCTCTACATACCTGTGAACACCTTCCAGCACCTTATTGAGTCACCCCCAGCCCGTCTAGCTGCTGTCTGCGCTGCACACGGCGGTTACTCTGAATATTAGCTGGTGGTCACAATAATGTTACTCGACCGTGTATTAGAAAGAAAGAGAGAGAACTTTGAAAAACAGTCATTAAAATTTCTAATTGGTCATAAAATTGCTTTCCCCAAATTTGGTAGACACTTTGATTGCAGCAATTTCTTGATATAAACATTACCCATGATGTTCACTTGCAGCATCACAGTTTTCCAGAAGGGAATGCAAATGTAAGAAATGTTGCCTTCAAAGACCTCCATAATTTTATGTTCTTCCACAAGATCCTTGCAACTTTGTGCTTTTTTATTCCCTAAGAAGCCTGTCGTCACCTGTTAGAAGACATGCTATGCTTACCATTCATAATCAGTGATGATAAATCAAATACCTCATTATATAGCAGTGAGGAAATATCAGGACTGGTAAAAACACCCTTTTTTAATCTTTGCATCACTAAGTCTTGACAATTTGGAACAAGGTCATCAGTTCCAGTGGGGACTAAATGCATGATTAGGTGAAGTGTTTTGTAGATTTTTTAAACTTGAAATACAGGCTTCTCTATTTTTTGGATACTTTTTTACAACCTGATACAACACAATGAAGCAGTAAGCTGTTTGTCTGTTTTCATCAGTAGCAGTGCTTTTTTTTTTTTTAAGTAACATGATACTAATTTGATTTATGAACCATAGTGTAGTTTGATTTTAAATTGTTAGGGTAATCTTTCACTCCTCATAAAAAATAATGCCAATAAATGAACAAACTAAATTATTACTTTAGCTTGACTCATCATGCTATTCATGTAAACTTCAGGGTAGACACCATGCATGAGTCAATCTTTTTCATTCAGGTGTATATTTTGTCCCTTATCAACAATGTACTTCTAACAATTAAGCAATTGTTCATTTTTCGTACATACATACGCACACACACACATACATGAATTCCTGTAAATTGACAGGATATCCTCACTTGTGTGCATATGTTGGCAAATCTGCATATGGATAGTCTTCATATGCCACACCACAATGGTGTGTATATGCTAGTAAATTTGCGTACAGGTTGTCTTCTATATGTCACACTGCACTCGTGCACATATATGTTAGTAAGCCCTTTTAACCCCACATTGCTCTGCAATAATCAGATTTCATGTTGGTCCTTAAGTTTTGGACAGCAACACATAAAAATTCTACTTTACGACTAATTTGCCATTAGGCCTTGGTTTGTTTTGTAGATAGACTTGTGGTCCATGCAATGTACAGTTGATTACACAGCTGCTGCAGCTCAGGTGCTGGATGGTACCTGTTTCTTCAAAATGATTTATAATAAATGATTCGAATTATTATATTCCATCTCTTTCAAATAATTTACTTCAGTGCTAACACACCATTGTGTATTGGTATATTTAAATACTTCTTGAGGTACTATTTTGATTTTATTTTTGTCACCACATGGGCAACTGCTATGTTTGGTACCTAAGCCACTTAAATTAATATTTGATGTAATGTACTTCTTAGTTCTGGCTTATCTGTTTTGGTGGTGTGATTCATTTTGCAATGACGGTAGTCAGAATTTAAATGAATAAGAACTACACTATTTTTTTTTTTAGTACACTACCTGAAAAGGGGAAATGCAGAAAGTTAGTAATGAGACTGAGAAGTGAAGAACACATGATGTGTTAGTATATCAGGATTTGTATAGTCTTAGAAATCCTTAAAAGTGCTTTTTTATTTATTTGTTTTTTTTAAAGCCCTTAAGAAGTCCGTAAAATTCTTATTTTTTCAAATATGTCCTTAGTTTTTTCCTGCATGATGTTCAGTTGTATTACTTTCTTTGGCAGCAACAGGTTTGTTTTTTGACAGTTCTGGAGTTTTCAGAGCCATCTATTTAGTGACTCCTTATTTAGCGGAAGTCACTAAATAGATGACTCTGGTTTGCTATAGCTGATCACATTGCTCCTCCTTGGTTCTGCACCACATTCTTCTGTTCAATAACACATGTTCTGATTTACTTGTTTGGTAAAACAGTTTCTGTGGGTATTAAGGGGTGAAAGGGTTTTTTAAATACCTCAAATTTTCAAGTAAGACCCTCATTCATTGTCGGGAGTAATTCCATACCTGTTGGAGCACTTAGGGGGCTCAACAGATATAAATATACAACTACCAGGAGGCTCAAGAAGAGGATGCCACTGTGAATTTTTAAAATGTGCAGTTGGAAGAAAGAGTTCTCAGAGATATGCCAGCATTACAGAAACATATGACGACTTATCCTAAATAGTATAGTGCAGCAATTACCACAACTAATTTTTTGCCACCATCATAAACAGCTTCAGCATGAGAAATGCTGTGATGTAGGCCAAGAGTTAAGTGCCTTGAAAACTCAGAGTTTAATAGAAACAACAGTGGTTTCTTTTTAATCACAGAAACAAGTTTGGTTTATATAAGTGTTTCTCAATATAACAAGATGAAAACATGTTGAAAATGTATTTGTCTTTAGTTAATATCCATTTAATGATAATGGTTTAACTGTTGTAAATTTCTATATGTTATTTTTCTTTTGTGTCAAATGCATTTCTCAGTTGGAAAATATTAGGGTTAACTGCTAGAAATTTGATAAACAAAATCGTAACATACCTTTAGGTTGTACCAGTTTTTGGGCCTAGTCGTCAGTGCAATATCTTTCACTCAGTTCTTGAGTGTAAATTCACCAAACACAGCAGATATATTCTTCACAGAGGTGTGCATACTCATTGATTATGAAGTCAAAAAAAGGGAAAAAGTCTTCCTCAAGTGTACTTAGGATTAGAATACCATTGGATTCAGAATTCTGAAAGGCAAAAGGGGAGGTCTGAAAATCCATTAGACCAGTATAAAAATGTCTCTTTTAAAAACAATTGCTCCCAGAAGGGTAGTCATGAAAAATCAAGGGCTAAAATGAATAGTAAGACATTAAAATACCTTAGAATATGAAGTACAAGCACGAGAGGTTTGAAATATTTCCGTACGAGAAAATGCAAGTCACCAAAACTATCATTGGACTTCATGACTGTATTGTTCGATGCATTTTGGTAAACTTAGTTGCCATCTTCTGGAACTTGAAGTCGTCTGTTCTTTCTGCAGTCCACACTGACTGTGCCACGTACTGAGATCACAAATCTCTTGTTTTCATGTGTTATGACTATGTCATCGATCTGCTATGTTGCCATTCCTTGTTTTTGGGGAACTAAATAGTTTTGTTTTGTGGGAATCTAGGTCTGGTTGGGTGTAATGTTTTTGGGTTGCCTGTTTTCTTGTCCTTTGTTCTCTTCTTCCATGAGGATTTTCCAGGGAAGCAGTAGGTCAACTCCACTACTAATATTACAGTTCGTGTTTTTAGTTTTTTTTATTATTATTGCTTTGGCGTAACAAATGTGTTTTTTTTTTTTTTGGTAGGTTGGTTTGCAGATTATTTCAATATCTTCAAATACTGTTACTGTATTAAACTTTTTTGTAATTTGTTTTTTTGTGCGTCCTATGTATTTAATTCTATTGCTGTTACTTCTTGATTTTATTGGAATGCCGTATACTCCTGCACTGTCCAAGAGTTTTGTTTTTTCTCTGTTATTGATGATCATATTTTTGTAATCTTTTACAGCAATTCCAATATCCAGATGTTATTTTTTGCATTCCTTTTCAACTACATTTGTGATTGGTTTTATATATTGAAATTTACCACAATATTTTATATTTTGTTTGATTTTATTATTAGGATGTTTATACATATAAATTACATTCTTGACATCTGAGGTGGTGTATCCGAATTGTCTGGCTGTTTTAATTATCCATTGCAGGTCTTTTTTTTTTTTTTTTAAATGTCATTACTTGAATGGGTGAAAGCTCTATGTACTAAACTTCTGATTGCTGATATTTTATATGTCTTGGGATGGTACAAATTTGCAGGTATGAGTATTGGCAAGTAAGTTGGTTTTCTATAGACATGGTATTTGCAGGATGTTTGAGTTTTTATTATTGTGATGTCTAAGAAACTAATTGTATTATCATTTTCTAGTTCCATTGTAAAGTTGACACTTGGATATCTGTCACAGAAATCTTTCTTTAGCATGCCCATCTCCAAGACATTGGCATTCCAAAACAGCAATGTGTCATCAACATATCTTCCATAAAAGAGAACTTTGTCTTTATATTTGTTAAGAATATTTTCCTCCATTTTTTGCAGTACAACCTGGAAAATCCTCATGGAAGAAGATAACATAGGACAAAGAAACAGGCAACACAAAAACATCACACCCAACCAGATTTAGATTCCCACAAAACAAAACTATTTAGTTCCCCAAAATTGGGGAATGGCAACATAGCAGATCGATGACATAGTCATAACACATGAAGGCAGAGATTTGTGATCTGAGTATGTGGCACAGTCAGTGTGGACTGGGGATAGAACGGACGACTTAAAGTTCCAGAAGACGACACCAAGTTTGCCGAAGTGCATCGTAGTTCAGCGATAGTTTTGGTGGCTTGCATCTTCTTGTATGGAAATATTTCAAACGTCTCATGCTTATACTTCCTATTCTAAGGTATTTTAATGTCTTACTGTTCATTATAATCTTTGGTTTTTCATGAGTGCCCTTCTTGGAGCAATTGTTTTTAAAAGAGACATTTTTATACTGGTCTAATGGATTTTCAGACCACTCCTTTTGCCTTTCAGAATTCTGAACCCAATGGTATTCTAATCCTAAGTACACTTGAGGAAGACTTTTTCCCCTTTTTTGACTTCATAATCAATGAGTATGCACACCTCTATGAAGAATATATCTGCTGTGTTTGGTGAATTTTCACTCAAGAACCGAGTGAAAGATATCAAATCGATGACTAGGCCCAACAACTGGTACAACCTCTAAAGGTAGGTACGTTACGACTTTGTTTACCAAATTTCTGGCAGTCAACCATAATATTTTTCAATCGAGAAATGCATTTGACACAAAAGAAAAATAACATGTAAAAAGTTACAACAGTTAAACCATTATCATTAAATGGATGTTACGGCCGCCCCGCTGGTACAGTGGTCTAAGCGATGGGATGTAAGATCAGGTGATGCATAACATCACAGCCTCTCCTTGACAAATGTCAACCCCGCCTTCTCGTGGTGCATCCTGTTTCCACTAAAGGGGCTCTGACGACCGCCAATAGCGGTATAACTATACCAGCGGGATTAGAGGAAATGCTATCCCACACTCACCAACCCGCTTGGCCAGCGTGGTGAGTTATGGCCAAACCCCTCCAAAATGACTCCACAACTTAAATCTTGGCCCTCTGTCTCCGGCAGCTGGAATGTACCTGGCCAAGGCAGCAGCCAGTGCGACATGAAGGCAGAGAGTGCTAAGAATCCCCGGAGACCGGACTAGACTGCCATCTGATGCTGACCTTGGTTACATATAATGGACGCTCCCTATCTTCTGATTCAAAGATTTTTTAATTGGAAGAGGAACTACAAAGGATCAAGTGGGATATCGTCGGGCTAAGTGAGGTAAGGAGAAAAGGAGAAGATCTCATTGAACTGAAAAGTGGACATCTCTTCTACTATCGCAGGACAGATACTGGCAGAACTAGTGGTGTTGGATTTATAATAAACAAGAAACTGAAGGATAAAGTTGTAGAACTTGAAAGTTCCTCTGACAGAGCTGCACGACTCGTTATCCAACTCTTGAGAAGATACCAGACCCAGATTATTCAAGCTTATGCACCCACCACAAGTCATCCTGAAGAAGAAATTGAAGAATTTTATAAGGAAATTCGTCATCTAAATAATAAAGGTAAGCAGCATTTGAAGATAATTATGGGAGATTTCAATGCAAAAATAGGGCAACGGCAACAGAATGAAACTTCAGTAGGTAAATTCGGTCACGGCAACGGAAACCAGCGTGGAAATACTCTCATTGAGTTTGCAGAGGCAAAGGGGTTTTTCATCTTGAACTCCTTTTTCAAGAAAAAGCCACACAGGAAATGGACATGGAGACATCCAAATGGGACGACAAGTGAAATTGATTTTATTATGTGTAACAAAAAAATTCGTCATAGAAGACTGCAGTGTGCTAAACAAGTTCAACACAGGTAGTGACCATAGATTGGTGAGATGTAAGATGCACCTCAACACTAAACTCGAATGTGGCAAGCTCATAAGACAAACAAAATGTATTCACATAACCAACCTTAAAAAACACCATAATACCTTCAAGTTGGAACTGAAGAACAGGTTCTCTGCTTTAGAAGGCCTAACATTGGAAGAAGTGGATATTTCTGAAGTTAACAGAAAAGTAACCAAAGCTCTTATGGAAACAGCAACAAAATTAGCTGGGTCTAAGAACAAGTTGCATGTGTACAAATTATTAGGAAAAACCAAAATGTTGATGCAAAGAAGAAGAGAGATGAGGACAACTAAAGAAGATGTGACTTCCAAAGTGGAATATATAGAGCTATGCAAGACAGTACGAAAAAGTATCACTGAAGACGTAAGGAAATTCAACTGTGAACTAGTGAGGAAAGCAATTGAAAACAACCAAAGCCTAAAGATAGCAAAGGGACATCTCAGTAAGGGAAGAAAACAGATTGTGGCACTGAGAAAAGAAGATGGTTCTGTAACAAGAAATAGAGGCGAAATTTTGACAAGAGTGAAAGATTTCTACTCCAAATTATATGAAAGGAATGATACATGTACTCCAGACATCATGAAAGGTTCCAGTACCAGAGTTTTTCCAGTCCTCAAAGCAGAAGTTGCACATGCAATCAAGAACATGAAGCGGGGAAAAGCTCCAGGAGAAGATGGAATTACTGTAGACATCATACAAGAAGCAGGTGGAGAAATCAAAACAGTACCCGCCCAAATTTTCACTCGATGCCTTAATGAAGGAAAGATTCCTGAGGATTGGAACACTGCTACAATGATCCTGCTACATAAGAAAGGTGACATTGAGGATCTCGGGAACTACAGACCTATCAGCCTCCTATCAGTGGTTTATAAAATCTTCACTAAAGTTCTTTCACACCGCTTGAAGGTAACACTGGACATGGCTCAACCGAGAGAACAAGCTGGATTCAGGAGTGGCTACAGCGCAGTAGATCATATCCACGTACTGAGAAAACTAATTGAAAGAGCGAGGGAATATGAACTTCCATTGTGCATGGCTTTTATCGATTATGAAAAAGCCTTTGATTCGGTGAAACCATCAGTAGTTACAATGGCTCTGAAATCCTGCGGTATTGAAGATTCATACATTAATATTATTAATAACATCTATGAAAAAAAAAATGCAAGTGCAAAGATTCGGCTGTTTGAGAATACAACACACATAAAAATTGGAAAGGGAGTGAGACAAGGTGACACCATATCTCCGAAGCTCTTTAATGCGACATTGGAGGGTGTCTTTCAGTCGCTGAGCTGGGAAAACAAGGGGATAAAGATTAATGGAGATTATCTAACCCACCTTCGTTTTGCTGATGATGTAGTCATTTTTGCAACTACCCCATCAGAGCTACAGAGTAGGTTCAGGAACTTGCCGACAAGAGTAAAGAAGTGGGATTAAAAATGAACTTTCAGAAGACAAAAGTGATGTTCAATGCTTTTACAAGAAATGAAGATTTATCGATTGATGGAGAAAAGCTGGAAATAACAGACACGTACGTTTATCTTGGACAGCAGATATCAAGTGAGGGTCACATTGATGAAGAAATTAATTGGCGTACAAAACTTGCCTGGAGAGCTTTTGGAAGAAACAGAATAATTTTCAAGAGCAATATGCCATTATGTCTTAAAAGAAAAGTGTTTGATCAATGCATCCTTCCAGTGCTTACGTATGGTGCAGAGACGTGGACCTTAACTAAAAGAGACATACAAAGGCTGCAGACAACTCAAAGAAGCACGGAGAGGTACATGCTTGGTGTAACCAGGAGAGATAAGAAGAGGAACTCGTGGATTCGAAAAATGACAAGAGTGGAAGACATCATGATCAGAGTTAAATCCCTGAAATGGCAATGGGCTGGACATACTGCCAGAAGGACAGACCATCGATGGACAGCCCAAATTTTAGATTGGATTCCAAGGGACAGGAAAAGAGCCAGAAGAAGACCACATGGGAGATGGGTGAATGAAATTCGAAAGTTTGCAGGAGTGACATGGAGGAGACTGGCACAAGACAGACCATTGTGGAGGAAACTTGGGGAGACCTTCATCCAGCAGTGGATTGATAATGTTTGACGATGATGATGATGAATCAATGAGTATGCACACCTCTGTGAAGAATATATCTGCTGTGTTTGGTGAATTTTCACTCAAGAACCGAGTGAAAGATATCAAATCGACGACTAGGCCCAACAACTGGTACAACCTAAAGGTAGGTACGTTACGACTTTGTTTACCAAATTTCTGGCAGTTAACCCTAATATTTTTCAATCGAGAAATGCATTTGACACAAAAGAAAAATACCATGTAAAAAGTTACAACAGTTAAACCATTATCATTAAATGGATGTTACGGCCGCCCCGCTGGTGCAGTGGTCTGTGATGGCCTCTGATCACTCGTCCGAAAGAGGTCCGGGTTGGAATCCCGGTTAGGCATGGATGTTGTGTATGTCTTACTGCACTGGCTCTCTGCCTTCCCTGGAACCAGTGACCCTAAATTAGGGATGAGCTACTGCTTATAGCCCATTGAGTTGCTCACAGTGGTCGTTAAACCTCCAATAAAAAATAAAAAAAAAAATAACTAAAGATGAATATGTTTGGTTTCTTTTAATAAAATCACAGTTCCACAGAAAACCAATGCCATCCAGGTAAACTTTTTTTTTTCTGTTACATTTATGGAACTATAAAGGTTCTAGTATGAACTCTATGTGGAAGAAATATGTTGATCACATGATTTCTAAGACTTCATTCTTTGACAGTGCTGTGTGGGGTAGCATGCTTTTGTTCATGACAGCTGTTGTGACTTAATACCTTGTGACTGCAATTGTTGGCCACTGCTGTCACCACATTCTAAATTGATTTTCATAATATTATAACAACTTTGTTACACTTTTTGAAGTCTTGTTTCTTTCCTTTTTTTTTTTTTTTTTTTTTTTTGAGGCGGAGGTCTTTTTGTTTTTACTCCATCAATTCCAAAATGCAGCTTAATGAACTAAAGAATTGTTGCAGTGGTAGTAGAAGATTTAAATGTGTATGGGTGGTCATACTTTTTTTTTTTATCATAAAGTAACTTGCACAATGTGCAAGTTACTTTTACTTAGTTACTTTTAAGTTACTGTGCAAGGAGTTGAATATTTTGGGTGGCCTAAAATATTCAACTTCTTTATTTTTTAAGTCTCACCCCTTAAAATTGTTCTATTTCAGGAAAAAATAATATCTGTAAAATTTTATTGCAATAACACGATAATAACACATGCTGACGAACAGCTTTTGTTTTTCCGCCACTGAAGCTCTTTTCCCTTCTTAAACTATCTCTCTCTTGGCAAGATGCCAAAAAAAAAAAAAAAGTAAAGCTTCTATTTGCAACAGCTTCAGATTAACTTGTGGCGATAACAGTGCCACAGCTGAAAATAATGTCGGGGAGGGGGTCCCAAAAGTTCTAAATCTTAAAAATAAAAATTTTGCATGTTTTTTGAAGTGCTAAGTGAGGAAATATGTTTGGTTCAAAATTTAAATATAGAAGAAATATGTTTTGTTCAAATTTAGACTCTTTGAAGAAATAAAAATATTTTATGACTGTTTTTGTATTTCAAATTAAAAATAATCACATCATACATACTTATCACTAAGCTGTTCTCTGAGATTCAGAGGTTAGCTCCAAAAAGAAATACAAACTTCCAGATATTTTTACTTATTGTTGTCGTATCAAACTTCGCCATTTACAGCGATCTTGACATACAACTCGTGCTTCACTGATATCCATTACACGCCGTACACAAGATCTTTTATACTTCATACTCATAATCTTTTTCTCATGCAGACACTCCTGAATCTGATCCACCCATGTCTTCCTTGGCCTTCCTCTGCCCTTCCTTCCTGCCACTTGGGCTGAAAAGATTTTCTTAGTAAGCATTTCATCACTCATTCTTTCAACATGGCCAAACCACCGAAGCATATTGGTCTCCACCTTGCTAACCACATTTTGCTTCACATCACACAACTGCAATACATCTTCATTTCTCACACAATCATATCGTGTCTTGCCACAAACCCCACGTAAGTAACGCATTTCTCCAGCACACAAACGACTCCTACGTTTCTTCTGCAGTACCCAGGTTTCACTGCCATACATCAGAGTAGGAACAATTACAGTTTCATACACAGCCATGCAGGACTCTCTAGAGAACCCATCATTCCTGTGAAAACCTCCCAGAGCAGATATGACTTTCAAAGAAGAATTCACTCGCCTACTGATTTCACCATCCAACTTGTTATCTCTGTCAAACATGCTTCCCAAATACACAAACTCACTCACCTGGTCAATCACAGTGCCATTTATACTCACATTACATTCAGTGCTACCCATTCCTCTCTCAAACACCATAACTTTGGTTTTTCCCTTATTTATACTCAGTTTGTATTTCATGCAAACTTCGTGCATCCGAGTCAACATACTCTGCAACTCACTTTTGCTCTCTGCCAACAGGACAGTGTCATCAGCATACAGCAATCTGCACACACGAATATCACCAAGACATAAACCACTATTATCTATTTTGGCCTCATGCATGCATGCGTCCATAAATATATTAAACAGCCATGGTGACATTACACAACCTTGTCTAACTCCTGCACCAATGGAAAACCATTTTAATAAAACACCATTCACTCGTACACCAGCTCTACTACCAGCATACATGACTTTTACACTATTAAGTAGATTCCCAGTAACACCATATTCATTCAATACCTTCCACAAAAGTGTCCTATTCACTCGGTCATAAGCTTTCTCTAAATTTATGAAGGCAGTAAAAACTTTCTTCCCAACAGCCAGATACTTTTCAATCATCATGCGTAATGCAAAAATCTGGTTAGTGCAGCCTTTACCAGGCATAAAACCACTCTGAACATCCCACACTTTCAATGATATAAGACCCCGTACTTTTTCAATAACAACCTTACCAAACACTTTCCCTGGCACACTCAGTAGGCTAATACCACGATAGTTCTTGCATTCAGTCTGATCACCTTTTCCCTTATACAAGGGAACAATAATAGCATCCTTCCAATCCCGAGGGACCATTCCTAACTCCCAGCACAACTGGCAAATTTCAGTTAACCAGTCAATTATAGAGTCACCACCATACTTCAACATCTCTGCAGTTATGCCATCAACTCCTGGAGCCTTACCATTCTGAAGAGATTTTAGAGCTTTACACACTTCTTCTCTTGAGATCCCTCCTGTGCTTTCATCCCTCATTGTGACATCATCTGCATCTGTCTCAGAATCATTTTTGCTCTCGTGATCTAATAACTCACAGAAGTATTCACCCCATCTCTCACTTAACTCATTGGGCTCCCATATCATTTCCCCAATCTCATTCTTCACACAACTTACAACTTTGTTTCTCCTATTTTTCTGAGTCTCATGTACTTCCAAAAGGACTTCCTATCTTTCCAAAAAGCCAGTTCATGCCATTCCACTTTCTCCTTCCTATCTTTTGCCTCACTGTGGCGAACCAGCTAAGCAGCTTCACGCTTCTTACAGCGATATTCATCCACAGAGACTCTACCTCGCAACATCCCCAAATAGGCTTCCTTCTTTTTCTTTACTGCCTCATCAAACTCACTATTCCACCAAGCATCACCTCTATTGTTACCCACTATTGTGGTGCCACAGACCTCTTTAGCAGCAGTGACAATACAGTTCTTAAAACATTCCCACTTCTTTTCTACATCCCTCTCACAAGATTTCAGATCCTTCAGTCGTTCTCTGAGTAAGTCAGAATACCGCTGATGATCTTCAAGGAGCCTATCAACCTTTATTCTTTCTATCCTGGGTCTCTTCCTATTCCTTTTCCTCCAACCAACATTAAGTTTCACTCGTGACACTACCAAGTAATGATCAGAACCAACATCCGCACCTCTCATCACACGGGTGTCAACAACTAAGTGTTTCAAACGCTGATCGTAAACAACAAAATCTATCACACTCTTTTGACCAAGAGTACGATTTTCCCAAGTATATGTGTGTATATACTTGTGGTTGAAAAATGTATTAGATACACACAAACCATTCTCAATGCAGAGTTCAATTAATCTTTCACCATTATCAATCACACAAGGATCATTAAACTTACCCAGAACATTGTCAGGAATGGCATTCTGCACACCTACTCTAGCATTGAAATCCCCTGCTATTATAACTTTTTTTTTAGCACCAAACTGGCTCAAAACAGCTTTTAGCTCATTCCAGAAATCTTCTTTCTTATCAGAAGGTTCCGAGTCACAAGGAGCATACACTACAACAATTACAATTCTCTGAAGTTTCACTTTCAAACGAATCCAGAGAATTCTCTCACTTATGCAACTATAGTGAATCAAGTTGTTCTTCATCTTTTCACTTAAAATCACACCTACACCAGCCTGTCCTCTCATATTATCCAATACTCCAGACCACACACTCACCGTGCCATTCACTTCTTCTACCCCAATTTCCTTCTTTTTGGTTTCACTTACACATAGCACATCCAGTCTATACTTATTCATCTCCTCAATCACCTCACCCATCTTGCCATTTATACCTCTAGTATTCCATACACCAATCTTACATTCACTCAGCCGAGATCTCTTTCTCATACGCCGTTTAGAAAGTCCAGGTCGATTCTGTGGTGGACCGTCCTTCTCAAGTGTGGTAGGTCTACCATATCCCACACTTGAGTCATTCTTTGATTTTGATCATGATCACAATCTGTAGACTTTAATCTAAATCCCTCTTCATATGAAATAATGGATATGGTCTGTCATTTTCAATTTTACTTTCTTTTTTTTTTTGAGTGATAAAGGATAAAATTACTAAATATATACAAGAAACCTTCACACATGTAACTCACTCGAAAAAACTCCATAGTGATATTTAAGAACTTTAATAAAAGTCATACGACTACACAATCCGTGAGATCTTTCGAGACACCTTGTTCCCATCTTCAGACAGATTGTCTCAGTCCAGTGCATCCCCTATATATACACACTGAAGTTACAGCAATGACGCATGTCACAAATAAGCATGTGCACACAGTTTTACTCCCCCTCCCAATGTTCTCAGATTAGGTAGAGACCTAAAACATTAAAAAATTAAAATAATTGTAAACACACGTACATCACCCACTCAATTGAATGCCATCATTTTGCTGTAACTTCAGTGTGTATATATAGGGGATGCACCGGACTGAGACAATCTGTCTGAAGATGGGAACAAGGTGTCCCGAAAGATCTCACGGATTGTGTAGTCGTATGACTTTTATTAAAGTTCTTAAAAATCACTACGGAGTTTTTTCGAGTGAGTTATGTGTGTTAAGGTTTCTTGTATATATTTCGTAGTTTTATCAGCACGTAAACTTCAGTTCATTTATTTTTTAAAGGGTAAAATATTACTCTGGGTGTGGGATCTTTTCTTGCTTGAATTCTAAGTAGACATTGTATCTAGGGTGGCCCAAAATATTCAACTCCTTTAATTTTTCAGAGGCATCCCTTAAAATTGGTTAGTAGTTAAAAAAAAGGTTTTGTCATTATCTATACATAAATACAAATTATGTACAGCTAATGACAGAAATATCAACAAATGGAAAACAAATGACAATCTCACTCCATTTTTTTTGCTACAGTCTCCTTCTTTACATCAGGATATTGACATCTGTAGTCAGTGACAACTTGTAATAGAAATTATCTCTGGTCTTCATTTTTTGTTAGTATTTTGTTGTAGTCCTCTATCAACTTAACCCCTCTTTCAGCTGTGTCATTTACCACCTCTAATTGGTGCACAACAACTGAGGCTTTCTTATACACTTCACTTTCAGGCCAGGAAGCTGGATCTATATTGAGGAAATCTGTGTGAATATTAAATCTTTCAAAAAATTGTTTGCTGTCTTCTGAAATGAAGTCCTCAATAGACTTATCTATTAGTCCATGAATATCCTCATTTTTTAGTATGATTTGCTTGACACCCTTTTCTTGTACCGTTTTTCACTAGATTCTGTACCATTTTTATTTTAGTTTCAACAGGCAAACCTTCATCGAAAAATGCCGAAGCACAAGCTTCTTGGGATAAATACCATAAATGATTTTTGAATTTGTGAACTGTGATACAAGATATATCTAGATCCACAGATTCATACTCAACAAGCTTTTTCAAAAATTGTACATCATAGTTGGGTGCCTCTTGAGCCAAAGGTGCTGTGAACCAAGCCTTAATATATATTCTTATAAGAAACATGCATATGTCAGAAATGCCTCCCCCCCTTGAAGGTAAATTCATCGCAAAACAGAAATATTTTTCTTCTTCACAAAATCCAATTAACACAACAGCTGCAAGAAAATGAACATAAACATCATCGTTTATGGAGTGCAAAGGGGCTACAGTTCCATAATGACAATCCTGCATTTGTTCAAAATTTAATCATGAGCGACAAAGCTCATTTCGACATCAGTGGGTACATTAACAAACAGAACAGCCATTATTAGGGATCAGAAAATCCAAGGGCAATTCATGAATGACCTCTTCATTCCCGCAGAACAACTGTTTGGTGTGCAATATGGAGTGAAGGCATTAACAAGATGGTGCCAAATGTCATACAGCTCATGCAATGATGCGAATTCTAAAGGACGCATTTCCAGGCCAAATAATGTCAAAATCTGGTGATGTCAATTGGCTCCCTTGTTCCCCTGATTTGACCGCACCAGATTTTTTCCTTTGAGGCTACTTAAAGGAACGAGTCCACCCTAACAAGACAACAATGATTCAACTGTTTAAGCAAAACCTTCACAAAGAAGTTGAACAAATTACCTCCGAAATGTGCACAAACGTTATGGAAAATGTGGTCAAAAGAGCCCTATTTGCGGTGAGGCCAGAGGCTGTCATTTGGCTGATCTCATATTCCATACATAATGTCATTACGTAAGTAAACCATTTGTAAAAATGTATTGCATTAAACATTATTTATTTGCAAGTTATCGCAAAACAAAATGGCGCCCTTACATTTTAATTGAATTGTTAATATTTATATATGTATGTATTTATTCCATAGAAAAGGGACTTGAATCTGCCAAAGCAGCAACCAAAGTTATCTACCAATCTGATATTGAAGCACTAAACAAAATGAGTCTGCAAGAGCTGAAGCAAATTCTGCCAGAATCTTCGTTAGTTAAACTAGTTCTAGAACCCGGCATGTCTATGTTAGAAATGACAATGAAAGCAGGTTGTTTTCTCACTGAAGGTAAGTCTTGTGTCTGATATTTACAGTGTGAGTGAATGGTTCATAAAAGTTTTCAAATTTTTCACACAACACACACATTTTCTTTGCTCTCTTTTACATCATTTAATCTTAAATTCAGGCAAAGAAATAAGTAATTATATGCAGTATATATAGTTCTTATTTGCATTATTTTTGTGTATATATATGTCCAGGATACCTCATAAGTAACATTACACTTCTGATAATTTGTGAGAATGCTAATGGGCGATCTAAGTGAGAGATGGGTTTGCCTCCTTGGGGCACTCAGTAGTAACAATGCCACACACAACAGCAACTAGGGCCTCTGTAAATCTTGGAGAGGTGCCAGCTAGTTCTGTGTGACATTGGCGAAAAGACCCCAACTCACTGGGTTTTGTTCCAGAATCGTTATGTTGAATGACCAACTGGAACTGTTAGCTGTGGGCTAATCCCCCACGCTGATGTACTTACCTGATTAAAATGACACAAAGAAATCAATATCCGGACTCTAGTGTGGGATATGGTTGGCCTACCACACTTGAGAAGGACGGTCCACCATGGAATCGACCTGGACCTTCTAAACGGCACATGAGAAAGAGATCTCGGCTGAGTGAATGTAAGATTGGTGTACGGAATACTAGAGGTATCAATGGCAAGATGAATGAGGTGATTGAAGAGATGAATAACTATAGATTGGATGTGCTGTGTGTAAGTGAAACCAAAAGAAAGGAAATTGGGATAGAAGAAGTGAATGGAACTGTAAGTGTGTGGTCTGTAGTATTGGATAATGTAAGAGCGCAGGCTGGTGTAGGTGTGATTTTAAGTGAAAAGATGAAGAACAACTTGATTCACTATAGCTGCATAAGTGAGAGAATTCTTTGGATTCATTTGAAAGTGAAACTTCAGAGAATAGTAATTGTTGTAGTGTATGCTCCTTGTGACTCGGAACCTTCTAATAGGAAGGAAGATTTCTGGAATGAGCTAAAAGCTGTTTTGAGCCAGTTTGGTGCTAAAGAGAAAGTTATAATAGCAGGGGAGTTCAATGCTAGAGTAGGTGTGCAAAACGCAATTTCTGACAATGTTCTGTGTAAGTTTAATGATCCGTGTGTGAATGGTAATGGTGAAAGATTAATTGAACTCTGCATTGAGAATGGTTTGTGTGTATCTAACACGTTTTTCAACCACAAGTATATCCATACATATACTTCGGGGGAAATCGTACTCTTGGTCAAAAGAGTGTGATAGATTTTGTTGTGTAGGGTCAGTGTCTGAAACACTTAATTGTTGACACTCGTGTGACGAGAGGTGCGGATGTTGGTTCTGATCATTACATGGTAGTGTCACGAGTGAAACTGAATGTTGGATGAAAAAAATAAAGGTTGAAAGGCTCCCTGAAGATCATCAGCGTTATTCTGACTTACTCAGAGAACGACTGAAGGAGCTAAAGTCTTGTGAGAGGGATGTAGAAAAGAAGTGGTAATGTTTTAAGTACTGTGTTGTCACTGCTGCTGAAGAGGTCTGTGGCACCACAATAGTGGGTAACAATAGAGGTGATGCTTGGTGGAATAGTGAGATTAAAGAGACAGTAAAGAGAAAGAAGGAAGCCTATTTGGGGATGTTGCCAGGTAGAGTTTCTGTGGATGAATATCGCTGTAAGAAGCGTGAAGCTGCTAAGCTCGTTTGCCAGAGTAAGGCAAAAGATAGGAAGGAGAAGGTGGAAAGGCATGAATTGGCTTTTTAGAAAGATAGGAAGTCCTTCTGGAAGTACATGAGACTCAGGAAAAATAGGGGAAACAAAGTTGTAAGTTGTGTGAAGAATGAGATTGGGGAAATGATATGGGAGCCCAATGAGTTAAGTGAGAGATGGGGTGAATACTTCTGTGAGTCATTAGATCAGGAGAGCAAAAATGATTCTGAGACAGATGCAGATGATGTCACAATGAGGGATGAAAGCACAGGAGGGATCTCAAGAGAAGAAGTGTGTAAAGCTTTAAAATCTCTTCAGAATGGTAAGGCTCCAGGAGTTGATGGCATAACTGCTGAGATGTTGAAATATGGTTGTGACTCTGCAATTGACTGGTTAACTGAAATTTGCTAGTTGTGCTGGGAGTTAAGAATGGTCCCTCAGGATTGGAAGGATGCGATCATTGTTCCCCTTGTATAAGGGAAAAAGTGATCAGACTGACTGCAAGAACTATCATGGTATTAGCCTACTCAGTGTGCCAGGAAAAGTGTTTGGTAAGGTCGTTATTGAAAAAGTATGGGGTCTTACATCAAAGAAAGTGTGGGATGTTCAGAGTGGTTTTATGCCTGGTAAAGGCTGCACTAACCAAATTTTTGTATTATGCATGATGATTGAAAAGTATCTGGCTGTTGGTAAGATAGTTTTTGCTGCCTTCATAAATTTAAAGAAAGCTTACGACTGAGTAAATAGGACACTTTTGTGGAAGGTATTGAATGAATATGGTGTTACTGGGAATCTACTTCGCAGTGTAAAAGCCATGTATGCTGACAGTAGAGCTTGTGTATGAGTGAATGGTGTTTTATCCAAACGGTTTTCTATTGGTGTAGGAGTCAGACAGGGTTGTGTAATGTCATTATGGCTGTTTAATATATTTATGGATAAGTGCATGTGTGATGCCAAAATAGATAATACTGGTTTATATCTTAGTGACATCTGTGTGTGCAGATTGCTGTATGCACTGTCCTGTTGGCATAGAGCAAAAGTGAGTTGTACAGTATCTTGTCTCGGATGTACGAAGTTTGCATGAAATTCAAACAGTATTAATAAGGGAAAAACCAAAGTTATGATTTTTGAGAGAGAAACTGGTAGCACTGAATGTAATGTAAATCTAAATGTCACAGTGATTGACCAGGTGAGTGAGTTTGTGTATTTAGGAAGCATGTTTGACACAGAGAACAAATTGGGTGGTAAAATTAGTAGGCGTGTGAATTCTTTATTGAAAGTCATGGCAAGTTTGGGAGGTTTTCACAGGAATGATGGGTTCTCAAGAGACTCCTGCATGGCTATGTATGAAAGTGTAATTGTCCCTACTCTGATGTATGGCAGTGAAACCTGGGTGCTACAGAAGAAACATAGGTGTCGTTTTTGTGCTGGAGAAATGCTGTAGTTGTGTAATGTGAGGCAAAAATGTTGTTAGCAAGGTGGGAACTAATATGCTTTGTTGGTTTGGCCATGTTGAAAGAATGAATGATGAGATGTTTACTCAGAAAATCTTTTTAGCCCAAGTTGCAGGAAGGAAAGGTAGAGGAAGGCCAAGGAAGTCATGAGAGGATCAGATTCAGGAGTGTCTGCATGAGAAAATGATTATGAGTATGAAGTACAGAAGATCTTGTGTACGGCGTGTGATGAATGTTAGTGAAGCCCGAGTTGTAGTATGTCAAGATCGCTGTAAATGGAAAAGTTTGATACGGCAACAGTAAGTAAAAATTATCTGGTAGTTTGTATTTCTTTGTGGAGCTAACCTCTGAATATCAGAGAACAGCTTAGTGATATGTATGATATGTATGTATGTACGCATGCATACATGCTAACTGCAGGGTTATGACTTCCTGTTTTTTCAAATATGGTTACCTATTTGTCACATATGAAGCATGTAATGTAAAAAAAAATATATATAATAATAATGGAGATGTGTAGCAGTATATGTGAAAAGGGAGAAGTCTGCAGCCATAGTTTAGCATACTTTCATACACGATTTGGTGAAAAAGTTCTGAGCAGATGTTATATTTATGAACACATTTTCTTTTTTTACATCTGGATGATCTATACTTCATGGAAAGAAAAGTGTCTTTCGACTGACACCTGATGGAACTGTGGAACTAATGAGAATAAGTTTCAGCCATACTGTCCACACAAATCCACATATTGCACCAGCAAAAGAACTTATTGTACCTCAAACAATGGCTTGGATAGTGTTGTGAAAGAGATTACATTTTAAACATTATGGTTTGCGAGCAATGCAAGCTTGATGCTGGAAGTGAAGGTAGTGATTAGGGAATTCCGTGGTGGAAGAAGATGAACATTTACTTAATCACATTGTATTATGTGAGGCATTATGCAACTTCAGAACATGTCTAAGACATTCCCATAGTTAAAGTGTTTTGTCCTGTGAATTGCACAAAGGTCTGCAGTTCTTGCTTTTTCCATTGAAAGCATCATCACTGTTATGCTCAAGAATTATCTTATCCCCTGAATTCAGGAAAATCCTTTGTAAACGGTAAACAGGATTCAGAAAAATCTTTTTTAACAATGTGATCTTCTAGTCAGACTTTTGATCGTCCAGTCACCATTACCACATTTCTGTTATTGAAAACAGCTTGAACATTTGTTCCCAGGCTGGTGGACTAAGATTTCAAATCCAACTATGAGCCCAGCTCCACATCTGTGAAATTCTTTTTGCAGGTTTATTTTAAGCAGATCAGACTTAACAGCCATTTTTTTCAGCTGATCTTGAAGAAAGCCTAGGCCAGAATCATTTTACAGGGTTTGCACATCTCCTGGAATCCTGGGAAAGTCATAGACTTTGATCACCCTTTTTCCAGGCCTGGAAAATACTTGATTTTTTATATTTTTATGAAAGGTCCTGGCATAGTCCTGGAATTTTTTTTCTTACATTGAAAAAAAATTGGTTGAAATGTTTGGATTGATTGTGTTGCTTTGTTCTAGCTTCTGTGGCATCTGCTTGTGATCACATCACTTCCTTCCAAGAAGTGTGGAGACACAATGACATCTCTTTCAGCTCATGTAATGCTGCAGTGCAAGAAGCTTGAGTGCCACATTTCCAGCGACCTTGGTTTGTGGTATACCAGTTGTGTGCAGTTGGAGTCACAACAGTGTGTGGAAACCTTTCAAACAAGTCCAAGATGTCTTTTCCTTCTAACATGCACTTTCCTTACTGAAGGTGATTGATATCTGGCCTCCTTGGCACCAATGTCTGTGGGAATAGATGACTATGGGATAAGGAATCTTCAGTGCCATGGCAAAATTATTTTGTGTTATCATCATTGTGCTAAGCTTCAGATTGCTTCATACGAGTTTTATGCAGAGCAATTTTTATATGGAGTAGTTTTGGCACTTCATTGAAGACATAA
The DNA here is from genome assembly GCA_039090855.1 of Macrothele yani. NCBI lineage: Eukaryota > Metazoa > Arthropoda > Arachnida > Araneae > Macrothelidae > Macrothele > Macrothele yani. The sequence continues at coordinate 65,662,827 of CM077013.1, read as the reverse complement.
CTCACACTGTGAAGAACACTCTGTAACATCGGTTCCCTATCACTTTGTCCGTGTTCATTTTGTCCACGCTCACTTTGTCCGGTTCATTTCGTCCAACGTTCACTTTGTCCGCTGTTCACTTCGTCCGCTGTTCACTTCGTCCGCTGTTCACTTCGTCTGCTGTTCACTTCGTCCACTGTTCATTTCGTCCACCGTTCACTTTGTCCACATTAATTTCGTCCTCAGAATGAATGGAATACAGTGGACATTTTCTTTTCGATGGAATTTTCGTTATAGGCAGAAGAAAACTACAGCGGACATTGCTTGCATGAGATTTTTTTTCCTGTCTAAGTTTGTTCTATTAAAATGTATCGATTTTAAATGTTATTTAAAGCTAAACGAGAACTGAACTTTGAAGAGCTTTTTAACTCTTTTTGTGTGTACGATGTCAATCACTACAGCATGACTCACGCTATGTTCGGAAAAGGACTATGAGGTGGAATTTTTTAATAACGCTGCATTTTTACTTAGGCACTAAATACTTACATACGATGTCGAGTTATTAATATTCCATTTTACTTACTTAAACACTAAATATTAATTACTATGCCTCATGTGTAGGCAGTTTTGATAGTTTTTTTGTTTGTTTTTTTGCCGATGTCATATTCATAATGCTTACCTATCAAGGTAATATAATAGAAATAGTATTGTGCTTTTACTGAGGCACGAAATATTAATTCACAGTCCCTAGGATTAAGCCTTTTTCACAGTTTTTACTCTACGGATGACATATCCATAACGTTTACATATCAGCTCAACTTAATAATACTGCGCTTTTCCTTAGGCACTAAATATTATTTCATAGGACCTAGGCCTTTTTTACAGTTTTTATTGTACGCATGTCATATTTTATGACGTTTACGTACCAAGAAAAGGCAATAACATTGCGCTTTTGCTCAAGCACTAAATATTATTTCATAGGCCCTAGGCCTAAACCTAGACTTTTTTTTACCATTTTTATTCTACGGATGGCATATTCATAATGTTCGCGTATCAACCCAAACTAAAAATATTGCGCTTTTAATCACGCACTAATGTTATTTCATAGGCCCTAGGCATCGGTCTTTCTTGAAAGATTATTTCATAGGACCTAAGCCTTTTTCACAGTTTTTATTCTACACATGTCATATTTATAACGTTTACGTATCAAGATAAGGCAATAATAATGCTGTTTTGCTCAAGCACTAAATATTTCATAGGCCCTATGGCTAGGGCTTTTTTTTACCGTATTTAGTTTGCAGATATCATATTCATAATGTTTACGCATGTATAAATTCAAGCTACTAATATTGCGCTTTTAATCAGGCACTAAATATTGTTTCATAGTCCCTAGGCCTAGGCCTTTTTTGCAGTTTTTATTCTACCGATGGCATATTCATAACGTTTACGTATCAAGTCAAGGTAATAAATAGTATTGCGCTTTTTTACAGGCACTAAATAATATTTCATAGGACCTACGCCTAGGCCTTTTTTACCGTATTTAGTCTACAGATGTCATATTCATAATGTTTACGTACAAAGTCAGGCTAATAATATTGCGCTTTTCCTTAGACATGAAATATTATATCATAGGAATATTATACCTAGGCCTAGGCCTTTTACAGTTTTTATTGTCCGCGTGTCATATTTATAACGTTTACGTATCAAGACAAGATAATAATATTGCGCTGTTGCTCAAGCACTAAATATTATTTCATAGGCCCTAGGCCTAAGCTTAAGCTTTTTTACAGTTTTTGTTGTACGGATGGCATATTCATAATGTTTGCGTACAAAGTCAGGCTAATAATATTGCGCTTTTCCTTAGGCACGAAATATTATTTCATAGGGCCTAGACCTAGGCTTTTTTACAGTTTTTATTGTACGCATGTCATATTTATAACGTTTACATATCAAGACAAGGTAACAATATTGCACTGTTGCTCAAGCACTAAATATTATTTCATAGGTCCTAGGCCTAAGCCTAGGTTTTTTTACAGTTTTTGTTCTACGGATGGCATATTCATAATGTTTGCGTATCAACTCAAACTAATAGTATTGCGCTTTTGCTCAGGCACTAAATATTGTTTCATAAGCCCTACGCTTTAGCCTTTTTTGCAGCGGTTTTTGTACGGATGTCATATTCATAACGTTTACGTATCAAAACAGTCTAATGGTATTATGCTGTTGCTCAGGCACTAAATAATAATTATATAAGCGACGATGTCTTTCCCATACCTTTGGAAAAAAAGTAGGTAAATGAAAAACTTGTAGAGTAATGGATTTTGCTCCTTTTTTTTTTTTTTTTTTGCACTTTTTTTTTAAAAATAGATCGTGCTTATGGTATCTGTCCAATTTACCTTGTGGAACACCATACGTTTGTGTTTGAGAAATTCTGTGGGTCACAGCTTTATCGCTACAAAGTGTTTATGTACATTCTCTTCAAAAGTCTAATAGACAATTATTTTTTTTTTGTTTGTTTACGCTGTGCCATTCACTACAATAGAGATGTGGAGCTTCACCCTCTCTAAGTAATGCACAGACTTCCCGCTTGAGGGCGTGAAGGTCAAACACTTTACTTCAGTATCTCTGTTCCTGGAGACCTATTTGAAAAGTTTTTTTTTCCTTAGCATAGCTTTTTTCATGGAGAATACTTTTCATCTATTTTCAACTTTTCCATTATGCAAGATTCTTCCGCTTGAAAGTGCAGAGTTATGTCACGTTTCCTTCTATATTTCTTCTTTTAATTGTTCAATTTGAAAATCGGTTCGTCTCCGATACTTCCTTCTGCTATAAGAAATGTTTTGTGCGCCATTTGTTAATCTTCGTAATGCACTTTTTAGTCGCTGGCGGAAGAAAGTAAATGTTTCTATGTGTGGATGTTTTACGGTTGGTAAAAACCCGATTGTGATGTTTTTCTAACTGGTTGCATTGACTGTGAATAACTTTGATTGATTTAATTTGCGTCGGAATAGATTCAAAAGACGTGCTTATTGCAACCGAAAATTCGGTGTCATTTTTCTGGTTCTCCGTAATAATGCTCGCCTTATTGTTGCATAAGAACAAAGTATAGAAACATCGTTCCGAATCACTCTTGTTGCAGTTCGGGTTATGACGTTCCGCATGATATTAGGCACCTTCAGCTCTTCAGCCACAGTGTACTGCCTTAATATTTTTGTTTTTTGATTAATGTAAGTAAATCTTTTATGAGCATTATTTCTTCATTTTTCATGTTACTGAGAAAGCATGCATTTACTTAAATTTTTTTTTTTTTTGGGGGGGGGGGGGCGGGAATCCAGACAAAATGAATCCTTCTAAGTTCAGCATTGGTACAGGTATATGCATATGTTAAATTGTATAACTTTAATTTAATCCAAGATTTGAAATTTTGATTTTGTAATATTTTCATTGAACATTTTGAAATACGTACAGCTTTTGTGCCTACGTGATTTTTTATAGTTTTTGTCTGATTTTTATTTTATTTTTATTTTCTCTTTTTTAACATTTTTTCACAGTAAAGTCGTCCACAGAAACTCTTCCACATCGGAAATCTTTTCACGGAACAGTGTCCTTATCTTTCCGAGTGATTGACGGGGCATAATTTGCTGCTTACACAAAATATTTAACAGGGGGAGGGGGAGAACTGACGGAGTCACCATTTGCATTTTTAATGCTATTTATAATGAGGAGCAGTTTATACATCTAGAAGAAGGGCGTGGGGGAGGTTTCCGAGATTACCATTATAAATTTCACCCTAATTTTTTGATATCCAGGAAGCGAAACGAAAGATTGGTACCCGGCAAACTCGTACAAGATTTTAAGCTACAACCTAAATATATGGTATGTGTAAACATTAAATAAAAGCAAATTAATGGGGCCTAACACATCAGCCTTTAGATGTCTACAATGCACCGTGGCGGCGAGCCTTTTTTTGGAAGATTTTAAGTTACAACCTAAATATTTTGTATGTAAATATGTAATAAAAGCTAATACTATGGACTTGACAGGTCATTCTCCAGGTGTTTACCAGGCACTTAGGCCGCACCTTTAAATAATTCCTTAAGACACAAATACCATTTGATGACAGTAATTCCTGAATGGTATGCCAAATGATTTCCACATAGTTTCAATATTAATTTGAGTGTGATGTAACTTAAATCTTCCATACGCTGTAACTTTAAATCATCCAAAAGTTTGAAAAATTTCAGTGTAATTAACTCGACTGGAGGTGGAGCCGGCAGACCCCAAATTAAACGTACACTGCATCCAACTCAAAAATGTTACACCAGATCTCTACTATACTCTCAGAATTTACTCAGCGTGACCAAATCTGGTTCTAAAAGACGATCCGCTCCCACCCCTCTGGAAGGGGGTTATTCCCCAAAATATCGCTTGTCGACTAATTCATGGATGACATGCCAGATGATTTCCACGTAATGTTACATAGAAAAGTTGGACGTGCACGGACAGCCATCCATATGTCTGTATGTACACATCCCACTGTTTTAGTACTATTAACTTATATGACTAGACCATATTAACTAATGTTTATGCGGGAGTAAAAGCTTAAAATTATTCATTTGACTTGTTATGTAAATGACTAAACGTTATGAATATGAGCACAGCCCTGTCCGAGACCCATATTTTTAATGCTTGGGTAGAAATGCAACATTAGGACAACCTACGATGACACAAATAATTTATTTTCCCATTTCACCAACTCACCACAAACTACGGAGAACTGGAAAAAGTGAAATCAAAAGTGCGATTTTTATACAATCCCCAACAGTTTTGTGGTTAGCCTACATGGAAGTGAACATGAAGAAATAAAAAATACAGTTCTTATACGGCCCCCTAACGCTTTTGTGATCACTTGTTCGCCTGGTCTTTTAGCCAGGAAATCACAAAATTTCTTGATTTCTAAGATAATGAAAATAAGATATGAAAAAAAAAATTGTGAATAACAATTTCAGACGCAGGAGAAAAGATAGCAACGCTTTTTTTTTATGCAGAGAAACTTTATGGCTCTGAAATTGCATCTGTCCAGTTTTACATGAGGCCAGGCTGTCCGCACACATTTTCAAACGACTTCCTTTCAAAAGCACTGTATGAAGATATTCAGTGCTAATTTTTCTTAGAGAAAAACAGAAAAAAGCCGCTATATTTATTGGCTTAAAAATAGAACATCATTCTAAAAGATATATACTACGTCAGGGTTACGAAGAAGCACGATCAACACCTGTTTTCAGTTGCACCGATGTCAACAGGTATGTGGAAGTGACAAATCAGTCCTTTGGTGTTTTGTACAACTGCCACCTCCCAGATTTGGTTTAGAACAGAGGGTTGAATGTATCACCAGTATAAATAATAATAAAAAACAAACAAAAAACACCGGCATGTCTGTAAAGACTGTAGGCATAAGCGACAAAGCTCAGTAACCTGACCTTTAGACTGTATGCACTATAATCCCAGTTAACTTAAGAGTGTACTATTATCGAAGGTACGAGGAGCTACTGCCTCCGCTATGATAAGTAGTGAATAGCGTTTGGAATAAAAAAGCAACAGAATTATTGCACAGAATCATCATTTTTCTTTGTCCAGCAGTTATCAGACAAAATTGTTATTAAAGACAATTTTTCAAAATGGCGAAACGGTTTAGAAATAGATTTCACATGAGAAGTTAATCAATGAAGAGCCTTGCTTTATCGGCCGCTGAACTGTCCAGGTTTGAAATCTAACTTTGTGGTTCAAGAAGGGGTGGTATGGGTGGAAGACTTTTCGCAACACAGAAACAATAAAGTGAGAAATAGCAAAATGCGATAGGTGTGTACTGGCCGTCCATCAGAATTTGGTAGTTGGGGGGATTGAAATATCTCACAATTAGGGGTGATAGCATGCATGGAGAATCTATGCATGCTATCACCCCTTCACTAATAATTATAAATGCAACTGATTTGCGAATTGCAGGGAACCTCTGACAGATTGTCTACGTTTCTCACCCATTCCTTCCCGGACAAGGTTCTGCCATTAGCCGATGCCCACATACAATTCATTCATTTTTGAATTTGTCAGGGGTTCCCTGCAATTCGCAAATATTTATCGCTAAAGGGCGTAAATACAAGTGACATCAAATTTAAAATACATTTTATTTCATATGATCATCATTGTCAACCATTATCATTCCAATTCTGGTTGAAGGTCTCCCCAAGTTTCTTCCACAACGGTCTATCTTGAGCCAGTCTCATCCACGTCACTCCCGCATCTTTCGAATTTCATCCACCCATCTCCCATCTGGTCATCTTCATGGTCTCAAAGAAAGGTAACTTGATCATGCTAGTTACGTTAACTAAAAACTTTTACAAAAAGTTCGTAAGTTGGAAGCTTTCGACCTTATCTTAGGTCTTCATCACGCCAATGGAGGACTAAGATTGTTGCCAGATTCTACATTTGAATTTTTCCTATTTTTGTTGCCAAAACTTAGAATTGATCTCCAGATCAACGGAATGTAGAGAGGAGATTCGGAGTTGCAAGTCATTGAGTTGAAAATAATTTCTATGCTTTCACGGTAACGGAGGGCAAAACGATTGTCAAAAGAAGCAATTCGTTTTGCTTCGTTCCAGTGGGGAACTGCAGATGTGTTTGCCCATAATCGTCATGCTTCATGGTCTCTTCGTGTCCCTTGGAATTCAGTCTAAATTTTCGGATGTCCATTGGTGGTCCATCCTTCTGGCAATATGTCCAGCCCATTACCATTTCAGGAAATTTACTCTGATCATGATGTCGTTTTCTTTATCCACGAGTTCCTCATCTTATCTTTCCTGGTTACATCACAAATAGAGTTCTCCAGGCTTCTTTCAGTTGTCTGTAGTCTTTGTATGTCTTTAGTTAAGGTCCACGACTCTGCATTGACTAAACACTTCTCTTTTGAGACATAATGATATATATTGCTCTTAAAATTTGTACTGTTTCTCCCAAAAGTTCTCCAACTAAGTTTTATACGCAGATTAATTTCTTCATCAATGTCATCGTCTTTTTGGTTTGGTGAGGGCAGGAGGTTGGCCATAACTCGTCACGCAGGCCAAGCGAGTTGGTGAGTGTGGGATAGCATTCCCTCTAATCCCGGTGGTATAGTTATACCGCTATTTTTCGGTCGTCAGAAACCCTTTAGTAGGAACACGATGCACCGCGAGAAGGCGGGGGTTGAGATTTGTCAAGAGACGCTATGGTATATTTCGCATCACCTGACCTTGCACACCCTTATTCCATATATTTGCTTCTAAATATCCGATTGAAGAAATTATTTCTTCCTTTCGAAGCTGTTTACAACGAAGGCTTTTTTAGGCACAGTTTCTTTTTCAAGTAATGCATATATTTCCCGCTAGGGGGCATAAAGATAAATTTTGTTTTCCTCAATATCTCTGCTTCTAAAGTCCGATTTGAAAAATTCTTCCTGCATTGGAAACAGCTTCTCATGGTAAATGTTTTGCACATAATTTCTAATTTTTGGTAAGGAATGGTTTTTTGGCCACCAGGGTCCGCAAGTGTTTATTTCTGCTTCTGATGTATTTGCAGAAAAATCTAAGCTTCTGAAAGAATTCTTTCGTGGGCCTATACTGCTGACCTCGGAAAATCTTTTGAGAATACCTTCTGTTTAAAATAGCGTATGGTTTCCCCGCCAGAGGGCGTAGATGTAAATCTTATTTTTGTTGATACCTGTACTTGTAAGAGTCCGATTTGAAAAATTATTTTTTTGGTGGAGAGCGTGTCCGGTGCGAAAGGTTTTTCATATAATTTCCAGTTTTTCTTAACGCATACGTTATAGTTTTTCTTAACGCATCAATATTTGTTGATATTTGTTGAGCATACGTTTGCTTCTAGATTTCGGATTTTAAGTACGTAACTTCACGTTTCCGTTTACAGCAATACCCGCGTTACTAAACCCCAATATAAAAAATTATTTTTCTGTCAGATACTACAAACTATGAGAACTCGTTGTGCGTATTTTCTTCTGAAAATAATTCATAATTTCGCCGCTAGTGGGGCGCTTATCTGTTTTTTTTCAATATCTCTGCTTGTATTGTACTTGTACATATACGATTTAAAAAATTCTTTCAACACGGGACGTCATTATCCCTTTGGAACACTTTAGGTTAGTATTTGAGGAGTTTTAACATCACAGTTCTGTCGGTAGGTGGAATTTGTGCCCTTCTGTTTGCAGCTGTATCTCCGCCTCTTGTATTCTCTCTCTCTTTTTTTTTTTTTTTTTTTTTTTTTTTTTTTTTAGCTTTAACGACCATCGTGAGCAATTGTTTACAGAAAGTTTGTTTACTGACTTTTCTGACTTATTGTTTACAGAAAGTTTGCACATAAATATCTTTGCTGACCACTGTTGTACCGATGAGGTGCCATGGATTCTACCAACCTCATGGAGACATTTTATATCAAATCATTGTACACACTATCAGAACTCATAACCGTGTTTTGTAGTTTATTTGCATTATTTGTATACATGTCGAATGCGTGTGTGTGAAGGGTTGAAGCAACACCTTACCATGCTGTTGCACTGTGGGTGATTGCTTTCGGCTATATAACTACGTTGCTTCACCCTCACTGTTACTGATGACGAACCCATAGTGGGTTTGAAAGATCTTGCTACTGATTTTAGCTGGTTTTAATTGCAAATAAAAGTATCGTCTTTAAAAGTTGCAATTATTTTCATTACTAATCGTGTCTCGGCAGCATTAAGAATCTCATGTATATCGTGAGCAACTCAATGGACTATTAGCAGTCGCCCATTTCTAATTTTGTGTCACTGGTTCCAGGAAACGGAGAGAAACTGTGCCGTAAGACAAATACGCCATTCATGCCTCACCGAGATTTGAACCGGAACCTATCTTTGGCGAATGATTAGTCCTCGAATCCCTGACCTCGGACCATTCGGCCATAGGGTAGCTAATATGGATTTATTTCTGATTTCAAGCACGATCGAAAAATTATTTTATGGTGGATTGTTTTTCTCTCGTGGAAAAGGCGAAGAAAAGGTGCCCGGATCTGGCTTACTCTCCCAAAAGTTATAGTCAATAACATAACTTATATTCTGAGATAGGTAAGGCAAGAATATGTATGGGTGGTACTCTGCCCAATTTATTAGAAAACACTTAGTCGTGTTGGTCAAGTGGAGGCACGCAACACACAAGTTCCGAAATATAGTTTTGCGCGAAAAATGACTGAAACCTCAGCAGAACAAAAAATTTCCGTTTAAATATATATATATTTTTTATATATTAGGCTCTAATAGTGTGGATGTGTCATCATTTGGAGGAATTATTTTCTTCAGTTGACGAATTAGCCATCATAATTTTTTTACCACTCAAGCCATCAGGAACCATGTATGCTTAACCATCAAACAAATTCATTCCGACAATATCATGCATTCTTGCGTTCCCGTGTTGTCTAAAAATGGTAATTTACGAGTATATTTAGGTTGGACACTTAAGATTAAGACACCGTGATAATTTGAAAATTATCTTATGTTGAGCAAAAAAATTAGGTCAAATTGAAGATATTTTAAATGTTCTTAAATACGAGAATATTTTATATTGTCAACAATATATCTTATATTGTCAAAAATATATTTTATGAAGACATTATATATTATTGTTTTCTCAAGTCAAACTTTCTTTCCTGACACTCAGGGAGATTCTTTTTGTCCTTCACTTCCCCCTCCCCTCATCCAGTACCGACTTCAGTAATCCCAAGCGTAATCCGAAGAGAGTAGTACCTTTAGGCAATTTAACATCTTGCATCGCCTTGTGACTCAGAGCCCTGGACTCAGGGTAGTTGCACGAGACGGAAGACCTGTTACTGCATGCTATCACCCCTAATTGTGAGATATTTCAATCCCCCAACTACCAAATTCCGATGGACGGCCAGTACACACCTATCGCATTTTGCTATTTCTCACTTTATTGTTTCTGTGTTGCGAAAAGTCTTCCACCCATACCACCTCTTCTTGAACCACAAAGTTAGATTTCAAACCTGGACAGTTCAGCGGCCGATAAAGCAAGGCTCTTCATTGATTAACTTCTCATGTGAAATCTATTTCTAAACCGTTTCGCCATTTTGAAAAATTGTCTTTAATAACAATTTTGTCTGATAACTGCTGGACAAAGAAAAATGATGATTCTGTGCAATAATTCTGTTGCTTTTTTATTCCAAACGCTATTCACTACTTATCATAGCGGAGGCAGTAGTTCCTCGTACCTTCGATAATAGTACACACTCTTAAGTTAACTGGGATTATAGTGCATACAGTCTAAAGGTCAGGTTACTGAGCTTTGTCGCTTATGCCTACAGTCTTTACAGACATGCCGGTGTTTTTTTGTTTTTTTTTATTATTATTTATACTGGTGATACATTCAACACTCTGTTCTAAACTAAATCTGGGAGGTGGCAGTTGTACAAAACACCAAAGGACTGATTTGTCACTTCCACATACCTGTTGACATCGGTGCAACTGAAACCAGGTGTTGATCGTGCTTCTTCGTAACCCTGACGTAATATATATCTTTTAGAATGATGTTCTATTTTTAAGCCAATAAATATAGCGGCTTTTTTCTGTTTTTCTCTAAGAAAAATTAGCATTGAATATCTTCATACAGTGCTTTTGAAAGGAAGTCGTTTGAAAATGTGTGCGGACAGCCTGGCCTCATGTAAAACTGGACAGATGCAATTTCAGAGCCATAAAGTTTCTCTGCATAAAAAAAAGCGTTGCTATATCTTATATCTTATTTTCATTATCTAAGAAATTTTGTGATTTCCTGGCTAAAAGACCAGGCGAACAAGTGATCACAAAAGCATTAGGGGGCCGTATAAGAACTGTATTTTTGATTTCTTCGTGTTCACTTCCATGTAGGCTAACCACAAAACTGTTGGGGGTTGTATAAAAATCGCACTTTTGATTTAACTTTTTCCAGTTCTCCGTAGTTTGTGGTGAGTTGGTGAAATGGGAAAATAAATTATTTGTGTCATGGTAGGTTGTCCTAATGTTGCATTTCTACCCAAGCATTAAAAATATGGGTCTCGGACAGGGCTGTGCTCATATTCATAACGTTTAGTCGTTTACATAACAAGTCAAATGAATAATTTTAAGCTTTTACTCCCGCATAAACATTAGTTAATATGGTCTAGTCATATAAGTTAATAGTACTAAAACAGTGGGACGTGTACATACAGACATATGGATGGCTGTCCGTGCACGTCCAACTTTTCTATGTAACATTACGTGGAAATCATCTGGCATGTCATCCATGAATTAGTCAACAAGCGATATTTTGGGGGATAACCCCCTTCCAGAGGGGTGGGAGCGGATCGTCTTTTAGAACCAGATTTAGTCATGCTGAGTACATTCTGAGAGTATAGTAGAGATCTGGTGTAACATTTCTGAGTTGGATGCACTGTACGTTTAATTTGGGGTCTGCCGGCTCCACCTCCAGTCGAGATAATTACACTGAAATTTTTCAAACTTTTGGATGATTTAAAGTTACAGCGTATGGAAGATTTAAGTTACATCACACTCAAATTAATATTGAAACTATGTGGAAATCATTTGGCATACCATTCAGGAATTACTGTCATCAAATGGTATTTGTGTCTTAAGGAATTATTTAAAGGTGCGGCCTAAGTGCCTGGTAAACACCTGGAGAATGACCTGTCAAGTCCATAGTATTAGCTTTTATTACATATTTACATACAAAATATTTAGGTTATAACTTAAAATCTTCCAAAAAGGCTCGCCGCCACGGTGCGTTGTAGACATCTGAGGGCTGATGTGTTAGGCCCCTTTAATTTGCTTTTATTTAATGTTTACATGTACCATATATTTAGGTTGTAGCTTAAAATCTTGTACGAGTTTGCCGGGTACCAATCTTTCGTTTCGCGTCCTGGATATCAAAAAATTAGGGTGAAATTTATAATGGTAATCTCGGAAACCTCCCCCACGCCCTTCTTCTAGATGTATAAACTGCTCCTCATTATAAATAGCATTAAAAATGCAAATGGTGACTCCGTCAGTTCTCCCCCCCCCCTGTTAAATATTTTGTGTAAGCAGCAAATTATGCCCCGTCAATCACTCGGAAAAATAAGGACACTGTTCCGTGAAAAGATTTCCGATGTGGAAGAGTTTCTGTGAACGACTTTACTGTGAAAAAATGTTAAAAAAGAGAAAATAAAAATAAAATAAAAATCAGACAAAAACTATAAAAAATCACGTAGGCACAAAAGCTGTACGTATTTCAAAATGTTCAATGAAAATATTACAAAATCAAAATTTCAAATCTTCGATTAAATTAAAGTTATACAATTTAACATATTCATATACCTGTACCAATGCTGAACTTAGAAGGATTCATTTTGTCTGGATCCCCCCCCTCCCAAAAAAATATTAAGTAAATGCATGCTTTCTTAGTAACATGAAAAATGAAGAAATAATGCTCATAAAAAAACTGTGCGTTCTTTAGATTTACTTACATTAATCAAAAAACAAAAATATTAAGGCAGTACACTGTGGCTGAAGAGCTGAAGGCGCCTAATATCATGCGGAACGTCGTAACCCGAACTGCAACAAGAGTGATTCGGAACGATGTTTCTATACATTGTTCATATGCAACAATAAGGCGAGCATTATTACGGAGAACCAGGAAGATGACACCGAATTTTCGGTTGCAATAAGCACGTCTTTTGAATCTATTCCGACGCGAATTAAATCAATCAAAGTTATTCACAGTCAATGCAACCAGTTAGCGCAATGGGGTTTTTACAAACGGTAAAACATCCAATCGGGTTTTTACAAACCGTAAAACATCCACACATAGAAACATCTACTTTCTTCCGCCAGCGACTAAAAAGTGCATTACGAAGATTAACAAATGGCGCACAAAAAATTTCTTATGGCAGAAGGAAGTATCGGAGACGAACCGATTTTCAAATTGAACAATTAAAAGAAGAAATATAGAAGGAAACATGACATAACTCTGCGCTTTCAAGCGGAAAAATCTTGCATAATGGAAAAGTTGAAAATAGGTGAAAAGTATTCTCCATGAAAAAAGCTATGCTAAGGAAAAAAAACCTTTTCAAATAGGTCTCCAGGAACAGAGATACTGAAATAAAGTGTTTGACCTTCACGCCCTTAAGCGGGAAATCTGTGCATTACTTAGAGAGGGTGAAGCTCCACATCTCTATTGTAGTGAATGGCACAGCGTAAAAAAAAATAAAAAAATTGTCAATTGGACTTTTGAAGAGAACGTACATAAACACTTCGTAGCGATAAAGCTGAGACCCACAGAATTTCTCAAACACAAACGTATGGTGTTCCACAAGGTAAATTGGACAGATACCATAAGCACGATCTATTTTTAAAAAAAAAGTGCAAAAAAAAAAAAAAAAAAAAAAGGAGCAAAATCCATTACTCTACAAGTTTTTCATTTACCTACTTTTTTTTCCAAAGGTATGGGAAAGACATCGTCGCTTATATAATTATTATTTAGTGCCTGAGCAACAGCGTAATACCATTAGACTGTTTTGATACGTAAACGTTATGAATATGACATCCGTACAATGAAAACTTCAAGAAAGACCGATGCCTAGGGCCTATGAAATAACATTAGTGCCTGATTAAAAGCGCAATACTATTAGCTTGAGTTGATACGCAAACATTATGAATATGCCATCCGTCGAACAAAAACTGTAAAAAAAGCCTAGGCTTAGGCCTAGGACCTATGAAATAATATTTAGTGCTTGAGCAACAGCGCAATATTATTACCTTGTCTTGATGCGTAAACGTTATAAATATGATATGTGTAAATAAAAACTGTAAAAAAGGCCTAGGTTTAGGTCCTATGAAATAATATTTCGTGCCTAAGGAAAAGCGCAATATTATTAGCCTGACTTTGTACGCAAACATTATGAATATGCCATCCGTAGAACAAAAACTGTAAAAAAAGTCTAGGCTTAGGCCTAGGGCCTATGAAATAATATTTAGTGCTTGAGCAACAGCGCAATATTATTATCTTGTCTTGATACGTAAACGTTATAAATATGACACGCGGACACTAAAAACTGTAAAAAGGCATAGGCCTAGGTCCTATGATATAATATTTCATGTCTAAGGAAAAGCGCAATATTATTAGCCTGACTTTGTACATAAACATTATGAATATGACATCTGTAGACTAAATACGGTAAAAAAGGCCTAGGGGTAGGTCCTATGAAATATTATTTAGTGCCTGTAGAAAAGCGCAATACTATTTATTACCTTGACTTGATACGTAAACGTTATGAATATGCCATCGGTAGAATAAAAACTGCAAAAAAGGCCTAGGAACTATGAAACAATATTTAGTGCCTGGTTAAAAGCGCAATATTAGTAGCTTGAATGTATACATATGTAAACATTATGAATATGACATTTGCAAACTGAATACGGTAAAAAAAGCCCTAGCCATAGGGCCTATGAAATATTTAGTGCTTGAGCAAAAGCGCATTATTGCCTTATCTTGATACGTAAACATTATGAATATGGCATCCGTACAATGAAAACTTCAAGAAAGACCGATGCCTAGGGCCTATGAAATAACATTAGTGCCTGATTAAAAACGCAATATTTTTAGTTTGGGTTGATAGGCAAACATTATGAATATGCCATCCGTAGAATAAAAATGGTAAAAAAAGCCTAGGTTTAGGCCTAGAGCCTATGAAATAATATTTAGTGCTTGAGCAAAAGCGCAATGTTATTACCTTTTCTTGATGTACGTTATTACCTTTTCTGGAACGTCATAAAATATGACATGCGTACAATAAAAACTGTAAATAAGGCCTAGGCCCTATGAAATAATATTTAGTGCCTAAGGAAAAGTGCAGTATTATTAAGTTGAGCTGATATGTAAACGTTATGAATATGTCATCCGTAGAGTAAAAACTGTGAAAAAGGCTTAATCCTAGGGACTGTGAATTAATATTTCGTGCCTCAGTAAAAGCACAATACTATTTCTATTATATTACCTTGATAGGTATGCATTATGAATATGACATCGGCAAAAAAACAAACAAAAAAACTATCAAAACTGCCTACACATGAGGCATAGTAATTAATATTTAATGTTTAAGTAAGTAAAATGGAATATTAATAACTCGACATCTTATGTAAATATTTAGTGCCTAAGTAAAAATGCAGCGTTATTAAAAAATCCTACCTCATAGTCCTTTTCCGAACATAGTGTGAGTCATGCTGTAGTGATTGACATCGTACACACAAAAAAGAGTTAAAAAGCTCTTCAAAGTTCAGTTCTCGTTTAGCTTTAAATAACATTTAAAATCGATACATTTTAATCGAACAAACTTAGACAGGAAAAAAAATCTCATGCAAGCAATGTCCGCGGTAGTTTTCTTCTGCCTATAACGAAAATTCCATCGAAAAAGAAAATGTCCACGGTATTCCATTCATTCTGAGGACGAAATGAATGTGGACAAAGTGAACGGTGGACGAAATGAACCGGACGAAGTGAGCGTGGACGAAATGAACACGGACAAAGTGATCCGTCACCGTAACATCAGAACCCATAGGACTTAAAAAGAGTTCTAAATGCAAAGTAAATTTCATCCCAATTTGCAAAATGTAAAACAAAGAAATTTAAGCTCCTTGAATTTTTTGACGAACTCCTGGAAAAGTCTTGTCCAGGATTTTATTTTTGTAAATGTGTATGAACTCTGAGATTAGCAGCAATTGAGAAAGTAAAGCCAGACACATTGGCATGATCTACATTTTGAGGTTACTCACCTTTATCCTAAATATCATATAGGAGGTTTTCATCTCTACACATTTCCAACACGTATTTTTCCTTAGTTACATCGTGGTTCAAGACCCAAAAAAAACACGTCTTTTTCAACTCACGCAAACTTCGTTTTTTTTTCTCCCCATGACTAAATGCCAATTCAAAATAATCAACTGCAAGTATACATAATTCAACTCCCTAAAACACTAATATCTAATTAAAACTTCAATAAAAAAACAACTCTATGTTACACATTTCCTAAAACGTCAAAGTTAAAACTGTAACCCATAATTATTTACAACTGCACACCGGTAATTAATTGAAACAAACCAAACCTGACACAAACATTATCCTCAATAATCTCGGACCTCTCCACTCAGCAATAAGCGTACTGTCCAAGTACTTTCAGCCTCTGCCCAGGCCATTCTCAAGGAGTGGACGCAACAGATGAGCCTCCGTCACTGCCCTCAAACATCGCGAATGTTCTAGTCCTCGCGCGGCATTATCTCATTCCCACTCTTCACCGCTCAGGCGCAGCGGCACCATCTATCAGATGACCTAATAGTCTTCTTTTTCTTTTCGTACTTGTAAATATCTGTTCGATAGCCGATTGTAGTTGATTCTTGAAATTAATCTTCTTATATTCTATCATAACTTTTTTAATAATTTTTTTTATATTACGTTACATCATTTTTTATTTTTTTATTATTTTTATTTTTGCCCTCTTTTCTTCTCTGTGGTCTCCATTCTAACACAAAGAAGAACAGAGGGGGGGGTTAAAAAAATGATGTAACTTAATATAAAAAAATAATAAAAAAGTTATGGTAGAACATAAGAAGATTAATTTCAAGAATCAACAACTACAATCGGCTATCGAACAGATATTTACAAGTACGAAAAGAAAAAGAAGACTATTAGGTCATCTGATAGATGGCGCCACTGTGCCTGAGCAGTGAAGAATGGGAATGAGATGATGCCGTGCGAGGACTAGAACATTCACTACATTTGAGGGCGGTGACGGAGGTTCATCTGTTGCGTCCACTCCTTGAGAATGGCCTGGGCAGAGGCTGAAAGTACTAGGATAGTACGCTTATTGCTAAGTGGGGAGAGGTCTGAGATTATTGAGGATAATGGTTGTGTCAGGTTTGGTTTGTTTCATTAATTACTGGTGTGCAGTTGTAAATAATGATGGGTTACAGTTTTAACTTTGATGTTTTAGGAAATGTGTAATATAGGTTTTTTTTATTGAAGTTTTAATTAGATATTAGGTTTTTAGGGAGTTGAATTTGTATACTTGTAGTTGATTATTTTGAATCAGCATTTAGTCATTGGAAAAAAACAAAACTAAACAAAGTTTGCATGAGTTGAAAAAGATGTGTTTTTTTTGGGGGGGGGTTATCAATGGGAAATAACATCAGATCCCTAGTTTAGACTGGAAAGACCAGTGAAGTTGGTTTTAACTAACAGGCATAAGGAAAAGTGTAGAGGGTAAAACAAAAAAGATAAATTAAGGTAAGCTAAATTAAATAATTAATATATAGAGGTAGAAAATTCAAAATTATGATACATGAAGGAAAAGGAGCAAGTAAAATAGGTGGAGAATTTTAATATTTTTGAGGTTAGTGATATGTACTCACCTGCTTATTAACATACATTAAGTACATCCTTTCATTTGAGCCGATTATCCCGCAGTAACCAACACGATATTTACATATTAAAACTAAATGAGTAAAAACGTTGTAACCCTTAAACTTTTCACAATAATTAAGAACTTTAAGCTAAAACAATAATTAACTTAAAAGAGTATGCTATCCAACTAAGTTGCATTATTAATAAAAATGCTCTTTTAAATTAATTATTTTTTTAGCTTAAAGTTTTTGATTATTGTGAAAAGTGGAAGAGTTACAGCATTTTTACTCACTTAGTTTTAAGATATAAATATTGTGTTGGTTCTTGAGGAAATGGTAAACTCAAATGAAAGGACGTACTTAATATATGTTAAGAAGTGGGTGAGTACATGTGACTAAACTCAAAAATATTAAACTTACTGAAAATAAGTTTTCAGATAATGAGAACATTAAGTATCAAAGTCATTATTTGTATTATATTATAGGTAGAGAATGATAAAATGCACATGCCAGACTAACATCCATGGTCAAACTTTAACCAAACATGAACACTTATTATACACAGTGTGGCAAAGAATTTTTAAGACTGGGTCTGTAAAATGAAATAGAAACAAGAAATTATAATTTGTTTTGGTTTGTTATTCAAAATAAGTCCCTCCGGCTTCAATACACTTGTTACAGCAATTTAATAATGATTCGAATGCCTGTTCCAGTTCACTTTGCGGAATTGCCTCCAAAGCATGCGTCGAAGCTGTTTGTATGGTCGAAATTTCATCAAAATAACACCCTTTTAACGTCATTTTAAGTTTTGGGAATAAAGAAAAGTTGCAGGGTGCTAAATCAGGCAAATACGGTGGATGATTCAACACACACAGAGACATTATTTTTCGCCAAAAATCTACGAACAAGAAGTGAGGTGTGACTGGGTGCATTATTGTGCAACAAACACCAACTGTTTTCATCCCGATATTCTGGACGAATGCGACGAATTCTGCCCATCAAGCACCTCAAAATATTTAAATAAAACTCACCAGTAATTGTTTGTCCACTTGGAACAAATTCTTTGAGCATTGTTTTGATTTTTGATGGAAATTTTCTTCTTTTTTTGGCTTGTGGTGAGTTTTTTGACTTCCATTCGGCACTTTGTCGCTTTGTTTTAGGATCATATTGAAAACACCATGTTTCATCACCTGTAACAATCGATTTTAAGAAGTTTGAATCATTTTCAGCGGCTTAACGTGTGTGGAACAAATTTAGCACAGACTTTTGTTTTGCCCAAATCTTCATGCAAAATGGTTCGAATCGTTTCTTTGTTGATGTTTAAAGACTCTTCCATCATTCTTAGTGATGCACATCGATTGTTTGCCACGAAATCACGCACTTTTTCAATAATCTCAGGTGTCCTAGATAAACTTGGTTTTCCGGTATGCTTATCATCTCCTAGCGTATCTCTTCCATCCAAAAAACGTGTTTGTGCCACAGGAAAACATTTGATCTACTTAAACAAAACTCACCGTAAACTTGTTTCATCATTTGGTACCTTTCCGAGGCACTTTTATCAAGTTTTGCGTTAAATTTAATAACAGCTCTTTGTTTCATCTTAATAATTCAACATGAAAAAAAATTTACTTCTCTAATGAACGGCCGTTTCGTTTGAGTTACTTTAACAACTGCGCAGTTCTTTTGGTAGAAAGCAAGCAGATGGTCACGTTTTATAACGCATTCGCGATTACACTGGTGGCGCCACAGTAGGCTGAAATCTAGCGCCAGTCTTAAAAATTCTTTGACGCACTCTGTAGGTAGAGAATGATAACATGCACATGCCAGACTAACATCCATAGTCAAACTTTAACCAAGCATGAACACTATGAAATTTTTTTTAAAGAAAAGTAAATATTTTGAAATCAAAATGTTATTCATAACAAATTCAAAATAATAAATAAGAAATGTATGAATTTCAAGTTTAGAATAACACAGAATATTAATGCTGAACTTAAATAATATTTCTGGTAAATACATAAAGATTGTAAAATCATTATATGCATTTTGTTAATAAATTTTTCCTTTGCTGCTTTGAAACAGATTAAGAAAGCATATATGTATCTTTCTCCAAACATTTATAAAAATTTAAAAAATAAAATTTTGGCAAAATATTTAAATAAAACAAATTACTTCTGTAAAAAGTATAAATTGAAAAGAGGCAATATGTGATTTAAGTGTGTAATCCAGTGGAGTTTTTAGAGCTAGGATTGTTGTGCTATTTGAGGCTTTGCTATCTTATGTTTATCAGGGTTTTATCATCTCTCATCTGCATACCAGTCTGGTATTCAGGCATGTTGCTGGCATAAGTCACTATTAAAAGAAGTAAAAAAAAAGTTTTCAATTTACTCAGAAAAAAAAAAACCCCAACTGATAGACAGATGAAAGTGTTTTGGAACTTTATTATTTATTCTCTTAATTACTTTAAATTCTGGTGATGTTTCATATCCCTTAGCTGTTTATCAGGATGCATTATCATAGCACTACACTTATAGCAGAATTCCCCAGAAGGGAGAAACAAGTGTGTATCAAAATGGCAGACTCTAATGATGTGCTTTTGATTCTGCTTGTTGTGAATTATCTTTCAACCAAACAGGATTAAAAAAAAAATAAATAAAAAAAATGTGGATTTGTTAAAGGCTCCTAACCTTCGAATGCAAAAGTTTTCCTTGATTAGTTTTTATTGTTGTTAGATTCAGAAGCCATCACCTGAATGGCATCCCACTAAGGCATATGGTGGGTAAGAGATATGTATAATGGCATAATTCTGGTCCTTTTCCTCCACTGCTACAATATGTTTTTGATGTGTTGTTATCCCTGTCTGCTTGCCCAATGCAGAAGCAATTACTATCAAGTGGAATCAAATAAATTATGCTAATTTTGTACAACTTACCCACCATACTACTGAAAAGATCTTGGTAGTTAATTTCACCAACTTGTCTCATCAGTAGTAAACTTTCAAGATCTTAGTCAGATTGACATTCAACTGGTTATAAACTACTGTAAAAATATATTTAACTTCCTTTTTATTTTTTGACCCTTTTTATTCTGTTCTTCAATCAATTTTGTTGTTAAAAAGTGGCTTTTACGTCAGACAGTGATTTTTCGTGATCTGGTGATTCTTTTGTCGAATTCTTTATAAAATTCAGTTATGAGCACACTAGCCTATATGCAAGATTAAAATGCTTCTAGTGTAGAATAAATCCATTTATTTTGGACATAAAGTACATTTTATGTCTAGCTACTGCTTTATCAATGGGAAATAACATCAGAGCCTCCCAGTGGAGAACAAAAGCTTGGAAATTTATATGTACTGTTTGTTTTATGCCATAAATAAATGGATTTATACTATGCTATAAGCATTTTCATTTTTATAATGTTTTCTTATTTTACTAAAATCTTGCCCCAAATTTCAAATCTAATACGTGTTCTCGTACTTTCATGTAGAGCACAATTAATGTTTAAAGTTACATAGACATACATATCACTAAGCTGTTCTCTGAGATTCAGAGGTTAGCTCCAAAAAGAAATACAAACTTCCAGATATTTTTACTTATTGTTGTCGTATCAAACTTCACCATTTACAGCGATCTTGACATACAACTCGTGCTTCACTGATATCCATTACACGCCGTACACAAGATCTTTTATACTTCATACTCATAATCTTTTTCTCATGCAGACACTCCTGAATCTGATCCACCCATGTCTTCCTTGGCCTTCCTCTGCCTTTCCTTCCTGCCACTTGGGTTGAAAATATTTTCTTAGTAAGCATTTCATCACTCATTCTTTCAACATGGCCAAACCACCGAAGCATATTAGTCTCCACCTTGCTAACAACATTTTGCTTCACATCACACAACTGCAATACATCTTCATTCCTCACACAATCAGATCGTGTCTTGCCACAAACCCCACGTAAATAACGCATTTCTCCAGCACTCAAATGACTCCTATGCTTCTTCTGCAATACCCAGGTTTCACTGCCATACATCAGAGTAGGAACAATTACTGTTTCATACACAGCCATGCGGGACTCTCTAGAGAACCCATCATTCCTGTGAAAACCTCCCAGAGCAGCCATGACTTTCAAAGAAGAATTCACTCGCCTACTGATTTTACCATCCAACTGGTTCTCTCTGTCAAACATGCTTCCTAAATACACAAACACACTCACCTGGTCAATCACAGTGCCATTTATACTTACATTACATTCAGTGCTACCCATTCCTCTCTCAAACACCATAACTTTGGTTTTTCCCTTATTTATACTCAGTTTGAATTTCATGCAAACTTCATGCATCCGAGTCAACATACTCTGCAACTCACTTTTGCTCTCTGCCAACAGGACAGTGTCATCAGCATACAGCAATCTGCACACACGAATATCACCAAGACATAAACCACTATTATCTATTTTGGCCTCACGCATGCATGCGTCCATAAATATATTAAACAGCCATGGTGACATTACACAACCTTGTCTAACTCCTGCGCCAATGGAAAACCATTTTGATAAAACACCATTCACTCGTACACAAGCTCTACTACCAGCATACATGGCTTTTACACTATTCAGTAGATTCCCAGTAACACCATATTTATTCAATACCTTCCACAAAAGTGTCCTATTCACTCGGTCGTAAGCTTTCTCTAAATCTATGAAGGCAGTAAACACTTTCTTCCCAACAGCCAGATACTTTTCAATCATCATGTGTAATGCAAAAATCTGGTTAGTGCAGCCTTTACCAGGCATAAAACCACTCTGAACATCCCACACTTTCTTTGATGTAAGACCCCGTACTTTTTCAATAACAACCTTACCAAACACTTTCCCTGGCACACTCAGTAGGCTAATACCACGATAGTTCTTGCATTCAGTCTGATCACCTTTTCCCTTATACAAGGGAACAATAATAGCATCCTTCCAATCCCGAGGGACCATTCCTAACTCCCAGCACAACTGGCAAATTTCAGTTAACCAGTCAATTATAGAGTCACCACCATACTTCAACATCTCTGCAGTTATGCCATCAACTCCTGGAGCCTTACCATTCTGAAGAGATTTTAGACCTTTACACACTTCTTCTCTTGAGATCCCTCCTGTGCTTTCATCCCTCATTGTGACATCATCTGCATCTGTCTCAGAATCATTTTTGCTCTCGTGATCTAATGACTCACAGAAGTATTCACCCCATCTCTCACTTAACTCATTGGGCTCCCATATCATTTCCCCCATCTCATTCTTCACACAACTTACAACTTTGTTTCCCCTATTTTTCCTGAGTCTCATGTACTTCCAGAAAAACTTTCTATCTTTCCAAAAAGCCAGTTTATGCCTTTCCACTTTCTCCTTCCTATCTTTTGCCTTACTGTGGCGAACTAGCTTAGCAGCTTCACGCTTCTTACAGCGATATTCATCCGCAGAGACTCTACCTTGCAACATCCCTAAATAGGCTTCCTTCTTTCTCTTTACTGCCTCATCAATCTCACTATTCCACCAAGCATCACCTCTGTTGTTACCCACTATTGTGGTGCCACAGACCTCTTTAGCAGCAGTGACAGCACAGTTCTTAAAACATTCCCACTTCTTTTCTACATCCCTCTCGCAAGATTTCAGATCCTTCAGTCGTTCTCTGAGTAAGTCAGAATACCGCTGATGATCTTCAAGGAGCCTATCAACCTTTATTCTTTCTATCCTGGGTCTCTTCCTATTCCTTTTCCTCCAACCATCATTAAGTTTCACTCGTGACACTACCAAGTAATGATCAGAACCAACATCCGCACCTCTCATCACACGGGTGTCAACAACTAAGTGTTTCAAATGCTGATCGTAAACAACAAAATCTATCACACTCTTTTGACAAAGAGTATGATTTTCTCAAGTATATGTGTGTATATACTTGTGGTTGAAAAATGTATTATATACACACAAACCATTCTCAATGCAGAGTTCAATTAATCTTTCACCATTATCATTCACACAAGGATCATTAAACTTACCCAGAACATTGTCAGAAATTGCATTCTGCACACCTACTCTAGCATTGAAATCTCCTGCTATTATAACTTTTTCTTTAGCACCAAACTGGCTCAAAACAGCTTTCAACTCATTCCAGAAATCTTCTTTCTTATCAGAAGGTTCCAAGTCACAAGGAGCATACACTACAACAATTACAATTCTCTGAAGTTTCACTTTCAAACGAATCCAGAGAATTCTCTCACTTATGCAGCTATAGTGAATCAAGTTGTTCTTCATCTTTTCACTTAAAATCACACCTACACCAGCCTGTCCTCTCATATTATCCAATACTCCAGACCACACACTTACCGTGCCATTCACTTCTTCTACCCCAATTTCCATCTTTTTGGTTTCACTTACACACAGCACATCCAGTCTATACTTATTCATCTCCTCAATCACCTCACTCATCTTGCCATTTATACCTCTAGTATTCCATACACCAATCTTACATTCACTCAGCCGAGATCTCTTTCTCATACGCCGTTTAGAAAGTCTAGGTCGATTCCGTGGTGGACCGTCCTTCTCAAGTGTGGTAGGTCCACCATATCCCACACTTGAGTCATTCTTAATATTTCTCTTTGTCTTTTTAATCAGGTTAGTACATCAGTGTGGGGGGATTAGCCCACAGCTGAGTGTTCCAGTTGGTCATTCAACCTAAGGATTCTGGAACAAAACCCAGTGAGTTGGGGTCTTTTCGCCAATGTCGCACAGAACTAGCTTGCACCTCTCCAAGATTCACAGAGGCCTAGTTGCTGTTGTGTGTGCCATTGTTACCACGGAGCGCCCCGAGAAGGCAAACCCATCGCTCACTACGACCACCCGCAATTTTTCAACATTTACTTTCATCTCATAAGTTTTTGTAAATCAACAAAAACTGCACTCTTAGTGCTAATTTCTAAGAGCGCAGAATCTAATTTCTAAGTGATAAGCATGTACCTAACTGTTAAAACTAAAAGCTGGGTACTTCAACATCCAGGTAAGTAACTTTCTTGAATCAGATCATCTGTGTAAATATAAAATTTCTAAAGTGGGTACAGCACATGTCCTGTTAGTTACATCAGACCACTTACCAGTGTTTCCTTCCATCATGGTTGTTGTGAGACTTTTGTTGAAATAGCTTGTGACTGACTTCTATGGATTGTCTTTCAGTCTGTAGCTTTTTAATACATTGGGTAATTTTCTCCTAGGCACCTAGCCAAAAATCTACTTGGAATCAATAAACACCATACATAAATGCTTAAAAATTTTGGTTCACCTCATTTTCAGAAAGCTTTTTGAATAAAAATATATTATTTTGGCATCAACTACCTTCCTGATGCCACACTGTCTTACACTTGGCTGATTTTTCACCACTTCTTAAGCTTCTTACTCAATATGCTTGAGTAAACTTTACAGGGAATACTAAATTAAAAAGTTATAGTAGTTATTCTAATCCTTTCTGGGTGATCTCTTTCTTTTAAATTAGCACGGTGACTAATTATGCCAGTTCTCAGGAATGAAACCAGTTTTCCAGAACATTTCAGTGATCCTCTGTAGCCAAAGAACACCTATTATTCCACGAAGTTTCCCTAATTCTGTATTAATAACATTGCTACCTGATGCTTTATTTCTTTTCTGAGGCAAAATAGCACCTTTTAATTCATGAACACCTATCTTCATCCATTTCTCTTGGTCATAACTACTTAACAAGCATCCCTTGACCATTGGTTATTTGTTTATTAGTCTCCAGATTTTTTCCAACATGTCATCAGAATTATATCTCATGTGATTCTATCATAAAGTTCACATACCATTACGTGACCACAAGGTTCTTCAGGAAGACGCTTTGAAGTCTATAAGTTCTGTTTTACACGTTCTGTAAAGTGGATACAGTCTGTGGTGGTGCATTAACTTATTCAATTAAAATATAAATCGGTTAAAAGTCCTAAAAATGTTACTCACGGAAGTGCGTGTTCGGTCCGACATCAGTAGTTATTGAGAGTTTCTTTGTCCAAAGTTGTATCTTGCTTCAATATGGTCAGTTGTTAGGGTTAGCTCGAGAGCCATTTCGTCATAAGTTGTACCCTACTTCGGTTATGTCCAGATGTTAGGGTTAACTCCGTTCAGGCTGTGTCGACATCATATTGAATGGGTAAAGGTTTCCAGATAATAATTAAAGATTCTTGAGTTAAGAGTTACTATTTACATACCACTTGAAGTTCCACGTCGTACTTGGCCATTAGGGCTATCTCGTCAATGCTGCACTCTCGTAGAATTGCTGAGGAAGTCTTCAAGTTAGATCAGGTTCAAAAAAAATTTAAAAGCTTTAAAAGATTCCAGTTAAAATCATTATATACACCACCTCATACCGTCCACAGTCTCAACTGCCGAACGCGCGTTTCACCTAGGCTCTACCCTGGCGTTTTCAACGGAGACTTCACACCCTCTGTCGAAGTCTGCTGTCTAAAAGTCTCTTGCCCACAGTGCGCATGTTCCTCATGTAACCCATTGCCAACACCATCTAGTGTCAGGTCATATCAACTTTATCTTTATCTATGCCATTCTCACCCTTCCTTTTTCTCTTCCTCTCTCTCCTCTCCCTATTCAATTTCTTCTCAGTTTCGATCAGGTTCCTCCAAGCGTACGAAAGGTCGTATGGACTGTTATTATTGCAGTTAAATGGTTTGGTCTTATTTATTAATACTGCTTCTGCTACTTGTATTGTTCTCATATTAGTCTGCTGGTTTAATATTGCAATTCCTTCCCAATAGGGTATACATTGATTATCCAAACAGAAGTCAATAAGTGCTGTTTTATTCTCTCTTCTACTCTAGTTCTTCATGTGTTCAATCTGATTTTAATATTTTTTTTTGTACTGCCTATATATTGGTTGACAATTTTATTTTGATTATTTATTATTGGTATAGAGTAGACACCCGCTTTTTGTAAGATTGGGGTCTTTCTGTGATAGTTACTAAGAGATTTCGTTATATCTCTCGTTCGTACACCGAAATCTAGGTCAAATTTTTTACATGTTTTTCTTCATAATAGTTGTGATCTCTGGTATATATGGTAATGATCCACAAAATTTTATTACCTGTTGAGCCTGTGTGCTCCTTTGTTGTTTATTTCTAGGGTTGCATCTATTATAAGGTTATTTATTTTCTTCACATCATATCCGAATTTTATTGCTGTGTTCTTTATCCAATTCAATTCATTTTTTAGTAGTTGGGGGTTAGATGTATGAGTAAACGCTCTATTAATATATGATCGGAAAGCTGCAAATTTGTAAGATTCTGAGTGGTGAGAGTTCTCAGGAATGATATTAATGATGTCAGGTTTTCTGTATACTTGGAATTCGATGTTAATTTGTTTATGAGATAGTAATATGTCTAAGTATGGTAAGACTCCATCCTCTTCACGCTCCACGGTAACATTAATTGTTTCATAATAGTTATTATATTCATCTGTGTACATCTGTAGCTGGTTATCATCATGCTGCCATACCATAAGGATTTCATCCACGTACCTGCAAAACATTGATGGCTGTGGTATATCTGTTTTCAGTCTCATTGATTTTTCGATGTTCTGCAAAATCACCTCTGCCAACAAACCCGAAATCGGCAATCCCACCAGTGCTCCCGATAATTGTCGATATATTTTGCCTTTATAACTGAAATTATTGTTTTGATCAATAAAAAGAAGTGCTCTTCTTATGTCTTCAATTTGCTGTGTTGGTATTTTATTTTCACACAACCTTTCAACAATGAGGTCAATTGCATCCAGAGTAGGGGTATTTGGGAAGAGGGATATCACATCAAGGCTGGTCTTATTTTCGTATTCCAATTGATTTCATTATCCTGTATTAATGTAATTACCTCTGTGGGACTGTTCACAGTATATCCCTATTGTTTGTAGATAAGAATTAAAAAATTATATAGTGCTCGCTCAAGATTTATCATAGGTGACTTATTTTTCGCAACAATTGGTCTAAGTGGATTTCCAGGTTTATGAGTTTTATTTTACCATAGATATTCGGGGTTGTAGCTCCCGTGGGAGGATATGCTTTCTTTTTAATCATATCAGGAAGGAAACTGTGATTTTTGTAAGTCATCAATGTATGTTTTATTTTTTCTGTTGGGTCTTTGTCTATGATTTCAATGCCTAAATCCTGTATAGTTTTTGCATTTTTTCATCATATTCTATCTTATCCATGATAATTAATTGATTAGTTTTGTCAGATGTTGTTATTACGATCGATGGGTTATTTCATAATTCCATAAGTGCTTGTCTTTCATATTTTATCGAATTAGGTTTCTCTATGGTTTTTTCTTTCATGATCTTGGTTGCAGCTCTATTTATTTTAAATCTCACGGGTTCTTGAGCTTTTTTTGGAAGTAAGTTGATAATCTTTTTGATCTTCGGAATAAATTGCTCTGTTTTTCCGAGGTTTTCACTAAATGCAAATTTACTACCTTTATTAAGTGCATTTATTTGCAGCTGATTAAGTTCCAATTGTGATAGGTTTACATAGGTATGGTTGATATTATCCTGATGTTGTTGGTCCTGTTTCCTTGATATCAATATTGCCAGTTTCTTTAGATGTCTATATTGGGTAGCTTTCCTGTTTTTTTCCAAGCATATATGTATTCTATTCATTATATTATTAATTATGTCATCTGTATATTTTTTCCTAATATTAGTATACAGGTTATATGACTGTCGAGACAACTGGTAGATCCTCTGTCTCTTTGTTCTTATTTCTGCTCTGTCTTTTAGTTTCACTCATTTCGAGTATTCTTTGATCTCTAGTGTTTAAGGCCCTGGTCTTAATTCTTAAGTAATTGGGAATAACCCTATTGTCCTGGCTTTGTTTCAAAAAATCAAGATGGTTAACTTGGTCATTGAGTTTTACTCTTGTTTTCTTAAAAAAAAAAAAAGCTAACCAATATAGACATCTAAAGAAACTGGCAATATTGATTTCAAGTAAACAGGACCAACAACATCAGGATAATATCAACCATACCTATGTAAACCTATCACAATTGGAACTTAATCAATTGCAAATAAATGCACTTAATAAAGGTAGTAAATTTGCATTTAGTGAAAACCTCGGAAAAACAGAGCAATTTATTCCGAAGACCGAAGAGATTATCAACTTACTTCCAAAAAAAGCTCAAGAACCCGTGAGATTTAAAATAAATAAAGCTGCAACCAAGATCATGAAAGAAAAACCATAGAGAAACCTAATTCGATAAAATATGAAAGACAAGCACTTATGGAATTACGAAATAACCCATCGATCGTAATAACAGCATCTGACAAAACTAATCAATTAATTATCACGGATAAGATAGAATATGATGAAAAAATGCAAAAAACTATACAGGATTTAGGCATTGAAATCATAGACAAAGACCCCAACAGAAAAATAAAACATACATTGATGACTTTCAAAAATCACAGTTTCCTTCCTGATATAATTAAAAGAAAAGCATATCCTCCCACGGGAGCTACAACCCGAATATCTATGGTAAAATAAAAACTCATAAACCTGGAAATCCACTTAGACCAATTGTTGCGAAAAATAAGTCGCCTACGATAAATCTTGAGCAAGCACTATATAATTTTTTAACTCCTATCTACAAACAATAGGAATATACTGTGAACAGTCCCACAGAGGTAATTACATTAATACAGGATAATGAAATCAATTGGAATAAGAAAATAAGACTTACCAGCCTTGATGTGATATCCCTCTTCCCGAATGCCCCTACTCTGGATGCAATTGACCTCATTGTTGAAAGGTTGTGTGAAAATAAAATACCAACACAGCAATTGAAGACATAAGAAGAGCACTTCTTTTTATTGATCAAAACAATTATTTCAGTTATGAAGACAAAATATATCGACAATCATCGGGAGCACTGATGGGATCGCTGATTTCGGGTTTGTTGGCAGAGGTGATTTTTCAGAACATTGAAAAATCTATGAGACTGAAAACAGATATACCACAACCATCAATGTTTTGCAGGTACATGGATGACATCCTCATGGTATGGCAGCATGATGATAACCAGCTACAGAGGTTCTAGTACAAAACACCGACAATCAAATTACCGACAAATCAGAATACCGACAGTTCAAAACGCTGATAGGCCATAACACCGACAAGTCATAACACCGACAAGTCATAACACCGACAAGTCATAACACCGACAAGTCATAACACCGACAAATCATAACATTGACAATCATAACTGACTATCATAACACCGACAGTTCAAAACACCGACAATCATAAAACCGACAGTTCAAAACACCAACAATCATAACACCGACAAATCCTAACCGAGACAACCATAATACTGACAATTATACGGATTAATATAATTGTCTGGCGAGTAGAAGAACTTTATTCCGAGCGATGCAACAACAGAGTGGGTGGGAAAGGGGATGGCAACACCCAATCGATGGATGTGGTTACCCCTAGCGGTAGACGACGGAACTTCATACATTTTTATTCTGACCGATGGCAACATATTTTTATTCCGAGCGATGGCAACATCGAAGTGGATGAGTGGGAAGAGGGATGCATAGGTGTTGCATATGTCGATGCTTATGTGCTGCCTCTGGCGGTGAATGATGGAACTTTATTATTTTTATTACGAGAGATGTCAACATGGGAGTGGATGCACAAATGGCTAGGTGATTGAAGGGAATAACAACGAAATGATGCTTATGTGCTGCCCCTAGTGGTGAACGATGCAACTGCATAAATTTTTATTCCGACCGATGGAAACATATTTTAATTCCGAGCGAAGGCAACATCTGAGTGGATGATTGGGAAGGGGGATGCGGTGTTGTTGGATATGTCGATGCCTATGTGCTGGCCCTAGCGGTGAACGATGGAACTTTATTATTTTTATTCCGAGAGATGGCAACATCAGAGTTGATGCACAAATAGGTGGGTGATAGAAGGGGATGACAACAACCAAACGAGGCTTATGTTCTGCCCCTAGCGGTGAACGACGGAACTTTATAAATTGTTATTCCGAGTGATGGCAACATCTGAGTGCATGGGTAGGAAGGGGGATGCATAGGTGTTGGACATGTCGATTCTTATGTGCTGCCCCTCGAGATGAACGATGGAACTTTATTATTTTTATTCCGAGAATGGCAACATTGGAGTGGATGCACAAATGTGTGGGTGATAGAAGGGGATGACAACAACCAAACGGTGCTTATGTGCTGTCCCTAGTGGTGAACGACGGACTTTATGAAGTTTTATTCCGAGCAAAGGCAACATATTTTTATTCCGAGCGATGGCAACATCGGAGTGGATGAGTGGGAAGGGCGATGCATAGATGTTGGACATGTCGATGCTTATGTGCTGCCTCTAGCGGTGAACGATGGAACTGCATTAATGTTCGTTCCAACCGATGGCAAGATCTGAGTGGATGTGTGGGAAGGGGGTTGCATAGGTGTTGGATATGTCGATGCTTATGTGCTGCCCTAGTGTTGAACGATGGAACTTTATTATTTTTATTCCGAGGGATGGCAACATTGGAGTGGGTGCACAAATGGGTGGGTGATAGAAGGGAATGATAACAACCAAACGATGCTTATGGAAGAAACTGTACAATTTTCAAGGGCATTGTATCTCAAATATTTCAATATCTTAGGAGCAAGCTATTTCTTTTTATGTGACAAAAATCACGTTTCCATGGCAAGTACCATTATCCATATATTGATAAAAAAAAGTCAGTTTATTGTCATTTAATTTGTGGAAGTAATAGTTATAATTTGTAATATAAATTTATTATTTGCTGTCACCTGCCAGGAAACAATCTAGTATTCTATCCCAAAGTACAGGATCAGCCATAGTTATGTTTGCAAGCAGTCTAGGCATTTGCCCCTGATTACCTCCAGTTCATCTACATACACTGAGTGGCCACTTTATTATGACCACCTGACACTTTTAAGCAAATGAGCTATGGATGCACGCTGTTGCCGCCAGAAGAGAGGCTAATATAAAAAGGGAAACCTTAGTGCTTGGGACAGTAGTAGAAGGGATTTTTTGGTGACAAGATGGGTAAAAAATGCGATTTGACGGACTTTCAACATGGGATGATAGTAGGAGCTCGGAACCATGGAACGAGTATCACCAAAACCGCCGCATTTGTGAAGTGTTCCAGAGCAGCTGTTGTTAAAGTGTTTAAAGACTGGACTGTCAGCCCCAAAACTGGGTCTCTATGTGCAACATGTGGTCGTCATTGACTAGTGACTCCTCGGGCGGAACGGAGAGTGTCCAGACTGGTAACATACAACAGAAGGGCAACAGTGCAGCAAATTACAAAAACAGAACATCTTAATCAAGGATCCCCTCAAATGATCGCTGCACGCGCTGTTCACCGTACACTGCATCGGATGGGATAGAGGCCTTCCACATGATCACATCCTCATCTGGCTACGAGAAAAAATCTGACCTACTGAAATTGACACGGTAATATCAACAGAATTGCCAGATCCCCTACAAGACCCTTTGCTGTTTGAAGTTATTACAAAATACATGCTCCACAGCCCAGGTAGTGCACTCAACATGAAAGCTCCTTGCATGGTGGATGGCAAATGCTCCACGAAGTATCCATGGGAACTGCACCAGGAAACTCAAACAGGCCAAGATGGGTATCCTTTGTACAGGAGAAAGCCTGGAGATGGTGGATTCTCAACAAAAATCAAAATGCACATTGGCCAAACCTACCAGGAGATGGACATAGACAACAGATGGGTGGTTCCACACTCTCCACTGTTGTCCGAAATGTTCCAGGCGCACATAAATGTTGAATTTGCCAGACTGTCAAAGCCATCAAGTATGTCTGCAAGTATGTAAAAAAAGGAAGTGATCAAGCAGTTTTTGGGCTTGAACAACGAACAGCAACTGTTGATGAAGTTGAGAGTTTTCAATTGGGAAGATGCATCAGCAGCAACGAGGCAGTTTGGCGAATACTCAGTTTCCCAATTCATTAATGCTATCCGACTGTTGTTCATCTCGGTGTCCACCTTGAAAATGGTCAAAGAGTCTACTTCAATCCAAACAACATTCAGGAGCAGCAACTTCAAGGGCCACCGAACACAACACTGACAGCTTTCTTTGAAATTTGAAAGCTTGATCCGTTTGCTAAAACCATTCTTTATGGTGATGTTTCGCGCTACTACACTTGGAATGCATCCAGAAAAATTTCCAGCGACGCAAACAAGGAGTTGATGTTGAAGGACATCCTGGAGTAAAATCCACGGATGCTCTTTGCCGAGTTTACACAGTTCATCCATCAACTGCCGAGTGCTTCTTTTTGAGAATGCTGCTCCACATTATCAAAGGACCAACATCTTTTGGTGACTTGAAAATTGTGAACAATCAAGTTTGTGAAACCTTCAGAGAAGCATGCCCAAAAGGAGGATTGTTGGAGAATGATGACCACTGAGACTTATCAATGACTGAAGCAACTGCCACCCAATCACCAACTCGCCTGAGACATCTCTTTTGCATTTTGCTGACCACCTGCGCTGTCTCAAATCCATTTCAATTGTGGGGAAAATACAAAGAGGATCTGAGCGGAAACATTCTTTTGAGAGTCAGTCGGGGAAAATCCAACTTTGCAAATTGACTTTTCACCAGACATCTTCAACAAGGCTCTCATCCTTCTAGAGAACCTGTGTTTGTCGACGGCTGGATGTGGCCTCAGACAGTGCGGACTGCCATTTTCCCAAAGAAACAACACGGACAATCTTTGCAATGAAATTCTGCGAGAGATGAATTACAATGTCAATGATTTGGAAGCATATGTTGCTGCCAATGAACCGCTCTTAATTACAAACCAAAGATAGGCTTACAATAAAGTTCTGGACATGGTAAGCAATGCGAATGGAGGCATCTGCTTCCTCGATGCAACAGGTAGGACAGGCAAAACATTTGTCATCAACTTATTCTTGGCAACAGATCCCCTACAAAAGAAGATGGCAGTTGCAGTGGCATCCTCTGGCATCACCTCAACACTGCTGGAAGGTGGTCGGACAGCACATTCTTCCTTCAAATTGCCTTTGAACTTGTCCCATGATTAATATACAGTTTGCAACATTACCAAAGGATCTGGACAAGCAAACGTCCTGCAAGACTGCAGTGTCATAGTTTGGAATGACTGTACGATGTCTCACAAACGAGCCCTGGAAGCTCTAAACAGGACACTCCAAGACCTGCGAGCAAACCAGTTGCTCATGGGAGGAACTGTTGTTGTGTTGGCAGGAGACTTTCGCCAGACTCTGCCAGTTATTCCGAGGTCAACTCCAGCTGACGAACTCAATGCATGCCTGAAAGCATCTCATCTTTGGAGGCATGTCAAAAAAATATCATTGACTACCAACATGCAAGTTCACCTGCAAAGGCATGCTTCACTAGGAGAGTTTTCACTCCAGCTGCTTTAACTTGGTAATGGTAAAATTCCAGCTGAGCCAGAAACTGGACTGATTGTATTCCCAAATGGATTTTGCAATGTTTTAAAGACTGTCGAAGAACTTGCGGGAAATGTTTTTCCAAACATTAAACTCAGTTACTTGAATCATGAGTGGCTGTGTGAAAGAGCAATTCTAGATCCAAAAAAATGACAGCATCAACAATATCAATGCTCACATTCAAAATTTACTTCCTGGAGCCACCACGTCCTACAAATCAATTGACACTGTCACAGAAGCAGCACAGGCAGTTCTCTACCAGACAGAGTTCCTCAACTCACTGGAACCACCAGGTATGCCTCCCCACAATTTGCTTCTCAAAAAGGGTTGGGGGGGGGGGGAGTGCCAATCCTGCTGCTGAGGAACTTAGACCCACCAAGACTTTGCAATGGAACCAGACTTTGCATCAAGAATTTGTTCACGCACATCATCGAAGCAAAGATATGCTGTTTGACTTCAAGCGTCTGCGATTCCCGATTTGTCTGGCCTTTGCCATGTCCATCAACAAAGCGCACGGCCAGTCATTGGCAGTGGCTGGCATTAATTTGGAGGAACCCTGC
Organism: Macrothele yani; assembly: GCA_039090855.1. Taxonomy (NCBI): domain Eukaryota; kingdom Metazoa; phylum Arthropoda; class Arachnida; order Araneae; family Macrothelidae; genus Macrothele; species Macrothele yani. Next base: position 65,628,245 of record CM077013.1, on the reverse strand, counting down.
TTTTCACATGGAAAACTCTATGTTGCCTGCTTAAGTGTTGGCAATCCTAAAAATCTCTTCATTTTTGCTCCCAATGGAAAACCCAAAAATATTGTTTACCAAAAAGCAATAACCTAAATGAATTAAAAAAAAAAATACTGGAAAATTACAGGAATATATTTTTCATTCATAAAATTTCACCAGCTGAACTAGGGGATCCCATGAATATTTCCCCGCGAAATACCTGGTGGCACCCCTGCTAGTTTTTTATATCATCATTATCATCATTGTCAACCATTATCAATCCACTGCAGGACGAAGGTCTCTCCAAGCCTCTTCCACAGCTGTCTGTCTTGTGCCAGTCTACTCCATGTTACTCCTGCATACTTTCGAATTTCATCCACCCATCTCCCATGTGGTCTTCTTCTGGGTCTTTTCCTGTCCCTTGGAATCCAATCTAAAATTTCGGCTGTCCATCGATGGTCTGTCCTTCTGGCAGTATGTCCAGCCCATTTCCATTTCAGGGATTTTACTCTGATCATGATGTCTTCCACTCTTGTCATTTAAGACGGAATTACTGTAGACATCATACAAAAAGCAAGTGAAGAAATTGAAATAGTACTCGCCCAAGTTTTCACTCGATGCCTTAATGAAGGAAAGATTCTTGAGGATTGGAACAACGCTACAATGATCCCGCTACATAAAAAAGGTGACATTGAAGATCTCGGGAACTACAGACCTATCAGCCTCCTATCAGTAGTTTATAAAATCTTCACTAAAGTTCTTTCACACCGCTTGAAGGTAACACTGGACATGGCTCAACCGAGAGAACAAGCTGGATTCAGGAGTGGCTACAGCACTATAGATCATATCCACGTACTGAGGGAACTAACTGAAAGAGCAAGAGAATATGAACTTCCATTATGCATGGCCTTTATCGATTATTGAAAGGCCTTTGATTCGGTGAAACCATCAGCAGTTACAATGGCTTTAAAATCCTGTGGTATTGAAGATGCATACATTAATATTATTAATAACATCTATGAAAATGCAAGTGCAAAGATTCGGGTGTTTGAGAATACAGCACACATAAAAATTGGAAAGGGAGTGAGACAAGGTGACACCATATCTCCGAAGCTCTTTATTGCCACATTGGAGGGTGTTTTTCAGTCACTGAGCTGGGAAAACTAAGGGATAAAGATTAATGGAGATTATCTAACACACCTTCATTTTGCTGATGACATAGTCATTTTTGCAACCACCCCATCAGAGCTGCAGAGTAAGATCTAAGAACTTGCTGACAAGAGTAAAGAAGTGGGATTAAAAATGAACTTTCAGAAGACAAAAGTTATGTACAATGCTTTTACAAAAAATGAAGATTTATCGATTGATGGAGAAAAGCTAGAGATAATATCTTGGACAGCAGATATCAAGTGAGGGTCACATTGATGAAGAAATTAATCGGCGTATAAAACTTGCCTGGAGAGCTTTTGGAAGAAACAGCATAATTTTCAAGAGCAATATGCCAATTATGTCTTAAAAGAAAAGTGTTTGATCAGTGCATCCTTCCAGTGCTTACGTATGGTGCAGAGACGTGGACCTTAACTAAAAGAGACATACAAAGGCTGCAGACAACTCAAAGAAGCATGGAGAGGTGCATGCTTGGTGTAACCAGGAGTTTTTTATATATGTGTTTTTATTTCTCAGGTCTTTACTCTTCTGCCTTATTTGTTTACTGTTCATTGAGGATGGTTGCAATTTAAGGCTTTATTGGTTACATGGTTTCACTCTAGTTGATGTTTAGTCAAAATGGTGACAAGGTTGAGGCCTGAATAACATGTAAGCTCAGCCAGGCCTTAAAGCAATAACATACTTCTGTTATTGCTTTTTTTTGAGATATTTTGCATTCTCATGAAACCTGAACTGATTTTGTACGCTTAAGGCCACTGGATGTTTTCCCCTGAAGAATGGTCCAGGGGTTCTGAGTGTGTATTTATAATAATTTACTTAACATTATTTGGTCATTTTATTATTCTCATTATTGTGCTTTTTTTCATCTGGAAATCATAAGGCCCCTAGTTATTTTTTTATGAAAGTTGGTTGCTTGTGTGTTAATATTCTTATGCATATATATGTATATACTAATTCATCAGGAGTTTTCATCATTCTTTTCTTGGACTCTAATTTCTACAAATGACTGATCGACCCAAATAGCCCAAAATTTAATTTCAGTACATTAATGTCTTGGCCATTTTATTATGTTCCCTTTTCGTTTCATGGTTAAGTTTTATAAATAAATACAGGCTAAATAGTCTTTCAGAAAACCAAATGTTCAGTGCAGTGAATCTGTTCAGATTGAATTTCTATTAATGGGTCCATGTTATCCATTTCAACATTGCCTGAAGGAAGGATGTCCCTTGAGTACGATTTCGTTTAATCACAATGTCAATGTCCTCTAAATTGATGCAAAATATCACAACCAAAATTTGTTTACATGTGTACAATGTATATAATTAATTCTTTAGTGTGTCTATAATGTTTACACATGTACCACAAAAACTTTCTTTAATACTTTCAGGTTGTCAAGTCTGCAAACGTAAACAAACACCAATAAGCCATAGCTATTTTGGGTTTTGAAATTTGCTTTTGAGTAATTGAATACTTACTCTTAAATAATAGTAATTATCATGGCCTTCGGATTTTTTTAAATAAGTTTTCCAATTTCATCCACCCATCTCCCAAAATTAAATATTACACAATAGCTTCAATCATTAAAAAAATGAAGTATTTTTTCCCCATAGCACTCTACTTCCCAGCACTGATAGTGCCCTTTTTAGGCATTATAGTTTGTTGTTCAATTACTACAGGTATGTGGAGCTCCTTTTAATTAGTGAAGAGTGCCACTTTCATCAATGTAGTTCACCAACAAGTTCAATTGAAAACAAATTTACTCATCCTGTGATGAGACAAAAGCCGAGAAGTTTTTCCTGCTGCATTTACTGGCACTGAGGTTTTAAATATTTGATTAACAGCATCAAAATCACTTAATTAAAGTTAGCATTATATTTTATAAATAAAATATTTATATATATCTCATCATCATCATCATCATTGTCAACCATTATCAATCCACTGCTGGACGAAGGTCTCCCCAAGTTTCCTCCACAACGGTCTGTCTTGTGCCAGTCTCCTCCATGTCACTCCCGCATACTTTCGAATTTCATCCACCCATCTCCCATGTGGTCTTCTTCTGGGTCTTTTCCTGTCCCTTGGAATCCAATCTAAAATTTCGGCTGTCCATCGATGGTCTGTTCTTCTGGCAGTATGTTCAGCCCATTGCCATTTCAGGGACTTAACTCTGATCATGATGTCTTCCACTCTTGTCATTTTTCGGATCCACGTGTTCCTCTTCTTATCTCTCCTGGTTACACCAAGCATGCACCTCTCCATGCTGCTTTGAGTTGTCTGCAGCCTTTGTATGTCTCTTTTAGTTAAGGTCCACGTCTCTGCACCATTATATATATATATATATATATGGGATGTAAGGTCAGGTGATGCGTAACATCACAGCCTCTCCTTGACAAATGTCAATCCCGCCTTCTCGTGGTGCATCCTGTTCCCACTAAAGGGGCTCTGACGACTGCCAATAGCGGTATAACTATACCATCGGGATTAGAGGAAATTCTATCCCACACTCACCGACCCGCTTGGCCAGCGTGGTGAGTTATGGCCAAACCCCTCCAAAATGACTCCACAACTTAAATCTTGGCCCTCAGTCTCCGGCAGCTGGAATGTACCTGGCCAAGGCAGCGGCCAGTGCGACATGAAGGCAGAGGGTGCTAAGAATCCCGGAGGACCGGACTAGGCTGCCATCTGATGCTGACCTTGGCAACGTACAATGGACGCTCCCTATCTTCTGATTCAAGACTTCTTGAATTGGAAGAGGAACTGCAAAGGATCAAGTGGGACATCGTGGGGCTAAGTGAGGTAAGGAGAAAAGGAGAAGATCTCATCGAACTGAAAAGTGGACATCTCTTCTACTATCGTGGGACAGATACTGGCAGAACTAGTGGTGTTGGATTTATAATAAACAAGAAACTGAAGGATAAAGTGGTAGAAGTTGAAAGTTCCTCTGACAGAGCTGCACGACTCGTTATCCAACTATCGAGAAGATACCAGGCTCAGATTATTCAAACTTATGCACCCACCACAAGTCATCCTGAAGAAGAAATTGAAGAATTTTATGAGGAAATTTGTCATCTAAATAATAAAGGTAAGCAGCACTTGAAAATAATTATGGGAGATTTCAATGCAAAAATAGGGCAACGCCAACAGAATGAAACTTCAGTAGGTAAATTCGGTCACGGCAACAGAAACCAGCGTGGAAATACTCTCGTTGAGTTTGCAGAGGCAGAAGGGTTTTTCATCTTGAACTCCTTCTTCAAGAAAAAGCCACACAGGAAATGGACATGGAGACATCCAAATGGGACGACAAGTGAAATTGATTTTATTATGTGTAACAAAAAATTCGTCATAGAAGACTGCAGTGTGCTAAACAAGTTCAACACAGGTAGTGACCATAGATTGGTGAGATGTAAGATGCACCTCAACACTAAACTTGAACATGGCAAGCTCATAAGACAAACAAAATCTTTTGACATAACCAACCTTAAAAAACACCATAATACCTTCAAGTTGGAACTGAAGAACAGGTTCTCTGCTTTAGAAGGCCTAACATCGGAAGAAGTGGACATCTCTGAAGTTAACAGAAAAGTAACCAAAGCTCTTATGGAAACAGCAACAAAATTAGCTGGGTCTAAGAACAAGTTGCATGTAAATAAATAATCAGGAAAACCGAAAATGTTGATGCAAAAAAGAAGAGAGATGAGGACAACTAAAGAAGATGTGACTTCCAAAGTGGAATATATAGAGCTATGCAAGACAGTACGAAAAAGTATCACTGAAGACGTAAGAAAATTCAACTGTGAACTAGTGAGGAAAGCAATTGAAAACAACCAAAGCCTAAAGATAGCAAAGGGACATCTCAGTAAGGGAAGAAAACAGATTATGGCACTGAGAAAAGAAGATGGTTCTGTAACAAGAAATAGAGGCGAAATTTTGACAAGAGTGAAAGATTTCTACTCCAAATTATATGAAAGGGATGATACATGCACTCCAGACATCATGAAAGATACCAGTACCAGAGTTCCTCCAGTCCTTCCAGCAGAAGTTGCACATGCAATCAAGAACATGAAGCGGGGAAAAGCTCCAGGAGAAGATGGAATTACTGTAGACATCATCGAAACAGTACTCGCCCAAATTTTCACTCGATGCCTAAATGAAGCAAAGATTCCTGAGGATTGGAACACCGCTACAATGATCCTGCTACATAAGAAAGGTGACATTGAGGATCTCGGAAACTACAGATTTATCAGCCTCCTATCAGTAGTTTATAAAATCTTCACTGAAGTTCTTTCACACCGCTTGAAGGTAACACTGGACATGGCTCAACCGAGAGAACAAGCTGGATTCAGGAGTGGCTACAGCACAATAGATCATATCCATGTGCTGAGAGAACTAATTGAAAGAGCGAGGGAATATGAACTTCCATTGTGCATGGCTTTTATCGATTATGAAAAAGCCTTTGATTCGGTGAAACCATCAGCAGTTACAATGGCTCTGAAAACCTGCGGTATTGAAGATGCATACATTAATATTATTAATAACATCTATGAAAATGCAAGTGCAAAGATTAGGCTGTTTGAAAATACAACACACATAAAAATTGGAAAGATAGTGAGACAAGGTGACACCATATCTCCGAAGCTCTTTAATGCCACATTGGAGGGTGTTTTTCAGTCGCTGAGCTGGGAAAACAAGGGGATAAAGATTAATGGAGATTATCTAACCCACCTTCGTTTTGCTGATGACGTAGTCATTTTTGCAACTAGCCCATCAGAGCTGCAGAGTATGATCCAGGAACTTGCTGCCAAGAGTAAAGAAGTGGGATTAAAAATGAACTTTCAGAAGACAAAAGTGATGTTCAATGCTTTTACAAGAAATGAAGATTTATCGATTGATGGAGAAAAGCTGGAGATAACAGATACGTACGTTTATCTTGGACAGCAGATATCAAGTGAGGGTCACATTGATGAAGAAATTAATCGGCGTACAAAACTTGCCTGGAGAGCTTTTGGAAGAAACAGCATAATTTTCAAGAGCAATATGCCATTATGTCTTAAAAGAAAAGTGTTTGATCAGTGCATCCTTCCAGTGCTTACGTATGGTGCAGAGACGTGGACCTTAACTAAAAGAGACATACAAAGGCTGCAGACAACTCAAAGAAGCATGGAGAGGTGCATACTTGGTGTAACCAGGAGAGATAAGAAGAGGAACTCGTGGATCCGAAAAATGACAAGAGTGGAAGACATCATGATCAGAGTTAAATCCCTGAAATGACAATGGGCTGGACATACTGCCAGAAGGACAGATCATCTATGGACAGCCGAAATTTTAGATTGGATTCCAAGGGACAGGAAAAGACCCAGAAGAAGACCACATGGGAGATGGGTGGATGAAATTCGAAAGTATGCAGGGGTGACATAGAGGAGACTGGCACAAGACAGACCGTTGTGGAGGAAACTTGGGGAGACCTTCGTCCAGCAGTGGATTGATAATGGTTGACAATGATGATGATGATATATATATATATATTTATAAATATATTATATTTTATAAATAAAATATATACAAACTATCAGAACAAAAGCTAATATTTTTTACCAGCTAAGTTTAATAAAAAGAACTGCAAGACAGGACCAACAAGAGAATTATGCGGCTAACTGAAACACAGGTTACATAAAATTGAATTGAAAATTTAATAACATTCTTCGTCTTTTGTACCCCAGATAATAATTAAATGTTCAAACAAATTACAAGGAGAGGTTGAACGCTATTCCGCGACAAAAACCTACAACAGAACGTGAGTCCTGGCTTACCAGAATCCTTTGAATTCTTTTTTCTCGCATAATGATATCCTTCTTTAGAGGTTTGGAAGCTTCGCCTTGATTTATGGCTTCTATGTCATGTTCGACAGCATTTTGTTCTTTCCGTAGTTCTGTTATTAAATGGAATACACCAACGTGAGGACGTCCAACCAAATTTTCCCATCGATGATGCCAAGCCTCGACTTTGTTTTGTGTTCGGGCGATGTCAGTTACGTGCACTGACCAGATGTTTGGGGGAAAGAGTGGTCCTGACTGTTGAACATCACCGTTGTGTAATCTTCGCCGAATCGGTCCACAAACATAATAGTCTTCGAATCACTGGAGCAAGTCCTTCGACTGTTCATCGAATAATGCTTTGATTTCAGAAAAAGCAGCAGGAATTCGATCAGGAGTGATGAAAGCCAGAGCAGCGATGTGATGAACCAAAAGACTATACTCCCCATCCTCTCCATACCTGGTTTGAAGTCCTGGAATGCTTTGAAGTTTACAATATATGTTTTTACCTAAATGGAAAAAGCAGCAGTGATGTTGAGCCTGAGGAAATTCATTCTTGACAGCATTTATAACAGCCTTTTCAAAGTCAGTTACAATGTAATCTGGCTGTAACTGCAAATTGTTTTCAGTCTCAAAACCAATCAAATCTTGAAATAGTCTTGTATAGCTGGCTTGCTGCCTTCTAGACATCAAGGCATAAACCAAGGAAAGAACTCGACAGTTATTTTCTGGTCCAACTGGGGCATGAATAGAATATAGCTGATGGAAAACAGTCGGCACGGTCTTACATGTTCCATCCATTATCCAGTACTTGGCTTTGCTAAGCCTTTTGATGTCGGCAGTTGTCGAGAACAGCAATATTTTGCCCTCGCCAATAATAGATTCCTTAATCAGAAATAAATCACCTGTTATTGTATGCTTCAGCTCTTGGGGAATATTTAAATTTTCAAGTGATGTAGGTTCTTGAGGTGTGTCTTTGCTTCAGGATCTTTTAATTCGTTGTCTCAGGGCATCTTTTGATGGCATGCTTTGGCAAGCGACTAAACTCATCCCCGTGACTGTTTGTTGAAACAGCTGAATTGGTAAATCATTAGATGAGCGAGCATTTTCTTTTACTTCTGCCAATTTTTTCGCTACTTGAGATTTCAAAGCATCTGGTGCATGGATGTGCTCAGTTGTGTCTTTCAAATGGTGCTCACCACTACACAAAACCGTTCGGGCTCTGCCTTTGCATCCTTTCCCTTTTTGATCACAAATCCAGTAGAATAGCTCATTGCGTTTACGTTCTTTCAAATAAAGATGCCCTTTCACACTCAGTTTTTTCCCTCCTTTCTGTGATGTTACTAATTCACAAATTTCAGGCATAATTCTTTTAAGACATTAATTATCCAGACAAAATTTATCACAGATATAAAAATATTTTCACGAACTAGCTTTCATGTAAGGCAGTCTTCGATAGAGCTTTGGAACGCAAATGGAGAGTGCAGTGTTTGTGCAACCACATCAGATGTGAGACAGGAAATGCAGTTCACCTTGTTTCCACTTTTACAGATAATGAAGTTAGGGGTACACTTTGGACTTCGGCCCTTGTCGTTTGCTTCAACCAACGCGCAGTGAAATCACGTGTAGCGATTGACGCTGCCGCTGCTTGTTTGTACCGGTGTTTGCTCCCGCGCTGTGTGTTTCACGTTATTGCTCTTTGCTGAGTGCGTGAGCCGGGCGTGTATTATCACTCGGGTTCCGATTTGGGTTCGCCCTGCGTAATATTGGCAACTAAGGGGGATGTCGAGTGGATTGTGATTCTGCGATTCCCCGATTTAGGGCTGATGCAGCTTCAGAATCCACTGACGGGGCGTTGTGATTCACACTGCAGATTTTCCTTTGGGAGTCAAAGGGTCTGCCGTGTGCCGCAATGTTTTCGTGAACGTCTATAATTTTAAAAAACATATTACAAAGAATTTCTGAGTCCCTGCCGTAGATTGTGTATACTTATCTCCATAAATCCAGGGTTGAGCACACAATTTGTAACCAAAGAAACACTCATGACAATACGTGGACTAATTAACATGGAAAACAATTTATTAGTCTTGTGTTGGCAAATCAATAAAGATACGCACACATAATGGATTAGGACCCTGTGCTCATTACCTCATTACCTCAAGAATGTTAGTTGATATAAATATAGGGATTAAACTAGCAGTCACCTATTAATCATTTAGACATATATAAACACTTCGCTAAAATAGCACACAATGCTAGCAAAAGAAAATGATGCCAACTTTTCTGACAGGAGCACGTGCTCATCGCCTACTCGCTTATACAATAAAATATTAATCCTAGCGGAAGACTAGTATCACTGATCGATGCTATACGTGTAATTGAGGGGACACCAAAAAGAAAGAATAAGAATAGGATGGAATTCCTACCTTAACTTCCAAATCTGGCCTATAGACCGCACTTGCGGCTGTGGATTCATCCGGGGGTATGGAGTCTTTGCAGGTACACGCCATTAAAGTTCGTTATCAATATTTTATGTGGCACATAGGTAATCACATGTAAAAGTCTCTTAGGTAACGTTCTGGGGTCGTGCTGCTGACCACTCCTGGCCCGGGAGATTTCTCATCTGGTGGTTGCTATCTTTTCGGTTATACAAAAAGTTCTTTGGGTGATATTCGTTATTTTCCACTAGTTGTCCGCATCTTGAGGTAGATTCTCGTGTTTCGGAAGGTCCTAGTTTGCATGTCCAGTAGTCACACAAGCTAGATGTCGCGGTCCATCACTCGTCCTTTCCGCAGCTGCAACTGTCGTACGGGTCCTCATCGTCCTTAGCAGGGTCGCTTCCCTTGGAAACCTCGGTGGTTGCCTTCCATCAAAGTCACGGAAAACTGTACGCCGTTCAGAAATGCCGGCAAAAATCCAAGTTTTACATGGCAGCTCCTAGGTGACAGTCATGAAGGAAAGTGAAGAAGTCCTTCTCTTCCGTTGAAAAAAAATGTTTGTGTCTCTCTCCGTTGAAATGTTTGATGACCCTCCAGTGTTACACCCACTACCTAAAAATTACACGATGACCAATCCTAAAAAGGGAAATACACAAGTTTTCCCCGAATTAAACTCCCAGTCTAAATTCTACTATTTGGAGAATTAACATTGAGTCTTCCCATTCGTTAGGGGGTCAAAATGGCTACCTCTCCCGTGCAAAATTCCAACGAATCGCCTACGCTCAAATCAGCTTTAAAACAGAAATTATATGAAAAATATTTTCCATCAGGTGTTGTATGGAACACAGAAAGAATTTTTTAAATCGGAGTTCTAGAAGCAGAAATAACACAGAAAACGCAATTTACCTCTGCGCCCCCTAGCGGAAAATCTATGATTTACTTGAAAATTTTGAATTTATATGAAAAAGATTTCGCATCCGAAACACTATCAATTAAAGAAGGAATTTTTCTAATCGGACTCCCAGAAGTAGAGATATTGACAAAAATAAGATATACATCTACGCCCCTAGCGTAGAAACCATGCATCATTTTAAGAAGAAAATGTTCCTTAAAGGTTTGCCGACATGACTAGTATCGGTCCGCAAACGACTTATTTTTCAATCAAGATTTTAAAGATCATATTTTGCGGCAAATACATCATAAGCGGAAATTAAGGCTTACGCCCCCTGGTGGTCAAACTATTTTTTACAAAAATTAGAAATTATGTGCCAAGGATTTCCTGTCAGGATCTGTATCCGCTGTAGAAAGAATGTTTCAAATCGGAGATTTAGAAGCAGAGATACATGGGGAAACGCAATTTACCTTTAGGCCCCCTTGCGGAAAGTCTATCAATTACTTGAAAATTTGTAAATTATATGAAAAACATTTCACACCAGAAACTCTATCTAATAAAGAAAGAATTTTTCAAATTGGACCATTAGAAGAAGAGGTATTGACAAAAATAAGATATAAATCTACGCCCCCTGGCGGAGAAACCATGCAATATTTTAAGAAGAAAATATTCCGGAAATGTTTATCGATGTAAGTGGCATCGGTCCACGAAAGATGGTTTTCAATTGAGATTTTAGAACCTCAGATTTTATGGCAAATACATCAGAAACAAAAATTAACGCTTACGCCCCCTGGTGGCCAAAGTATTCTTTACCAAAAAATAGAAATTATAAGCAAAAGATTTTCTATCAGGAGCTGTATCCGCTAAAGAAAACATTTTTCAAATCGGAGTTTTAGAAGAATAGATATCGGGGAAAAACGCAATTTACATTTACACCCCTAGCGGGAAATCTATGCGTAATTTGAAAAAGAAACTATATCTTAAATACTCTTCGACATAAATGGAATCGAAAGATAAAAGAATTTTTTCAATCAGGTGATTAGAAGTGAATATGTGGAATAAAATGTATTTTTGAATTCGACATCATCTACATTTACGCCCTCTAGCAGCGAAATTGTATATTGTAAAAAAATCGAAATAAAGTATCATTCGCACATTTCAATCTTCCCAATGCAAAAAGAATTTTCAAATCGGACTAATAGTTTCGGAGAAATCGTGGCTACAGACGGGCGGACGGACATACCAATAACATAAGCACGATCTTTTTTACAAAAGACGTGCTAAAAATGAAAGTCACTACCGCAATCGTCCCTCACAAGTGGGTGACAATTACGGTAGTGGCCTAGTGTGTGAAACGTTTTTGCTTTCATCAAAGCATTTCGCGTATCACTAGCATTGGAACACCGTGTCAATCATAATTTACTTGGTTTTGCGTGAAAAACTGAAGTACAGACATAAATCTTATAACACACTTTAAGCACTGGGCATATCCTTATGGGCTTAAATTTTCATAATTAATAACCTCAGAAAAGGTAGCCCAAAAAATCGCTTTCTTTAACGCTCTTAGTTAAAAGTTTCAATTCCCCTGCCCGAAGAAATCGCCAATCTGTTAAGTGAGCTGTGAGTCTACAAAAGCCTTAGCTCATCCCAGCAACAGGGGCAAATGTAAGCAATGTGTGTAGGTGTGTGTGTGTGTGTGGGGGGTGCAACGCAGTAGGGGGGAAACTCGGGTGGCTTCGAAAGCAAGGCTGAGAAGATGTTTTAGTTTTGGTTTCGTGTCCAAAGTCTATGTCCGCTGCTCTTTTCTGGGTCAGTCAGCTGTTGTCTTTCAGCTAGTAGGCACGGAATTGCATCACATCACTAGCACCGGAAATCGGGTCTTCGACACTTCGTAAACCTGTGCTTGTGCTGTGAAAATGAATGTAATTACAAAACAGAACAGAAGCAGAATATATAAAAACAAAAAACAAATAAGCATTTCTTCTAGATATTTTTTACGGAAATAGCTTTCCTCTGTTTCCTTCACTTGGAAGAGCAGTTTGCATTTTTTAACCCTTCCCTCTGTCTTGACAGATTTATAAGTTATTTGCTGTGTTTATAAGTATATAATTTGTTGTTTTATATGTGTGCGCTTACAAGTAGCCTTGAATGAGCAATGAGCACCCATATTGAAGCTTTAATTGATTCCTAATTCCTATAAATGCAAATCATCGTACGGAGCAAGTGTTTTTCTGGTGTAAACTTCCGAAATAAATGGAATATGGATTCAAAGGGAAGAGATAGATTGCCAAAGATCAAAGACAAAAAGATGTGCTCAAAATAAATTAATTAATTAATAAAAAATAGCATAAGGCGGGAGAGAAGAATGATTGCGAGAAACAAGAAATATGATCACTGGAAGGGAAAGACAGAGACTTCAAAAACAGAATGACCTGAATTTATCAACAACCTGACAACACGGTACACATGCAAGTGCAGTCCCGTCCAAGCCCGTCTACGAAATTGTAGGCCCGGCCCGTAAGTTTTAAATTACAGGCAGGCCCGGTCGGGCCCGTGCAGGGCTTTAACACACATATTGCGTGTGGTTTTGCTTACATTTTCTTTGTACATCTCTGTAAATATTGTAAATAATTATCTTAATGTGTAGTTAAAATATACTTAGTTATCTTACGTGTAGTGTAAGTACGTGTTTGCTTAAATAACAAAATAAACGTTTTCTAAAAGCCATGCCACAATGGGGCGCCGTTTCAAGTTGTAAAAACCGTGACAAAACTGTTCCGGGTGTTACCTATCATCGTTTTCCGAAAGATGTGCTACAAAGAAAGTCGTGGTTGAACGCGTGTCGTCCTGAAGATGTTTTCAATATGGAAAATGCAAGAATATGTTCATTGCATTTCGCGGGTCAAGACTTTATAAGAGATCTGAAAAGTGAGTTATTGAGAGGTAATAATACGAAACGACTCTAGAAAGGTGTACCTCATGTACAGTGGTGTAACTAGCAGAATGTGCCTCCCCCCGTACTATTTACTTTAGCGCCCTTAAGCGCAATAATTTTCCCAGGATTTCAAGAACGTGGGGAGATGCGTTTTTTGCGGCGTGTGTTTATGATGAATGGGAGTGGCTGGGGGGGGGGGAGATAAGGAAGTCAGGTGGAATGTCTGGAAAAGTAATGCTTGTACACAGAGCTTTGTAGTTTTAACTTTTTAACTAATAGATTTAACAATACAGGTAATTGTTTCGTACAAAACTGAAATAAATCACTTCAAGAAATCACCCTCTTGTACATGGCAGATCTGCGGCAGCTGTGAATAAACGTTGGCGCCTGTTGTGTACATAGTCCTAGGTGACAGACTGACTGTTTCCCCACTTCCTCCATGGGGTATCCCCATGTGGCCTTGCGTTTTTCTTCAGCAGCGCAGAGAGAGGGTGATTGGAGAGCGATCGTATGACAACCTGGAGCCAAAAGGCCGAATAACTTCAATCTGTAGGACATCCAGTGCTTTGAAAGTGAAACTTGACATTTATTTAGGCAAAGCTAAATGTACCTTAAAAGAAAACATGAAACTTTGGGTTAATTATTTGTTTGTTTGTCTTTGTGCGTGTTCTAATTTTTTCAAAAAACTACAACTGGAAGCTCCAGTAGGCCCCTTGGTTACCTGTGCCCCCCCTCCCCCCGCAGCTAAGGGGATGGTGGTTACGCCACTGCTCATGTTAGCACACTGGTGTGCAAAAATTAGGGACGAAGAGGAGAAATTAGCATTACAGTGGAACAAGCAGGCAGAACGGACCGAAAGACCACTCAGGAGATAGACTGGGGTCCGGTACGGTAGGGCATGTGCATATATGCAGCATGACGTAGGGGGAAAGTGCCGGAAGGATATAAAGAACACGGTCGGTGTACGCGCTCAGCAATTCGGTGAAAGCTATTGCACGGTGTACATCGGTTTGAACGACGTCGAGTTGCTGCCACCGTGTGGTATGACCAACAGGCAAACCAGTAGATGACATCTGGATGACTTTACCCGAGGTCGCGTCATTGGGAAGTTAGAAGAAGGTTGAAGTGTGACTAGTGTGGCCAAGGAGTTCGAGATCGCTCACAGCATCGTTTCACGAGCTAGGAGAGCATTTCAAACGACAGGAACAGCTGTCTGAGAGTTTAGCACTGGTCGTCCATGAGCAACCACTGCTGCGGACGACCGGTATATTGTCCTACAGGCGAAAAGAGACAGACGGCAGACAGCGGGAGAAATCGCAAGGCACAGACAACTGGACGTCCGTTATCGCGTTTTACCGTGGCCAGGAGGCTGCACAAAGGTGGTCTACTTGCAAGACGACCGGTACTGTGTGCCATTAACACCTGCTCATCGGAGACGGCGGTTTCTGTGGTGCCAGGAACACAAGAACCGGACACATGGGCAATGTGGTCGAGTTCTCTTTACAGATGAGAGCTGATTTGGTCTGACGAGCGATTCTGAACTTATACACATCTGGAGAGAGCGGGGAACATGCAATCACACGTCCAACAGGTGGCGGAGTTTTCATTTGGGCCGGTATCATGCTTGGTAGCCGTACTGACTTCCACATCTTACAAGGAGGTTCAGTGACTGGTGTCCGCTATTGTACCGAAGTTCTCCTGCCTCACGTGCGTCTGTTTAGAGGTGCTGTGGGTCCTGAGTTCCTCTTCATGGACGATAACGCTACACCTCATCGTACAGTGGCTGTCTCAGGGTAGCTGTTGGAGAGTGAAGATATTGAACGCATGGATTGGCCGGCAAGGTCCCCGGACCTAAATCCAATCGAACATGTGTGACCTTCTCGGGAGACGCGTGGCAGCACGTCACCAGTCGCCAACAACGATTCCGCAGCTGCGATTGGCGCTACAAGAGGAAAGGGCCGCCAACAGCTCCTTGACAACCTCGTCTATGCCTCAACAGCTCCTTGACAACCTCGTCCTCAGCATGGGCAGACATTGTAAATCCTGCAACACAGTCAGGGGTGATCATATCCCCTACTTAAGTCTGGATTTTTCTTGGCAGCTGCCTGTCACATGGACGTTTCTGTCTTCTGTCCAGTTGTGCTCGAAGCTACCTTTTCAATAAAGTGCCTTTGTATCCTTTGGATTCTTTGTTTGGACGGTTTTGCTAACTTGTCCCGTATTCTTACAGCTTGGGGATCTTATGGTAAGATTTGAGTCGATGTGGAACACTTCTGCACGATGTTACATTCGAAAAACCGTCTCGTCCTTAATTTTCGCACGCCAGTGTATTTGCAGAACGACTTCACCGCTTGTGCCTGAATGTAAAAAACGAATGAAGAGGCTTAATAACAGAAAACTAAAACATTATGTGGTAGAAGTTACTGAGAATATTTCTCCAAAGAGACCAAAGTTATGTTCACCTACAGAAGATGTACGTCCTGAACTAGATCATAGTAATCATCTGCCATTTTTATCAATAGAGGATATTGAAATGAAAAACCAGGAAATTGCTGAACTGAATGCCAGAGTAAATGATCTCACTAAATTCAATGGCAGTTTAAGGAAACAGTGTTTATTTTGACAAAATAGGGCACAACATTTATATATGAAGATTTGTACGATGTCTTCTAGAATTTCCAAATTGCAAAAGATAAAACCCAAGAAAAAAACACAGCAGGAGAAAAGAAAAATATTTCAAATGAAGTAAATGCCCTGTTACGGGGAGTTTTTCCTGAAACCGAAATGCAAGCACTTTTAACGAGAAAAAGAGCTAACTGGGCACCAGAAGATATAGTTATGGCTCTCACTCTGCGCGGCTTATCAAAGTGTTCATATTCTTTTTATTCGGAGCCAAATGCATATTTCGTTGCCTGGTATAAGTACTTTAAAAAGCGTTGCCTGGTTTAAGTACTTTAAAAAGCGTTGCCTGGTATAAGTACTTTAAAAAGCATATTAACGTGAGACATATTTCGTTGCCTGTATAAAACGTGTGTCTCACGTTAAGTTTGCTCCAGGACTTCTCTGCTAGGTCCTCCAAATAATGGCTGAGAATACCAAAAGTCTAACTCGATTTGAAACATTTTGCGTTTCATTAATGGACGAAATGAATATTGATGGAAAGATGGTGTACGATTATGCTGAAGATACGGTCATGGGTCCTCATAAATGTGTTCAAGTTGTCATGATAAGGGGCTTCACATATTCATGGAAACAACCGCTTTTTATGATTTTGACTGCAGAATGACAAAAGATCTCTTATTTCACATCATTACAGAAATCGAAAAAAATGGATTCCAGATTGTAGCCATGATATGTGATTTGGGTGGCTGTAACCAGTCACTGTGGAAAACACTTGGCATCAACTTAAGTAACACATTATATATCATCAACTTAGTAACACATCAATGCAAGGCCTATATTTGTATTTGCTGATGTGCCTCATCTTCTAAAGCTTTTAAGAAGCTACATACTCGACAGTGGGCTAAAGCTTAAAACGGGAAGTGTCATCAATAAAAATATTTTCCAAACTCTCCTTGAGAAAGAAAACGGAGAACAGAAACTGTGCCGTAAATTCAGTATTACTCATGTCAATGTTAGAGGTGCTGAACGAGTGAAAGTTTCACTTGCCTCCCAACTTTTTTCGCATCACATTGCCTCAGCGATTAGTCACATTTTCGTGAATGAAACAGAAGTAGCAAACTTCATTCAACTTGTGAATGACTCATTTGACGTACTAAATTCTTGTTGTTCGTCGGATGGTGTTTGTCTCAGGCGACCTTATGGTATAAATATACAGGAACAGCAAAACTTTCTGCAAAGCATGAAAGATTCGATAACGCAAGTGCGAGTGTGCGGGAAAAAAAACATCTTTTGCCATTTCAGTAAGGTTTTATTGTTTCCATAACATCTTTAATCAACCTTTATGAGCATATAAATGAAAGTGGTGTAGGCATTTTCTTTTCCTCCTCACCACTAGAACAAACCAAGATTGCCTGGAGAATTTATTCTCACAAATCAGAGTTATGGGACATGCGTAATGCCCAATGAATTTAAGTATAGATTGCGCCTTTTTCTACTGAGTGGAAAACTCATTGGGCCTTCTCCACAATCAACCGTAAAAAAGGGCGACGAAACTTTCATGACAACGCTTTGTCTAAAAGATTTCCCATTCTGTGAAATAATTTTCACCAAAAAAATCTCATGGATTTTCAGAACTTCTCCCGATTAACGGTGTACAAAATACAAAGTTCAACAAAAAGATATTCCATGTTAAACGTTTCGCCACAATGATACTAAAATAGAATACCACAGCTCCGAATATGCCTGCTGCTTTTTCCCGAATTTCATTACCGCTCCATTTGTCAAGTTAACAAAAAAAGGATTAGTGCTGGTTCACGTTTCTCTGGGGCAATCGGTGCATTCTTTTACCATGGATAATTGTGAGGTCAAATCAAAATTCCTGAAAAGAGCGAGACAAAAGTAACCTGTATGTTGAGTTCATTTAATGAACAAACTGATTATTTTGGACTTGTAATACTTATAAAACACTTTTCCATAAATATTCTAACATACATATTCTGTGGAGAAATAAATTGCTCTGAAATAAGTAAAGCAATCATGAATTTAAAATCAAACAGCTTAAAAACAATTTTTGTTTGCATAATTTCCTTTTACACAAAATGAAATCTGGAAACAACTAATCTGTTTTATAAAAGTATAGGTTGATGAATTCTAAAAGTTCGTCCTTTTTGGAGAAAACACATAATTTTTTTGTTTTTCCCCTCCTACGTACATCAGCACAACCAGACTTTCTTTTACTTACTAAATTCTGCAATATCTATAAATGTATTGTTACAATGTTCTTTGTTCCTTCCTTTTAGCACGTCTTTAGTAAAAAAAGATCGTGCTTCTGTTACGGTTTGTCCGTCCGTCCGCCTGTGCCCATGGAATCTCTGCAACTATTAGTCCGATTTAAAAAATTCTTTTTGCATTCGGAAGCTTGAAATATGCAAATGATGATCCTTCACTTCGTTTTTTTTTATGATGAACAATTTTGCCGCTAGGGGGCATAAATGCAGATGATGTCGGATTCAAAATTACGTTTTAATCCACATATTTGCTTCTAAACATCCTATTGAAAAAATTCTTTTAACTTTCGATTCCATTTATGTCGAAGAGTGTTTTAGATATAGTTTCATTTTCAAATTACGCATAGATTTTCGGCTAGGGGGCGTAAAAGTAAATTACATTTTTTCCGATAACTCTTCTCCTAAAACTCCGATTTGAAAAATCTTTTTTTCAGTGGATACATCTCCTAATGGAAATTCTTTTGCATATAATTTCGAATTTTTGGTAAAGAATACTTTGGCCACCAGGGGGCGTAAGTGTTAATTTTTGCTTCTGATGTATTTGTCATAACATCTGAGCTTCTAAAATATCAATTGAAAAAATTCTTTCGTGGACTGATGCACTCACATCGATAAACCTTTTCGGAATACTTTCTTCCTAAAATATCCCACAGTTTCTCTGCCAGGGGCGTAGATGTATATCTTATTTTTGTCAATATCTCTACTTCAAGGAGTCCGATTTGAAAAAATCCTTCTTTGTTGGATAGTGTTTTTCGTGTGACATGTTTTTCATATAATTTCAAAATTTTCAAGTAATTCATAAACTTTCCGCTTGGGGGTGTAAAGGTAAATTGCGTTCCGCCCTATATCTCTGCTTCTAAATCTCTGATTTGAAAAATTCTTTCTGCACCGGATACAGCTCCTGATGGGAAATCGTTTGCACATAATTTCTAATTTTTGTAAAAAAAAATGGTTTGGCCACCAGGGGGCGTAAATCTTAATTTCCGCTTCTGATGTATTTGCAGCAAAATATCAGCTTCTAAATTCTCGATTAAAAAAAACGTGGTTTGTAGACCGATACTACTCATGTCGGCAAATCTTTTAAGAACATTTTCTTCTTAAAATAGTGCATGGTTTCTGCGCCAGGGGGCGTAGACGTATATTTTATTTTTGTCAATATCTCTACTTCTAGGGGTTCGATTTGAAAAATTCCTTTTTTGTTGGATAGTGTTTCCAGTATGACATGTGCTTCATATAATTTCAAGATTTTCAGGTAATTCATAGACTTTCCGCTAGGGGCGTAAAGCTAGATTGAGTTTCTGCCTATATCTCTGCTTCTAAATCTCCGATTTGAAAATTCTCCCTGCACCGGATACAGCTCCTGATGGGAAATCGTTTGCACATAATTTCTAATTTTTGTAAAAAAAAAAAAAAAAAAATGGTTTGGCGACCAGGGGCGTAAACCTCAATTTCCGCTTCTGATGTATTTGCAGCAAAATATGAGCTTCTAAATTCTCGATTGAAAAAAATGTCGTTTGTAGACCGAACTACTCATGTCGACAAACCTTTTAGAAACATTTTCTTTTTAAAATAGTGCATGGTTTCTGCGCCAGGGGGTGTAGACGTATGTCTTATTTTTGTCAATATATCGACTTCTAGGAGTCCGATTTAAAAAATCCTTCTCTGTTGGATAGTGTTTCTAGTGTGACATGTTTTTCGTAAAAATTCAAAATTTTCAAGTAATTCATAGACTTTCCGCTAGGGGGCGTAAAGGTAAAGTGCGTTTTCTGCTCCTAAAACTCAGATTTGAAAAATTCTTCCTGTATCGCATACAATACCTGATGGAAAATATTTTTCACATAATTTCTAATGTTTGTAAAGAATGGTTTGGCCACCAGGGGTCATATGTGTTAATTTCTGCTTCTGATGTATTGTAGCAAAATCTGGGCTCCTGAAAACTCGACTAAATTTTTTTTCTTGGACCGATACCGCTTAAATGGATAAACCTTTTGAGAATACTTTCTTCCTAAAATAATGCATGGTTTTCTCACCAGGGGACGTAAAGTCACATCTTATTTTTGTCAATAACTCTGTTTCTAAGAGTTCATAAGCTCAAGATTCCGTTTACACCAATATCTGAGGGATTAAAGACCCGATTGAAAAACTTCTTTCTTCCATCAGATACTATTGTTTTCCATACCGGTTCCATTGCCTTTGAATAGCTTTGATAAATTTAATTTGCGTCAGAACGGATTCAAAAGACGTGCTTATTACACCCGAAAATTCGGTGTCATCTTTCTTGTTTTTTTTTTGTAGCCGCATAGTTTTTAACAATGCTACTAGATTTTTAGCACGTCTTTTGTAAAAAAAGATCGTGCTTATGTTATCGGTATGTCCGTCCGTCCGTCTGTAGACACGATTTCTCCGAAACTATTAGTCCGATTTGAAAAATTCTTTTTGCATTGGGAAGCTTGAAATGTGCGAATGATGATCCTTTATTTCGATTTTTTTACGATGTACAATTTCGCCGCTAGAGGGCGTAAATGCAGATGATGTGGAATTCAAAAATACATTTTATTCCACATATTTGCTTCTAATCATCCGATTGAAAAAATTATTCTATCTTTCGATTCCATTTATGTCGAAGAGCATTTAAGATATACTTACTTTTTCAAATTACGCATAGATTTCCCGCTAGGGGCGTAAATGTAAATTGCGTTTTCCACGATATCTCTTCTTCTAAAACTCCGATTTGAAAAATGTTTTCTTTAGCGGATACAGCTCTTGATGAAAAATCCTTTGCATATAATTTCTAATTTTTGGTAAAGAATACTTTGGCCACCAGGGGGCGTAAGGGTTAAATTTTGTTTGTGATGTATTTGCCATAAAATCTGAGCTTCTGAAATCTCGATTAAAGAAATTCTTTCGTGCACCGACGCCACTCACATCGGTAAACATTTTTGAAATATTTTCTTCTTAAAATATTGCATGGTTTCTCCGCCAGGGGCGTAGATGTATATGTTATTTTTGTCAATATCTCTGCTTCTAATAGTCCGATTTCAAAAATTCATTCTTTATTAGATAGAGTTTCCGGTGTGACATGTTTTTCATATAATTTCAAAATTTTCAAGTAATTCATAGACTTTCCGCTAGGGGCATAAAGGTAAACTGTGTTCCCCTTCTATCTCTTCTTCTAAATCTCCGATTTGAAACATTCTTTTTGCACCGAACACAGTTTCTGATAGGAAATCCTTTGCACATATTTTTTAATTTTTGAAAAAAATGGTTTGGCCATCAGGGGGCGTAAGTGTTAATTTCCGCTTGTGATATATTTGCAGCAAAATATGATCTTCTAAAATCTCGATTTAAAAAAGTCGTTTGTGGGCCAATACTACTCATGTCGACAAACCTTTAAGGAAAATTTTCTTCTTAAAATAATGCATGGTTTCTGCGCCAGGGGGCGTAGATGTATATCTTATTTTTGTCCATATCTCTACTTCTAGGAGTCCGATTTGAAAAATTTCTTCTTTAATGGGTAGTGTTTCGGATGTGAAATGTTTTTCATATCAATTCAAAATTTTCAAGTAAATCATAGACTTTCCGTTAGGGGCGCAAAGGTCAATTTCATTTTCTGCGTTATTTCTGCTTCTAGAACTCGATTTGAAAAATTCTTCCTGTATCCCATCAACACCTGATGGAAACTATTTTCATATAATTTCTAATGTTTGGTAAAGAATGTTTTGGCCACCAGTGGGCATAAGCGTTCATTTCTGCTTCTGATGTATTTGCATCAAAACCTGGGCTCCTGAAAACTCCACTAATTTTTTTTTTTCTTTGACCGATACCGATATATCAAAACACCTTTTTAGAATACTTTCTTCCGAAAATAATGCATGGTTTAACCACCAGAGGGAGTAAAGTCAGATCTTATTTTTTATATCTCTGTTTATAAGAGTCCGATTTGAAAAATTCTTTCTGTGTTGGAGAGCGCTACTGGTGCAAAATGTTTCTCTTATAAATTCATATTTTTCTTAACGCATAAGTCTGCGAACAGAGGGCATAAGCTCACGCTTTCGTTTACAGCAATATCTGAGGGATTAAAAACCTGATTGAAAAACTTCTTTCTTCCGTCAGATACTATTGTTTTCCATACCGGTTCCATTGACTTTGAATAGCTTTGATAAATTTAATTTGCATCAGAACAGATTCAAAAGACGTGCTTATTACACCCGAAAATTCGGTGTCATGGTGTCGACATAAATGGAATTCTTGTTGTTGTTTTTTTATTGGAGGTTAAACGACCACCGTGAGCAACTCAATGGGCTATAAGCAGTCGCCCGTCCCTAATTTGGGGTCACTGGTTCCAGCGAAGGGAGAGAGACAGTGCCGTATAAACAAACACAACATCCATGCCTCACCGGGATTCGAACCCAGACCCCTTTCGGACGAATGATCAGAGGTCATCGGTTAGACCACTCTAAAATCACTCACTTTTGCCACCTCATTTCCTTCCAATGAAACGTGATGTTCGGTTAGATTTTCCTGAGATATACCATGAGCAGCTAAATTGGTAGCAAAAGAAGCAGCGTTGTTGTTCATTTCAGAAGCACTTCCTTCCTTTTCGAAGATCGTAAGAAGACAACGGCTACAATAAAATCAACAGAGGGCAATGTGAATCAGAAATTCGGCGATAGAAAATATCCGACGTCGAAGGAACGGCGCAGCGAAGAAGTTGTCTCTTCAAATGACCGAGTTCAACGCTAGGGTGCAACACATAAGCATCGTTTCATTGTTGTCATACCCTTCTATCCCCTACCCATTTGTGCATCCATTCTGATGTTGCCATCTCTCGGAATAAAAATAATAAAGTACTATCGTTCACCTCTAGCGGGAGCACATAAGCATCAACATATCCAACACCTATGCACCCCTTTCCCACCCATCCACTCAGATGTTGCTATTGCTCGGAATAAAAATATGTTGCCGTCGGTCGGAATAGAAATCAATGAAGTTCCTTCATTCACCGCTAGGGGACATAAACATCCACATATCCAACAACTATGCATCCCCCTTCCCACCCATCCATTCAGATGTTGCCATTGCTCGGAATTAAAATATGTTGCCAGAGGTCGGAATAAAAATTTATGCAGTTCTATTGTTCACCGCTAGAGACAGCACATAAGCATCCACATATCCAACACCTTTCCTCTTTCCCACCCATCCACTCAGATGTTGCCATCGCTCCGAATAAAAATATGTTATCGTCCCTCGAAATAAAAATTTATGCAGTTCTATTGTTCACTGCTAGGGGCTGCACATAATCATCGACATATCCAACACGTATGCATTCCCCTTCCAATCCTTCTACTCAGATGTTGCCATTGCTCGGAATAAAAATATGTTACCATCGGTTGGAATAAAAATGTATGTAGTACCATCGTTGACCACTAAGGGAAGCACATAAGCATTGACATATCCAACATCTATACATCCCCTTTCCGACCCATCTACTCAGATGTTGCCATTGCTCGGAATAAAAATATGTTATCATCGGTCAGAATAGAAATCAATAAAGTTCCATCATTCTCTGCTAGGGGCAGCACAAAAGCATCCACATATTCAACACCTATGCTTTCCCCTTCCCACCCATCCACTCAGATGTTGCCATTGCACGGAATAAAAATATGTTGCCGTCGGTCGGAATAGAAATCAATGAAGTTCCATCGTTCACCGCTAGTGGCAGCACATGAACATCCACATATACAACACCTATGCATCCCCTTTCCCACCCATCCACTCAGATGTTGCCATCGCTTGCAATCAAAATATGTTACCGTCGCTCGGAATAGATATTAATACAGTTCCATCGTTCACCGCTAGGTGCAGCACATGAACATCCACATATCCAACACCTATACATCCCACTTTCCACCCATCTACTCAGATGTTGCCATCGCTCAGAATTAATATATGTTGCCATCGGTCGGAAAAAAAATTATGCAGTTCCATCGTTGACCGCTAGGGTCAGCACATAAGAATCGACATATCCAACACATATGCATCCCCCTTCCCGCCCGTCCACTCAGATGTTGCTATTGCTCAGAATAAAAAAATGGTGCCGTCGGTCGGCATAGAAATCAATAAAGTTCCGTCGTTCACCGGTAGGGGCAGCACACAAACATCCACATATCCAACACCTATACATCCCCCTTCCTACCCATTTACTACGATGTTGCCATCGCTCGGAATTAAAATATGTTGCCATCTGACCGAATAAAAAATTATGCAGTTCTATTGTTCACCGCTTGGGGCAGCACATAAGCATCCACATATCCAACACCTTTGCATCCCCTTGCCCACCCATCCACTCAGATGTTGCCATCGCTCGGAATAAAAACATGTTGCCGTCGGTCGGAATAGAAATCAATAAAGTTCTATCGTTCACCGCTAGGGGACATGAACATACACATATCCAACGCCTATGCATCCCCTTCCCACCCATCCACTCAGATGTTGCCATTGCTCGGAATTAAAATATGTTGCCAGATGTCGGAATAAAAATTTATGCAGTTCTATTGTTCACCGCTAGGGGCAGCACATAAGCATAGGCATATCCAACTCCTATGCATTCCAATTCCCACCCATCCACTCAGATGTTGCCATATCTCGGAATAAAAATATGTTGCCGTCGGTCGGAATAGAAATGAATAAAGTTGCATCGTTCACCGCTAGGGAAGCACATCTATTCGTTGGGTGTTGTCATCCCCCATACCACCCACTGTAATTTTGCAATCGCTCGGAATAAAGTTCCTCTACTCGTCGGCTTAGAGTCCATATAATTGTCAGTGTTTTGAAATGTCGGTGTTATGATTGTCATTGTTTTGAAGTGTCGGTGTTATGAACTGTTGGTGTTATAATTTGTCGGTGTTTTGAACTGTCGGTGTTATGATTTGTCGGTGTTTTGATTGTCGGTGTTATGATTTGTCGGTGTTTTGATTGTCGGCGTTTTGAACTGTCAGTGTTTCGGTGTCGGTGTTTTGATTGGCATCCGCTACAGATGTACATAGATGAATATAATAACTATTACGAAACAATTAATGTTACTGTGGAGCGTGAAAATGATGGTCTTACCATACTTAGACATATTACTATCTCATAAACAAAATAACATCGAATTCCAAGTATATAGAAAACCTGACAACATCATTAATATTATTCCTGAGAACTCTCACCACCCAGAATCTTACAAATTTTCAGCTTTCCGATCATATATTAACAGAGCATTTACTCATACATCTAATGCTCAGCTACTAAAAAATGAATTGAATTGGATAAAGAACACAGCAATAAACTTCGGATATGATATGAAGAAAATAAATAACCTTATTAATAGATGCAACCCTAGAAATAAACAACAAAGGAGTACACAGACTCAACAGGTAATAAAATTTTGTGGATCATTACCATATATACCAGAAATCACAACTATTATGAAGAAAACATGTAAAAAATTTGACCTAGATTTCGGTGTATGAACGAGAGATATAACGAAATCTCTTAGTAACTATCACAGAAAGACCCCAATCTTACAAAAAGTGGGTGTCCACTCTATACCAATAATAAATAATCAAAATAAAATTGTCAACCAATATATAGGCAGTACAAAAAGAAAAATTAAAATCAGATTGACTGAACACATGAAGAATAGAGTAGAAGAGAGAATAAAACAGCATTTATTGACTTCTGTTTGGATAATCAATGTATACCCTATTGGGAAGGAATTGCAATATTAAACCAGCAGAATAATATGAGAACAATACAAGTAGCAGAAGCAGTATTAATAAATAAGACCAAACCATTTAATTGCAATAATAACAGTCCATACAACCTTTCGTACGCTTGGAGGAACCTGATCGAAACTGAGAAGAAATTGAATAGGGAGAGGAGAGAGAGAGGAAGAGAAAAAGGAAGGGTGAGAATGGCATAGATAAAGATAAAGTTGATGTGACCTGACACTAGATGGCATTGGCAATGGGTTACATGAGGAACATGCACACTGTGGACATGAGACTTTCAGATAGCAGACTTCGATAGAAAGTGTGAAGTCTCCGTTGAAAACACCAGGGTAGAGCCTAGGTAAAGCGCACGTCCGTCGATTGAGACTGTGGATGGTATGAGGTGGTGTATATAACAATTTTAACTGGAATCTTTTAAAGCTTTTACATTTTTTATGAACCTGACCTGACTTGAAGACTTCCTCAGCAATTCTACGAGAGTGCAGCATTGACAAGATAGCCCTAATGGCCAAGTACAACGTGGAACTTCAAGTGGTATGTAAATAGTAACTCTTAACTCAAGAATCTTTAATTATTATCTGGAAACCTTTACCCATTCAATATGATGTCGACACAGCCTGAACGGAGTTAACCCTAACATCTGGACATAGCCGAAGTAGGGTACAACTTATGACGAAATGGCTCTCGAGCTAACCCTAACAACTGACCATATTGAAGCAAGATACAACTTTGGACAAAGAAACTCTCAATAACTACTGATGTCGGACCGAACATGCACTTCTGTGAGTAACATTTTTAGGACTTTTAACCAATTTATATTTTAATTGAATAAGTTAATGCACCACCACAGACTGTATCCGCTTTACAGAACGTGTAAAACAGAACTTTCAGACGTCAAAGCGTCTTCCTGAAGATGTCATCAGAATATAAATTTTTTCTGTTCAGCATATCTTTCTCCAGTATGGTGTGCTTCTAAAGTCTGGGGAATTTTCTAGAATAAGTTAGGTGTTGGGCTCTCTCTTTTACTCCAGGCAACAGGCCCAAGTAGTTCTAAGAGCGCTTTTATGCAGGCGTTTTTTGTCGCGCGTTTTGCGGACGGCAAAAAACGCCGCGTTTTTTGCCGTCGTTGCCTGTCTTTTTATGCAGGCGTTTCGTGCCGCGCGCTTCGACGATGGCAGGTTGTGTAGTCAGTGCTGCCAGTGACTCTATTAAATGCAAAAGATCCGGTTTATAAATGGAAAAGTAGGAACTGCAGGTTTTTGAGTAAGAGTATCGTTGAAACTTTTTATTGCTTTTTCAAAAACTACTTTTAAGTTGATTTAAGGAATAGAAAAGGTGAGAATACTTGATAATTATCAGTATTAACCCAAGGGAGCAGAAAGTAATGAGAAAATGTTGTTGCAATACAATATAAATTACTTTTAACACTATTAAATAAGATAGTGTGATGTTCTCAAATTTCTTTATTTTTTCAGCCTAAATAATAATAACTCTTTTGGTTTAAGATGGCTTAAAGGGATTAGGGTCGAGAAAGAACTTGATTGTCCTAAGAAGAGTTATCCTGTGAAAAATATTTCTTTCTTCATTGATTATCCTACCACGAAGGAAATAAACTATTAACAGCAAACACGCCCGATCATCAGGAAAATTTTTACAAGTACTCCTCATCGTAACTCGGGAAGAAGGTGGGAAGGTTCCAACACAGATGTGTTCCTTTGGCTGGAAGTAGCATGAAAGCAATTTATAGCACAGCAGGCCAGTTAAGAATTCGCCTTAAACAATGAAAAGTGTGGGAAGCGTGAATACCTTCTTTACCAACCACTACAAGGAACTCAAAATTATTTTAACCGTTACTTTCAAAATACGTACATCGATAAGAACTCGAAAATTTGGAATATCAGCAACAGCAAGAAAAAAATATGTTATTATTAATATGAGAAAGTAAAATATCAGTTGACAATGCAAAGTAGTCGCTATAAGAATTGATTTGCTTTGGTCCGTGAAAACCAAAACTGAAAATCCAATTATATGTTTTTGGGACCCCTCAAACAGCGAGGCCCTAGGCGCGCGCCTAATGCGCCTAGCCGGAAATCCGCCCCTGAGAAAACCTCATCATTCATATTATTATTACTTGTGGAAAAAAAAAATTATATTGGGTGCTCATTAAATTTACAAATTTGCAGAAGCAAAAAAAAAAACAAAAAAAAAAAACGGAATCGATTTTGAGAAATCCCAGGTGGCCCTTTAGGTGTTTTTTTTTTCAACTGGGCTAGCTTGAAAAACCCCACGGGGTTTTTCTACGTTGGCGAACCCTGTTAATGTTTTGCATTTTGTTTTGGAATAAAACTGCAGACCATGGTCGCCGACTTTCCAGAAATCCAATGGGTGCACAAGCACATAACAATAACATGGAGTACGAGAATAGAAAAGACTCCTTATGCCCCCTCCCCACGGGCGTTGAGGTTTGGAAATAAAATGCAGACTAACTTTTTCAAAAAGTCTGTATGAAACCTAGATTTTAAGGCTGTTAGATATCAGCCCAAAATATCAC
This sequence comes from Macrothele yani, assembly GCA_039090855.1. Classification (NCBI taxonomy): domain Eukaryota; kingdom Metazoa; phylum Arthropoda; class Arachnida; order Araneae; family Macrothelidae; genus Macrothele; species Macrothele yani. The sequence continues at coordinate 65,599,764 of CM077013.1, read as the reverse complement.
AACCTGTTGTCGAAGACAATAACATTTTCAGCAGTTATTTAATTAATTTAATATTTTTTTCAAAATTTTTCAAAATCTGTGTGCTTTCAAAACACTTGAACATGATGCGCAAAATTTTTGATTTTTGCTTTTTCAATTAAAAATTTTGATTTATTTCCGATTTTCATTACCAGGACAGTTCAAATTTGTAAAAATTCTTGTAAAAGACGCAAAACTTTTTTTTTTTCCAACACCACTGGGGCACTTGAGGCTTAAAAATTTGCAGTGATGCACGTCTTGGGTACTTTCGAGTTTTCTACCCCCAACCGATACATTAATTTTTTTATTCATATTGTGTCTAATATCTTCGTTATACATGGTATGGTCACAAGTAAAATAACTGTAATTTGACTCTCCCGGATTTTTCTCTCTCACTTTTTACATACACATTGCATGTAAAAGATGAAAAAGCTATTCCTTAAACAGCAATTATTTTCATCGGCAATTTGCACCGAAATCGTACTCGAACGCTGGATGAATTAAAAGAGAAGTACAGTTGCATCATTCGCAATAGTGTACTTTTTTAAATTCAAATCTGAAACAGCATCAGCAAAGCGACGGGCTAAAAGCTAGTAATAGATAACATTAAGATTAAACAATAATAATAACAACAGTTTGAACTAACCAAGACTATATTTCTCTTTTACATCCAATCCTTCGAACTCCGGGTTAAATAGACTGCACACTTCGATCCACTGATTTTTTTCAGGTTTTTATTTTTGTAGTCCTCCAATGATGAATCCCAAATTGCTGTATTATTTTTAATAGCATCTATAAAACGTTCTGTTTCAACATCATCCATTTCTTACAAAATATAACAATGTCACTTCAACTAGCACAATGTAATCCCACGGCGATGAACACTGATGGACAGTGGACACTTTGCAGACCGGTTGTCAGCGACCCTTGGATTGCAGTGGGGGGAGGTTGATTTATTACAAGCCGACGGCAGGAAACGCGACGTCTGCATAAATAGTCCCACTCCCCACCATGTACTTGGAAAAGTTGAGCGTCTTTTTGCTGCCCGGCGTTCTCTAGAACACGACGGGATGTTTTTCACGACGCGACCGCAAGAAAACGCGACGTCAATGCATAAAAGGAACAGCTTTTCCCCATTGCTTTACAGAACGGACGTTTTTTGCCGTCGCCGAAACACGCGACAAGAAACGCTTGCATAAGAGGGGCCTTAGTTTATGCTCTTAGTTCAATGATTTGATGGGCCCCCCCCCCAAAAAAATTAGTGGAACTGTCTATTGACAAAAAGAAGTTTTGGATTTGACAGCAAGTGGCAGCAGTCAGAGAAAATTAGCTGACCAGTTTGGTGTAGCTAAAAGTACAATAGGAAACATTGCAAAAAGTAAGGACTCGATAGTTAAATCTTGGTTAGAAAATTGTAGTAATGAGCGATGAAGAAAACTGCGTAAGACTGAAAATGAAGGAATAAATGTGGCAATGTTGGAAATTTGAAAAAGATGTCGAGCAGTAAACATACCAATTTCAGGCCCCATGTTACAGGCTAAAGCAAAAGAAATTGCAGAAGAACTTAAAATTGGCCGCCCCGGTGGCGCAGTGGTCTAAGCGATGGCCTCTGATCATTCGTCCGTAAGGGGTCCGGGTTCGAATCCCGGTGAGGCATGGATGTTGTGTTTGTCTTACGGCACTGGCTCTTTCCCTTCCCTGGAACCAGTGACCCAAAATTAGGGACGGGCGACTGCTTATAGCCCATTGAGTTGCTCACGGTGGTCGTTAAACCTCCATTAAAAAAAAAAAAAAAGAACTTAAAATTGCTGATTTTCATGCCAGCAATGGATGGCTTAATGCATTTAGAGAAAGAAACAACATCAAGTTCTGTATCCTTTGTGGTGAATCAGCTTCTGCAGACATAACGGCAGCAGAAGATTGGAAAATAAAATTAAAAGAAGTTTTGAAAGATTATCCTGTGGAAAATTAGTTCAATGCAGATAAAACTGGACTTTTTTTTTTTTTTTTATCAGCAATTACCAACAAAATCTCTTGTACAAAAAAACTGAAAAATGTTCAGGGGGCAAATTGGCAAAGGAGAGAGTGACAGTGTTATTTTGTTGCAGTGCTACTGGGAAAAAATTGAAACCTCTCGTAATCGGCAATGCAGTGCTATTCTCGTGCATTTAAGAAAAATGGCGTAAAAGCAGAACATCTGCCAATAACTTGATGTCATAACAAAAAAGGCATGGATGACAGCAACCATTTTTGAGGAATGGTTAAAATCTGTAAACTCTCAAATGAAAAGTCAAAACAGAAAATTTTTGCTCCTAATTGACAATGCTACAAGTCACAAGTGTATGATTCCAATGAGCAATGTTGAATGCAAATTTCTGCCCCTAACTTAACATCTCTCATTCAACCTCTTGACCAAGGGATTATTTGTGCTGTAAAAAAGCAGTATTGAAAAATGATGCTGACATGTTTGGTGAATAAACTTGACACTTGTAAAGATGTGACAGAATTTTCAAAAGCAGTCACTGTTTTTGATTATATTCGTTGGGTGCATGCTTCTTGGCAAAATTTACAGATTTCGACAATAGTTAAATGTTTTCAGAAAGCTGGATTTCCGCAAAACGCAGAGATGAATGATGAAACTGAAGTTGACAATAACACCAACAACCTACTAGGAACATTACCTCAAGACATCCAAGACGACCTGCTAAGTGAAGATAAGTTCCCAGCAATAGATTGAAATATAAGCACGAAGATGTGGCAGACACAGAAGAGGATATTTTTTCTGATGTTCGATCAAACAGTAAAAACCTGTTCTAGAGCTACAGGATGAAGAAAAAACTAATGATAATGTGAATGAACAGGAAACTATCAGAAGAAAAACCACTACTTTCCAAGAAACACTGGATTTAGTGTCAAATTTACAACACTATGCATCTGCAAAACATCCTGCCTTACTAGAAAAATGCACGGGAGTTTATGCAAAAATTGAAAAACACTGGGCCCAAACAAAATTTAAAGAACATCAGCAGAAAACTATGATTGACTATTTTCAAAAGAATACATAATGTTTGCTATGAACTTAATGCGTAATAAGGATACACTAATTGGAAAGAGGCAAGTTATGTAAGTAATGTCCTTTCACATATTTTTAGATGTATGCACTACTCTTATACTGCACTAAATAATAAATACATTCTGTACTGTATTCACCATTCAGTTTCCAGTTTAGAATCAAGCCTATGGTATTTATATAGTGGTACTGTACTTATATGTACTGTATAAACAGTATTTCATGCAGTACTTAAAATGGTTGCTATGAATTCATTTTCTATGTTAATGTATGGCACATATAACATTCACTTTGATTCTGAACTCTCTAAATTGGCCACAATAATTTGGAACTGTGAGTGGCCAACTTACACAGGTTTTACTGTATTTGGAAATCTCTGCTGGCAACATACTTATAAATAAGATCTACCACATGTATTTTTTCATTCAGTCTGACCAAGTCTGATATGCAGCCAAAAGATCTTTCTGTAAACATATTAAAAATATCAATTAATAGTACATCAATGTTTTTTTAAATGCTTATAGTGTAGTGCAAATCTATTTATATATATATATTTTTACAGCTACTATGATGCTATATTTTTGTCTTAAATTCTTCAACCAATATGCAAAGCTTGGGATATACTGTATATAACGGATAATGCATATCTCATCATTCTAAGTGATTTTTTTACCTCAGTCATTATGCCATTCATTGCATTCTGTGCATTCTGTCATTTTTTTCACCCTTTGATTGCTTTTAAATGTTGATCACAACCTGTTTTTTTACCCAAAAGGTTGCCCATCAAATCTGCGAGAGATAATATGAAGAACTGTGATGTGTGTACACTAAGCTTTGGTGAATTATGTATAGTTAAAATCATGTATTGTGTGCATTGGTATTTGTTGTATTGATTTTTGAATCAATGACATTTACTAAAATTTGCTTGATTGTGTTTATGTGTGTGCATGTGTATCTTGTTGAAATAATGAAAGTGATTTTCACCTGGAATGAGTTTTAGAGTTAATCTTGAACAGGTGTAACTAAGGCAGGGTGCAAAACTCACCACTTACAATCTGATTAAAACTGAAAATGAAATCTTTGTACCAGTTTCTGGTACAGTTTTTTGTGCCATACTTTGTCATTTCTCCATTTGCGGAAGTTACTTATAATATGCTTCACCAGTTCTGGTAGCCTTGGCAACTTAAACTTCATATTTCTCCCTCAAAATATTCAGGGAAGTTGCACATTAAAAAATGAAGGCGTGATTGTTCGAACTTTAAAAGATCAGGATGTCATTCACATTGCTAAAGATTCTCTGGGGGCTGCTGCCCAGTTTAGTAGTCTAAGCATTGGTTTCTGACCATTCATCCGAGATGGGTTCGGGTTCAGATCCTGGTGCGGTATGGGTGTTGTGTTTGTCTCACAGCATTGCCTCCCTCCCTTCCCTGGAGCCGGTGTCCCTAAATTAGGGATGGGCGACTACTTATAGCCCATCAAGTTGCTCACAGTGGTTGTTAAACCGCCAAATAACAATATTTATGGGGGATATTGGATCATTACTGCAACTACCAGCCATGAACGCCAGCTGCATTTGGTCCGCTTGATGTGGTACTGTAGGTCTGAACTCCAAAGTAGTTGAAAAAAGTAGTCAAAGTTTGATTGTCTCTCTCATTGAGATAAGATGTAACATTGGTATGTGACATTAATTTTGTTTTGATAAGCAATGTTCATTTATGTTTGTGTGTGATGCCTTGGTAGAACAATTGTCTTAAGCACTGGTTCTCTCTTTTCCATGGGATCAGTGGTTCTAAATTATGGCCAGCAACTGCTTATAGCCTATTGAGTTTCTCATGACAGTCATTAAACCCACAAACAAAGAAAACCATGTATATATACACTGAAGAGCAATTGAATTAGAGATACCTGTCTAGTAACGTGTAGCACCACCTTTCACCCTGATGACGGCAACGATTCGTCTCGGCATGGACTCGACAAGACACCGGAAGCGTTGGGAAGCCATGCGGATCCACGACCCCTGAACAAGCTCCCACAGTTCACGAAGATTTGATGGAGGGGGGTCAGAGCCTCGAACATCTCTCTCGATGGCATCCCAGATGTGCTCGATGGGATTGAGGTCAGGTGACCTAGCTGGCCAAGGAAGCGAGGTCACGTCGGTGGAGTGTTCATTCAACCATTCAGATACAAGTCGGGAGCGATGGCACGGTGCATTATCTTGTTGCAGGATGAGGTCCCCAGTGGGATGTTGAAGACGCACAAATGAGAGCAAATGGTCGTCCAGGATATCCCAGTAACGTTGACCTGTGAGGGACGATGTCACATGTACAAGGGGTCCAATTTCAGTCCACTTAAACAGTCTCCAGACGAGAATGCCACCCCCACCAGCTTGAAGAGTACCCTGCTGGCAAGAAGGATCCATCGCTTCATGTAGTTTGCACCGTACTCGTATCCTGCCATTCGCATGTACCAACGTGAATCGCGACTCATCAGTCCAGGCAACATTTTTTCACATGTCTAGGGTCCAGTAGCGATGTTCCCACGCCCGTGCTAATCTTTGCACCCTGTGATGTGCGGTCAGCAGCGGTACCCTCGTGGGACGTTGGCTTCTGTACCCCATAGCGAGGAGATGGTTCTGGATGGTGTGGCTGCTTACACGTTTTTGTGCACCAGCGTTAAATTGCCGAGTGATTTCTTGCACTGTGGCCCGTCTATCCGCTGTTACAATGCGAGCTAGCCGACGATGACCCCGCTCATCCACACGCTGTTGTTCACGGCAGTTGGTTCTTGCAGGGATGGTTTTACTGGATTCGATATACTCACGGTGCACTCGTGACACAATGGCTCATGAAAATCCCAGTGCCTGCATGACTTCCAAGATGGAGTAACCCATTCGTCGGGCACTGACAATTTGCCCATGATCAAATGCGCTTAGATCCCTCCTTTTACCCATACTGCATCCGACTCTTAGTGATTCCCTTCGCATCACTCCTTACATTGTCGGATCGCTGCATACGTCATGTCGTTTACGTTTACAGGGCCGCCCACAATGCCACATTTGCATAACGCCAGCTGTTCAATTGCTCTTCAGTATATATATATATATATATATACAGTATATACTATAAAGATATTTAAGCAAAAAATACATATATAATTTTGACTCACACCTAGTACAACATAGAAAAGGTTATGTATCTACCTGCGTGAGTAAAAGGAGAAAAAGAAAAAAAGAAAATAAAACAACTGAATGTAGAAGGTGTCGAGAATACTGAGCCTTGGCTTTATCAGGGACCAGCAAAACTCTGCATTTTCTCACTTCACTAAAGACCTAGTTGGAAATGGGTTTCTGCAAGGCCATAGATGCAAGTAATATTCCCACCTAAAATAGTTTAAAAAATATATATATAAGTCATGTCCTCCGTAGAGTAGCATGACCTAGCACTAGTTCAAAATATTACAAATTCTGAGCAAACCAACTAGAAAAACTTTTAGAAATAAAAGTCCAAGAAAAGAGAAACTACACTCCAAAGCTGCATCCAAAACATACTAAAAAGAAAATTAGAAAAAAACCTCAGAAAAAAAATAGTAATAAAAAATAATAAATAAAAAATAATAAAACATTTCAACTAGAATTTGCGCATGAGCTGCTAAATAATAAATTGAAATTAGTTACTTAAGAGCAAAACTGAAGACTAAGGAAAAAATTTTAGAATTTAAAACGAAGGGTGCAAAATAACCTGAAAATCAAAACGCAACGCAGTTTTGAAAATTCAGAATTCACATACTATAAAGATACTTAAGCAAAAAAATACATATATAATGACTCACACCTAGTACAACATAGAAAAGGTTATGTATCTACCTGCGTGAGTAAAAGGAGAAAAGAAAAAAAGAAAATAAAACAACTGAATGTAGAAGGTGTCGAGAATAATGAGCCTTGGCTTTATCAAGGACCAGCAAAACTCTGCATTTTCTCACTTCCACAAAGACCTAGTTGGAAATGGGTTTCTGCAAGGCCATAGATGCAAGTAACATTCCCACCTAAAATAGTTTAAAATATATATATAAGTCATGTCCTCCGTAGAGTAGCATGACCTAGCACTAGTTCAAAACATACAAATTCCTGAGCAACTAGAAAACTTTTAGAAATAAGCAGTCCAAGAAAAGACCAAACTGATAAACTACACTCCAAAAGCTGCATCCAAAACATACTAAAAAGAAAAATTAGAAAATGAAAAAAACCTCAAGTAAAAAAATAGTAATAAAAAAATAATAATAATAAAAAATAATAAAACATTTCAACTAGAATTTGCGCATGAGCTGCTAAATAATAAATTGAAATTAGTTACTTAAGAGCAAAACTGAAGACTAAGGAAAAATTTTAGAATTTAAAATGAAGGGTGCAAAATAACCTGAAAATCAAAACAAGAACGCAGCAGTTTTGAAAATTCAGAATTCACATACTATAAAGATCTAAGCAAAAAAATACATATATAATTTTGACTCACACCTAGTACAACATAGAAAAGGTTATGTATCTACCTGCGTGAGTAAAAGGAGAAAAGAAAAAAAATAAAACAACTGAATGTAGAAGGTGTCGAGAATACTGAGCCTTGGCTTTATCAAGGACCAGCAAAAACTCTGTATTTTCTCACTTCCACAAAGACCTAGTTGGAAATGGGTTTCTGCAAGGCCATAGATGCAAGTAACATTCCCACCTACGGAGGACATGACTTATATATATATTTTTTAAACTATTTTAGGTGGGAATGTTACTTGCATCTATGGCCTTGCAGAAACCCATTTCCAACTAGGTCTTTGTGGAAGTGAGAAAATGCAGAGTTTTTGCTGGTCCTTGATAAAGCCAAGGCTCAGTATTCTCGACACCTTCTACATTCAGTTGTTTTATTTTCTTTTTTTTCTTTTCTCCTTTTACTCACGCAGGTAGATACATAACCTTTTCTATGTTGTACTAGGTGTGAGTCAAAATTATATATGTATTTTTTTGCTTAGGTATCTTTATAGTATGTGAATTCTGAATTTTCAAAACTGCTGCGTTGCGCGTTTTGATTTTCAGGTTATTTTGCACCCTTCGTTTTAAATTCTAAAATTTTTTCCTTAGTCTTCAGTTTTGCTCTTAAGTAACTAATTTCAATTTATTATTTAGCAGCTCATGCGCAAATTCTAGTTGAAATGTTTTATTATTTTTTATTATTATTATTTTTTTATTACTATTTTTTTTACTTGAGGTTTTTTTCATTTTCTAATTTTTCTTTTTTAGTATGTTTTGATGCAGCTTTTTGGAGTGTAGTTTATACTCGAGTTTGGTCTTTTCTTGGACTGCTTATTTCTAAAAGTTTTTCCTAGTTGGTTTGCTCAGAATTTGTATGTTTTGAACTAGTGCTAGGTCATGCTACTCTACGGAGGACATGACTTATATATATATTTTTAAACTATTTTAGGTGGGAATGTTACTTGCATCTATGGCCTTGCAGAAACCCATTTCCAACTAGGTCTTTGTGGAAGTGAGAAAATGCAGAGTTTTTGCTGGTCCTTGATAAAGCCAAGGCTCAGTATTCTCGACACCTTCTACATTCAGTTGTTTTATTTTCTTTTTTTCTTTTCTCCTTTTACTCACGCAGGTAGATACATAACCTTTTCTATGTTGTACTAGGTGTGAGTCAAAATTATATATGTATTTTTTTGCTTAGGTATCTTTATAGTATGTGAATTCTGAATTTTCAAAACTGCTGCGTTGCGCGTTTGATTTTCAGGTTAAAATTTTGCACCCTTCGTTTTAAATTCTAAAATTTTTTCCTTAGTCTTCAGTTTTGCTCTTAAGTAACTAATTTCAATTTATTATTTAGCAGCTCATGCGCAAATTCTAGTTGAAATGTTTTATTATTTTTTATTATTATTATTTTTTTATTACTATTTTTTTACTTGAGGTTTTTTTCATTTTCTAATTTTTCTTTTTAGTATGTTTTGGATGCAGCTTTTTGGAGTGTAGTTTATACTCGAGTTTGGTCTTTTCTTGGACTGCTTATTTCTAAAAAGTTTTTCCTAGTTGGTTTGCTCAGAATTTGTATGTTTTGAACTAGTGCTAGGTCATGCTACTCTACGGAGGACATGACTTATATATATATTTTTTAAACTATTTTAGGTGGGAATGTTACTTGCATCTATGGCCTTGCAGAAACCCATTTCCAACTAGGTCTTTGTGGAAGTGAGAAAATGCAGAGTTTTGCTGGTCCTTGATAAAGCCAAGGCTCAGTATTCTCGACACCTTCTACATTCAGTTGTTTTATTTTCTTTTTTTTCTTTTCTCCTTTTACTCACGCAGGTAGATACATAACCTTTTCTATGTTGTACTAGGTGTGAGTCAAAATTATATATGTATTTTTTTGCTTAGGTATCTTTATAGTATGTGAATTCTGAATTTTCAAAACTGCTGCGTTGCGCGTTTTGATTTTCAGGTTATTTTGCACCCTTCGTTTTAAATTCTAAAATTTTTTCCTTAGTCTTCAGTTTTGCTCTTAAGTATATATACAGTATATATATTAGGGTTGTCGGGTTTGATCGATTAGTCGATAAATCTTTTAGTCACCGATTATTTTCTCTAATTTTTTTAATCGCCTATTATTTTCTTTTTCTGATTAATCGGTTACTTAAAAAATTAGTATAAAAATAAAATTCATTAGGAACTGTTGCAAAAATCTGCATATAGTTTTGAATTTGTTGAATACACCAATTTGTGATCGTGTCTTCACTTCTTGGAAACTAGCCTTTTTATGGTGATGGGAGTTTAAATCTGGCAGTTACCACTATCAGAATCATCTGGACAAAATTGTCCATATTTACAACATTCAGAAGTCAAGAGTGTTTAATGAATTAAAGAGACCTTCCTATGTGAGTTTAACTGGAGATTTGTGGACCTCGCTTGCCAACGACAGCTACTTAGCAATAACAGTACATTGGATTGACAATGAGGGGCATTATTGTGATGCAACTCTTCAAGTGAAACAGATGATTGAGAAGCATACTGCAAATCAGTGTACAACTGAATGTAAGGAACCCGTCGAAAAATTGGAACTAACGGACAAGCTTGTTGCCATCTGCTCTGATGATACCAGAAATATTGTACTTGGCTTTAACAGATCAAGTTTGACAGTGTAAGATGTTCAGCACGTACTGTACAGTTAAGTATAAATAAAGCTCTTACATTTGCATCGATGGAAAAGGTTCTAGCTAAATGCCAAGAAATTGTAGGACCTTTCAAACACAACTCACATTTAGAGGCTATACTCTCGTCTAAGCACAAAGAACTTGGTCTTCCTGACACTAAGCTGTAACAGGACATCATGACACGCTGGAAAAGTACCTACATCATGATGGATGTCTTGTGAAAGCCAAAAACGCAGTAGACAACATTCTGGTAGCCAATGCGTCGAATACCCCTGTTCTGACAACAGTTCAGTAGAAAGTGCTTAAGAAGCTAATCAGTGTATTGAAACCTTGCTTGGAAATCACTGAAATACTCGGAGGTCACAAGTACGTAACTGCCAGTGTTGTAATTCCTGCTTTTACACACTTCAAAAGCGCAATGAGATTGTCTGATACTGACCCAGCATATATTTGCAGATATAAAGCTATGTTGCTCGATGATCTGACGGAAAGACTCAGTCAATGGCCTTTATACGACAAGTACGAAGGAACTACTGCTCTTAACCCTCGATTCAAGAGACTATGCTGTACACCAGAAAAAAAAAAAAAAACGAAAAAAAAAAACCGAGAGCTAGTGTGGAACAGAATTTCATTTAGTAGCACAAATCAACAGCTGCCCTTACACCAAGAACAAAGTAATGTGCAACAGAAGGCAATAAAACTATGTTTTGACAATTTGTCGATTCCACAACAGAAATAAAGGAATACACAAATGTCAGCACACCGATAAAATTAGAGCTTCAAGTTTATCAGAGTTGCCTGAACTCGATGACGATTTTACAGATCCTCTTCAGTCAGTGGCGGAAAACTCGTGCATTGCAGTTGCCGTTGCTTGCTACTTCAGAAAAACGGTTGTTGTGCATTCCAACAACGTCTGTGCCAAATAAAAGAGTGTTTAGTGCTGCTGGTATTGTTGTTAATCAACTTCATACTTCGCTTAAACCATTCAATGTTGACAAGATCTTGTGCCTAAAACCTTGGCTAAAGCAGTGACTACAAACCAGGTTTAAGGTAATTAGTATTAATTTGTACTTCTGATTTTTTTCGATAAAGTAAAGCAATGAATTTTTAAAGAATTATTGAAATAGTGATCACACGTGTAAGTTACATTGAAAAATTAAGAGTGGGACGTTTCGGTAGCGACTTCTACCTTCATCAGCCATGGAATGAGACACGTGGTAAAAGTGTCAGTTGTTGCCAGATTTCAAAATCGCTCTCCAAATAATAGAATATCAGAACATCATCAACATTGGCAAATTGCTGAATTAACCATCAGCGATACGTCCGTGGCTCCCGATTGGCACAATGTTAAGCGAATGGCCCTGTTTAGCAATCGGCATGCCCTCAGATACCGCGAAAGGATTGAAATCTACCTTACCCCTAACACCTGCAATACTGACGCACCTTTTAACATCCCTATTATTTGGAAAGCGATTTTGAAATCTGGCAACAACTGACACTTTTACCATGTGTCTCATTCCATGGCTGATGAAGGTAGAAGTCGCTACCGAAACGTCCCGCTCTTAATTTTTCAACATAACTTACGCGTATGATCACTATTTCAAGAATTCTTTAAATGTTTTGTGTGTTACATGTTTTCCTGCCAATTATTCTCACTATAAAGCAATGAATACTACTAGATCAACAGGCTACGATATATTCAACACCTTAACATTTTAGACAATGGATTTGGTATCCATATAATAGAATAATGCATAATATAATTTATAGTCGTATATTTTTTGTGACAGCATTTTTTATCACTCGATCAAATTGCTGATTAATCAGTCGATTAATCGATCAATGGTGAACTCTTAACCGATTAAAAATATTGATCGATCGACAGCCCTAATATATATATATAAGAACAGATGGCCCGCTGTGCAGTTGTCCAAGTGCTGGCATCTGATTGTTCGTTCAAGTGAACCTGGGTTCAGGTCATGGATGCAGCATGCTTAGTGCACCTGTCTATATATTATATGTATTTTCTGTAGTTTGTCCTGAACTCAGAAATACCCACTTATGTTTCTATTCTTGAATCTGAAAGAGTATCGTGTAGTTTTTGTATTAAAAAGAAAAAATGTTAAAAACTGTCTCCCTAGATGGGTATTATTTCTAAAATGGCTTAGGCAAACATTTCCTGAAAGCAACTCAGATATTACACAACGTTGTTGTTGAAATGTTTTGAATCAAAAGAAACTTTAAATAAAAAATAAATAAATATAGGAGAAAAAAATGAGAGTGTGTGTGTTGAACAATTTGCGATTAATAATTACTTGGTTACGCAGTATTTGTTCTTTTGCAGAAGATGCAGAGCGCATTATCAGTGGTGGTGGTGCATATATCAACTTACAGAGGATTTGCTCTCCAAAATCTGTTTTGGTTGAAGGATTACACATACTTCCAAATGGCACAACTGTAATTAGGATTGGTAAGTCTTCATTATTAGCAATTTCTATATCAAAGTTGCAGATTATTCACATTATAATTCATTACTGTTATTGATTCTTAGCTGTTATATGATGTCATTTTTAATACTGTGAAAGTATGTATTATCCACCATGACAACATGATTTCATAATGGTTTAAAAAACATTACAGTGAAAAATTGTTATGCGCAGTGTAAATTGACAAAGTGATCGCTCTTTCCATGTTTTTCTTTAACACACAGCAACCAAAAAATTGTATTTCGACACCGCTGAGATCGAATCCCAGATCTCTTGATAACTAACCGAGTGCGTTCGCCAATCCACGGTGCTATGTGTGTTTATCTGTCAGCATCTGACTTCACAAATCCGTAGGGATGGGCTCAGCAACTGAGACATCTTCATCTGGTGAGATGTCTCAGTTGCAAATGGAGACATCTCAGTTGCTGAGCCCATTCCTACGGATTTGTGAAGTCAGATGCTGACAGATAAACACACATAGCGTCGTGGATTGTTGGCACCGTAGCGTAGGGGGAATGCATTCAGACAGTTATCGAGAGATTTGGGGGTCGATTGCAGCGGTGTCGAAATACAATTTTTTGGTTGCTGTGGGTTAATTAAAGAAAAATGTGGAAAGAGCAATGACTTTGTCAATTTACATTGTGCATAACAATTTTTCAGCATAATGTTTTTAAACCATTATGAAATTATGTTGTCATGGTGATAATACATACTTTCATATGACTTCGTCTATTTACATTGTCTCCACGTATTTGGAAGATTTTCACCACTGTTATGTGCTGTTAACTTTATTTCATCAGGAAAATGTGCAGAATAATACACATCAATTAATTTAAAATTTCTTCATTTTCTGCTATTAATAATTATCAAATTTTTGAAAAGTGACTTATACCTAAATGAGGATCCTGTGCCCATTTATGTTGGGCATGCTTTTAAAGAAATAAGTTTTGCACTGATGGCATTGCTCAATTAATGTATAATATCTGAGTAGGAAATTTGAAAGTTTTAGAGGGATAAAAATGCACAACTGTTGCCTACATTTTTATGCAAATTGTGCCAACTTGAATCATTGTGTGACTATGCATATGTTTAACTTAAAAATATGGAATTAATGTTATGGCAAAGCCTAATTCAAAACGAGATAATATGTACAGAAAACTAGCGGATAATGCTTACCTTGGCATGGAGGTAAGCATTATCCGCTAGTTTTCTGTACAAGTTACTTTGAAATATCGCACGTAAAAGAGAATAGTACAATAATTAGAGCTATATAATAGTCAGAATTAGACCTACTAAGTGGACGAGATAATATGTGCACAAATTTGAAAAAGATGCAATCATGCAGGAAAATGTATTAATTTCAAGTATAAACGTAGTGACACTTAAAAATAAAGAATGTCATCTCACCTATTTTATTTTTTAAGCTAGCTATTTACAATATATTTATTTATGCACTTATACTGTTTTGTGGCAATAAGAGTTGGGTGCAAAGTTAGGATCTCATTAGGGTTTACCTGTGTCCAGTGCAGGTATGGTAACAGAAGAATTTTGTAGTGTGACAGAATTGGTAATGAAGATATTAGATCTCTATCAGATACTTTTTTTTTTATATAGAAGACAAAGTTATTGAAAACATATTAATTAGGTAGTTTAGGTGCATATGTGTGTGTGTGTTTGTTTGTTGTATGAAAGATTATAGATTACCATGACTAGTGCTACATTCTAAAGCAGCTGGTCACAGACCAAGGAAAAAATCAAAACAAAATGGACCATTAGTAATGGAGGTTGTAATTTGCTAGAGGTGGGTTATTTTGCAATAATGAAGCAGGAAAGGTAAGAGAAAATTTGTAGGTAATCAGCATTGATTTCTATTTTGCTTTACAAAGATCTTTTACACTTTCCATGTAGAAGCATTTGAAGTTTTTAAAATTTGTCTTCCTATGGATCTCAGTGGTATTTAAGCGTGAGATATTATTATTTCACTTTGATCCCAAACCTTCATGGTATCTTCTTGATCTTGAAAGATCTAAATTCTCTTCAGAGGCATGTGTCACTTCAACAGTAGCATATGGGACATCATGAAATCTGTTGACCACACCTTTTGATGCTCCACATTGAGCTGTAGCAGTTTCATTGTGTGTTCATCACACACAGACAAAATATGGTAGTTCGCTATTGCTTTCCACATTGATCTTGTTCTTACTCATCTTGACCTGCCCAACTCAAGAAACCTACCAGCAGATAAATTACTGCCTTTGTAGGATCGTGATGAGTCAAGTGCTCTACCAATACAGGGTAGAGGTATGGTTTGAAAATTCAGAAAATGTGACTAAACATGAGATTGATTTTATGTGACTAAATTGATGGGTGATTTTTCTCATTCTGGCATGCATTTTGCCTAAGTTCATGTGATAGTTTTCTTTTGGGGGTTATCAGAAATGATTTTTTTTTCACCAGTAATAAGTTGAAGAAAAGGACATGTGAGGCTGTAAAGAAGTACAGGATAATGTATGGAGAAAAATGTATCATTCTGATGCCAGCAGGCCAACAAATAGGCTATTCAATGAATTGTGTTAGCTTAAAAGTTTCTCTTTCATGGTAAAGCTTGATTTTTGATTTTTATATTCTTTAAATATTTTAATATAATCAAGATTTTTTGAACCATCATGTATATACACTTTTACCTGTGAAACACTACTATAAATGTTTTTTTTTTTTTTAGGAAAGAAAAGTTTCTACATAGTTGAATGGGTGTAACTGGTAAGATTTTTCACTTTTAAATAATTAAATAAACCTTGTGAATTTACTAACTTAATTTAAAATTGTATTTTGCTAAAGAAAAATGTTAAAAATATACAAAGGCCATTCCATAAAAACTGAGAGTAATTTTTTTGAGTTGGCAACAGTGTGAAGGGGTGGAAATAACCATGCAGACGACTAACTGAATTCAGGAAGTATCTATGGCAACAGTTATTAGCCGTGACAGATGATTCTGGTTTTGTTATTGCACAGTTGTTTAAGGTACGTCTGCATTTTGCCATACAGCTATGGAGGTGAGGGATTCAGAATTAGGAAGTGAAATGTGTTGTGCAATAAAATTTTGCTATCGTTTGGGTAAAACGGCTCCAGAAACAGTTGATTTAATGAAAAAGTTGACAAAGATAAATGTTTGGGTGAGTCAACAATTTTTAGATGGCACCATGATTTCAAAAAAGGGCATTTATCGGCAGAACTCACTCCTAGATCTGGTCGACTTGAAACTGTTGTTACAGAGCATATTGTTAACACTGTTTGAGCAATTCTGCAAGAATATCGGTGAATGGCATGTTGAAGACATAGCGGCGTCAACTAATATTTCAAAAATGTCGCCATTCCATATTCTACATGACGAATGACTGCTGCATCGTGTGTGTTCCAGATGTGTGCCTCATCACCTGATGAGAGAACAATTGTTAGCCAAGTTCAGGTGTATCATGAGGGGAAACAAATGATTGCAAGAATCCAAACTTTCTAAACACAGTAAAAACTGCCGATGAAACATGGATCCACCATTTTGACCCCCTCACGAAGCGCACGACTAGTGTGTGGAAACACACACAGGCTCGCCTCCTCCGAAAAAAAAGTCTGCCAAACCAAATCAGCTGGGAAGGTGATGATAATTTTCTTTGATCATGAAGGTGTCTATCAGCATGCTGTTCATCCACAAATTACTATCAGTGCTGAGGATTACATTTCAGTCTTGAAGCGCCTGTGACGACACATATCGATTAGGTGGGCAAATGGATCCTACACCATGATAACTCCCGCCCACATGTGGCTGATTGTGTTCAATAGTTTCTAACAAAATGCAGTATTAAAATCATGCCACAGCATGTCTACAGTCCTGACCTCGCCCTGTGTGATTTCTGGTTGTTTCCAAAAATGAAGAAGTTCCATGGTGCAACATTGAACACAGATGCTGACATTATTCAAGCTGTACATGGGTCACTAAAGCAGCTTCCACAAAATGCCTTTGCCACATACTTTGAGAAAAAATAACATATTTTGCTGTACCTATATTTCTTCATTTTGTGTGATTTTACTATCAGTTTTATTACTATGCTTCATAAACTTCCCCTTAATATTTTTCTTTCATGTCTTATAGATACCAAATGTTTGTGTGGGAAAAAATGTGATTTTTTTTTCTTGTTTAAATGTAAAATAGATCTGAAATTTCTATGCTAATTGTTGCTATTTTGCTAAGAAACAGTTGTTCTACACCTCCAGTTTGTTTTTATTATTAGTGCACCATTAGATCTGATGTGCTAATATTAATAATCAGTTCACTCAATGTAACTTATTCATTGTAACAAAAGATAGATTTCCTCCATTCTTTGCATTCAGCAAATGCCTTGTATGCCCTGAGCCAACTCATATAGAGGAAAACAGAGAAGGAAAACCACTTTTGCATATGATATTTATTGATTTGGAGAACGCGTGCAACAGAGTGCCTAGACAAAAAATATGGCGTTGTCTGTGGGAAAGAATAATGCTAGATAAATATATATTTGGCAGAAATGGGAAGTACAGAGATTCTCCACGTGTCTGAGAGTAGCATAGGGAGCTGTTTGATACAAAAGATGAGTACAGCAAGAATCAACCGTGGGCCTATTTTTATTTGCATATGCCAATTACACGAATACGTATTTTTAAATAATGATGAATATGCCAAACAAACAAAAATCCAGATGCTATTGTGTATTTATACGTATACACACACATACATATCTGTGTAAATGGAAGAGAAAAAAAAACCTGTAATATACACAATAATAGCATATTTGGCTGTCTAATGCCCATGCTTTCTTTAATTCACGTGTATAGCAAATACTGGTAATATAAGGCAGCTTACCTTTTGAGGTTTGTCTTGTTTCTATGACATTTCTTGCACGTCATTAGCAGCGTGTTTTGTAACTTCCAGCAGGGTGAGTTGCTGTTTTCTTATGTCCTATAGACATTACGTACATATATGAGTAGGTCCCGTATACAAATCATCTTTGCACAAGCTTGTAGTTCGTTTATACCTGATGTATTCCTTCATATTTTTTTCTCCCTTTAAAAAGTATCTAAGACGTACATACTCCTTTAAAATATTTAATATTCAACTCAATTCATATAATAACACTTAAACTGAACTCAGGTAATGAAAAAAACGTATTCACTGACACTCGCACCACTTACGGCAGGCACCACCAACATTACTCAGACATAATTCTAAACCCAACACATTAACACCATTCTATTTATAACACATGCTGGCCTCAACTCAATTTATGTCCATTCTTTATCTCATGACTCTTCCTGTACATGCCTAATGCCCAAAACACACGCTGACGACCTGCGTTATCACTTAACCCTACTTTTGCCTCTAGCGCTTTCAGCTGCCCAGCAGCCATCTTCAGGAAGCCCTTATGATATTACCTTGTCTGCAGTCGCAGAACAAGTGAGCGAAAACAGTCTAAAATGCCTACCGTGGCTCCATCTATTGTTTGATTCAGGTTTTCCTTTTTTCTTCTTCTTCTGTTGCTTTGATTTTTTTGTTCTATTTTAATTAATTCTTTCCATCTGTCATTAAAGTTATTGGGATTGTTAATATTCCAAACTTTATCTATTTTTTTTTCTATTAACACTGATTCTGTGGTACGTAGGTGCCTTTCATTTTTACAAAATTTAATTTTAATTTCTTCAAACAGCATTGAATCAAAGCTATCTTCAAAAAAAAAAAAAAAAAAAAAAAAAGGGCAGCAGCAAAGATAGCTTTGATTCCATACTGTTTGGAGAACCATGGATACCCCCAAAATTTGAAGAAATTAAAATTATTAAATTTTGTAAAAATGAAAGACACCTACGTACTGCAGAATCAGTGTTAATAGAAAAACAAATAAAGTTTGTAATATTAACGATCCCAATAACTTTAACGACAGATGGAAAGAATTAATTAAAATAGAACAAAAAAATCAAAGCAACAGAAGAAGAAGAAAAAAGGAAAAACCTGAATCAAACAATAGATGTAGCCACGGTAGGCATTTGATGATGACATCAAGGTGGACCCAGGCATAGACTGTTTTTGCTCACTTGTTCTGCGGCTGCAGACAAGGTAACAGCGTAAGGGCTTCCTGAAGATGGCTGCTGGGCAGCTGAAAGCGCTAGAGGCAAAAGGTGGCGAAAGTAGTGATAAGGCAGGTTTTTTTCATTACCTGAGTTCAGTTTAAGTATTATTATACGAATTGAATTGTAAATATTTTAAAGGAGTACGTATTAGATACTTTTTAAATAAGGGAGAAAAAAATATGAAGGAATACATCGGGGGCAGTTAAACTCAAGCGAACTACAAGCCTGTGCAAAGATGATTTGTATATGTGCCCTGCTCATATAAGTATGTAATTTACAGAACAGAAGAAGAAAACAGCAACTTACCCTGCTGAAAACTACAAAACACCCCGCTAATAACGTGCAAGAAATGTCATAGGAACAAGGCAAACCTCAAAAGGTAAGCTGCCTTATATTACTAGATACTGTTATAAGTCACATCATGGCTATTCCTAGACTTGATATATTATAAATTTCACGATTTACTCAGGAATAAAAGGATATTACTTACAGTCAAATTTTCGGGTAGCACCCCTACCCTTCTTCAAGATTATACTATAGTTGGTGTTGCCATTCATGAGCTAACTTCCAACCTGGGTTCATATTTTTAAGACGTATGTACAATGTATTTTGAAATGACTGTACGAGAACAATACTAAAAAATTCTGGAGGGGTGTCCAGACCTAGGACCCTCCCCTTAGCTATGGTCCCTGCACACAATGTATATTTCTATTAGATAGAAGATAGGTAGGTAGGTACTCACCAACCTACCCCCCCCCCCTTTATGGTGATCACTCCTCCTGGAGGGAGGAGGTCACCTGTCTTGGTCTATGCATGGTAAGACAGCTACTTTGGGGCACACACATCAAGCAAATTCCTGTGAAAGCCAGTGCCACCAAGGCTATTCTCTCTTCAGGAGAGGTAGTAAACTTGCCTTGAAACTCAAACTCTGGCTGTGGACTGCATGTCTAGTTCATATCCTAACTTATGGAGCCCCTCTTTGGGTCAGTTGCACAAATATTTACCTTAATTCCCTAGCCAAATTGCAACTTAAAGTACTGTGTACAGTATTTCTCTTGGCACTAATCATCTGGCTATTTATCGATGTTTTGGAATTAAAATGCTTGATAAAATTATTCTAAACCTTCTTACAAAATATGACAAAGCCATTAAACACTGCAATCAATTGCTTCCTCCCTACAGTATGGTGAATCACAGATTCAGCAGTACACTAGGCCTAAATATGCCATTCAGCTACTGCATAATAGGATAAATGAACATAACATTAAGCTGCATAAACATTATGCAAAACACTCTAGTGTACAAGGATGGGAGCTAAGTAGCTGTGCATAGATCAGTAACTGCAGCCTTTAGTATTGATGAATACATGTTTGCTGAGTCCATCTGACAAGGGATCAGATTTGCTTTTCCATAATAAATGGTTTCTTGAAATAATTTAAATCAGTCTGTGAATCACATAACAAAACACAAATTCAGAGCTTTTATCTATGCTGCTGATGCTAGTTTGTACGATTTAATTCTACTACTCTATAAACTTTACTCAACCCACATGCAAATGCAATAATTTAATCTGCAAATCTCTTCTCTAGTGCTCAGTTTAGGGCCGTTGTTAATTCCGGTAACAATATCGAACTCTAACCTGCTTGTAGCACTGACACTCTGAACTCACCCAATATCTAGGGAGCACATTTCTACTCTGGCTGCTAATAAATCTTACACATTCCAGGGCAATTTCCTCTCATTACCTAATTGCAGCCTACAGTTATCCTTACTGGGACTAGTGGCCGAGTCCATTTATTATAGTAGTATCTATTCCTATCACCTTGGAATCTGGTACAACTCACAATGTGGGTCACGGAACCGGATGCAATCATACCTGTTATTAGCACTAATAGTCTAATGCACATAGCTAAATAAGTACAACACTCAACAACTGACCCAATTGTGAAAACTGAGCTAATTACAACTATGCATTTAACTAATAAGAAAAAAAAAACCTTTCACTTTAAAGCAACTACAGCATTCAGTGTATAATTTTAGTCTTTATAAATTAACCTGCTTGCCTATATAAAAAAATACTATAAATGCATATCTGACTCAATAGTCATTTTCAGTGAGAAGCTTATAATATGCATTATTGCCAATATCTACTATCTTGCAGCACCTGACTAAACCCATATGCCACTTCGCCCTTTAAACCGGCTTGCACTGACTGTCTGGCAACTATGCACAGACACACCATGATCGCATGTCAATGCACCCTGCTGGTTCCCTCCTTTTTCTGTGTAGTTTGAGCAACATGCGGCATGAAGTCAGACATCAAGCGGACCCTTGAGGGCTGCACTTTCCTATTTGTTATGGCCTGACCATAGGCTGCGATGCACCAGAACTAAACCTAAGTTGAGGGGCATTCGTTACCCATTATATGCATATATTCCAAATATATTTGTTCCTTGCAAATGTTTTTTCATGGTATATGACCATATATACAGTATATATATATATAGATGCCAATCAGTACAGATTTTCCATAATATTATGAATTTTTTGTTGGAATTATGGATATGATTATGAAATTATGGAAAATCGCCATTTGATTTTTCTGCTGCAGAGGCAGGCAAGGGATTATTCTGTAGAATTCCACTTTTTGGGGTGTCCTCGAGATTGATGCTATATACTAGGGGGGGGGGTCGTTCTCCATCAGTGGATGGTCGGAATTTTGTCCTTCAAAAATGGAAGTTAGACGGATTGAAGATTTCTCCCGTAATTGTAATTCTTTTTACTCCCGATATTCCTGCTGCCCAATACCATTTTAATCCATAAATATTTGCATTTCAGCTTCAAAATGGAGAAAAAGTTTCCAAAAACTAGAGTCGGACTAATCACAATTTTTTCCTGTAATTGTTATTTTTGTAATGTTTCCATTGTCCTGTATTTTTAAATATTATTTCCCCCATAAATGTTAGCATTTCAGCTTGATAAGGGAGCAAAACTTTTCCAGAAATGGAAGTGATGAAATTAGAAAATTTGTAAGTATTGATGCATGGTGTTCAAAAGTATTTGTATTCTCCAAGTTAACACCATTTATCTCAAATTGTGAGAGCTTTTTATTATGCATTCATGGTCCTCAGGATGAAAGTTCTTGCAGCATGATGGATGAAATAATAGTCATAGACATGAAGAATGAACATCAAAGCCTATTTGGCTATACAAACTGTGAACTACGAACTTAAATTAAACCAGGATGAGTCTACAATTCAGTTCTCCAGTAAAATGGGTTGTATAGGAGATGCAGTGGATTCCAACTCTGCCAAAATCTAAGGGCATTAAAGAGAGAGAGAGAGAAAGAAAGAAAATCTAAAATATTACTGAAGGCAATCCTTTAGATTTTTCCTGTATACAGCATTTTTAATTATACCACTAGCAGATTGTTTAATATATTTGTTCTTTCCTTTTTTCTGTAATAATTGTTGTGACAGACTGGAATTTATTGTTGTGCTGGATACTCAAATTTGCTGCTGTGTGCTAGATTACTGAAAAAAACTTCCAGAAGTTGGCATCTGTGCATATAATCAAAGAAATAACCTGCGGAAGTATACTATTTTTAGCAAACTGATTTTGGAACTAAATTGCCATTCTTGTTCACTTTCTTCATGTATGGCCATCTTTTGAATTAGAATGGTTTTTCCATGCTATGAGGAAGCATAAGTTTAAATTCTCACAGTAACCACCAAGTCTATACAATTTGTAATGTACACTTGTTAATTTAGAGCAGTCTTGATAGTTCAAAGTGTCTTTTTAAACCAAGAAAGAATTTTTGTTATGCTTGCATATCATGCAGTACAATGTAGGCTTCCTCTTTAACAGGAAATTTGGGAAAATTCCAGGTGGTCATTCTATTCACAAATGGCATAACAATTTAAAGAGATGATTTTTTACTGTAATATCTTGCCTGATATACTACACAAAATGATCCCTCGGTTTGGAAATACTTCTTAAATTGTCTGGTAGAATGAAAATATGAAACTCAACAGCAGAACCAATTATGTGAGTAGCTTGGGAGGGGGGGGGGTCGGTTTTTTCATTTCTGATAAAGCTTTTTTTTGTTTTCCTGTTTGTTTCACAATTTCTCAGAATGTCAGTTATACAGGGTGCGAACGGTATTTGAGGACATTCTGCAGATAGTAGGACAAACAACGTATTTTATTCATACAAAATGTGGTACACAGATGCAGTAATGGTTGGAGAACAGGTTTATTTGATGTATCCGCCGTTAGCCGCAATGACGGCTTCAATGCGAGACCGAAAGCGTTGACATGCCCGAATTACATGGTCCTTCAGGATGTCGGACATTACTCGGCTAATGGTGGCCTTTACTGAGCCAATGGTTGTGTGGATTAGCTTCCCGTTCAACAACGCCCTACGTGTAATAGCCCAGGGATTGAGATCTGGCGAGTAAGTTGGGTGTGATATGATCATGCAGATGGGTTGCCATCCAGTCCTGTGTTGTCAGAGCTTTATGTGCAGAGTCCTGCTGAATTATGGTTGAGCAGGGGCCCTGTTTTTCATCTCTTGTAATTGTTCTTTTATGATGTAATGTTATTTTAAATACAGCAGGTCATGAATACTCAAGGAACGCTTACATCGTAGTAAATCCGTTTATTTTCCGGTGTAATATTCATAAAAATTCGCCAAGCTTTCACACTCCACTATAGAAGGCTTTTTATTGCCTTGAAAAAGCATCCCACTGGAGTGTGAAAGCGTGGCGAATCTTCATGAATATTACACCATGAAAATAAATGGATTTACCATGCTATAAGCATTCCTTGAGTGTTCTTTTATGACATGGTATCACCATTTAATACAAATTGTGAATGATTTGCAACAACAAAGGAAGGCACTTAATAGACCTGTTTTGTACCATTCTTGTGCAGGCTTGAAAGTGGACATGATCTACTAACTGGATGTGGTCTCGGGTAGCTTGCTCTTTTTCTCCGTGGTAGATTTAAATTCTAGTCAACACTGTTTCGTGAATCACTTAACACTGCCACCAAAATATCTTTCTTCAATTCTATTCACCACAAATATGTATTTATTTGGGTAAAATATTAAATATTTTTAACATGTCTATTTTAATTAACTATTACGGAATAAACTAACCATATTTCCTTTTAACATTCTTCATGCTATTGGACTTGAGAAAAAGGTTGGTATCCTTCTGTGTAATTATTAGTTCTTTTTAATGCTAATTCAGATTGATTAAAGATTTATGTACTGCAATAAAAACTTACATTGTTAAAATATTGTATTTACAATTATTAAAAATTTATATAATGATGCCTTACTAAATGATTTTGTAAAAGTTTATAAAACAGTCTTTTCAAAATAACTTAGCTATCTGGTTTGATGTGTCCCAGTGCTTTTAATTTTTAAGTTCTTGATAAAAATGCACCTTTCCTCCATATTCCAAGAATAATTTAATAATATTCCAATTAAATATAGGTATCTTATTAAACTACTCTTTGAATATGGGGAAAAGGTGCATTTTTATCAAGAACTTAAAAATTAAAAACACTGGGACACATCAAACCAGACAGCTAAGTTATTATGAGAAGACTTTGTTTTATGAACTTTTACAAAATCATTTGTGAGCATCATTACATAAATCTTTTATTAATTAACATATTAAAAAGAACTAAAAGGATACCAACTTTTTTCTCATGTCCAAGAAATTGAAAATTGTGAAGAATGTTAAAAGGAAATATGGATAATTTATTACATGATAGTTAATTAAAATATCTCTATTTTGTTTCTTATTTCAATTTATTAGGTTCTGGTTTATTTATTTATTTGTGGAACACAGTAGTTCTGCAAAAAATGGTAACAGCACTCACTATTTGGTTGAAATCAACTATTCCAATTTAATTTTCTTGCTAACTTGAAATGCTGGGTGCAAAGTACATGATCTCTATTTCAATCCATGAATGAAGCTTACAGAAATATTTTTTTAATTAAAATTTGTGGAAAGGGATGATCATTTCTTTTTTTTGGACTGTACTGACAGTGACTTAACTTAAAATACAATCTATAGCGATTTTCTGCCAAGTGTGTTGCAGCTTCTGTTATTTTGTAATGAATATGTTAGTCATCAGTTGTTATAGCATGGGAAAACTTTTGCAATTTCTGAGTTTTATTTTTTTATCTGATTTCAGAAATCCTGATAGAAAAGACTGACAATATTCATCAAATCACAAAAATTCACTGTTGTACATTAGCATCAAAATTTTTCGATGTACTTGTTTATGAATAATAAAATAAAACAATACATTGTTTGTCGTCCTTTTTTGTGTATGTGTACAACACATGGTCTGTAAAAAATGTTACTGAAACAATAAGAGGTACTCGTATACAGAATATGTGAGACAGTATTCATTGAAAAAAAATCTAGGATTAAATATGCTCTGAAGTATGGCATGAATTCAACAAGTATTTTTTAATATTACTATAATTTTAAGGCTAAGAGCCATGGCTCTTATAGTAAAAAATGTGCAACTTGCCTGTCCTGTGGCACTTACCCTAATTTTTTTCTTATACAACTGTGCAGCAAATGTAAGTTTGTGTGTGATATCACTCTCACAGTAAATAGCCGTAAATATATCCCTCTTTTTAAACCTAACGTTTATCCCTGCAAGGTTATTGAGAACAAAAGGAAGATCCATTGCCATCACTTCTTCTCAGTGTTGTCTTTTGCACTCTGCTCACAAAAGTTTTAATTCGCAGAAAAATTGTTGAACCTTGAGTAATTATCACTTTCGTCCCCCTCCTTAGCTGGTTTGTTAAAGCCAATGACAGCAACTACCTTCGTGATAGTTGGGGGACATTTCTATGATACATGGTCAGCAGTATTTAAAAAAATATTGGGTATCTAAATAAGTTTTGAGGGATTTCCGTTCGGTGTCATACTTATTACTGCTCAATATCGCAGTACGAGACGCCAGCTGTCAGAGTCAGTATACAGCTTTCGATTGAGGTGCAAAGACGTATTTGTTTTACTCGATGGAAAATGGCAACTTTCGTCCCGACAAAACAGCATTTGCGGGATGAGTTAGTGCATTACTTTATTGTCAAGAAAAGTGCTGCTGACAGCTATCGCTTAATATCAGAAATCTATGGTGAACATTCCCCGTCCATAAAAATATGTGAGTATTGGTTTAGACGATTGAAAAGGAATGATTTCGATGTCAGTGGTAAAGAACGTTCTGGACCACCCAAAAAAATTGCTGATGCCAAATTGGAAGCTTTACTCGACGAGGATCCGTGCCAGACCCAAAAAGAACTAGCAACAGCATTAAATGTTAGTCAACCATGCATTTCACAGCGTTTAGCTGCCATGGGAATGGTGCAAAAAGAAGGGAATTGGGTTCCACATGCTTTGTGGGAAAGAGACCTTGAACGTCTAAAAACCATTTGCTGCTTCAAAGGCAAAAAGAAAGTATTTTTTGCACCATGTTATTACTGCCGACGAGAAATGGATATGGTATGATAACCCTAAATGGCAGAAAGCATGGGTGAAACCAGGTGAACCAGGTCCTTCAACGCCAAAATGCAATATCCATGGTTCAAAGGTAATGCTGTGTATGTGGTGGCCCCAAAAGGGTGTGATCCACTATGAACTGCTGAAACCGTCAGAAACTATTACTGGTGATCGGTATCGATCCCAATCAATGCGTTTAAAACAAGCTCTCAAGCAAAAATGGCCAGAATGGGAGAACAGACACAACAAAGTCATCTTACAGCATGACATCGCAAGACCACATGTTTCTCGACCTGTGAAAAAGTACTTAGAAGGATCTGACTGGGAAGTTCTACCCCACCCGCCATATTCACCAGATATTGCGCCATCGGATTACCATTTGTTCCGGTCGATGCAGTCAGCACTTTCTGGAAAACGGTTTAGTTCTTATGAAGACATCAAAAATTGGCTGGACAACTGGATCTCTTCCAAGGAACCGGAATTCTTCCTTCGGGGCATACGTTCACTGCCCGAAAGATGGTAAAGTTGTAGCTTCAGAGGGAGCATACTTCGATTAATATTAAAATATTGTTTCTGTTCTCCAACAACGTGTTTTGTTCACCTCAAAACTTATTTATATACCCAATATATATGAACAGAAATTATAACAGAGTGATCCCACGTTTTTGTCGTGTTACATCCTGCAGCACTTCCAAAAATTTAGCGTTACTCCACAACACAGGGTTAAACCTGTTACCGGAAACAAGAGTACTCGAAATTATAAAGAATCTATTTTTATTTCTTCTTTCCAGCACGTTTCTGCTTTGTTTGTACATTTTTGTGAGCATTATTCTGTAAGGAATAGCTATAATGAAATATTCCTTATAAATACATAGGGAATTCACAACAATCACAATTGCATACTGAATTGTTTGTAGTTCACTGGTCACCATGTAACATCTCAGAAAACTTGAAAATTACATTGCATGTCTTTACGAGAGATATTTCTTCCTTAATTTCTATATCCAAGGCACTGGTGATTTACGACTTATATCCGTTCTTGGTTTTGAAAGGGTCATTGATGCTATGAAGAAGCACAGGGTTGCTTCCACTACAATTGCTTAGCTTCAGTTGTTTGGAACTTCATTGTCCTGGGTGGCATAATAGATAGCATGCTCGAATGGAAATCGGGAGATGTGATATTCAAGAAACACATATAGTGTATTAAATCCATTTATTTCTTATAGTGTTGTAATCGCAGAGATTCGCCAAGCTTTCGCACTCCACTGAGATGTTTTTTCATGTCTACCGTTGCCTTGAAAAAGCCTCCCAGTGGAGTGCGAAAGCTTGGCGAATCTCTGTGATTACAACACTGTAAAAAATAAACGGATTTAATACGCAATATGTGTTTCTTAAATATTCATATTGTGGTGTATTAAAAATAACGGGAGATGTGATTTTCAAGTTTTCTCAGATGTTAATTGGTGAGCAATAACAGAGTTCCCACTCAACCTGGAAAACAAGGAAAACCTGGAATTCTCAGGGAATTTAAAATGGTTCCAAAAATCAGGGAAAACTCTGGGAAAATTATCCATTTTTTTGTAAAAATAAATGGATACCTTATTTTTCAAACTTTTGCTCGCAATTACTGCCTGCCTAGAATTTGGTAGATCTTACTTTTAGCTATATTAAGTATTTCCGTTATTCTCTAAAAAAGATGCAAAATTGAATTTTTAAAATTGCCAGCTTTTGTTCAATTTCTGCAGGCAGTTGTTAAACATGGAACAATTAGGCACAATGGCTCCTGCTTGAAGAAACACTTCACAAGAGAACCAACCAAATGATGAATCAAAGTCTTTTGTATGTTGGTTCTCTTGAAACATGTTTCTTTGAACAGAGCCATTCCATCATTAAGCTTAGCTGCATTGTGATTTAGAAAAACAAACTATTCAACTGACAGATTTTTTCTTACATATGACCTGTTCCTATGGGAATGTAAATTCTGTGTGGGTAGTATTCACAAAAGTTCACAGAACTTTGGTACAGAAAATAATGTGCACAGTTAGTTGTTATTAATGAAAAGCAGGTAATTTTATAAAGACAAATTACTTAAAGAATTTACAAGTGTGTGCTTTGGTGAGAAAAATGAATGGAATGGAATAGAATGAAATGTAACAATTCTTTACAACATGCCACTCTGGAAAACTTTAAAAACCACCTGGAGAAGTCAGGGAATTTTGTTTATTACTTTTGAGTGGGAACCCTGTGTAAACTACAAGCAATTCAGTGTACAATTCTGATGGCTGTGAATAACCTATTTCTCACTTCATTTGCGTTCAGATATTTTTTTATAACACAAATTAGTTTTTTCAACTAAAAATAAACCCCTAATTCATGCCTCTTAGAGGAAGATAATGGGCATCCCTCTCTAAGAATAACTATTATGTGCAAGTAAGTACAGAAGATAATGAATGAAAATACATTTGGGATTTTCAATGCCATCACCCATTTCATTTCTGCATTCCTCATTAAATTACTGAAAATAGCTTAAAATACATTCTGGAAAAATGACTTTAAAAATATGCAGGTAGTGACCCAAACACATTACTTGTCGAAGCTCTTGCATCAGTGGTTAAGGGATTAGAAAATTTCATGGTGTAATGCTTATACCAGTGATCAATACTCACCATAACAAAGCCAATTTCACATCACTTTAACAAGAAGTCCCACTGATCAAGGCTGGTCCCACCCAGCAGAAATTATATGGTAACATTTGAATAACGATTGATGAAGTATTCTAATTATAATGGAGATGCCCACATGTGCTTTAGTTACGAGTCTGTTTTTGACATTACTTCTATGGAAAGGAAACAACTAAAGGAGTCATTAGACAGCAGACCCTGAAGCTGATACTGTGGTAAGGAGAATATCTTCTAAATTCTTGTACAGGACTGTAGTTATAATAAAGTATTGCAAATGCTGTAATCTGGACTTGTCAAGTTTTTTAATGCCTAAAAAAACATGTGAAGAAAATACATTCCAGATAGTTACAAAATGTAATAAAAATATATTCTTTTTTCAATTTTTTTTTACAGTAATGCACAAAATTTATATAATATACAAAAAAAAGTATCTCGTTTCAACATCCTATAATTTTGTAAACCTTATGTACCTGAAATTGTTAAAAATCGTGAATCTCGATAGATGGCGCCACAGTATTGCTGCGCTTTCATTTGTTAATGGATTATTGTGCATGACCAGTACTCCTTTCTAGAACCACAACACTTTTGGTGAAACTTGAAACGCTCACAGTTCAATAGCGGCATGGAGTGGTGAACACTAAGTTTGACATCTGATGCCGGTATAGTGAAGTACAAAAAGCCGGTTCGTGTTTGTTGGGAAGCAGTTTCCAAAAATGGCAAAAGGGATCATGATGTCAAAGCCTATTGAAACCTCTCGTACTTTTAATAGTTTGTTTTATGTGTAAGAATTTTAGGGATAAAATATTAAGTGAAAGAATATTTATTTTATGGTGACCACGTGGGGCGAGTTAATAGTGCTAAATTGAATTGGGGAATCCTAAATAATATGCGGTTTTAAGAATTTTAAAAGAATAATTATAAATGATTTAATAATAACTTCATAATTTTTATAGGAAGTTTGTTGCAATTGTGTTGCGATTGATTATGTTTTGAAAGAGAAACTTGTTCATAATGGAGGAAAAGTAATATGGTTTCCTACAATAAAGTATGGTAAATTATATTTCAATTTTTATAGTATTAAATTTTACTATAGCAAGTTATTTAAACATACTTAGATTAGGTGAATTTGAGTTAGTATTATTCAAATTCAATTAACACAGTAATGAATACCTAATAAAAAGATAAATTTGCTAGTGGAAAAAATGCACTAGCAAGCACTGCTGGTACAAAATGAATATACCAGAATCCTTGTTTTCACTTTTGATAAGGTTCGTCTGGGATACCTATCCGATTCTTCAAAAAATGTAATTTAGGAGATCGGAATAACTGCTTCTGCGTCAAATGTCTCGGTGTAGGAGGTGATTACATTGAGAAGTAGCTTCAGATATCTGTAAACTTTGTGAAAATAAAGTAATATTACAAACAATTAGAACTTACTTTTTGGATGTGCTGTGTATAAAAATGCGAACAGGAAAGATTATACAGTGAAACCTCTGAGTAACGGTTGTTGCTCGGACCAGGATAAAGTGACCATTGTTGGGAGATGCTGTTCAGAGATTAGGCCTTGGTTAACATTGCTAGTCTGTTGTTTTAGTACAAAAGGAGAATAAATGTACAAAGCTTACACACGAAGAAAAACAGTTTCAGAGGTTTCTCCAAAGTTAGAATGCCGAATGAAAAAATATAACAAACAAACAAAAAATCATGGTGTAAAGGATTTTAAGAAAATGGTGACTGACCTATAGTCTCAAACTTCCCTTTATAAATTTATCAAGCTAGGAGGTTAAGTTTAGGGTACATTAAAGGAAAGGAAAGAAAAATACTAGACAGTGAAGAGGAACTGGACAGTTAGCTAACTGCACACCGAAATATAAGAACAGAACCCACAGGGACCAATCAAAGATATACTGCCGCCAACATTTCATGCACCAACAACAGTCTCCCTTGTGACTGAAACATACACCGGAGCTGGAGTTCACCTCACGTAGAACTAAACTTTAACTCCTTTCTTTTCACTTAAGCACACCATTGCACTTGCCATAATCTAGCCCAAGGCACAGTAGCATTCTTTATTCCTATCTTATCCCTTTTGCCGAAGTGCATAAAGTCCTAAAGGTGTCCATTAGATGACTGGGATGTCCGTTGGCTGCTGTTAAGAGGTTTTGCTGTTTGGAGGTTATTATTAATCCTACGGCACCCGTTGTGTACCAATCAAAAGTTGCCATTGCTCGGAGGTTACCTCTTGTTTGGAGGTTTCACTGTACATATTATTGCATCTGTGTAATTAATAATGTTTCTTGCAAGGTTTAATGAAGTATTCTGAGTAACGTCATAAAAAAAGGGCAGGAAAATCAGCTGATTGAAAGACATAGCTTAGAGGAATGGTAGAGGATAACTATTTGCCCAAAGACAGCTTTCTGAAAAGTTTCATGAGGTGAATGCAAGGTTCATAGTCTTATTCATTCACAAAATTCCAGGAATTGTAAATGATCTTCCTGGACATGCAATGCAAATACTCTTACTTAAAATAAGTATAACCACAGGTCTGTTAAAGCTGCAGTCTACACTGAACAACCCCTACAGGCTTGATTGAATGCAATAAAGAATGCAAAATGTTGAAATTGATATTTGCTTCACCTAATAAGAAATTTAGAATTAGAGATAAAAACTAAAATACCAAACTCAATAAAAATGTAACCAGGTTTAATTGCTATAAACTTATGAATACTAACACATGATTCTGAAACATATTTGTTACTATTTTGGCTTTAATTCAATTACTGAAGAAATTATAGAATAAAAAAAATATATAAAACTCAAAAATACACAGGTGTAAAATCTATAATTATAAACCAAAAATGTGCCATTATTCTTGAAATGCTTTCATATACCATAATCAATGTATAAACTAAATACTGTTTATATAACACATTGGAAATTTAATTAAAGGTGTAATATAGAGTGAGCATGTTTTCCATTAAAGCAAAATTTAAATTGAAACTTCATTTCCTTGACCAGTATGGTTATTTTTGCAGCAGAGTGAGGAGCTATTATTGCTTTTGAAAGTTTAATTTTTCTGAAAATGCATAGTTTCCTACTGCTTAGTTACTGCTTAATATATCAGCATATAAAAAGAGCATGCATTTGTCTTTTTGCTTACAAAAAAACTGAAGCTCAAAAACAGAACTTCAACTTTTCGTCGCTGTCTTACGTTCCCTGTAATTTTCTCTAAACAGTGAGCATTCAGTACCATTTTTAAACATAATTTCATGTTAAACAAAAAGGAAACATGCTTTCCCACAAATTTTACATACATGCATATAATTAAGCTGTTCTCTGAGATTCGAAGGTTAGCTCCTCAAAGAAAGACCATCTGCCGAGTTAACATTTACCTAATGGACCTAAAATTTACTTAGTGCATCAAATGTCTGAATTAACAACGATCTTGGCACACAGCTTGAGCTTTATTAACATCCATCACACAAGACCTTTTGTACTTCATATTCATAATCTTTTTCTCATGTAGACATTCCTGAATCTGGTCCTCCGTTGATTTCCTTGGCCTTCCTCTACCTTTCTTTCCTGCCACTTGGGCTGAATAAATTCTCTTAGTAAGCACCTCATCACTCATTCTTTCAACATAGCCAAACCACTGAAGAGTATTATTCTCCACCTTACTAACAACATTTTGCTTCACATTACACATCTGCAACACATCTTCATTCCTCACATGATCAGAGCGTGTTTTACCACAGACAACCCATATGTCTTTTCTGGAGTACCCAGGCTTCACTGCCATACATCAGAGTAGGAACAATTACACTTTCATACAAAGCCATTTGGGAATTCCTTGAGAACCCATCATTCCTGTGAAATCCTCCTAAGGCAGCTATGACTTTCAATGAAGAATTCACTCGCCTACTAATTTCACTATCTAATTTGTTCTCTCTGTCAAACATACTTCCTAAATATATAAGCTTATTTACCTGGTCAATCTCTGTGTCATTAAGACTTATCTTGCATTCGGTTCGTCACTCAAAAACTGTAACTTTGGGTTTTCCTTTATTTATACTCAGTTTGAATTTCATACAGACTTTGTATGTCCGGGACAACACACTCTGCAACTCAGTTTTTCTCTCTGCCAACAGGACCCTGCCATCAGCTGTCAAATGTCTCTGTTTACAACATCCTGACACACAGCTTGAAGAGCAATCTGCACGGATGGATATTACCAAGACATAAACCAGAATTTTATCTATTTTGGCATCATGCATGCATCCATAAATATATTAAACAGCCAGGGTGACATTACACAACCTTGTCCAACTCTGGCACCAATAAAAAACCATTTTAATAAAACACCAGTCATTCCTACACAGGCTCTACTGCTAGCATACATGGCTTTCACACTGTTAAGTAGATTCCCAGTAACACCATATTTATTCAGTACCTTCCATAGAATCTGAAGGCAGCAAACACTTTTTTACCAACAGACTAATACTTTTCAACTATCGTGAGTAATGCAAAAATTTGATAAGTGCAGCCCTTACCAGGCATAGAACCACTCTGTACATCACATACTTTCTCTGATGTAAGACCTCATACCTTATCAATAATTACTTTCCCAAACACTGACACACTCAGCAAACTAATACCATGGTAGTTCTTGCATTTAATCTGATCAACTTTCCCTTGTACGAGGGAACAATGATAGCATCCTTCCAATCCTGAGGGACCATTCCTAACTCCTAACATAAATGGCAAATTTCAGTTAACCAGTCAATCAGAGTCACCATCACATTTTAGCATCTCAGCAGTTATACAATCTACTGAAACCTTACCATTCTGAATAGATTTTAGAGCTTGAGATCCCACCAGTTCTTCCATTGCTCACTATGACATCATCTGCTTCTGTCTCAGAATCACGTTTGCTTTCATGATCTTATAAATCACAGAAGTACTCACCCCATCTTTCAATAGGCTCCCATATCATTCCCCCACAATTTCTATTTTTCACACAACTTACAACTTTGTTTCCCCTATTTTTCCTGAGTCTCGTGAACTTCCAGAAAGTTTTATCTTTCCAAAAAGCCAATTCATGCCTTTCCACTTACTTCTTCCTATCTTTTTCCTTACTCTGGTGAACCAGCTTTGCTGCCTCACTTTTCTTACAGCAATATTCATCCTCAGAAACTCTACCTTGCAACATCCCAAAGTATGCTTCCTTCTTTCTCTTTACTGCTTTTTTTAATCTCGCTGTTCAACCAAGCATCATCTTTAATGTTACTCAATGTTGCAGTACCACAGACTGTTCAACCAAGCATCACCTTTAATGTTACCCACTGTTGCAGTACCACAGACCTCTCCAACGGTAGTGACAACACAGTTCTTAAAACATGTCCACTTCTTTTCTACATCCCTGTCGTATGCCTTCAACTCATTCAAATGTTTACTGAGTAAATCAGAGTAATGCTGATGTTCTTCAGACAGCCTTTCAACCATTACTTTCCATTACAGGCACCTTCCTATTTCTCCTCCAAAAATCTTATCAGAAGGTTCTGAGTTACAAGGAGCATACACTACAACAATTACTATTCTCTAAAGTTTCCCTTTCAAATGAATCCAGAGTGTTCTCTCACTTATGCAGTTATAGTGAATCAAGTTGTTGTTCATCTTTTCACTTAAAATCATACCTACACCAGCCTGTCCTCTTACATTATCCAATACTCCAGACCACACACCCTTCCATTCACTTCTATCCCAATTTCCTTCTTTTTGGTTTCACTTACACACAGCACATCTAATCTATACTTATTCATTTCTTCAATCACCTCATTTATCTTTCCATTTATACCTCTGGTATTCTGTACACCAACCTTGCACTCACTCAGCTGAGATCTCAGTTTCATATGCCAGTTCCATGTTGTTTCTATAGTGGACCATCCTTCTCAAGTGTGGTAGGTCTACCATATCCTATACTTGAGCCATGAAAGTACTTTCTTTGGGTCATAGAAATAATAAAAGTACATCAGTGTGAGTGATCAGCCCACAGCTAACAGTTCCAGTTGGTCATTCCACCTAAGGATTCTGGAACAAGAAACCGGTGAGTTGGGATCTTTTTGCCAATGTCTCACAGAATTAGCTGGAACCTCTCCAAAATTCATAGAGGCCCTTGTTGCTGTCGTTTGTGCAAGTGTTGCCCCGAGGAAGCAAACCCATCTCTTACTAAGGCCGCCCACCCCCACACATTTTAAGTGAAATTAAATATCAAAATAACACCGGTACTGCAGTGTTCACTCTGGTGTGAAACAATTTTATGGGTCATGGAAATGGCTGGGATTCCATCATGGACAGATTAAATACAGATTTTAAAATTTAATTTCACTTAAAAAAGGAGGGGGGGGAATGCTTGCACTACCGATTGGTTTTGAAGAGGACACTTAATAATAGGTCAGAAAATTTCAAAATTCCAAAAATCACGGAACATGCTCATTTCTAGCGTGTTTCAGAACATTCTCAGTAAGCAGGCAGCACGAAGACATCCAAAAAACATCAAAGAAATTTCATGATATTAAAAACATCTGACAATTCCCAGAATGTTTAATAAATGTTAGAATCTTGTGTGAAAATATGAAAATAAACTTTACATATAGATGTTGAATAACATTACTTAACTGAGATTTTTGATTTCCATGGTATATTTTGGTATTTCCTGTACTCCCCTGCAGATGAACAATTCCCATAGTGACTATGGAGAATCTAGCATTTGGAATATCTGCAATGGCAGTGAACTGGAAACATTTTGCAGCAAAAAGCTGAAAAAACAAGAGTGTAAAAAAAAAAAAAGAAAACGTGTTCCTGGACATAATCTGATTAAATCAATACACTTGGGAGCTATATGACAAGTACAACATTAGAAAAATCTTAAACTGCAAAACACAGGAGGACATGTAACAGAATTTTAGGACATTTCCATGACATAAAAGAGTGTTAGGCAATGCACGTAACTAACAAACAAATTAAGAAGATGGTAGTGTAGAACATGCTAAGTTACGTATAAAAGTTTTAAGGCAAATATATTTCAGCCATTACTATGGCCTTCATCAGTGCGACTACGATTTGTTTCATTGCCAGATTGGAAAGGTAAGTTTTGTAGTGGTTACTCCAGGTGAGGTGATGCAATGAGGGATTTCCAGATGTATGGAATGAAAATGGAGAGCTCAGAGTTGCAATTTTTGGAAAAAAATTTCCAAACTTTCTCTAAACCTCAAAGCATACCAATTTCGGAAGGGAGGCAACTTTTTTGTATTGGACCAAAGTGGAATAGCAGAAGTGTCAGCCATGGTAAGTAGAGACAAGGAAGAGAAAGGTTTCCCAAACTTCACATCAGATTTGTGTTCCTGAAGTCTTGAGAGAATTTTCCGGAACGAACTTCCTATGTATGCGGTTAATCCAACGTTAGTCTTGACCGGAATTTTATATACTCCAGGCGAAGAAAACTGAGGTCTTGGGCCTTTGTCATTACGGAGGATAACAGAAATAGAAGGAGAAGACTGAATGGCAAGTCTATATCCTTCTCTTTTGAACAAACTGATGAGCTTGTAAGCAGAAAGTTTGTGGTAAGGGATTGAGCCAGCAAACAATTCTTATTTTGGAGAAACAGGTTGAAGAACAACTACTGTTTTTTTCTTAGCATTTTGAATTAATTCAGAAACCAGGAGAGGGGGGGGCATGATGATTAGCGATCAAGCAGATGTTTGCCAATTCATTTTTTAGATTAACTTCAGTGTTACAAACCAAATGAGCTTGATGAATGAGATACTTGAGGGCTGACAGTTTATAATGGTGGGAGGTATGACAATTGAAAGGAATAATGCTATTGGTAGAACTGGTTTTCGGTAGACAGAAGTGGATAGAAGATTATTACATTTTGAGATGCTGACATTAGATTCACTATTAATGAAGAAATTGATGGGAAGACAAATTTCTTGGATGTCAGCATCTCAAAATGTAATAATCTTCTATCCACTTCTATCTACCGAAAACCAGTTTCTACCAATAGCATTGTTCCTTTCAATTCTCATACCTTCCACCAATATAAACTGCCAGCCCTCAAGTCTCTCATTCATTGAGCTCATTTGGTTTGTAACACTGAAGTTAATCTAAAAAATGAATTAGCAAACATCCGCTTGATCGCTAATCATCATGCCCCCCCCTCTCCTGGTTTCTGAATTAATTCAAAATGCTAAGAAAAAACAGTAGTTGCTCTTCAACCTGTTTCTCCAAAATAAGAATTGTTTGCTGGCTCAATCCCTTACCACAAACTTTCTGCTTACAAGCTCATCAGTTTGTTCAAAAGAGAAGGATATAGACTTGCCATTCAGTCTTCTCCTTCTATTTCTGTTATCCTCCGTAATGACAAAGGCCCAAGACCTCAGTTTTCTTCGCCTGGAGTATATAAAATTCCGGTCAAGACTAACGTTGGATTAACCGCATACATAGGAAGTTCGTTCCGGAAAATTCTCTCAAGACTTCAGGAACACAAATCTGATGTGAAGTTTGGGAAACCTTTCTCTTCCTTGTCTCTACTTACCATGGCTGACACTTCTGCTATTCCACTTTGGTCCAATACAAAAAGTTGCCTCCCTTCCAAAATTGGTATGCTCTGAGGTTTAGAGAAAGTTTGGAAATTTTATTTTCCAAAAATTGCAACTCTGAGCTCCCCATTTTCATTCCATACATCTAGAAATCCCTCATTGCATCACCTCACCTGGAGTAACCGCTACAAAACTTACCTTTCCAATCTGGCAATGAAACAAATCGTAGTCGCACTGATGAAGGCCATAGTAATGGCTGAAATATATTTGCCTTAAAACTTTTATACGTAACTTAGCGTGTTCTACACTACCATCTTCTTAATTTATTTCCATGACAAATGGAATTTAAAGACTTTTTACAGGACAACTACAAACCATGTGCATGAGGATTTATATATAGGGTGTTAATTGATTTTAAAAGGCTTTTGGGTGTCTAGGAACAAATTGTTTAGTGTGCAAAAAAGTTTATGGTGTAAAATGGTAGGCACCTAAAATCAATCATGTATCCCAAGAGTCTTGCAAGTTAGGACAGAAGTACTGGTAAGTAGTTCAAAATTAACTACAGAGTAATTCAGAGATGTTGTCTATCCCCATTATTATTATTTTTTTTTTTTTTTTTTGTGATCTATATGGATAAACTGCTTAAAGAAAATAATTCAATTTCAGATGTTGAAGTAGATGGTTTTAGCATGTGCAGTTTGCTCTATATGCTGACAAATTAGTTTTACATTTGTAAATGAGTTACAGTGTAATTAATCCCAATCAGCTGAGCATTCTATGTGAAAAATTTAGGATGAAAGTCAGTGCAAACAATTGTTGCTGAATCGTTCTTTCATGAACTCTAAAATCATTAATTTTGAAGTACAGGGTGTCCTGTCAAATCAACCATGGGTCTAAACTTTAACATTTCAGATTTGCTTGATTTTTGGTACATTGGTACCTGTAGAACTTCTTAAAGCAGTAGGCGGTTTTTTTTTTTATATAAATGTTTGAAAATTGCAAGATTTAGTTGCACTTTGTTATACAAAAATAAATGCCCATAAATCTGCAACCCTTATTCATAAAGAGATCACCTAGAATTTGCTTTAAAGCTCTTTTAAAGGATTAATCTATATTTTGAGGTTACTCACCTTCTTAGGGGGTTTTCATCTTCTGTACATATTTCCTACATGTAATTTTTATTAGTCACATCGTGGTTCAAGGCCCAAACACACGTCTTTTTCAACTCACACAAACTTAGTTTGTTTTTCTCCAATAACTAAATGTCGATTCAAAATAATCAACTACAATTACACTAATTCAACTCCGTAAAACACCAATATCTAATTAAAACTTCAATCAAGAAACCTATATTAGTAATTACACATTTCCTAAAACTTCAAAGTTGAAACTGTAACCCATACTTATTTACAACTGCACACCGGTAATTAATTGAAACAAACCAAACCTGACACAACCATTATCCTCAATAATCTCGAACCTCTCCCCATATATCAACAGCCGTACTATTCTAGCACTTTCAGCCTCTGCCCAGGCCATTATCAAGGAGTGGACGCAACAGATGATCTTCCGTCACCGCCCTGCAGCGCAGCAAATGTTCTAGTTCTCGCGAGATGAAAACCTCCTAAGAAGGTGAGTAACCTCAAAATATAAATTATGTCTAAATAGCACATTAATAATTAAGCAGCAAAATGACATTTGCATTGCTGTATGAATATATGATCTTTTATATAAAGCACTACTAGTTATTAAGAAAAAAATGTTTGACAGATTTCAAAATTTTGATTTTTGAAAACTTCAAAAACATCATTTTCTTTTATTGTTTTGGAAAAAATATATATTCAATTGAGATATTTCATAAGTTTATCAGCAAAAATTTAGAGTGGGATGGAAATAGGATCATACGTTTAAATTTATTTGAAATACGCATTACATTAGATTTTAGTGATATACACCAAGAATGAAATGCCGAACATTTGATTTCTGTACAGAATTGTAACTACATAAAATTGGTTTCAAATATTTTTTTACAATTTCACTTGTGTTTATCGGTGAAAAATTACAGACTTGGATGATGTACTTTACATGAATTCTAACTCAAACTAGTGGAAAACAACAGTAATTAATTCTCTTTGTAATTTTAAACACTGATTTTCACTTACCAAATTCAATCAATTAAATCCAAAGTGTGAAATATTTTCTTGAGCATTAACATAATTATATAAATAATATACTTATAATGAGCAAAATATAATTTATACCCTTTTTCTACACTTTTAAAAATCACCCCAGGATGACAGGTAAAAATATTTACAAAAAGTCTCGTTTTTGAACAAAATAAAGGAACAAAGAAAGGTGACTTGATCACGCTAGTTACGTTAACTAAAACTTTTACAAACAGTTCGTAAGTTGGAAGCTTTCGACCTTATCTTAGGTCTTCATCACGCCAATGGAGGACTAAGATTGTTGCCAGATTCTACATTTGAATTTTTCCTATTTTTGTTGCCAAAACTTAGAATTGATCTCCAGATTAACGGAATAAAATAAAGGAAATTCAGTTCACTAGTTTGTTAAGTCTTTGGGACAAAAGAATTGAAAATTTTGAAGGGTTTCTTTTGCTTAATGTGTAAAAACATCCTGTTGAAGTAACAGGGTTCACTTTAGTTAGTACAGTATCATCTGCGCAATATGTTGGATGTCTGGACCATCAGAAAAGATGGTCTTCTCGGGAGGAAAAAGCTGACTTTCCATTTTTCATGTTTGACAAGAACACATGGCAGCCACCATGCTTCATCATGTTCAGCAGTAATACAACCAGAAGATACAGTGAGAGGTGAATGATAGTTCACAGTGGAATCACTTTCAGATGCAACATGGATCGTTTCATTGTGGCTGAATTAATAAAGCTTGGTAATGATGTCAGATTATGACTTTCACACAACACAGTGAATCTTCTGTGTCCCAGAAATAGCCCATGCATCGTAAAATCTGGGAAGTGATTTTCTTTCATTAAAGTTATGGTCATCACTTGTTGGGTATTCAAAGTGAATGTCAAGAATGGTTTGATTCAAGAACTCAGAGAGGTCCTTTGTGTCATGATCTGATTATTGTAGGGGAATTGGAGATTTTCTTTGGCAACAAGGTGTTTTATAGTACTACCAGGACTGTAGCAAGCTTTTCTTATCTGCGAGGTGAGACTTGAAATTATGCCCCTTCGAGTTCTACTCAAATAGTACTTTATTTTTACTTTCCTACACACCGCCGTTACAAGAAAGTATTATGATCGTTCAAAATTTGCATTTCAGGTTTTTGACATAATTTTAATAAAAATGTAAAAACCCAAAGACCATAGGCTGTAAATTCCAAGTAAAACATAAATATTATGTGAATGCGGACAACACGCCACAGAAATTCAGAACAAAAAACAAACCAGTGCAAAACGAATGAGTATCGGATAATGAACGTAATAATAGGAAGAAGCTTTAGTGGAGAAATTCAGATCAAAGTTAAACACTCTGAGAACTTTCTGTGACAGAGCACAGATGATTCATTAGCTCTTCATCCCAACGAGATGTTTGGAAAGGTCATGGAGGTTAGACATATCAGCACATTGCTTTCTATGCCTCCATTCACTGTTTTGGAAAATTCCCTTCATGGATATGAGATGTTCACACCTCATAGTGTATGTTACGCTGTACCCTGATTAACTATGTGAGACTAACCAAAGCCTTGAAAAAGAAACTGCTGAAGAGTGTAACTTCTTCTTTAAGTTGCAATTTCTATTTTTACATCCCCCAGAGCATGAATTTATGCTCCCGAAAAGACTATTCCCCCCATCCCCCGGAGCTAGGGTCCTGAGTACTTCCTAAGCCATCACATGCACTCTTGCCACGAGATGTTGCAAAGAAATGACATTCAGTTCAAAATCCCGTTTTTGTGGTGACAAAAGTTCAATTTTTTTTTATTATTATTGTGCAGCACTGTGCCATCTGAGAAGTAGAATATTTTTTGGTTGGTTGGTTAGTTGGAGTTTAGTTGCAAAAGGGCCTCAAAGGGCCAAAGAGCACCAAAGCGAATATTTTACAATATGAAGCAGAACAAGCGGTGGAAAAGGCCAATAAAACAACACACTATAAAACAGCAACACCGGTACATACACTGGTGTGAAAAAATTAAGGACGAAAAGGAGAAATTAGCATAACGGACCGAAAGACCACTCAGGAGATAGACTAAGGTCCGGTACGGTAGGGCATGCGCATATGTGCAGCATGACGTGGGGGGAGTGTCTGAAGGGTATAAAGCACACGGGCGGTGTACGCTCAACAATTCGGTGAAAGCTATTGCACTGTGTACATCGGTTTGAACGACGTCGAGTTGCTGCCACCGTGTGATATGGCCAACAGGC
The DNA here is from genome assembly GCA_039090855.1 of Macrothele yani. Classification (NCBI taxonomy): domain Eukaryota; kingdom Metazoa; phylum Arthropoda; class Arachnida; order Araneae; family Macrothelidae; genus Macrothele; species Macrothele yani. The sequence continues at coordinate 65,557,638 of CM077013.1, read as the reverse complement.
AATCCAGTAGACTACATCTGGATGACTTTACCCGAGGTTGCGTCTTTGGGAAGTTGGAAGAAGGTCGAAGTGTGACTAGTGTGTCCGAAGAGTTCGGGATCACTCACAGCATCGTTTCATGAGCTTAGAGAGCATTTTAAACGACAGGAACAGATGTTAGAGAGTTTAGCAGTGGTCGTCCACGAGCAACCACGGCGGCGAACGACCGGTATATTGTCCTACAGGCTAGAAGAGGCAGACAGTGGGAGAAATTACAAGGCACATGCAACAGACAACTGAACGTCTGTTATCGCGTTTTACCATGACCAGGAGGCTGCACAAAGGTGGTTTATTTGCACGACGACCAGTACGGTGTGTGCCATTAACGCCTGCTCATCCGAGACGGCGGTTTCTGTGGTGCCAGGAACACAAGAACTGGACACATCAGCAATGGGGTCAAGTTCTCTTTACAGATGAGAGCCGATTTAGTCTGACGAGCGATTCTGGACGTATACACATCTAGAGAGAGCAGGGAACACGCAATCACACCTCCAACATCAACGAAAGGAACCGGTTTGGAGGTGGCAGAGTTCTCGTTTGGGGTGGTATCATGCTTGGTAGCCACACTGACCTCAACATCTTCCAAGGAGGTTAAGTCACTGGTGTCCGCTATTGTACCGAGGTTCTCCTGCCTCACGTGCATCTGTTTAGAGGTGCTGTGCGTCCTGAGTTCCTTTTCATGGACGACAACAATACACCTCGTCGTACAGTGGCCGTCGCAGAGCTGTTGGAGAGTGAAGATATTCAATGCATGGATTGGCCCGCAAGGTCCCTAGACCTAAATCCAATTGAACATGTGTGGGACCTTTTCGGGAGACGCTTAGCAGCACGCCGCCAGCAACGATTCCGCAGCTACGATTGGCACTACAAGAGAAATGGGCCGCGATGCCTCAACAGCTCCTTGACAACCTCGTCCTCAGCATGGACAGACGTAAATCCTGCAACGCAGTCAGGAGTGATCATATCCCCTACTAAAGACTGGATTTTTCTTGGCAGCCGCCTGCCACATGGACGTTTCTGTCTTCTGTCCAGTTGTGCTCAAAGCTACCTTTTCAACAAAGTGCCTTTGTATTTTTTGGATTCCTTGTTTGGACGGTTTTGCTCAATTGTCCCATATTCTTACATCTTGGGGATCTTACGGTATGATTTGAGTCGATGTGGAGAACTTCTGCACGACGTTACATTCGAAAAACCGTCTCGTCCTTAATTTTTGCATGCCAGTGTATAATCATATGAGTAATGTAACAAAAACAATATAAAATGATAACTTACAAGATAAAATCAGAACGATTAAAAAGATGTAACAATGATGTGGTAAAACATCATATAAACGGTGTAAAAGGCCGATAAAACAACATGCTATAAAACACCACCACCAGTACATAGAATCGTATGATTAATGTAACAAAAACAGTATAAAATCAGAACAATTAAAAAGATATAACAATGATGTGTAAAGCACGATATAAACGGTGCAAAAGGCCGATAAAAGAGAAACAAACTACACAAAACGGGAAAGCAACGGTAACATGAAGAAATGAGAAAACAGAAGGCACCGATAGTTTAAAAGATGACCCAGGGTCACTGGGGCAGAATTGGTAAAAGAAAATGACAAGAGCATTGAGGAATGAAACGACGACACAAACACAAAATATGAACAACAGATAAAGGTACATCACATGTCCCACACATAGTGGTGAGTGAAAAGACAATGTGAAGATGTGCGAGTACAACTTCCTCTCTACGGTTCTGGTGACATGAGGAACTCTAGACACCAAGAACTGGTTTGATACGATGCAGTTTATTGTCCACCTGTTGATCCCAATGACCCTGCCATGTTCACTTGCTATAATCACAGATCAGAAAACCCAAATCCCAGTGAAACAGTGGCAGGGACGTGACGACCAAAGAGGAAGCAGGTCTAGGAGCCGAGAATATTTTTTAAGATTTGGTATGATATTCTGAGGAGTGGGATAAGTTCAGAAAAATTGTATATCAGACAGTCAGCTCTGAAATGTGTAAAAAGCAACAGTATTATATATCAGACAGTCAGAAATGAACACTAAGTTCATGTGATTCAGTTTCATTTCTTCGTGATAGTGCACAACACACGGGTGGATTGTTGCTTGTATACTTGTTCAGTGGTAAGATTGAACTTCACCCTGTAAGATGAAAAAGTAATTTTCGGCAAAATCCCGGGTTATGAAAGTCTCTTGAGCACAATGCTGTCTTTTAAGAAATTACAGAATGATTTCTGCTGTTGTATGATGAACTCATAAGTATTAACTTTTATTAGTTCATCACTAAAATCTTCAATACATTTACCAACTTTTATAAACACAGACTCCAATGTACAGCAATTGGCAAATACCCACTGTTTAACTGATCAACAAACTAATCCTTAAACTTTTGAATCAAAGTATTTTTTAACAGGTGAATTCCAGGGCATCCCATACATTTATTCATATGACTTTCTGGATGTGCTGAAAGTAACCCTTCAAGATCTTATTCTTCTATCACAAAGACTACACAAACTAGTGAAGTGAATTTTGTACTCCTCTGTACAAAACCAAGAAGCCCTTTTGTAAATCTTTTTACTTGTCTCCTTGGGCTATATTTTTTAAAAGTGCCAAAAAAAAAAAAAAAAAAACCTGTGCAATAACATATTCTCTTATGCTCGAGAAACTTCTGTACACTTCAGAATTAACGACTGAGTTTGATAAGTGAAGAATTAATTCCGGTTATTTTCATAACTTTCAACAAGGATTTTTGTGTGTAAGCTGTAACATTTAATTCCGTAATTTTTCTCACTAGTAAACACAAGATAAATCATAAAAATTAACATTTAAAACCAATTTTATGTAGTTATGATTCTGTATGGAAATCAAATGTTGAGCATTTCATTTTTGGTGTATATCACTAAAATCTAGTGTAATGCTTATTTTTTTTAATTAAAATATCCTATTTTCATCCCATTCTGAAGTTTTGCAGATAAACTTATGAAATACCTCAATTAAACATATATTTTTTCAAAAAAATTAAAAATGGTGCTTTTGAGAATTTAAAAAAATCAAAACTTTTAAAATCAGTTAAACATTTTTTTTTCTTTACAATTAGTATGTGCTTGTGTCAAATATAAGCCCTAGACAACTTTCTGTGACTGAAAGTCACAGATTTATGGGCACTTTTGTGTATCAAAGTGCTCCTAAATTTTGAATTTTTCACAATTCCCCCCAAAAAATTGTATAAGAGGATAATCCACATGCATACAAAGAGGAGCCACTGTATTCACAATGTTTCAGTGTGATGTGGATTCACTGTATGTGCCATTTTTTAGCCTTTCTTCTTTGAAGAATTGTGCTCCAGAAACAGCTACAAGACTTACTCAGTAAATGCCAAAGACTACTGAAATCCCATACACTATTTCAAACTGCTGTGTAAAAACATGTCATGCTTGCAAGAACAAAATCTGCTGCACACAGTTATGCTTATGCAGAATGGTGTCAGTTCACATCACATCTCCAGTAAAGAACTTTTTTGTCACCACACTTAATGCAGAAAGACTAATCAGCAGGCACTGCAGCATTGAGTGGCCACCTTGGTCTGCAGATCTGATACCAGTGGATTTCTTGTTGCAGAGTTATTTCAAGTCCAGATTGTACCAGACAAAATCTTCCACAACTGAAGGAAGCCATTTACCACAAGTCTGTTGCACTTGCTTGGACATGCTACATTCTGCAGTTACTGGAGTTGTAATACCTTGTGGTGGACGGCATATTGAATACTTACTGCTGTGATAGTGTCACCAAATTAATGCAACATACATATTTTCAGTCTATTTACAAACTTTTTGGACATTATTGCACTCTGTCGGTGACTATTTGAACTAAAAGCTTTTCCGTTGCCAAACAAAATCCCCCTAGTAGTTGATGCTTTTCATGTAAACTGCACTGTAATACATGCATTTGTTCTTTTGTTTAAAAGTTTTGAAATTTAAATGGACTTTTGTGTCACTCAGTATACAGGGTGGCCAAAAAGTCCCCTAGGGGGTTTCGACTGACAACTGTACAAAAATGAACAGATCTACAGCAATGTGATTTGCAGCATTTGAAAGAGTAAATATTTGAGTTTAATAATCTTACCTTAATACACCTCTACATGTGTGGCTTTGTTGGCACATAACACATCCAGTCGGTATTCAGTTTCTTTCCATGTGCGCTCCAACATGTCAGGATCGATTCTATCAAATACTGCTGTAATGCGCTGTTTGAGCTCCAGAAGGCTGCTTAATCTTTCCCGGTAAACCATGTCCTTGACATAGCCCCAGAGGAAGAAGTCTAAAGGAGTGATATCCGGGGATCGGGGTGGCCAAGGAATGGGACCATCTCTGCCAATCCATCTGTTGGGAAACTCACGGTTCAGGTATTCACGAATGTCAAGTTCCCAATGTGGGAGGGCGCCATCTTGTTGCAGTATGACGTTTGGTTGCAAATCCTGTAGTTGAGGAACCGCAAAGTTCTGAAGCATGTCCAGGTAATTATTCATTTGTGTTGTGGGCTCAGAGAAGAATGGACCAATTACATGATTATGTACGAGGCCACACCAAACATTCACCTTTGGACTGTGTGCGACGTGCTCCCTGACTGAATGTGGGTTTTCACTACCCTATATAAGAACGTTCTGAGTGTTGACTTTCCCGTGCACATAAAAGGTTGCCTTATCCGAGAACATTATACGGCGTAGGAAACTTTCATCAACTTCCAGCCGCTGCAACATATCCCGAGCGAATGCTAAGCGCCGAGGTCCATCGTTCGGTTTAATCTGGTGTAGGAGTTGCACTTTGTATGCAATTAGTTTCAGGCGTTTGTGAAGCCCTCCCATCAATGTGGATTATGGAACATTAAGTTGTAAAGAAGCCCTTCTCGTGGACTTGCTAGGACTGCAAGCAAAAACCTCCTGTACGCTCTGCACACTCACTTCTTTGCCGGTCCAGTAAGCTACCAGTGTCCAAGAATTTCTTCTGCCATGCTCCGATGCTGAAATCACTCAGTGGATCTTTCCCATATGTCCGACGGTAATTTCTTTGTACCGTAATCACTGTCTCAAAAAAAAAAATGCACGCGCATTGCTTTTTCCTGTGGCAACTACATTTTCAGTTGTTTTGCAGTTGGTATCAGTATTTGCGAGCACGTAACACCATCTGTTGGAAAGAGATGGCATTAAAAACTCGAATATTTACTCTTACAAATGCTACAAACCGCATTGCTCTAGATCTGTTCGTTTTTGTACAGTTGTCAATTGAAACCCCTAAGGGACTTTTCGACAACCCTGTATATCCTGCACTGATAGGTGATGTCACTGTTATATGCTGTGGGACATGTCCACTCATGTAGACTAGAATGGTCTGGCCCATGAGTGTACATCAGCTTTTCCCTAGGACACAGTAACTGAACAAATTGAATGAATCCGGTTTTTGTGAAAATTGTTACTCCGAGTTATTTATTTATTTCAGGATGATTATGAAGACCTGTTGTCCACAGTTGTAACTTTCCTGATGAGAACTGCATATGCAAGAAATAAAAATTTCTTGTAGTTTCAGCAATCCAGAAAAATGCCTGATCAACAAACCTACCCTCTTTATTTTTTATAGTTCCAAAATCTGAAGAATTTACTTAACACCGACACACAAATCAACTAATTTAACTGTGCAATGTTATTTTTCAAGGAACTTTGGGGGGGGGGGATATTTTACCATCAAAGAGATCTGTTTCATTAATGATTCCCAACCCATGGCATAATTGATTTGAGTACAGTATGCAAGGCTTCTATATATAATAAACAACAACATGCACATTGTCATATAAAAAAATATATATATACATCAAACATTTTCAGTTTTTTTATTCATCTAAGTTTAGCAAATTTTACTTAGGGGAGATGAAAAAAAAGACTCCATTTAACTCACAATACAGACAACTGTAAATTAGCAACGACTTGTATCATACAATTCCAAAACATAAAATTAAAAGCATGCACAAAAATTTCATATTCCATTTAAATTTTGTGACATGCACACATAACAATTCAAGGTAACATACACATAAATATGCCTAACATTGATTAAAAATCAACAATCATAAAACAGTAATGCATTGTACATAAAATTTGAAACATGAAAACATGTGACTTAAATACACTTTTTTTAACACAGACATTATTACAAAATTCAGATGGTTCCTTTCATTATGTGTATGCATAGATATGGCTTAGCTACTAAAACCATACTGATGTAAAAGGGAAATGATCATGTTGTACAACAGTTAAAACACTTTATTGCTACATCAGTGTACAGCATACTGTAAACTATACAACTGGCAAAACCTAATTCTTTAACAAAACTAATAAATTCTATTGCACCATTTGATCAGTAACATACAAACTTCAACTTTCATATGTAATCAAAATCTAAATGTGATGTAAAAGAAACTAGTTTGTCCTTAATGCCTCTAAATCACTAAGAAAGCCTACATGTATGACCTAGCAGCATACAATCATAATATATACACACACATCAAGTGCATGAGCATAATTTACAAATATACATACATATCCTGAGAAATTTTTGCTTTTAACTGCATAATGTAAATCAAATTTTTTTACAAAAAAAATTAAAACATTTTAGCTGACTAAATTTTTCAAAATTGAGTCTCAACAAAGTCTCCAGCCTCCTGACCAGAGTTTCATCACTAGCCCTTGCAGAAGTTGCAACATTTTCTTTGGCAAACAACAGATCTGGAAATGTTTTATGAGACGTCCCCAGTGTTTTATATAATCTGTGCTAGATGTTAAGGGCAGTAAATGCAATCACAGTTAAGCAAAATTACACAGAAATTCTTAAAAATGACCATTTGTTATTGTATTGTGCTTTTTTTTTTTTTTTTTTAATCTAAATCACTTGTACAACCTTAATTTATATGTAATTTTATTGGGTATGCTTCCTTTACATTCTATGTTTATTACAGCCACAAGTCAGAGTTAATTTTTAGTCTTTGGATTAAATCATTTATTAGGAGAAATGTTTTACGATTTGTAGCATTCAAATTTAGTCACTACATGACACAAACTCAATAACTTTCTTTCATACTTTGAGCCCTCAAGAGTTCTGAGTCTTTTATTAGAAAAACACTTACTTTTGGCTTTACTCAGTTACATTCAACTGAAGAATTCACTATCCTTTTTCTCAGATTTTTTTTTTCAGATGTTTCTGGAGTCCATCAAAGTTCATTCTCAATGCATTGAATAATGTTAAAGCTTGTTGATACTGAATGCAATCAGTGTCGCCAAGCTTTAAGAAGTAGCCCCAAATAAGAGTGCAAAATCATAGGCTAAAAGCTTCCAAATGTAAAGGTCAACTTTTCTATGTCAAACACAGAAAGCTGACCTTATATGAGGTATCCCACTATACTTTAGTGGGTATGCAAAATTTCATTTGAAATACTCCTCGGGGATTTGGGATACTAATGCTCCATGTGTTGGCTTCTCCTAACATAATAATTTTGGTTGTAATTGTGTACATAATGCCATCATCCCAAGCAACAAAGCAGCTCATTTATCTGTAAGCTTATACAACACCAAAGTTCTATTTCATTAATATATATGGGCTGGTCATGTTCCCAGAAAACCGGACCACCGATGGACAACCAAAATTCTAGATTGGGTTCCAGGAGACACAAGAAAAGACCCAAAGGAAAACCACATGGGAGATGGATAAAATTCGAAAGCATGCGGGAGTGACATGGAGGAGACTGGTGCAAGATAGACCATTGTGGAAGCAACTTGGGGAGACCTTCTCCAGCAGTGGATTGATAATGGCTGATGATATACACTGAAGATCCAGAAAAACTGGTACAGATGAGCTTATGCAAAATACATAGCAACATCACCTATGCGCATACTCTGTTGTGTCCGCCAGTGCGTATATAAAGCGATAGACATCCTTGCCAGCTATCAGAGCTGTTTACGGTATGAGAATGACAAGTAATAACAATTTACTGTGGAATTAACTTTTTTACGGGTCTTATAGAGGTTATTATTCAAAAAAGTTGCAGGACATGAACGGGTGTACCTTGTCAGAAACTTTTTTAATAATAACCTCTATAAGACCCGTAAAAAAGTTAATTCCACAGTACAATATGAATAGAGGTGCCATAAATTCATTTACAACTAGGATAACAATTTAAGCGATTTTCAACGCAGTGTCATAGTTGGCGCTCGTGAGATGGGCCATAGTATTTCGGAGGTAGAACCGAAGTACGGATTTTCCCAGACGACCATTGCAAGGGTGTACCATGACTACAAGAATTCCAGCAAAACCTCCAACCTACGATACCAGTGTGGCCGTAAAAAGACATTGGGTGAACGTGACCATCGTAGGCTGACAAGAATCGTTTCACACGATAGGCGTGCAACAGTCTTGCAGGTATCGGAATTCAATGCTGGAGCTTCAACAAGCATCAGCGTCCGGACTGTGCAACATACCCTGTACGATATGGGCTTTGGGAGCCGACGCCCAACTCGAGTCCCCTTGATGGGTGCACAACACAGAGCTAGCACCTCGCTTAGGCACAGCAACACCACCACAGGACACTTGATGACTGGAAACAAGTAGCCTGGTCTAACGAGTCGCATTTCCAACTGTATCGGGCAGATGGAAAGATTCGTGTGTGGTGCAAACCCCATGAAGCCATGGATCCCACCAGTCAACAGGGAACTGTATCGTCTGGTGGGGTGTCCGTACTGGTATGGGGTGTTTTTAGCTGAACTTCACTGGGGCCCCTGGTATGTCTACAAACGTCTGTGACTGGCCAACGCTATGTGTGCATTCTTTCTGACGAGGTACACTCGTTCATGTCCTGCATTCATGCTGATGGGTTGGGCCTGTTCCAACAGGACAATGCACCTCCACACAAGTGGTTAGAGGAGCATTCATCTAAGTTTGGGGTGTGGGTGTTGTCATTCCCACTCAAGTCCCCAGATCTGAACGTGATAGAACACATTTGGGATGCCATGCAACGCGCTATCGAACACAGGAATTCAAGACCTCGGAATACACCCGAATTGTGGAAAGCTCTGCAGGAAGTATGGTGTGCATTGCCTACAGCATATTTCCAGAAGCTAGTGGAGTCCATGCCCCGCCGTATTTCTGTAGTCCTGCGCTCCCGTGTATTAGACTGGTGTACCAGTTTTTCGGGCACTTCAGTGTATATATACAGTGTAACCTCGAATCTCAGAGGAACACAAAAAAATTCAAGAAAAAGAGTTTTCGACATACCAAGGATTCTATTTAAAATAGAGCTTTTCAGAGCAATAATACATTCAACATTATAGTTTACAAATTTGTACGTATACAACATACCTTAACAAAAATAATCAGTCAATAAAGTCAGGTGCCTGGCTAAGTCTTTCTGCGACTGTACAACTTTCTCTAAGGCAGCAATTGAGGCAAATGATTCGGGACCTATATTTTCCGAGGATTACAGAAAAGTAAGCAACGTATTAACAGCTTTTTCTGCTTCCTTCACAGTCACTTTTTGGCATTCTCCCTGCTGTTCCACTTCATCATCTTATTCGTCTGATGCTGCTTTTACATCTGCTACAATCTTTGCATCCGTTAAAGTACTCAATGTTTGAAGGGAAGAGTCAACTTCCAAGAAATCATAAAATGAAATGGCAAGATTTAGATTGTTTGATGACCATCCACTATTCCAAATTTACGCTATCTCAGTCTTGAGCTTCGACTACATTTAAAGCGGCAGTCTGCTTTTGTTCCTCATTATTGCTTTTTTCTCCAAATTCTGCTTTGATTAAACAATTTATTTTTTTCCTTAGTAACATTTCTCCAAGAGAAGTCAGCCATCCTCATTGCATTCAAGACATTGATGGTAGGGAGGGCTTTACCTTCACCAATAATGTCTACAAGTTTCCTAACCAGCTGCTGCCTGTATCTTACTTTGAAGCTATGAATGATACCTTGATCGAGAGGTTGTAACTTTGATGTCGTGTTAGGAGGCAAAAATTTCACAGTGGTATTTTTTAGACTTGGAATATTGGAGTTAGCATTACGGTTATCAATAAGAAAGAGAATCTTTTTTTCACAGCCATAGCTTTGTCAATTCCCTTTACCCAATCACCAAAAATTTTGCTTCTGATCCAGGCTCTCCTGTTTGCTTAGTATATCATGGGAAATGATTTAACCTTAGTGAAACACCTGGGTTTTTGCTTGCACAATCATTAACAGTGGAAGTTTTTCACTGCCACTTTGATTTGCTGCTAAGAGTAGTCACATATAGTTTGCTTTGTTTACCACTACAGCACTCCTCTCCCTTGAATGTAGCTGTTTTTTCTGGCAAACATTGGAAAAATAACCGTTTCATCGGCATTAAACACATCATCTGACTATCTTTGTAAAAGAGAAGGAAGCTCTTTGAACCATTCTTCACAGACACTTAGGTTAACCGACGCACTTTTGCCACAAATTTTCCTAAAGACAATACTCTGTCTGTTTTTGAAGTTTTCCAGTCACCCGTTGGTAGCTCTGAAATCACTGCAGCCAAGCTCCTTTGCAAAGTCCTTGGCTTTCTGCTGCAACTGTGATCTGTTGACAGGAAATCGTTGATTGCGGCATTGCACAAACCACTTCTGCACACACTTTTTCACTTTGGGGTATGTCGATTTTCGAATTTTCTTCACTTTTTTTCTTGTTTTTATCATAGTTTCTCTACTTTTTAAGATCATTGATTTACTCGAAGGTATTCCAAACTTTGCAGCAATTTCGCTTTTCTTCATTGTTGTGTTTTAGTCCAAAAATTTCAAGATTTTTACTTTTTGTTCAATTGGAAGCATGTTTAACTTTCGTTTTACTCCTGCCATTGTCATGTTTTAATGTTACAATCACTTAGGGTGGCCACTGACTACACTCAAGAACATCCAGGAATGTCTTACTGTGCCCATGGACTTTGCAAACTGAAACAATTTCCATGAACAAACAGGAAAGGAAAACTAATACTGTTCTCGTCACATGGTCTCCTATTCACAGGAAGTGGGTGAAACCAGAGACGGCTCCAAGTGGAACTGGTTCCGAGCAGTCCGAGTTACATCACGCTCCCTATTCATGCCCCAAGAAAGATTTGCTTGGTCAGGGAATAACCCCCACCCCTGAAGGGAATACTTCGGATGCATTCCTTTCAGATTCTAACAAAAGACCCTCATTCCCCTAAAACAGATGAACGATGAACACAAAGACATCTGAACACCTGTTTGCAAACCCCTTGCATTTCTTTGGCACAGGAGTCTCTAATAATTCGAGATAGCAAGGGTTTTGAAGAAAATGCTTCGAGATAACTATGAAAAATATACTGACTTAATGCCTGAAGTGAAGGGGGGAAAACATTTTTTCGAGAAAAGAGGGTCAAAATATCGTGGCGCGTGTGTGTGTGTGTGTTCGAGATATATATATATACACACAGATGATTATATTAGCAGGGATGCCTTGCAGTTTCACAAGTAAAGTGAAGTCTCAAAGCTTAGAAGTTAATATGCGACTACGTAATTTGGACAGATCCAATTTAGTTTTTATCATGAGCCAAAAAATGTAATTTTTAAAAATCTATACTGATGCCCACTGTAGCTTTTTATCATTTATGGTAGAGGGGAGGGGGTGTCATTATACTTGTATCTCATAAGATATGTCTGAAGATGGGAACACAGTGTTCCTGAAAGGTCTTACGGGAGTGTAAATATGTTTTTAACTCTTGAAGTTTTAGTGCTACAGAGTTAGCTGTACTTACTGCTTCAAGTTGATTATGTGTGTGACAGTTTTTGTATATATTTCATCAGTTTTAATGCAACATTTATCTTTTATACAATCATATATTGATTTTAGTTTTGCTCACAACGATTTGTTTGTGAAGTATAGTGTGTCTTGTGTATTTATGAAGTTACCCAAAAAAACTTGGAATGGAAGAAAATCATCTTGCCTTTCTTAAGAACTGCAGGGAATTGGGTGTGTTACCGAAGTTTTTAAGAATTTCTACCCTTCCTTGATCTAAACAGGATTACAAAATATTACAAGTTGCGGAGTCAAAAAGACTCACAACGGAGATTAGAAAAAAGTATGGATTAATATCTTTTCTGCATTGAAGAGTTTATAGTGAATACTTAATGGTGACAAAACAACTGCACCCCATATGTTTAGATTGCCTAATGACCATAGTACATGCTACTATTATGACTCAGTCTCTCAAGACTCAACAGATTCATATAAAAACTTACTGGATTGGTCTCAGATCAAGTGGATAGTGTCGACTCGTCTACATCATATTCATCGGGATTTAATGTAATGAATCACCCTGTTCCGTATCTGATTATGAGCAGTGTGGTATTAAACCCTATTAGAGAAAAAGCCTTGTCTAGGGGGTTTGAAATATGTCTACATACAGTCTCGACCTAATTACTTCAGATTTATTCCTCAGGTATAGAACGTGGTTTCTACTTTGCCCTCGTCGGAATGTGAAGCAGCCCAATATTCTGTTCTGAAGTCATTAAGAAAACACCATCATGTTCCGGACGTCGATCGAACGTTATGCGAAGAACATGATCAATTGCAGAAGCTTAGGGATAATCCAGATATTGCTCTTGTCTGTTCTGACAAAACCAACCAAATAGTTATTATTGATCGGTCTGTGTATCGTGACAAGATATTAGTAGCTATAGATAAAATACCTCATTCAATTATTCAAAGAAATCCAACCAGAGCTACAATAGCTGCACTTAGCTGCTTAAAAAATCATATTAGTTTTCCAGCTACTTTGCAGGACTCCTTTCTTCCAGCCATTGGCAGTCGTGTACCTACTCTTTTTGGACAAATTAAAACGCATAAACAGGACTTCCCGATTCAACCTTTGGTGTTGTGTCATGTTAACCCGTCCAGAGGTTTGGAAAGAGCCCTTGCCAGATATCTAAAACCTTTAGTAATTCTTCCAGGTATTCGGTTACTAGTTCTGAACAAGTTCTGGCACGAATTCACTTTTGCCGGTCCCAATGTATTCCATTTATTACCCTCTCATTAGACGTTGGTTTAGCTTTTTACAAGCAAATCCCTGGATCAAGTTCACCTTATCATTGAAACCAGACTTCGTGCCCAAAATGTAGACAAGAGTGCAATTGCAGCTATCCTCAGTGCATTTAAGTTGATTCAGAAGTGAACGTATTTCAAGCTTAATGGTGTAATTTACAGACAAGAGGGTGGAGCTCCTATGGGCTCTCTGCTGTCACCAGTAATACCCGAGATCCTTATGTAACATATCAAAGATAACGTTCTTTCCACCGACCCGGAGACACGGTTGACATATATCAGGTATGTGGATGATATTTTAATGTTTTGGCCATATACTTTAGATCAGTTGTCTCAATTCATGGAACACCTCTTCCCAATGTGCCTCTATCTAGTTCACATCAAAAGTTGAGGTCAATTATACTCTTCCTTTTCTAGACTTTCAGTTGGTCAGACACCCGGTTCATCAGACTGTACAGTACTCAGTATATAGGAAACCAATGGCCATTCCATCATTAATTCCTGCTAACTCGGCCCATCCGTATAGCTATAAACTGTCTGGTACATGCATTTTAGTTAAAAGAGTTATATCTCATTCCTCGAGTAGAAGTCTTCGACTTATTGAACTTAAAAAGATAAAAGAAATAGCTAGTTTCTTTGGTTACAAGGTTAGTATTGTAGACCACCTTTTTCGAGTTTGATGGGACAACAGTCATCTACATTGCAACATAATCAAACACATCGCAGATTTGTGGGTTCTATTGACTATTATCCGGCTCCAGTGGCAGTGCTAAAGAATATATGTAGACGATTTGGCTTAGATGTTGGTGGTCAAGAAACATTTTTACCTCAATAAAGAAAGATAGGGATAGTATAAGTTTACATGAACAACATTATGTTTATAGTATCTCTTTGTGCTCCATGCACGGTTCCGTACAACCCAAACAGTATATAGGATCCATGAAACGAGCATTGCATTTTTGTCTATCTGAAGATAAATATACAGTGAAAAATGGTGCTGTGGACACTGCTTTGGCATGCCTGACCTATGATAAGAAGTTTTATCCTGATTGGAACAAGCGAGTATTCTGTCTATGCTCTTTTTGGACAACTGACATTCCATCATTACTGTTAGCTGAAAGCATGAGTATTTATGCCAATAGGGTTTCATGCTGTAATGATACATGTCCATGTGATATACCTGCATCCTGGAAACAGCCCATTCAAGTTTTGACTACCCAGTCTGATGTTAGTACTTATGTGCATTGATTTGTGCTTCTGTGTGTTTAGTGACAGTATTCTTACCTGTACCATATTCATGTAATTTTGGATCTTTATTTTACGACAAGGAGTAGTGGGTGGTTGCAATGATCCACCTAATAAAAAAATTTTGGTTTCACCTACTGTATAATTCACTTCAATGACAAGCTGTTGACTTCTTACGCTTATGACTAGTTCACTGGTGCACATCATTAACGTAACTTCTAGTGTATATATATAGACTCGCTGAGGCGCAGGATCTGTCTGAAGATGGGAACATGTTGTTCCCGAAAGGTTTTACGCGAGTGTAAATATATTTTTAACTCTTAAAGTTTTCAGTACTATGAAGTTAGCTGTACTTGCTGCTTCGAGTTGATTACATGTGTAACGGTTTTTGTATATAGTTCATCAGTTTTAACAGCATGTTTATCATCTTTTATATTAGTATGAACTTATCTGGTAACACACATTTTGAGATAAAAAAAAGAAAAGAAAAGAAGATAGCTATAAATATTTTTTTAATAAACTTTGAAACAGTGAACTTTTAAAATTAACTTTAAAAGATTACTTTTTCTTTAACTACAGTATTCTCACATTTTTGTGCCTTGTCACTGCCTGCAGTCCCTGGAGGAACTCACAGATACGGGCTTTTGAGCTCACAAGCAGCTCCTCTGCAAGATAACAGAAGAGGGGGAAGCTTGGGATTTTTTTTTTTTTTTTTTTTTTAGGGAAGTGTCATGGGCTCAAAATACACTTTAACACAAAAATCAAGTGGTGATGCCTGTGTTCAAAGCTGAAAGGAAGCTAATCTGAGGCAAAGTGCCATATGATGGAAGATAACTTTGTGTCTCACACTGGTTTAACCTAATTCGTCAGTGATGGCAAGAAGTCCACATGACACAGCTCTCCCCCACCCATCCATAACCCCAACATTTTAAGCTTATTTATTGTTTGTGTGTGTGTGTGTGTGTTTCTACTGCTTAGTACTAAGAGATCACCCATGTGTTTAAATTTATAGATTAAAATACAGAGTATCACTTACAAAGTGTTCAAAAAAAAAAAAAGCCCTAATCCTATATTAAATGGACCTACTTAACATATGTTAAAAAATAGAGCCCAACATAGACATGAGAAGCCCCTAACCCTACCTGCAAATCTGGGCCCTTACATTTCATGGAACCATACAGAACAGTATACTTTTGTTCGACACAATAAACTTTGAAGAAATTTGGGGGCTCCCCAAATCAGGGCTTGGGCCCTATATAAGCATGTGCCTAAATCAAGCCCTGCCTGGACCTGAAACTAAACTTAAACAAGAAAGATTACACCAAATTTTTGGGTGTAATGAGCACGTCTTTTGAACCTGTTCTGAAGTGAACTGAATTTAGTAAAGCTATTCAAAGTCAATGAAACCAGTTGGAAGACTAGTATCTGACTGAAAAAAAAAAGTTTTTCCAATCGGATTTTTAATCCTGCAGATGTTGCTGTAAATGGAATCATGAGCTTATGCCCTTTGGTTGCAGACTTGTGCATTTAGAAAAACTTGAAATTATACGAGAACATTTCGCAGCGAAAACGCTTTCCAACAAAGAAAGAATTTTTCAAATCAGACTCTTAGAAGCAGAAATATCGACAAATATAAGATGCATCTACACCCTCTGGCAGGAAAAACATGCATTATTTTAATAAAGTAATCTCAAAAGGTTTTTCGATGTGAGTGGTGTCGGTTCAGGAAAGAATTGTTTTCAGTAGAGTTTCTAGGAGCTCAGATTTTGCTGCAAATACATCAGAAACAGAATTTAACACTTATGCCCCTGGTGGCCAAACCATTCTTTACCAAATATTAGAAATTATATGAAAAACATTTCCCCATTAGGAGCTGTATGCAATACAGGAAGAATTTTTCAAATCGGAGCTTTAGAAGCAAAAATATTGGGGAAAACGCAATTTAGCTTAACACACCCTAGTGGAAAGTCTATGGAATTACTTGAAAATTTTGAAATTATCAGAAAAAATTTTGCACCGGAAACGCTATCCTACAGAGAAGGAATTTTTTAAATTAGACTCTTAAAAGTAGAGATATTGACAAAAATAAGATATATATATATACACCCCTTGGCAGAAAGCTATGCATTATTTTAAGAAGAAAATATTCTGAAAAGGTTTATCGACATGAGTAGTATCGGTCCACAAACGAATTTTTTTCAATCGAGATTTTAGAAGCTCAGATTTTGCTGCAAATACGTCAGAAGCAGAAATTAAGACTTGCGCCTCCCGGTGGCCAAACCATTTTTTTAACCAGAAATTAGAAATTATATGCAAAATATCCCCCCCCCCCCCCGGAGCTGTATTCAGTGCAGAAAGAATTTTTCAAATAGGAGTTTTAGAAGCAGAGATATCGGGGGAAACACAATTTACCTTTACACTCCCTAGTGAAAGGTCTATGAATTAATTAAAAAATTTGGAATTATATGAAAAACATATCGCACTGGAAACTATCCAATAAAGAAGAAATTTTTCAAATCGGGCCATTCGAAGCAGAGAGACTGATAAAAATAAGATATATATCTACGTCCCCTGGCGGAAAAACCATGCAATATTTTAAGAAGAAAATATTCCGAAAAGGTTTATCAACACGAGTGGAATCGGTCCACAACAATTTTTTTCAATCGAGATTTTAGAAGCTCAGATTTTGTGGCAAATACATCAGAAGCAGAAAGTAACACGTCACCTGGTGGCCAAACCATTCTTTACCAAAAATTAGAAATTATATGCAAAATATTTTACATCAGGAGTTGTATCAGCTAAAGAAAAAACTTTTCAATTCGGAGTTTTAGAAATAGACATATCGGGGAAAACACACTTTACTTTTACGCCCCCTAGTGGAAAATCTATGCATAACTTGAAAAAGTGACTATAACTAAAATAGTCTTCAACATAAATGGAATCGAAAAGTAAAAGAATTTTTTCAATCGGATGCTTAGAAGCAAATATATGGAATAAAATGTATTTTGAATTTGATATTATCTACATTTATGCCCTCTAGTGGCAAAATTGTGCATCGTAAAAAAAATGAAACAAAGGATCTTCATTTGCATATTTCAAGCTTCCCAATGGAAAAAGAATTTTTCAGATTGGACTAATACTTGCAGAGATATGGTGGCCACAGACAGACATACGTACAAACCAACATAAGCATGATTTTTTTTTACAAAAGACATGCTAAAAACAACAACAACAAAAAGATTCAGTTTATGACAAAATATATAGATTTTTATAACCACAATTAACTTTTGTAGATAAATGTCACTTGCTCTGTCACACTTATCTTCTACCACCATCATTAATGTTACTGTTAAGGCAAACTGGTTGTTATCCATTTGGCATATGAGCATTGTCCTTACCCCAGATACCCAAGTGCAGCAGGTTTGATAAGAAATGATTGGATGTGAAGCACTTTCACAGTTTTTCACCTCCCTTTCCTTCCTGAAAGCCTGGTCATAATGTGAAGGTCTTTTACCCATTAAGAGGAAGAGTTTTACAATTACAGAAACAATGCTGACAATTCCTATTTACTGCATCTACAATGCTTTCATTTCCATTGTTATTAGATATAAGTTGCACAGATGAGTCAGACTGTATTAAAAATAAATAGTTTGCTAACATCCTTCTCCTGTCTTATCTTAAAAAAAAAAAAAAAAGTATACAATGTACCATAGGTGGTAGAATCACCCAGTCAATACCTTTTACCTTTTTTTTTTCTCTAAATGCATGCATTTTTCATACAGCAATACATACAGCAGTATTTTGTTTGTGCATGTGTACTAAGTGAATCATGTAGATTAGAAGGTGCTAAGCATTTCAGAGATATTTTGGAATTGATGTTCAAAAACTTCTGTAATGCTGTAAAACATCCACGTCTAGATTTTCCCAAGTCAAGATAAGAGCAGAGCTCAAGTAGGGAGGGCCGGTGGGATGTAGGGCTAGTGATCAAATGTCTTCTTTTATTTTAATTTCAACCAAACTACAGTCACAGAGCAAAATAAAATAGTAATTGTTGTCTCAAAATATTTAAATTTTTTTACTGAGTTCTTTAGTAAGCCAGGAATCCCAATGCAGTTAATGAAGTCAGTGACATCATATTTTCTCTTGAGACCTACTTTCTATTTCTTTTCTCTTTTTCTTTAACACCAGCAAACCATTTCTATTGTTCACCACGCCAAACCTGTATGAACTGAATATGAAGCAGAACCCTGTAGAACTAGGTACAATAATTACTGCAATGAAATAAAAATAAAATGCTAATAAACTAATCATCATCATTACTACTATGTCTTATTGATATATTATGATTTGAAATTTCAGGCCCAGTCAAGGAATTTCACTTTCCACTGCTCCTGCAATGTATTCTGCTACTATTGGCAGAAATTGAAATTTTATTTCAACTGAAAAATATTGTCCCCTAAAGTTCCTTATAATAAAACTGGTGGTATCTTAACTATAAGGAGGAAGTGGGGCTGGTCCTCAAAAATTCCATATAGTGCACTTACTTGCAGCTTTTAAACTCAGAGCAGCATTATTCCTGAGAAACAAAACAAGAAAATGAATGAAACTGCAGGGTTATACTTGGTGCTGCTGCTTTCTAAAAAAAAATATGGTATTAATACAATTAAATGAGGGAACCTTTCATTTTTTGTGTAGCTGCACAAGGCATTTGTGGGGTGAATAAATATACAGAATTATGTTACACTCCTATTTTTAATAATGTTATTCTGAAAGTACAACTGACTGAATACCTCCCACCAGAACTATATTCATAAATGCAATTTAAAACACACTGGCCCAATAGCTTCTTCTAATTGTTTACCTATATCTGTAATAATTCATTAGGGAACAGTTGAAATATCAGGGCAGAAAAATCCCTGCAATTGAATAAAAAAACTGATGAAACCAGATAAAACTAAGTCGAACTCAGTGAGTAAGCTGAACTGAGCACCGTTTCTTATTTATGCTTTTTCACCAAGAGCCGAGTCTTCCACAAAGGAGTATTTGGGACACAAAGCCATCAAGCACCTTTTGCCATAGTAAGCTTGTAATTTGTTGGGTTCTAAAAGACAATTAGGAGTGATTTCGTGTGTGAGGGCAGTGTGTCCCACTTGCTTCTTTGTAGAAGACTTGTCCCCTTGTGAAAGAGGCATCAATAGGAAATGGCACCAAATAAAGATCATCATACTCACTAAGCTCTACTTAATCATTTTTCTAGCATCACCAGTGTTTTAATTGAATGCTTAAACAATTTGGAATAAATTTCAGCATAACCTTCAACTTAATCAAATTTTAGGAACAGATAGCATATCTTACATTATCAGCACACAAGATCCTGGTCCTCATCATTAATATCTTTTCCTTCATTACTTGCTTGCTCATTAGTCCCTAGATTTTTCATTTAACACTGTCTTCAAACTATCTCTATATATGGATTGTGCAACAGAAACCCACCAGGTGCATGTAAATCATGAGTATTACACATCATACAATCCCAAGAACAGCTGTAAAGTGGAGATACAAGTTCTATATAGGCACTGAATCAGCATTAGTGAGGTTGTTAAACAGAGTGACATATGGTAGCATTGAAAGCATTGCTTATATCATTCTAAACCCATCCAAGACTGATCAGTGAGTAGAAATTTAATTTTTGAATGCAGAGGGGACAGAAACCAGCTGAAAATCGTCAGTGAATGCAGTCCGTGTATGGTGATGCCTTTGCACTAAAAACAATGGTAAAAGACTGGCATAGACAGTTTTGTACTTAAACAAAATCAACAACGGGTTTGCCACAGCATGGCCTTGCATCGATTGCAAAGACAGAACTGTTGCAGCTGTGGAAAAAGTTATGCAAGAGGACTGTCATGTGCCCATTAAAGCTATAGCAACGAAGGTTTAGGCGTACTGCATTCCATTATTCACATGCTGTGATTCAATAAAGTTTGCTGTCCTCAAGTACCATGATTACTCAGTGCAAGTTAAAAGCAATTAGATTATTCACAACAATTTGAATTGCATACTGAATTGCTTGTAGTTTACTGGTCACCATGTAACATCAATATTTGTACATTATTCAGAAATTGGGAGATACAGACTCAATTCCCACTCCAGATTGGCATGATTTTCAAGTTTTCTGATGGGATGTTACATAGTGACCAGTGAACTACAAGCAATTCAGCATACAATTCTGATTGCTATGAACAATCTAGTGAATTTCTCATATATTTATGACTAATATTTCTTCCTTAAGTCAAAAAACAATGTGCAAGGAGCTAGCCTTGCAGTATCATCATGCAGACAGAAATGGCTTACAACACATGATTCAGAATGGTAGCTAGTATTGTAACCTGACGTCACCACCATGAACCTGAATCCAAACAATAGAGCTTACCATGGAGACATCCGACGTTAGCACAAAAAAATTCAAAAACTGCCAACTGTATTCCAGGAGAGCATGCTGACCTTTTCTGATCACCAGGCCCTTCTGCTCATGGAATTTAATGTGTCAGGAATATTCATTGATGCCCAGGGAAGTTGACTCACCAAAAGATAATGCCTGCCCCCATGTGGCAAACATAAGCAAAACAAAGCTTCAGCACATGCACTGGGACATCCTAGAGTGTACTGTGTACAGTATGGTTCCCTCCTGTGACATCTTTGAACCACTGAAAAGTCTTCAGGGGTTGCAGGTTCAGTTCAGATGCTGAAGTACAAGTAGCTGTGCACAACTTTTTCCACCTGCAGTCTTTGGAATTCTTCAAGCAAAATCTTCATTGCTTAGTAAATCAGTGGGATGCATGTGTCAATGCAGATGGCGATTATGTTTGACTGAGTTCAATAAAAAGTCCCTCACCCCAAGCATGTTTCTATTGAACAATCCAAATATCTTCCACTGATGCAAAATGTTACTCAGATTTGTCAAATAATCCATTCTTTCTACTTTTTCTTCTGCAGTTAAACTTCAAAATGATTTTAGCATTTTTTGAAAGTTCTTTTCCACATAATTAAAAAAATATTTACACATGCCTTCCTTTTTGCATCTGTAGTACATGTAATACACCACTTTGTATTTAAACATGATCTTTCATAATTTTCCTTGCCATCGTGTAATCTACACCTCCTATAACCATTTTTCTTGATTTCTTTACTCATTGTACAATAACGTCTGACTTTCCATTCTAATAATTAATGGCTTTATGGCTTCCTCTAGCTACTTTCAGTACCATAAATACTCAATAGGAATTATAGAGGATAAATTTATTAAGGTACATTACCTCTCAAATTTTAGATCTATAATTTGAGAGGAATGTACCTTAATAAATTTATCCTCTATAATTCCTGTTAAGTATTTATGGCACTGTCTGACTTTCCTATTTTTAAATACTGCTGAATCGCATGCTTTCCTTATTACCTCAATAACCCATTCTTCACACCTGTTTCACTCAATCCCAATACTTTCACCAAATGTGGTTTCAATTCTATTATAATAACCTTCAACAGTTTGCTTCTGGAAGTTGTGCCATATTTCTACATTATTCAGTATACGAGCCACGATTCATCTCAATATTTTTTTTGGTTTCTTATGTAACTAACAACTGATTTTTGGAGTAAATGCTACATGATTACAGTTTATTTCTAACCCACGGGAACTCTAGCATCTTTCATAATGTTCTGCAGAGACTATTCACTATAACAGACATGTCTTTTTTTTTACTTTTTGTCTTTTCTTCAGTGATGTAGTACTAAGAAAAAGAAGCGACTTAGCACTAAATGGATTAGATAAAAAAAAAATGGGAAAGAAGGCCCTCAAAATTTTCAAAAGCTTATGAAAGTTGTTTTTATCAAAATTGCTTAAATTAGGCAAATTAAAACAAAGAAAAATGTAATGTGGGAGTTACATGTTAAGAATGTCATTTTTAAAAAAATTCTTTAAGAAATGAAGTGCTTTAAGGATGAATGTCATTCTAAATGATTTTAGATATTTCGTGTCAATAATAGACACACTGGCCACTGAATTAGAAACGTATGCAGATGTACATAAATGTCACTTATACAGTACATATGCAAATTATGTGGTCATGTGCATCACTGTGTGATCTAGGCAACTATTCAAGACTGCAGCTCATCAGTTATTGTCAGTAGTGTTGATCACAGGATAAAAACAAAGGATCTTCCAGAGTTCAATAAAGGGTGTATTGTGGGTACCTGTCTGGCTAGAGTGACAATTTTGAAAACAGCAGAGCTGTCTGGTTTGATCATGGGTATTTAATCAGTGGAAAAAGAACCCATGTTGCTTGTCTAAGAGGTGTAACTATGGCACAACGACAATCTGTCAGGAACGAGATTGCAGTCATCTGAGAAGGCTTGTATGGAAGAAACAGGACTTCCTGTAAGCAGCAATTGACCAAAGCATTCAATGAAGGCTGTTCCCGACTCATATCTCAGTGAACTATAAGCAGAGAATTGAAGAGCGTCAGGAATGGCAGTCACGCGCCCATAGGCATAGCCATGGAGGGGTCAAAACCCAAGGACCCCCCATGGCTATGGGGTCAAAACCCAAGGACCCCCCTTCAGGGGAGATTTACCACGAATTTAAAGGGATATATATGTATATATGAGGATTTCACCAATGAACCAAACCTATGCCCTCCGCCCCTTAAGAAATTTTTGGCTATGCTACTGCACAAGCTTATACAGAAACCATTGATTTCTTCAAAGAACCTGAAGTTCATCTACAGTGGCATCAGGAACACAGTGATTGAACACTGGGATAGAGCCATGGTCTGACGAGTCACGCCACATCTTATTCTATACTGGCAGTAGGCAGAGAGTTTGGCAGGAGGTCCATGAAACAATGGACCAAGCTTGTCTTGTAAACACAATAAAGGGTTTTCTGGAGGTGGTGTCATAGAGTGGTCCCCTGATATTGCTGGAAGGTTGGATGTCTTTCCAGAATTATCTGAACATTGTTGCCAATGTTTGCCAATCAAGACCATCCTGCAATGATGATTTCTTATCCCGCAGGTAACGGCTGTTTGGTTGGTTGGTTGATTTTTTATGGCGCAAGGGCCATGTTTGGCCAAAGAGCGCCAGGCACAAGGCAAACAAACAAGTGTTAAAAATGGGGTATAAAGCTTAAAATCTGGCTGATTCAGTAAAAGTGAAAAATGAAAATGATGGAAGAGCTAAAATCTAGATACGTTTAAAAAAGTCAATTTGTTTTAAAAATGAAAAGACAGCGACTGCATTGCAGTGGTCATCTAGGAGCCGCTGCAGCGTAGCGGCATCCTCGGTCAACAAATGAGAATGAAAGAAGTGAAAACGTAAATCACAAAAACGAACACAGCTACACAGAAGGTGAGTGATGGTGAGTCTGCAATTGCATGCTTCACACATCGGCGCAGAGTCACCACACAGTAAAAAGCAGCGAGTGAAACGACAATGCGCAATGTGGAGATGCGCAAGCACAACTTCCTCCCTGCGGTTTTGCCGAAATGAGGATTTCAGATTCCGAGAATAGGTTTAATATGATGCAGTTTATTTTCCACCTGTTGGTCCCACAGACCCTGCCACGTTCGCTTGATATGATCGTGAACAAGAAAGCGGAAATCCCGGTGAAACAGTGGCAAGGGTGTAACGACCAAAGAGAAAGCAGATCTAGCAGCCGCATCAGCACACTCATTACCCGAGAATCCAACATGACCAGGAATCCAGCAAAAGTGAACCTGAAAACCAGCCTCGAGCAAACGACGAAGCAACTGTCTCACATCCAAGAGAAAAGCCTGGTCACAGCAATCCGCAGATGACAAAGACTGCAAGACACTTAAAGAATCCGTATAGACCATAGCACGATGATGAGCACTTGACAGAACATGGAGAAGGGGAGATACACAGCATGCATCTCCGCCGAAAACACCGTGGCCTTATTTGGAATCTGCGCTACAGATACGTCATCAACAGAAACAGACGTGGATCCAATGACTCCATGCATTTTGGAGCCATCAGTGAAAATGGGAGTGTAGTCAGAATTGAGGACACGGTGCTCAGCGAAGAGCTGCTGGTACAGGGAAGCAGGGGTTGAGGATTTATCAAACAATGTAAAGGTGGTATCAACCATGACACCAAGTGGGTGCCATGGAGGATCCCCAAAGCCCCTGGTCGCTCCAAAAAGAGACAAGTCGAGCCCTGCATCATGAGCTACGGCCGCCATATGAAGACCAAAGGTGGAAATGAGCGAGGGCCGGTTTTCAAATAAACAAGCATGCTGGGGGAAAAAAACTGCATCGTACAAAGAATGGTCTGGAAGAGATCGAAGTTTCAATTAAAATTGAACAGACAGCTGCAGACGGCGTAATTCAAGCGGTGGTTCGTTCGCGCCAGTATAAAGGCTGGGAATCGGGGATGTTCGAAATGCTCCTGTACAAAGATGCAGTGCTTGATGATGAATAGTATCCAACGGCCGGAGAACGGAACGACAAGCAGAGCCATACACAATACAACCATAATCCAGTTTCGACCATATTAAAGAATGGTAAATACGGAATAAAGACATCCTGTCTGCACCCCAAGAGACTCTCGAAAGGATCTTAAGAATAGATAGAGCCCACTAACAGGAATTCTTTAGCCGCTGGATGTGCACACGGTCAACGGTCAATCCAAGGAACTTGGTCTCGGGCAAAACTGGTATGGCTGCACGGTCTAAATACAGCTCAAGTTCAGGATGGAGGCCACGCCTCCGGCAGAAATGGACACACGCTGTCTTGTCAGGAGAAAGAACGAAGCCATTGCTATCTGTCGCTTTATAGATCTGGTTAATCGCAGACTGCAACTGCCTTTCAATAAAATGCATACTTGAAGATGAACAGAAGATATGCAAGCCATCAACATATACAGTAGCTGAAACCGCAGCTACTGTATATGTTGTCGCAGGAGGAAGAGTTTTGAGTAGACAATTAACATGTAGGATGAACAATGTGACAGATAAAATGTAACCTTGAGAAACACCTTGCTCTTGATGGAACAGTGCAGAGAGCGTCGCACCCAGGCGCACCTGGAACATTCGGTTGCGAAGAAAATTAACAATGAATGTAGGAAGATTTCCTTGCAATCCGCATGTGTGGAGGTCATGGATAATCCCGTGCCACCAAGCACGATCATAGGCTTTCTCGATGTCAAAAAAAACAAAAAAAAACAAAAACAGAAACCAGGTGCTGCCTACGTACGAACGCCTCGCACACAGATGTCTCAAGGTGCAGGAGATGATCGATGACGGCGAAAGCCACTTTGCGATGGTGAAAGTACGTGATTTTGTTCTAAAAAATTTATTAACTGGGAATTAATCATGCGCTCGAGAACTTTACACAGACAGCTAGTGAGAGCTATTGGACGATAACTAGAGGGAGACTTAGGATCCTTGCCAGGCTTGGGAAAAGGCAGAACCAAAGCTTTTCGCCATGATTCCGGGAAACTGTGCTCCAACCAAATGCGATTGTACAGGATTAAAAGATTCTCGAGAGACGACTGCGAGAGATGACGGAGCATGTCATAGTGGATGCCATCGGGGACCAACAGATGTAGCGCCAGATCGATGCAGAGCCACTCTTAGTTCAGCCATGCTGAAGGGGAGTTACAGTTGGTGTTACGAAAAGGTGCAAAGGAGATTCTCTCGCATTCCGCAGTGGATTTAATCCTCTGAAAGAAGGAAGGATACGCCAGATCACTCGACATGGAGGCAAACGCCTCCCCAAACAATCAGCAATCTCCCCAACTGCAGCATATGTGTAGCCGTTACTCTCGAGAATGGAAATCTGGTGAGAACTGTAGTTACCCCGGATCTTACGAACCTTGTCCCACACACTTTTTGAACTAACACGTGAAGTGAGAGATGAAACATACTGAATGCAAGACTCCCTCTTGCTACGTCAACGCACCAAACGAGCATAGGATTTTGCTTGTTTAAATGCAACGAGATTGGCATTGATTGGATAATGCTAAATCGCAGACCAGGCCTTATGTTGAGCTCTCCTAGCCGCTGCGCATTCAGGGGTCCACCAAGGCTTCGGACTTCTGGGGAGCATCGTAGATGTTTTTGGTATAGAAAGATCAGCCACCTGAATAATGCAATTCGTGATATCAAGAACAGCTGCGTCGACTGACTCTTGGGTCACCATGACAGAAGATATCATGGCGGACGATGTGAAGACGTAAGTCTGTTTCATGGATCACCCACTCCGTTTCAGTTCAGACAATTTTGCAAAAATTGTGTTGGATGATTATCAGGAATTTTCCTGGAAAAAAACATATTTGGAAGTCCTAGTCATATGATAATAAAAAAATATCCCTTTTACTTCTGACAAAAAAAAAATCGTATGCAAATTATGATGTTTTTAAAATGGTGTGCTGCACAGCAGAAGGAAATTTCTGACTTTTAGGAATTAATAACTTAAATTTTTAAAGCTGCACTTATGAATTTTTTTCCATAGGAAGCATAATGTTGAGGCTTTAATATGCACAATTCCTTTTAATGTGGCTGTGCCTCATCTTTATGTAAATATATATATATATATATATATATACTAAAGAGCAAAACTGAAGACTAAGGAAAAAATTTTAGAATTTAAAACGAAGGGTGCAAAATAACCTGAAAATCAAAACGCGCAACGCAGCAGTTTTGAAAATTCAGAATTCACATTTTATAAAGACGATACCTAAGCAAAAAAATACATATATAATTTTGACTCACACCTAGTACAACATAGAAAAGGTTATGTATCTACCTGTGTGATCAAAAGGAAAAAGATAAAAAAATAAAATAAAACAACTGAATGTAGAAGGTGTCGAGAATACTGAGCCTTGGCTTTATCAAGGACCAGCAAAAACTCTGCATTTTCTCACTTCCACAAAGACCTAGTTGGAAATGGGTTTCTGCAAGGCCATAGATGCAAGTAACATTCCCACCTAAAATAGTTTAAAAAATATATATATATAAGTCATGTCCTCCTTAGAGTTGCATGACCTAGCACTAGTTAACAATTTCGCTTGCATCCATTAACCTTCCTGGCCCGACCCATACTCTTCATCTGTTACTATTAAACAGAGAGAAGAAGATTAAAGAGAACTCAAGCTGTGAGAGTGACATAATAATTAGAAATGATTTTCAGCCATAACGAAATTCCAAGTTCGTTTGAGAGAGAATTTAAACCTGAAAAACAATGCAAAAGAAATCCAAATTTTACATTGCAATTAAAAAAGGAAATGTTAATTTATAACGAACAGATTTTTGAAAGAAAACTTGAGTCTAAAACCCCCTACTCTACAACTTATGACAACACGAAAACGAGAATAAGTTAAAGATAATAATTAACTAAAGAAAACTTTGTGAAAGTTATATACCTTAAACAGTTAGTTGCAATATGTACAAAGTATTTCAGCAGTGCTTTAAGTTCATAATTAATTAGTTATTAAGAACTTAACTACTTTGAAAAAACAGCGCATAGACAGCGCATAGAAAAGGAACAAGCTAAGCCATCTTCTGTTCCTAGGTACCCCAAAAGACGCTCAAAGTTACAAAGAAAAGAAAGAGTTAAAACCCGCAAAAAATGTTAACAGACAAACCAATGCCTAAAAGTTGAAAAGCTAAAAAACGACAGAGAAAAGGTACATGAAGTACAAACATTGAACTTATAAAACCTAGAACCCAAAAACAAGGAAGAGAGCTTACCTCTTGTGTTACAAAAACTTTTCTCCTCACAAGAGAAGAACATGGCTGACCTCTTCTGCCACTCCCTAGACAGCTGGGGGCAGTGAGGGTGGGGCTGATGGCCTCCTCATACAGCAAGAAACCAACGTGCGGAGATTTTAACCAGAGAAAAAATATATAAACATAAGACTGTGGATCTGTATGATCAGAAAGAGCAGAATTAACTCTCCAGAATACATGAGAAATATTATAAAATACACGAGCAGTTTATTTAATAATCTTTGCATGTATTAAATCACCTTAGTGAGCTTCTATAGATTAATCAGAATCTTATTAATTTTAATGTTGGTTTTACTATTTTTAGTATAGCTATCCTAGTGATGAATAACTAGTTTTCTTTTTTATTTGTTTTTATTTTCTTTTATAAACGGATTTTTAAACTTTTTTTGTGATTTTGTTTATATTATTTAATTTTTTGTTTTAATAGGACCGTCATATCCATAGCACTAAGGTTCCTTTAGGTAGTTAATAGGCATCCTCTAGCCAACTTCCTTACGGCTTTGATTGGTCAGAATCATATTATTAACTGTGTAGAAAATTAAAGCAGATCTGCCAACCTTACTCTATTATTCAGAATAATTTTTCTTAAAGTTCTTTTGATGAAAGAAGAAGGAATTTCGTTCTCTAGAAAACTTTCTAATAGTATATTAATGTGGTAATTGAAGTCCAAATTGTTGCTGCAAATTCTTGAAATTCTTAGGACCTGAGAAATTAGTACATTCTCAATTACTTTGGTTGAAATGTTATTATTCCAGTGTAGATATTTAATTACTTTGAAAGGAAAATTAACTCTTTTATCATAGAGGCTAATAGATGGGTTACCTCTGTTGAGCTTAATGCTTAAGTCTAGGAACTCAAGTTCCTGATTACTGTGGTTGGTTTTACATAAGTTAAGAGAGCTAGGATAGATATTATCAAAATCACTCTCTATAACTACTGAATTATTGATACACAGCAGATCATCAATATATCTAAAAGTGTAAAGGTAGTTATCTGAGCAGGTGGGGTGATTTTTAATGAATTTATATTCCTTAAAGAACAGGAATAGATTAGCGATATGCGTGGACGTTGATGTTCCCATTGGAATACCGTTCACTTGCTTATAGAGAGTATTATTATATAAGATATGGTTATTTATTATGCAGCAATTGAGATAAGAGTTCCAAGTTCCTACATCAACAAATTGGTTAAGTTTAAATTCTGCATACAGCTCTTTAAAGGTAGTGATTATATCTGATAGAGGCAGATTAGTATATAGGTTTTCAAAATCATAACTATTAATATCTAGGGGACAAACTTTGAGTATAGTAGAAATTACTTCTGCATTATTATTAATTATCCAAAAATCTCTGTACATCAAGTTAGAACAGTTTCTAATGTGTTTCAAAACCTTCTTTAAGACATCTTCAAAAGCAAGATCTATTTTCTTTTTATGACTCCTTACTCCACTAGCTATGAACCTGAACTTCACAGGATCCTTATGAAACTTAACCGTTGCAAAAAGAAATGGAAATTCAGGCTCATATCTTCTAGTTTGTGGAATTTTAAGTTTCTTGAAGAATGCCTTAAACCGATTTTCTAACTGCTTGGTAGAATAACTTACGGGCTCGTATGTTACTCTATTATTGAGTTCCATAGTTAACAATTCAAAATAGAACTTCTTACAGATAATTGCAAAATTATTGCTAGCTGTATCCGTAGTGGTAAAAATAAATTGGTCTTGCAGTTTGGAGAGTGACCTTTTAGCTTCTCCAGAGAAAAAGAGATTTCTGTCGAAACAAAAGTCCAGACCTGCCAACTCACCGGTGAAGCTATTGATTATATTATATTTCCATTCTGCGAAGGCCTCAATAGGCTGATCGTACGTTAAACTGGTTTTTACGATGTATTTATTTACATCTTGAGTGAAGCTCTCAAGAATCCTTTCATTGGAAATTGTGAAGGAAGGTCTGAATTTAGAGCCATACTCTAATAAATTCCTAAGCTTTTCATTTTCAACAAAACTCAAGTTTCCGGTGATAATATGGTTGTAATTCTTATCAAAGTGAACTGTTTCTTTCTGTTCATCACAAGAACAAGTAGTAATTACAGGAATGTAGCTCGAAGAGTTAAGTTTGTAGTTTTTAACTATTGACCCTAAGGTCTTAACATATTTAAAACTTACAATAGACTGGTGCCTGTGGATGGGAAAAAAAATTGCATTATTGTAGAACAGCTTCCTTACATTGAGATTATCGTAGGCTTTATTTAGGAACCTGATGGTAACAAAATTACTAGAAAATTCTTTAAGAGAAATTTTATCTTTAAGAATATGTTTAAGAATGTCCAGAACCAAAGCAAAAACATGCTTATCAACATGGTCAGCAGTTTCATTCCAGAATTTGAAAAAACATTTAAGGACAGAGTGCTTGAAGGACTTGAGAATTTTGTAAGTATTTTTAACAAAATTAGTGCCAGTTTTAAAGCCTTCCAGAGTTTTTAGCAAGTTAGCAAAATCAACTTTGCTTGATGTGCGAAATAACCTCTGTCCTCTATTACCTCTAGAGCAGCTCTTATTATTAACAAGAAAGAAGAGTTCACGAATTGAAAATTTATGCTGATTATGCTTATTGTCAGATAGAGTGGAATTAAGGCCATAGGGATAAAGAGACTGATGCTGCAAAATTTCAAGGGATTCAGTTTCTAGCCGAGCATAGAGGTCAGGGATAATATGTAGTACCTCTATTTTCACTTTGTCAAAACCATGAGTATGGAAATGCTCTAATTCAAAGGTAGAGTACTGGTTGGCGTTTGTGGAGGGGTTCACTCCTGAATTAGAGAACTTGTTTACTAGAGACCTGTGACCATTAATCCTAAGATGAAGAGGATTTTTACTTTGGCCAATATAGCTAAGGTTGCAGACAGTACAGGTGAGCTTATAGATGGTATTGTAGGCTTTGCAAAACTTGTTGGAGCAATTATCCTCAACATAAGAATAGAGGTTAGGATCTGCAGATTTACATGTCAAACAACGTTTGTCATTTCATAACTTTAGATTACCTTTGCCAGCGAGTTCATACACTATGGGAAAGGGTGCTAGCCTAACCGAGCGGGAGGACTTAAAATATCTGAGCTGACCTCCAATCCTTTCATCGTCCTTAGAACTCCACTTGGGCCAAAACATACAAATTCTGAGCATACCAACTAGGAAAAACTTTTTAGAAATAAGCAGTCGGATTCAGGATAAACTACACTCCAGACTCAAGTTTTCTTTCAAAAATCTGTTCGTTATAAATTAACATTTCCTTTTTTAATTGCAATGTAAAATTTGGATTTCTTTTGCATTGTTTTTCAGGTTTAAATTCTCTCTCAAACGAACTTGGAATTTCGTTATGGCTGAAAATCATTTCTAATTATTATGTCACTCTCACAGCTTGAGTTCTCTTTAATCTTCTTCTCTCTGTTTAATAGTAACAGATGAAGAGTATGGGTCGGGCCAGGAAGGTTAATGGATGCAAGCGAAATTGTTAACTAGTGCTAGGTCATGCAACTCTAAGGAGGACATGACTTATATATATATATTTTTTAAACTATTTTAGGTGGGAATGTTACTTGCATCTATGGCCATGCAGAAACCCATTTCCAACTAGGTCTTTGTGGAAGTGAGAAAATGCAGAGTTTTTGCTGGTCCTTGATAAAGCCAAGGCTCAGTATTCTCGACACCTTCTACATTCAGTTGTTTTATTTTATTTTTTTATCTTTTTTCCTTTTGATCACACAGGTAGATACATAACCTTTTCTATGCTGTACTAGGTGTGAGTCAAAATTATATATGTATTTTTTTGCTTAGGTATCTTCTTTATAAAATATATATATATATATATATATATATATATATCATCATCATCATCATTGTCAACCATTATCAATCCACTGCTGGACGAAGGTCTCCCCAAGTTTCCTCCACAACGGTCAGTCTTGTGCCAGTCTCCTCCATGTCACCCCTGCATACTTTCGAATTTCATCCACCCATCTCCCATGTGGTCTTCTTCTGGGTTTTTTCCTGTCCCTTGGAATCCAATCTAAAATTTCGGCTGTCCATCGATGATCTGTCCATCTGGCAGTATGTCCAGCCCATTGCCATTTCAGGGATTTAACTCTGATCATGATGTCTTCCACTCTTGTTATTTTTCGGATCCACGAGTTCCTCTTCTTATCTCTCCTGGTTACACCAAGCATGCACCTCTCCATGCTTCTTTGAGTTGTCTGCAGCCTTTGTATGTCACTTTTAGTTAAGGTCCACGTCTCTGCACCATACGTAAGCACTGGAAGGATGCATTGATCAAACACTTTTCTTTTAAGACATAATGGCATATTGCTCTTGAAAATTATGCTGTTTCTTCCAAAAGCTCTCCAGGCAAGTTTTGTACGCCGATTAATTTCCTCATCAATGTGACCCTCACTTGATATCTGCTGTCCAAGATAAACGTACGTGTCTGTTATCTCCAGCTTTTCTCCATCAATCGATAAATCTTCATTTCTTGTAAAAGCATTGAACATCACTTTTGTCTTCTGAAAGTTCATTTTTAATCCCACTTCTTTACTCTTGTCAGCAAGTTCCTGGATCATACTCTGCAGCTCTGGTGGGGTAGTTGCAAAAATGACTACGTCATCAGCAAAACGAAGGTGGGTTAGATAATCTCCATTAATCTTTATCCCCTTGTTTTCCCAGCTCAGCGACTGAAAAACACCCTCCAATGTGGCATTAAAGAGCTTCGGAGATATTGTGTCACCTTGTCTCACTCACTTTCCAATTTTTACGTGTGTTGTATTTTCAAACAGCCTAATCTTTGCACTTGCATTTTCATAGATGTTATTAATAATATTAATGTATGCATCTTCAATACCGCAGGTTTTCAGAGCCATTGTAACTGCTGATGGTTTCACCGAATCAAAGGCTTTTTCATAATCGATAAAAGCCATGCACAATGGAAGTTCATATTCCCTCGCTCTTTCAATTAGTTCTCTCAGCACGTGGATATGATCTATTGTGCTGTAGCCACTCCTGAATCCAGCTTGTTCTCTCGGTTGAGCCATGTCCAGTGTTAAATTCAAGCGGTGTGAAAGAACTTTAGTGAAGATTTTATAAACTACTGATAGGAGGCTGATAGGTCTGTAGTTTCCGAGATCCTCAATGTCACCTTTCTTATGTAGCAGGATCATTGTAGCGGTGTTCCAATCCTCAGGAATCTTTCCTTCATTAAGGCATCGAGTGAAAATTTGGGCGAGTACTGTTTCGATTTCTCCACTTGCTTCTTGTATGATGTCTACAGTAATTCCATCTTCTCCTGGAGCTTTTCCTCGCTTCATGTTCTTGATTGCATGTGCAACTTCTGCTGGAAGGACTGGAGGAACTCTGGTACTGGTATCTTTCATGATGTCTGGAGTGCATATATCATCCCTTTCATATAATTTGGAGTAGAAATCTTTCACTCTTGTCAAAATTGCTCCTCTATTTCTTGTTACAGAACCATCTTCTTTTCTCAGTGCCATAATCTGTTTTCTTCCCTTACTGAGATGTCCCTTTGCTATCTTTAGGCTTTGGTTGTTTTCAATTGCTTTCCTCACTAGTTCACAGTTGAATTTCCTTACGTCTTCAGTGATACTTTTTCTTACTGTCTTGCATAGCTCTATATATTCCACTTTGGAAGTCACATCTTCTTTAGTTGTCCTCATCTCTCTTCTTTTTTGCATCAACATTTTGGTTTTTCCTGATAATTTGTTCACATGCAACTTGTTCTTAGACCCAGCTAATTTTGTTGCTGTTTCCATAAGAGCTTTGGTTACTTTTCTGTTAACTTCAGAGATGTCCACTTCTTCCGATGTTCGGCCTTCTAAAGCAGAGAACCTGTTCTTCAGTTCTAACTTGAAGGTATTATGGTGTTTTTTAAGGTTGGTTATGTCAATAGATTTTGTTTGTCTTATGAGCTTGCCACGTTCAAGTTTAGTGTTGAGGTGCATCTTACATCTCACCAATCTATGGTCACTACCTGTGTTGAACTTGTTTAGCACACTGCAGTCTTCTATGAGGAATTTTTTGTTACACATAATAAAATCAATTTCACTTGTCGTCCCATTTGGATGTCTCCATGTCCATTTCCTGTGTGGCTTTTTCTTGAAGAAGGAGTTCAAGATGAAAAACCCTTCTGCCTCTGCAAACTCAACGAGAGTATTTCCATGCTGATTTCTGTTGCCCTGACCGAATTTACCTACTGAAGTTTCATTCTGTTGCCGTTGCCCTATTTTTGCATTGAAATCTCCCATAATTATTTTCAAGTGCTGCTTACCTTTATTATTTAGATGACAAATTTCCTCATAAAATTCTTCAATTTCTTCTTCAGGATGACTTGTGGTGGGTGCATAAGTTTGAATAATCTGAGCCTGGTATCTTTTCGAGAGTTGGATAACAAGTCGTGCAGCTCTGTCAGAGGAACTTTCAACTTCTACCACTTTATCCTTCAGTTTTTTGTTTATTATAAATCCAACACCACTAGTTCTGCCAGTATCTGTCCCACGATAGTAGAAGAGATGTCCACTTTTCAGTTCGATGAGATCTTCTCCTTTTCTCCTTACCTCACTTAGCCCCACGATGTCCCACTTGATCCTTTGTAGTTCCTCTTCCAATTCAAGAAGCCTTGAATCAGAAGATAGGGAGCGTCCATTGTAAGTAGCCAAGGTCAGCATCAGATGGCAGCCTAGTCCGGTCCTCCGGGGATTCTTAGCACCCTCTGCCTTCATGTCGCACTGGCCGCTGCCTTGGCCAGGTACATTCCAGCTGCCGGAGACTGAGGGCCAAGATTTAAGTTGTGGAATCATTTTGGAGGGGTTTGGCCATAACTCACCACGCTGGCCAAGCGGGTTGGTGAGTGTGGGATAGAATTTCCTCTAATCCCGATGGTATAGTTATACCGCTATGGGCGGTCGTCAGAGCCCCTTTAGTGGGAACAGGATGCACCACGAGAAGGCGGGGTTGACATTTTTCAAGGAGAGGCTGTGGTGTTACGCATCACCTGACCTTACATCCCATATATATATATATACTTAAGAGCAAAACTGAAGACTAAGGAAAAACTTTAGAATTTAAAACGAAGGTTGCAAAAAAAAAATATATATATATATATTCTATTAAGAAGAGACCGAAGCAAAAAAAAATTTTTTTAACTCATACCAAGTACAACATAGAAAAAGTTATGTATGTACCAGTGACGATTATGGGCAAAACACGTAACAATATTAACAAAGAAAGGTGACTTGATCACGCTAGTTACGTTAACTAAAACTTTTACAAAAGTTCGTAAGTTGGAAGCTTTCGACCTTATCTTAGGTCTTCATCACGCCAATGGAGGACTAAGATTGTTGCCAGATTCTACATTTGAATTTTTCCTATTTTTGTTGCCAAAACTTAGAATTGATCTCCAGATTAACGGAATGTAGAGAGGAGATTCGGAGTTGCAAGTCATTGAGTTGAAAATAATTTCTATGCTTTCACGGTAACGGAGGGCAAAACGATTGTCAAACGAAGCAATTCGTTTTGCTTCGTTCCAGTGGGGAACTGCAGATGTGTCTTCCATTGCCAAAATAGACAAGGCAGTGTTGGGATTGCCTTTCGAAACATCTTTTCTATGTTCTAAAATTCTATGGCTTATGCTCCTGTATGTGCTTCCAATGTATAAGTTATCCCCAGTAGAAGAAGAGATAGGAATGCAGTAAACTCCTGGGAGGTTCAGGCTTTCAACTTTGTCCCTATCCCTTTGTAGAAGTTTCAAGCTTGTAGAGATCTTCAAAGCTTGCAGCATTGAAGTCCTACATCCACAGGGCTCATATCATTTGCAACAGCCAACTCTCTCTTCAAGAAGAACTCTCCAAAATTTCTACAATAGCCCTCTCTCATGGTTTCCCTGCTGTTACAGTCAACTCCCTCATAAAGAAATATGAAAACCATTCGAAAATCGAATGCCTCCTTCCTCACAAGAAAGAAGACCTGAAATTCTGTGGTTCTGTTCCTTACCATCCTTCCTATGCTTATAAGTTACAGATTCTTTTTAGAAGTTTTGGTTACCATCTTGCCATTAAATCTACCCCAAACATCTTGAAACTTCTACAAAGGGATAGGGACAAAGTTGAAAGCCTGAACCTCCCAGGAGTTTACTGCATTCCTATCTCTTCTTCTACTGGGGATAACTTATACATTGGAAGCACATACAGGAGCATAAGCCATAGAATTTTAGAACATAGAAAAGATGTTTCGAAAGGCAATCCCAACACTGCCTTGTCTATTTTGACAATGGAAGACACATCTGCAGTTCCCCACTGGAACGAAGCAAAACGAATTGCTTCGTTTGACAATCGTTTTGCCCTCCGTTACCGTGAAAGCATAGAAATTATTTTCAACTCAATGACTTGCAACTCCGAATCTCCTCTCTACATTCCGTTAATCTGGAGATCAATTCTAAGTTTTGGCAACAAAAATAGGAAAAATTCAAATGTAGAATCTGGCAACAATCTTAGTCCTCCATTGGCGTGATGAAGACCTAAGATAAGGTCGAAAGCTTCCAACTTACGAACTTTTTGTAAAAGTTTTAGTTAACGTAACTAGCGTGATCAAGTCACCTTTCTTTGTATCTACCAGTGTGAGTAAAAAGAGAAAAATAAAAAATAAAATAAAACAACTGAATGTAGAAAGTGTCTAGAATACTGAGCCTTGGCTTTATCAAGGACCAGCAAAAACTCTGCATTTTCTCACTTCCACAGAGACCTAGTTGGAAATGGGTTTCTGCAAAGCCATAGATGCAAGTAACAAAGGATCAAGTGGGACATCGTCGGGCTAAGTGAGGTAAGGAGAAAAGGAGAAGATCTCATTGAACTGAAAAGTGGACATCTCTTCTACTATCGTGGGACAGATACTGGCAGAACTAGTGGTGTTGGATTTATAATAAACAAGAAACTGAAGGATAAAGTTGTAGAAGTTGAAAGTTCCTCTGACAGAGCTGCACGACTCGTTATCCAACTCTCGAGAAGATACCAGGCTCAGATTATTCAAACTTATCCACCACAAGTCATGCTGAAGAAGAAATTGAAGAATTTTATGAGGAAATTCGTGATCTAAATAATAAAGGTAAGCAGCACTTGAAGATAATTATGGGAGATTTCAATGCAAAAATAGGGCAACGGCAACAGAATGAAACTTCAGTAGGTAAATTCGGTCACGGCAACAGAAACCAGCGTGGAAATACTCTCGTAGAGTTTGCAGAGGCAGAAGGGTTTTTCATCTTGAACTCCTTTTTCAAGAAAAAGCCACACAGGAAATGGACATGGAGACATCCAAATGGGACGACAAGTGAAATTGATTTTATTATGTGTAACAAAAAATTCGTCATAGAAGACTGCAGTGTGCTAAACAAGTTCAACACAGGCAGTGACCATAGATTGGTGAGATGTAAGATGCACCTCAACACTAAACTCGAACGTAGCAAGCTCATAAGACAAACAAAATGTATTGACATAAGCAACCTTAAAAAACACCATAATACCTTCAAATTGGAACTGAAGAACAGATTCTCTGCTTTAGAAGGCCTAACATTGGAAGAAGCGGATATTTCTGAAGTTAACAGAAAAGTAACCAAAGCTCTTATGGAAACAGCAACAAAATTAGCTGGGTCTAAGAACAAAGTGCATGTGAACAAATTATCAGGAAAAACCAAAATGTTGATGCAAAAAAGAAGAGTGATGAGGACAACTAAAGAAGATGTGACTTCCAAAGTGGAATATATAGAGCTATGCAAGACAGTACGAAAAAGTATCACTGAAGACTTAAGGAAATTCAACTGTGAACTAGTAAGGAAAGCAATTGAAAACAACCAAAGCCTAAAGATAGCAAAGGGACATCTCAGTAAGGGGAAAAAACAGATTATGGCACTGAGAAAAGAAGATGGTTCTGTAACAAGAAATAGAGGCGAATTTTTGACAAGAGTGAAAGATTTCTACTCCAAATTATATGAAAGGGATGATACATGTACTCCAGACATCATGAAAGGTACCAGTACCAGAGTTCTTCCAGTCCTTCCAGCAGAAGTTGCACATGCAATCAAGAACATGAAGCGAGGAAAAGCTCCAGGAGAAGATGGAATTACTGTAGACATCATACAAGAAGCAAGTGGAGAAATCGAAACAGTACTCGCCCAAATTTTCACTCGATGCCTTAATGAAGAGAAAATTCCTGAGGATTGGAACAACGCTACAATGATCTTGCTACATAAAAAAGGTGACATTGAGGATCTCAGGAACTACAGACCTATCAG
Source organism: Macrothele yani (assembly GCA_039090855.1). Classification (NCBI taxonomy): domain Eukaryota; kingdom Metazoa; phylum Arthropoda; class Arachnida; order Araneae; family Macrothelidae; genus Macrothele; species Macrothele yani. The sequence goes on along the minus strand of CM077013.1, from coordinate 65,519,087 downwards.
CCTCCTATCAGTGGTTTATAAAATCTTCACTAAAGTTCTTTCACACCGCTTGAAGGTGACACTGGACATGGCTCAACCGAGAGAACAAGCTGGATTCAGGAGTGGCTACAGCACAATAGATCATATCCACGTACTGAGAGAACTAATTGAAAGAGCGAGGGAATATGAACTTCCATTGTGCATGGCTTTTATCGATTATGAAAAAGCCTTTGATTCGGTGAAACCATCAGCAGTTGCAATGGCTCTGAAATCCTGCGGTATTGAAGATGCATACATTAATATTATTAATAACATCTATGAAAATGCAAGTGCAAAGATTCGGCTGTTTGAAAATACAACACACATAAAAATTGGAAAAGGAGTGAGACAAGGTGACACCATATCCCCGAAGCTCTTTAATGCCACATTGGAAAATGTCTTTCAATCACTGAACTGGGAAAACAAAGGGATAAAGATTAATGGAGATTATCTAACCCACCTTCGTTTTGCTGATGACATAGTCATTTTTGCAACTACCCCATCAGAACTACAGAGTATGATCCAGGAACTTGCTGACAAGAGTAAAGAAGTGGGATTAAAAATGAACTTTCAGAAGACAAAAGTGATGTACAATGCTTTTACAAGAAATGAAGATTTATCGATTGATGGAGAAGAGCTGGAGATAACAGACACGTACGTTTATCTTGGACAGCAGATATCAAGTGAGGGTCACATTGGTGAAGAAATTAATTGGCGTACAAAACTTGCCTGGAGAGCTTTTGGAAGAAACAGCATAATTTTCAAGAGCAATATGCCATTATGTCTTAAAAGAAAAGTGTTTGATCAATTCATCCTTCCAGTGCTTACGTATGGTGCAGAGACGTGGACCTTAGCTAAAAGAGACATACAAAGGCTGCAGACAACTCAAAGAAGCATGGAGAGGTACATGCTTGGTGTAACCAGGAGAGATAAGAAGAGGAACACGTGGATCCGAAAAATGACAAGAGTGGAAGACATCATGATCAGAGTTAAATCCCTATAATGGCAATGCGCTGGACATACTGCCAGAAGAACAGACCATCGATGGACAGCCGAAATTTAAGATTGGATTCCAAGGGACAGGAAAAGACCCAGAAGAAGACCACATGGAAGATGGGTGGATGAAATTCGAAAGTATGCAGGAGTGACATGGAGGAGACTGGCACAAGACAGACCGTTGTGGAAGAAACTTGGGGAGACCTTCGTCCAGCAGTGGATTGATAATGGTTGACAATGATGATGATGATGATGATATATATTCTATTAAGAAGAGACCGAAGCAAAAAAAAAATTTTTTTGACTCATACCAAGTACAACATAGAAAAAGTTATGTATTTACCAGTGTGAGTAAAAAGAGAAAAATAAAAAATAAAATAAAACAACTGAATGTAGAAAGTGTCTAGAATACTGAGCCTTGGCTTTATCAAGGACCAGCAAAAACTCTGCATTTTCTCACTTCCACAGAGACCTAGTTGGAAATGGGTTTCTGCAAAGCCATAGATGCAAGTAATAAGCCCACCAAAAATTTTTTTAAAAAATATATATTTTTTATAAAAATATGTATATATGTCATGACCTCCACAGAGTTGTATGACCTAGCTTTAGTTAACAATTTAGCTTGCATCCATAACTTTCCTAGCCCGACCCATGCTCTTCATCTGTTACTATTAAACAGAAAGAAGAAGATTATAGTAAACTCAAGTTGTGAGAGTGACATAATAATTAGAAATAATGTTCAGCAATAACGAAATGCCAAGTTTTTTTATTTTGCAACTTTCGTTTTAAATTCAAAAGTTTTTCCTTTGTTTTCAGCTTTGCTCTTCAGTATATATATATATATATCATCATCATCATCATTGTCAACCATTATCAATCCACTGCTGGACGAAGGTCTCCCCAAGTTTCCTCCACAACGGTCTGTCTTGTGCCAGTCTCCTCCATGTCACCCCTGCATACTTTCGAATTTCATCCACCCATCTCCCATGTGGTCTTCTTCTGGGTCTTTTCCTGTCCCTTGGAATCCAATCTAAAATTTCAGCTGTCCATCGATGGTCTGTCCTTCTGGCAGTATGTCCAGCCCATTGCCATTTCAGGGATTTAACTCTGATCATGATGTCGTCCACTCTTGTCATTTTTCGGATCCACGAGTTCCTCTTCTTATCTCTCCTGGTTACACCAAGCATGCACCTCTCCATGCTTCTTTGAGTTGTCTGCAGCCTTTGTATGTCTCTTTTAGTTAAGGTCCACGTCTCTGCACCATACGTAAGCACTGGAAGGATGCATTGATCAAACACTTTTCTTTTAAGACATAATGGCATATTGCTCTTGAAAATTATGCTGTTTCTTCCAAAAGCTCTCCAGGCAAGTTTTGTACGTTGATTAATTTCTTCATCAATGTGACCCTCACTTGATATCTGCTGTCCAAGATAAACGTACGTGTCTGTTATCTCCAGCTTTTCTCCATCAATCGATAAATCTTCATTTCTTGTAAAAGCATTGAACATCACTTTTGTCTTCTGAAAGTTCATTTTTAATCCCACTTCTTTACTCTTGTCAGCAAGTTCCTGGATCATACTCTGCAGCTCTGATGGGGTAGTTGCAAAAATGACTACGTCATCAGCAAAACGAAGGTGGGTTAGATAATCTCCATTAATCTTTATCCCCTAGCTTTCCCAGCTCAGCGACTGAAAAACACCCTCCAATGTGGCATTAAAGAGCTTCGGAGATATGGTGTCACCTAGTCTCACTCCCTTTCCAATTTTTACGTGTGTTGTATTTTCAAACAGCCTAATCTTTGCACTTGCATTTTCATAGATGTTATTAATAATATTAATGTATGCATCTTCAATACCGCAGGTTTTCAGAGCCATTGTAACTGCTGATGGTTTCACCGAATCAAAGGCTTTTTCATAATCGATAAAAGCCATGCACAATGGAAGTTCATATTCCCTCGCTCTTTCAATTAGTTCTCTCAGCACGTGGATATGATCTATTGTGCTGTAGCCACTTCTGAATCCAGCTTGTTCTCTCGGTTGAGCCATGTCCAGTGTTACCTTCAAGCGGTGTGAAAGAACTTTAGTGAAGATTTTATAAACTACTGATAGGAGGCTGATAGGTCTGTAGTTTCCGAGATCCTCAATGTCACCTTTCTTATGTAGCAGGATCATTGTAGCGGTGTTCCAATCCTCAGGAATCTTTCCTTCATTAAGGCATCGAGTGAAAATTTGGGCGAGTACTGTTTCGATTTCTCCACTTGCTTCTTGTATGATGTCTACAGTAATTCCATCTTCTCCTGGAGCTTTTCCTCGCTTCATGTTCTTGATTGCATGTGCAACTTCTGCTGGAAGGACTGGAGAAACTCTGGTACTGGTATCTTTCATGATGTCTGGAGTGCATGTATCATCCCTTTCATATAATTTGGAGTAGAAATCTTTCACTCTTGTCAAAATTTCTCCTCTATTTCTTGTTACAGAACCATCTTCTTTTCTCAGTGCCATAATCTGTTTTCTTCCCTTACTGAGATGTCCCTTTGCCATCTTTAGGCTTTGGTTGTTTTCAATTGCTTTCCTCACTAGTTCACAGTTGAATTTCCTTACGTCTTCAGTGATACTTTTTCTTACTGTCTTGCATAGCTCTCTCTATATATTCCACTTTGGAAGTCACATCTTCTTTAGTTGTCCTCATCTCTCTTCTTTTTTGCATCAACATTTTGGTTTTTCCTGATAATTTGTTCACATGCAACTTGTTCTTAGACCCAGCTAATTTTGTTGCTGTTTCCATAAGAGCTTTGGTTACTTTTCTGTTAACTTCAGAGATGTCCACTTCTTCCGATGTTAGGCCTTCTAAAGCAGAGAACCTGTTCTTCAGTTCTAACTTGAAGGTATTATGGTGTTTTTTAAGGTTGGTTATGTCAATAGATTTTGTTTGTCTTATGAGCTTGCCACGTTCAAGTTTAGTGTTGAGGTGCATCTTACATCTCACCAAACTATGGTCACTACCTGTGTTGAACTTGTTTAGCACACTGCAGTCTTCTATGAGGAATTTTTTGTTACACATAATAAAATCAATTTCACTTGTCGTCCCATTTGGATGTCTCCATGTCCATTTCCTGTGTGGCTTTTTCTTGAAGAAGGAGTTCAAGATGAAAAACCCTTCTGCCTCTGCAAACTCAACGAGAGTATTTCCATGCTGGTTTCTGTTGCCATGACCGAATTTACCTACTGAAGTTTCATTCTGTTGCCGTTGCCCTATTTTTGCATTGAAATCTCCCATAATTATTTTCAAGTGCTGCTTACCTTTATTATTTAGATGACAAATTTCCTCATAAAATTCTTCAATTTCTTCTTCAGGATGACTTGTGGTGGGTGCATAAGTTTGAATAATCTGAGCCTGGTATCTTCTCGAGAGTTGGATAACAAGTCGTGCAGCTCTGTCAGAGGAACTTTCAACTTCTACAACTTTATCCTTCAGTTTCTTGTTTATTATAAATCCAACACCACTAGTTCTGCCAGTATCTGTCCCACGATAGTAGAAGAGATGTCCACTTTTCAGTTCGATGAGATCTTCTCCTTTTCTCCTTACCTCACTTAGCCCCACGATGTCCCACTTGATCCTTTGTAGTTCCTCTTCCATTTCAAGAAGCCTTGAATCAGAAGATAGGGAGCGTCCATTGTAAGTAGCCAAGGTCAGCATCAGATGGCAGCCTAGTCCGGTCCTCCGGGGATTCTTAGCACCCTCTGCCTTCATGTCGCACTGGCCGCTGCCTTGGCCAGGTACATTCCAGCTGCCGGAGACTGAGGGCCAAGATTTAAGTTGTGGAATCATTTTGGAGGGGTTTGGCCATAACTCACCACGCTGGCCAAGCGGGTTGGTGAGTGTGGGATAGAATTTCCTCTAATCCCGATGGTATAGTTATACCGCTATGGGCGGTCGTCAGAGCCCCTTTAGTGGGAACAGGATGCACACCACGAAAAGGCGGGGTTGACAGTTGTCAAGGAGAGGCTGTGGTGTTACGCATCACCTGACCTTACATCCCTATATATATATATATATATATATATATATATATAAACATTCAACAATGCAATTTGCAATTTTTTTTAGAAAATGATACAACTGTTTCATCTTGAAAATTCATGGACAGGTGGTTCCCTTCTTTGCTCATGTTTCTTAAAAAAAATGCTTTGCCTGCATTTCAGTTTTACTTTTTCAATGACAAACATCCAAATATTGAAAAAAAAAAAGATTTAAGAAAAACTGTCAAATTTCAGAAATTAATATTTAAAGAAGGCTATTTTTTTAATATCTGAAAATTTGGTAGATGATAGTCACTATATGCTAGTATGTATGAAAATGCAAGGGCAAAGGTTTTGGCTATTTGAGGGTACAGCACCAATACAAATTGGAAAGGGAGTGAGACAAGGTGACACCACATCTCCCAAACTCTTTAATGCCATATTGCAAAATGTCTTTCAATCATTGAACTGGGAAAACAAAGGGATAAACATTAATGGAGATTATTTAACTCACCTTTGTTTTGCTGATGACATTTTTGCAACTACTGCTTCAGAGCTTCAAAGTATGAACCAGGAATTTGCTGACAAGAGTAAAGAAGTGGGATTAAAAATGAACTTTCAGAAGACAAAACTGATGTACCATGCTTTTACAAGAAATGAAGATTTGTCGATTGATGGGTGATAACTGGAGATAACCAATCCTACATTTACCTTGGGCAGCAGATATCAAGCGATGGTCATATTGATGAAGAAACTAATCGACGTATAAAACTTGCCTGGAGAGCTTTTGGAAGAAACAGTACAATTTTAAAGAGCAATGTGCCATTATGTCTTAAAAGAAAAGTGTTTAATCAATGCATCTTTCCAGTGCTTACATATAGAGCAGAGACATGGACCTTAACTAAATGAGATATACAAAGACAGCAGACAACAAAAAGAAGCATGGTGAGAAGCATGCTTGGTGTAACCAAGACAGATAAGAAGAGGAACTCCTGGATAAAGAAACTGACAAGAGTGGAAAACATCATGATCAGAATAAAATCCCTGAAATGGCAATGAGCTGGACATATTGCCAGGAGAATGGATCGCCAATGGACAAGCGAAATTTTAGACTGGATTCCAAGTGAATGGAAAAGACCCCCCCCCCCCAAAAAAAACATGGGAGATGAGTGGATGAAATTTGAAAGCATAAGGGGGTGACATGGAGGACACTGGCCCAAGACAGATTGTTGTAGAAAAAACTTGGGGAGACCTTCATCAAGCAGTAGACTGATAATGGTTGATGATGATATGCTAGTATAAGATAAAGTAATAAAAAAAGGTAGTATCTCAGTTGTAATTTTTTAATACTTAGCCTAACATCATACATTTCATATGAAAAATTTTACTAGTGAAATGAAAAGCTGAGTAGTAGCCCAAGAAATCTAAGGTAAAACAAATAAATATATGTAAATATGGAGAGATACATGGTTGGTGTAACCAGGAAAGATAAAAAGAGGAATGCTTGGATTCAGAACGTGACAAGAGTTGATGACATATGATAAAGTGCAGACCTTTAAGTGGCAATGGGCTGGACATCTTACTAGAAGAACTGACCACCATTGGACAACTGAAATACTAAGATACCACGAAACAGAAAAAGACCCAGAAGACCACATGGGAGATGTGTGGATGAAATTCGAAAGCATGCTGGAGTGACACTCAAGATAGAAATTGTGGTAAAGACTTGGGGAGACCTTAATCCAGCAATGAATTGATAATGGTTGATTATAATGATAGATAATATGAGCATCAGAAAAATTATATGAAACACTCAAAATTAAGGAATTACACATCACTTTATGAACACTTTCATGATTCGCCCAAAAAAGTAGTTTGTACAAGACTGTTCTGAAGCATTAGTGGCTTATAATCTTCTAGAGATAACTGGAAATGGTGAAGGTATCACTGACAAACTTTTGTCATTTTATACATCATAGATATGGCATCATGTAAAGATCACCTAAAGCTTTTGATGTGCCTTAAGGATTCATAAATTTAGCTGTTGTATCTTTGTTTTCATATGAAAATTTGACTATTGCCCAATCTAGCAATTTTCTTCACAAATACATGAACAAAATAATCTCTTGCTAAGCTACTAATTGCTGCTTCATTTTTTGTTTTAGGACAACATTCAACACTTCTACCAGTTCATGGTTTACTGTCCTTTTTATTTTTGTTGCTTAATCAGCAATCTATATGTACGAAGACCTGATTCCTACACATGGTTTTTTGTGCTTCCAACATTCACACAGTTTCTTTCTAATCTGTAGGAGAAAATATCGCAGAAGAACTATACTGGAAAACTTCTTACAGACAATGCTCATAAAAGAATTGCTGTTCTGTATGTTGTCAATTACTTCTAGATTTTTTTTTTTTTTTATTGGAGGTTTAACGACCACCGTGAGCAACTCAATGGGCTATAAGCAGTCGCCCGTCCCTAATTTAGGGTCACTGGTTCCAGGGAAGGGAGAGAACCAGTGCCGTACGACAAACACAACATCCATGCCTGACCGGGATTCGAACCTGGACCCCTTACGGACGAACGATCAGAGGCCAACGCCTTAGACCACTGCGCCACCGGGCGGCACTTCTAGATTCAAAAGATTGTGTAGAGTCTCCTAGTGTTTCGCAAGACACCCTTCCACATTACAATTCCTTTCCCATGCTACTTGCACTGAATAACCACTTCTTTTATTGCTAATTTTTTTAACTGACTGAGTTGGTATCTGCTTTTAATATGGATGCAGCAGCTCCATTGGAAATATGAGCTGTTTGTCTAAATTAAATCTGATCATTGAATTTAATCTACCCTTCAGTTTTCCTGGTGAATAGCAGAGCATGGACAGAATCAAGTACAATGTCATCAGAATCAAGTACAATGTCATCAGAAACTAAGGAACTATGGAAAAAACTTTTCCTTTGTAATATGGTACACATTTGAATATTGGCCCCTAAGTTATATTTTTCCAGTAATATCTCTGGATTTCATTTTGCTGTATATATGTATAACATAACAGTTCTCAGAAAAATAAGCTAAGTGCAAAACCAGAAGAAAATTATCACTTTTTGTTTAGTCTTTTTCTTCTGAAATGCCACATCTCTAAAGTTTATGAATGTAATCCTAGGTGATCCTTTCAGCATCCACTTTTGTGCTTCAGAAAGTAAGTTTTCCACTGGGACAGTTTTTCTTAGAGATGGTTATTTTTCTTTTATTTCATCAATAACATTTTGAATTAAAGACTGCTATTAACATAAAATAAACCTTACAATCAATTATGATTTTTTTTCAGGCAGTATAACAATTGACAGTACTGGTTATTGCACTACATGTTAGGCTGCATATAAAATATTTGCAACTGAAATACTACCATTTTTATTGCTTTATCTTATACTAGTATATAATGACTATCATCTATCAAATTTTCAGATTTTTAGAAAATAGTCTTTTTAATATTAATTTTTGATATTTGACACTTTTTTATTATAAATATTTAACGGGAATTATCGAGGATAAAATAAATATTTTATTTTATCCTCGATAATTCCGGTTAAATATAATAAGAGGAAGCCATAAAGTAATTAATTCTTACTTTTTTTTAAATCTTTCGTTTTTTTAATATTTGGATGTTTATCATTGCAAAAGAAAATTTGAAATGCAAGCCAAGTATTTTTTTTAACAAATGTGATTAAAGAGAGGAACTGTACATGAATTTGCAAGGTGAAAAAATTGTATAATTTTCTAAAAAAATTAAAATTGCATTTTTGAATGTTTTTGCATTTTGCTATTTTTTTTTTTCATAAACATGAGGCATAGCCATATTAAAAGTAATTGTACAATTAAATCTCCCACATAGTGCTTCCTACAGGGAAAAAAATCTCAGCTGTAGCTTTAGAATTTCAAGACTTATTCATTCCTAAAAATCAGAACTTTTCTTCTGCTGCACAGGCTTCACTGCAGCGCACCATTTAAAAAATGTCAATTTGCATATGATTTTTTTTTTCAGAAATAAAAAGGATGTTTTCTGTTATCATATGACTAGGGCTTTCAAATATATTTCTACCAGGAAAATTTCTGATGGTTATGTGACAGGCTTCTACTTGATTTGAAATGGAATGGGCTGCACAACAATGCTACTGTCCACCGTGCAAGATCTGTTCAGCAGTGGCTCAGTGAGTATGACAGTGACTTTCACCATCTTCCCTGGCCACCACAAAACTTGGATCTGAACCCCATTGAGAATGCATGGGGCATGTTAGGAAAACAGATTTTGGAGCAGTCCTCTTTTGTCAAATCTGAGCCAGTTAAAGGACTGTCCGGTGAACAGCTGGTATGCTGCATATGTACTCCAACACCTTGTGGAATCTATGCCAAACCATATACACATTCAGGCCAACTTGATACTGAATTAAAGTTTCTAATTCAGTGGCCAGTATGTATTGTATGAATCAGGCACTTAAAAATATGTGACTTATAGCTGCTTTTCCTATGATTTTGGAATGGCAGTAAGAAATATCTTTTTACTTGTGAACACTTAACTCATACCAAATTCTACTTTAGCAATGCAATAACAAAATTATGTCATAGTTTCTGTTTTAAAATACATGAAATATCATTCTGCTTAGTTCACTACTGCCAAATAGTAATGAAGTTGAAAGCCTGATAATAATGCAAAAGTTTGGAATTTTATAATTTGGATTTTTTGATTGAATAAGCCAGTGTTACACAGGTTCTGCAAAATGCTTGATTTTTTTCCCCAAAAGGAATAGTGAAAATCTAGAAAGAAGCCTACAAAAACACAAGAAATTCATTTGGTACACTACAGTCAACCATAAATTTATTCATCAGTGGTACTAAAAAATTTTGCTTATACTGAATAAAACACTCCCAAAACAGAAATTCATGGAGTTGACTCGCACCACAAGAATAGTGGAAAGAAGAAGGATATCACATCATTAATCTACACTCAAATTCATGATGTACAGTCTTAAAAACTAGTAAGTGGATAATCATGACTAACGGCACAAATGAAACCTGTTTCCCACATTCCAATGGACAAACAAAATCAAGCATTTTGCAGAACCTATGTAAAGACTGGATTATTCAATCAAAAAGTACAAATTATGAAATTCCAAACTTTTGCATTACAGTTTAAAGTTTTACTTTACCACCACATAGTTTTATTTTTCAGCTCCTTATTTTCTACCTCTGTAGCCAAAATTGAATTGTGTTTTCTGAATACTATAAGCTAAAGGTCGTCTGAACCTTCTTATTACATGGCTTTTTTATATATTTGCAACATGTTAGACTACTACATGTTACAAATATATGTGCTTTCTGAAGCTTTACACAGTGGTGATTAGAAACAATATTACTACAATAATCTAAGTGAAACGTAATACGTAATTCTGCAGATTACAAAATTTCAAAATCACTATTATACTTAAACTACAGCAGTTTTGCTCAATTTATTTTCAGTTTCCACTTCCAAAAAATACCATAGTAGAAATGCATTCCCATTACAAAACACAAAGAATAAATACACACAAAAAAGGATATAGCATTGTCCAAGGTGGATGACCACCATTGATGTACAGAACGTATGAGTAGCCATCTTTAGCAACACCATGCACAGAGTAGTATAATGGTAAATATGAATGAAGTGAGAAATTACGTTGTTCATAGAACTGGATTGCAGTGGTATTTGAAGTGAGCACATGCAAGTAAATAGCTTTGCAGTCATTAACCTCAGGATTATTAGTTAGATGGTCTACAAGACTGTTGAGCAGGAGGGTAGCTATAAAAAACAAAATATTGATCTCAGACACTATTACAATGATCATCGATAATCACAATACAGTGAAGATAATTTCTAGCTACTTCCCTGCCATTACATAACTGTTTCTTAGAAAAACTCTACACAGTACAGTAAAAAATAAACAAAATTGCTCATCAAATATTGGATACTAATATTTACAAATACTAGGATATAAAATTCATTATTACAAGACATGATTTTTTGACATTTACTCAAGCACAGTTTCAGTAGAGATCAAGGCTGCCACTTATGTTAATTGTTTTGCTTGTACGTCTGAAAAGTTCCAGGACTGATGCAATTAAAAACATTAAAAAGTACTATACTCACAATTAATGCTGGTCACCTTCAAAATACCGCCCTTCTGAATCAACACACAGTTTCCAGCATTTCTGAAGAACCTGAAAACAGTTCTGGAAGGCACTTCCCAGGATGTCCACAAGTTGTTTTGTTACGGCTGCTTGGACAAACGTAATGTCTGCATGCTATTGTGAGTGGGTACCTCTCCATTAAGTGCTTTGTCGCTTGGTTTGTGGATCATACTGCAGCCACCATGTTTCATCTCCTGCAATAATTCTGGAGCAAAAATGAGGATCATCAGTTGTAGTGCCCAGCCGATCGGAATGAATCAATGGACGGACCTCCTTTTGGCCATCATTCAGAATGCGGGGTACCAATCTGGCATTAAATTTTCATTTTCCCAGATCCTCGCGTACAGTCTCAAGACAGATAGCTTTACTGATGTTCACCGACTCAGCAAAAAGTCTCACTGTAATTCAGAGATCTTTCATTAACTGATTAATCACCTCTTCAATTTTTTCTGCTGTCCGCACACTGGAAGGATGCTCAGATCATCATCAAAGGATTCCCATCCATCATGAAACCATGCATACCATTCGAAAATTCTGCTGCATGATAATGCTGTGTCTCCATATGCTTCTTTTAATGTTCTGTAAGTTTCAAGTAGCTGATATACCAAGTTTCCAACAAAAACGGATCTTTACTCTCTGCTCTTCCATGGCTAAAATGAAACGGGACAAGAAAGTTTGCTATGACTCCCTTAATACCTGTCTGCTGCCTGTTGGTGCAAGTATAAACCGGTTTCCAGCTGTTCACCGATTGACCAAGAACTGCTGTCTTCTGGCATACACATATTTTTATCCCACTACTGTTACGTCAGTTATGCGATCAATCCTGGAACTTATCGGACATGGCTTGTACATTGTATCTTGTATGTAGCTCACTGATAATCATAATCCCAAGGTAAATAAATATCTTGCTGACTGAACCCAAGACAAAATTCTGTTAAGAAAAGCTGTTATAAAAACATTTTCTGGTCAAAATATGTGTTTACTACATTGATCTTGAGTGTAATAAACACCTTTTGACTACAAAAACATAAAATTACATTGTTCTACAGTATTACAGAATAACATGGCATATTTCAGAAACTTCCCAGATAAATCACATGCCAGATCCATGCTTCTTTCACTAAATCATACTGCATGAATGATCCCTTCCACACACACAAAAAGCAAAGGGAACAACAGTTTGCTGGGATGAACAAAAACAAAATTATAGTAAAACAATTTTTTTTTGGATCAGTGTCATTAGAAACTGATCCACAAAATCAAAATGTTTCACAGATGTATTTTTTAGAAACAAGGGTGTAGTAGAAATGAAAACCTATGCTATCATTTCATGGAAAAAAATATGCACCAGTGCAAAAAGTTAAAAATAAATTGAAAACTTATGCATACCTATATGATAAAAAAAAAACAAACTTTTTTTTGGGGGGGGGGGGTGTATGAAATTCATTTTTAATACAATTAAATGCATTATGAGTGCATTTTCTGACAATAAATATATTTTTGAAATATTAAAAGATCCTTTAACACCCCCTGCCCTGGGCACACCATTGAATGGAGCCCATATGTATTAAAAGAAATGAGAATATTGGTTATACAGTGAAATGAAAGTGCATTTGTACAAGTGATATCAGTAATACATGGACATGTTTCCACTATTTTATGAACTCTCTGAACTGCTTCACAAACTCTTGCCTGAGTTACTGAAGGGTCTTTCATTCTGTTTCAAATCAGCTGAAAACAAAATAAAACAAAAAAACTAAGAAATATACATAACATGAGACATAGTCCTAAAGACAGTTTCATAGTAAAACGTGCTTTTAATTATACAAATATAATATCAAAGGTATTGTGTACCCAATATTGAACAGTATATCACACGTGCTCCCACCCCGAGAGAAGCCTAATTATACAACAAGTTTTTGTTAGTTAAAAAAATATTTACAAATAAAACAGTTTGGTTAAAATATTAATTTATAATTTTCAAACACTCACTCATTAGCACACTCAACCTCAAAAATTTGGATGCAACTAGGTACGCTCATAGTGCTCCTTGAGAAATATAGAAAATTTAATTTTTTTTTTTTTTTTTTTGAAGAAGAAGAAGTGGCGCTCTGCGAGCATTTATGTTTTCTGTTCTATTATAGCTACAACATTAAATATCAGTTGACAGCTCTCAAACCAAGCTTTCAAATTAAATTGTTACACAACCATATCAACACAGGAAAAAAATTAATGAAGATCACTTTCTGACAACTTACTTCAGTTCCATAATATTCACATTTTAAAAATTTTCAAAACATCCACATATTTGTACTAATCTGATATACTTCATTACCAACTCTTAATATGCTCATATGGAAACAAAATACAATCATATTAAAAATAAATAACAAGTAAACCAACATGCACATAGCTTTACTTTTTTTTTTTTTTCTTCCTTTGGTAAACAATTTTTACATTTAACAACAATTTCCCATGAAATAGTTTTCTTTTTCTTTGTGGAGAAAACCAGTGACAGCGGTGACCTATCTGGACATGCTACAGCTGTCTGTATCTGTTGCCTCAGTTGAAAGATCAGCAGCCCAATGTGGTGTTCCAGTACAACGCCGCCCCGCCGCATTGAGCTGTTATTGTCCGAGAATTCCTTGCCCTGCATTTTCCTGGGTGCTGGGTTGGGCATGGTGGACCCATTCCGTGGCCTCCACGCTCACCTGATATTATCTCACTGGATTTCTTCCTGCAGGGATACATGAAAAACATCGTTTACCAGACCCCTGTGACCTCCCCTCAATGACCTGAAGACCAGAATTGGTGCTGTGATAGCAGCAGTAATGCTGCAAATGATGGGAAGTACTTGGCGGAAAATGTATTATCACTTGGATATCTTATGTGCCACGAAAGTTGCTAAACCACTTCGACATGTGCAATCTGATGTATCGATTTTACAGGTAATAAAACTTTTAGTTGTAATCTGTCATATTCTGTTTGTGGTTTTAGTTTTTGTTGTTTCCCGTTTTCCGATTATAAGCCACCGAAACCCTAACAATAATTATGAATCATCCTGTATTTTTTTCTAATGGATGAATCAGTGAAATGCAAACAGTAATATGTGCATGTTGTTATGATTTTTACCATCAGGAATGGAACAGCAAGGTAAAAAAAAATTGCAGACGTTAACCAAATGGATGAACAATTAAAAAGTTACATTAAACCTGGAATGAAAATATGCAATACTTGCAGAAAATGAATGCTAAGATAGCAAGATGACACACCTGTTGAGCAGCTGTCAATGAGTGAGCTGCTAAGCAAGAAAATAAGGAAATAATAGCAATAGCTCTAATGAAGGAAATTACAAAATTAATAGCCCACTTAAACATTTGAACAAGTGAAAAATTATGTATATTAAATTGAACTGAAAAGCTGAACATACAAGAAAACAAAGTGAAGTTTAATTTACTAACTTGATAGAAAGAAAAGCAAACCAACTGGTTAAAGAGAAAGACATCTCATGTACACCACTTACAAAAACCCCACAGCCTGGGAAAGTATTAAACAGTGTTACGAGAATGAAATGTGTGTTAGGAAATTGAGGGAGAAAGCATTTTTGGAGAGTTGTGAAAAACAGACAATTTAAATATGAAAATGTACACAGTCCAAAGAATCTTTAAAAGAGGTTCCTGGATCCAGCAAAGGATGCAGAGAAATCATCTGTGAATGCAGCTGAAACAATAACACAGTTTTAAATCACAAACACAAAGGTCAAGTATTTTGTTTTTGACAGTGAGAAGAACCAAAGACAAAGGAAGCAAGAGCAGTTATGTTGGCACTGTCACACACAGCAGACATACAGAAATTGGGGATATGCCATCCCTTGAAAAACGCAACTCGGAAAACCAGGGGCCTGTAAATAAATAAGCAAACCCCCCCCCAATGGTGACTGGGCTTGCTTAAATGAGTGTTAGGGAAAAGGATTCCCCTGTCAAAATCGTGAGGTTCCCTGGTGCAGCCCTGGGCTTCATTCAGCTGTGTCATGACATAACAGCCACAGAATGCATGGCGAAATGTAAGGAAACAAGGGATGACAGTTCTGATAGTTGAAACACACCGAAAGAGAAACTAGCTCCTGAAAACAACCCACCCAAGGATTACATGAACATTAGAAGTGGAAGGGTTTCCTCTCAAGGTTGACCCTGTGGTGAAATCAAGCTGGGAGACCAGCAGCAGCACCAGAGAACAGGTATTGGATTCACCCCTTTTAACTAGAGAAAGTGGTGTGAGAGCATGCAACCAGAGGCATAACTACACATTTCTGCACCTGGGGCATACTACAAAATGTTACGTCCCATTTCTCTTACTGTCTGATATATATATTCCAGTGCTTATGTATGGTGCAGAGACATGGACCTTAACTAAAAGAGACATACAAAGACTGCAGACAACTCAAAGAAGCGTGGAGAGGTGCATGCTTGGTGTAACCAGGAGAGATAAGACGAGGAACTCGTGGATCAGAAAAATGATAAGAGTGGAAGACATCATGATCACAGTAAAATCCCTTAAATGGCAATGGGCTGGACCACGGGCAGATTAAGATGACCAAACCAGGCCGGCAATTTCAGTCTTGCAGTCCATTACAAAAAACACACGTACCTAATACCCCATAAATTCCCTCATGTAAAAAAATTCTATTACATCCTGGATGAAAGATAACTGTCGAAAAATGCATTTTGAAATGAAATCAGTCAAGAACGAAGTTTAACTATTTAAGGGTAAAAGAATTTTCTGAATCCACTCATGATTGAATGTAGCATCAAACCACGCTCAGGACGGGGTGCTGTACCAGACATAACAAAATCAAGAGTCTCTCGAAAACCCCAGTTCTGATTTAATCATCACGAAAGTTATTCTGAGAGCTGAAATGTAATTTTTATTTATTTATTTGGTCACTGATCACCTACTGCATGATCAGTAACCAAATACCTGTATTCATAGTATTGGTACTCCTCCTTCAGTAGACCCATAGTTTGATCAACATGAACCAGTTGTGTGGTAAATTATTGTTGCTTTTAAGATAAATGCCGGGGGGGGGGGGGCACGAGTTTCGGAACACCGCTGCACAAGAATCGCTTTGTATGTAAATAAGAGTGTGGGGATGTACTTGGTCCAGCTACACTTTTCTCATATAAGTGCAGAGAATTTTGCTATATCTTTTTAGAGCAAACACCCAAATTATAGATTTTTTTTTTTTTTTTTTTTTTTGATTGGAGGTTTAACGACTACCATGAGCAACTCAATGGGCTATAAGCATTTGCCCGTCCCTAATTTAGGCCCACTGGTTCCAAGAAAGGGAGAGAACAAGTGCCGTAAGACAAACATAAAATCCATGCCTCACCGGGATTCGAACTCGGACACCTTTTGGGTGAATGATCAGAAGCCATTGCTTAGACCACTGCGCCACCGGGGCGGCTCAAATTATAAATAGAAAGAAACGCTTTTTTTCCCCAGGGAAAATAACTCTCAGACAGATATGAAACACAAATAAAGTTATTGATTTTTATTCATAAGTTACAAAATAATTATAGCTGTAAAGTCACCTAAACTTTGCGCAAAATGCTGCTGTGTAGTAAATTTAGGGTTTCAGTTTATGTATCTAAAACTTTAGAAGGATATCTTGGAAATTATGGTCCTAATCTATCCCCGAATCCCCGAAATAAATTATTGCCTATGGTAAAGCCCCTTCAGGAACCCAACAAATACAAAAATCAACAAATATTTAGTCTATCCAATACCTAAAACTACAAACAGCTCCATGCCAGCTGCTTGTAGTTTTAAGCAATCATTTGGACTGTGTTGCCCTTATTACAGGGGCGTATAGAATTCTTTTTCGGGGTCCGACAAAAAATGGAAGTTTTGAAATCACTAGAATAAAATAAAATTTAATGAAAAATACAAGAAAAAATTAATGCACCTTTTTCTAATGTAAGTTAAGGGGGCTAAAGGGGAATCCCTATTGCCCTCCATTTAAATACCCCCTGGCTTCTTACATAGTCCATGTAGGCTGTAGAATTAGCAGATGCAAAGACTCGTGCTACAGTCGTGTGCTGTTATTGGCATTTCTCGACCTCTGACATCACGAAATATGGGTTCCTCAATTCGAAATTTGTGAAATATAGCACAGTTAAAATTTACCGTAGCAGAACATGCTCTTTTTCCTGTATCATGTATACAATGGGTCAAATGCTTTTATTCCTGAACTCGTTTAAAGGGCCAAGCACCCACTCTGTATCAAATCCCTCGGACGTCTTGATGTATCAGGGGTTGAAAAAAAAATCAAGTAAATGCGCATTTCCCTCAGGAATGTTTTCGTGGAATGTGTCAAATGGTAGGAAAGGACTGAAAACAACAAAAGAAAGAGTATGTGTTCACCTGCACACATGAATTCCATACTGCAGCTAGTGACATAAGCAACAGTTTTAAAATTCCTCACATTAAAATAACCAACTTATCATTATTTTTGCCTAATGTGCGGATTACAGCAATACGCTATCATTAATAACAGAAATAAACCATATTCTTACAAACTAGTTAAAGAAACAGAGTTTGGATTGTAATGAATAAAAAATATTGGTTAACAATTAATGCAAAATCATCGTGTTTTAAACAGGATTGCAGAAACATTCTGATCTGAAAAAAGATGCTTATCAGAACAAAAGCAGACTCGTATGTGCATATTTGTTCAGTTAAACCTTATAAGAACACAGGATCTTAGCAGTGCCATCAATTTCTCTTAGAGCTGGTGGGTGTCTTTTGTGTCCGATTTTTTTATGGTCTTCTGATTTAAAGTCTTTTTATGTGGTTTCAACACGATGGAGCCCCAGCACATAAAATATTGCCTGTTCAAAATTTCCTGAAACAAACTTTCAAGGAGAGGATTATAGGATATAGCGGGATCGTAGAATGGCCATCCAGGTCACCGGACTTAACACCAATGGGTTTTTATTTTTGGTGCCTATTGAAATCCCAAGTTTATGCAACAGGGTCATTCCATGTGAAATCAACCAGCAAAAATAGCATTTTCAACCTGACCATTTTTGATTTTTATGAAACTAGGTATATTTGTAGAATTTATCAATATAAACATATATGAATTTTTTCAGAATTTTTAATGCATGCGTTTTTGAGTTATTGATTTTTGAAATTTCAAAAAAACCCTGAAATTTCATCATCTGAGCAAACTTTAACTGCTGATTACTCGGGTTCTGGTAGAGCTAGAGTCATGAATTATGGCTCAATTTAAAGATCTTGAATTGGGCTTTCATTTGATATGCCACATGACGCTATAAAACATATGTTTTTTAAAAAATCTGAAAAAATATATGTTTAACAAACATTTTTCTACATATCCTGAAAGTTTCATAATGGGATCGCTATGGGATCACTATAAAAAAATAAATAACATAGAAGGACGTTAGTAAACGCACCATCAGTGACTGAGGAATTGTTTATTTTGTCTGTCTAAAATGTTATCCCTGGTCTTACAAACACTGCAAATGTTAATGAATTAATTATAATTAGTTAAAAAGTTAATATATATCCATAAGGGTAAAAATTGTTTCTTTCCTAGGTTTTAAAGTAAAAGCAAAGTAAAAGATGGATGCCAGCAGGCCATCCACATCATAAGTTTCAAGTGTGGTTTACTGTTGCAACCCCCTTGGGAAACCAAACCACAAATATAACAAAAAAAATCTGCGATCAGTTTCCAAGAATATTGCTACAGAACAAGTTGCTCAAAACTGGAGACAAGATCTGTGACAGTTGTCGTAAAGCAATCCAGAAATTTCACTCTGAAGCTGCTGAACATTCCTCTTCACCTTCTGACAGCTATAATGAACAAGAAGCCGAAGGCCATGCTGTTCCATCTGAAAACATTGAAGTATCAACTCCTGAAAAAGAGCATGCTATAGAAGCATTTAACAGAAGTTTATAATATCTGGATGAAACACCAATCAAGAAAAAACACCTGCAAGAAAAAAAAATACCCTGAAGAGAAATATAAAAAAGCCCAAGAAGCATTTCGAGCAAAATTATTAAAGTTAAGTCCTGCGTCGGAACCAAAGGATATTTCATCTCCTGAACCAGAAATTATAAGACAGTTGAAAGAAAAATTTCATTCCACAGAAAATAAAAGCATAAGAATGCAGATATTGAGTACACTGCCTAAATCTTGGTCACTGAAACAGAATTTAGAGTTTCAAATTTTATGGCCAGAAAGGCTAAAAAGTTAGTAAAAGAAAAAGGTATCATGTCTTCTCCTGATCCAAAGCCAGGAAAGACTTTAGACAAAGACACAGCAAATTGTATACAAGAATTTTATGAGAGTGACGATGTAAACCGCCAAATGCCAGGAAAAAATACTTTGTTTCCATTAAAATAGATAATAAGCGTCAACAGGTACAAAAAAAATTGCTCCTGAGTAATTTGCGTGAATTTTATACTCTTTTTAAAGAGAGATTTCAAGAGAAAAAAATGGGGTTCTCCAAGTTCTGTGGACTTCGCCCTAAGCACTGTGTTCTTGCAGGAGCAAGTGGCACACATTCTGTTTCTGTTTGTACAATGCATCAGAATGTTGCACTGATGATGACACAATGCAAGTTACCTGAATTAA
Source organism: Macrothele yani (assembly GCA_039090855.1). NCBI lineage: Eukaryota > Metazoa > Arthropoda > Arachnida > Araneae > Macrothelidae > Macrothele > Macrothele yani. Next base: position 65,499,166 of record CM077013.1, on the reverse strand, counting down.
CAGGAGACACTGTTTAGCCAATAAACTCCTATAAAGATGTCCTTGCAAACATATTTTGTGGAAACCCTACACCTGCATGTTAGTTCAGTCAGTGCAACAACTGTCCAAGATTAGAACAGCTCAAGCAACGATTTGAAGATTGTTTTGATCTAAATAGTATAGAAAATGTGACATTCAAGCAATGGATGCAATTTGAGAAGAGGACAGTACTTGAAACATTATCAAAATCCATGCAGGAGTTTTTGGACCTGTTGTTTGGAAAACTTCCAGCCCTGCGTCACCATTCTTTTATAGCAACTCAACAGTCAAGTTACTTAAGACAACTTAAAGACACAATAACAGAAAATCAATGCATAGTAAATTGTGACTTTGCTGAAAATTATTCTTTTGTATTGCAAGATGCAGCTCAGGGTTTTCACTGGAACAATGCCCAAGCAACCCTGCATCCTATAGTTATATACTATCGAGATGAGAAAACTCAGAACCTAGGACATGTGAGTTTTGTGATTATATCAGACTGCCTAATTCATGACAGTATAGCTGTCCATCTGTTTCAGCATTACCTAATTAATTTCATGCAGTCACATTTTCTCAAAAACCTGAAAAGATATTTTATTTTTCGGATGGAGAAGCTTCACAATACAAAAACAAGTCAAACTTCCTCAGCTTGTGCTACCACGAGACTGACTTTAATATAAAAGCAGAATGGAATTTTTTGCAACAGCACATGGCAAAAATGCATGTGATGGGATAGGGGATACTGTGAAGTGATTAGCTGCAAAGGCAAGTTTACAACTTGTTTATAATAATCAAATTATGACCCCACGCCAACTCTTTGAATGGGCCAATGCTAATATTGCCTCCATTCACTTTCGGTTTGCAACAACAGAAAATTACAAAGAGGAGGAAATTATTCTTAAAAGTAGAATAGCTTCTGCTAAGACAATAAGTGGTTGTCAGAAACTCCATTGTTTCATTCCTGCAGGAAAACACAAATTACTAGTCAAAACTTACTCACTTTCTGAGCATTTTAAAGAAGAGATATGTGCAACAGATGAAGGGGAAGAGAACATTAGTTTTGGAAATATGGTAGGTTTTGTGATTAGTAAGTACTCAGAGCACTGGTGGTTGGGTTGTGTACTTGGTGCGAATGAGGACACAGAAGAGGTAAAAGTGAGCTTCCTGGAGCCGCATGGTCCATCTCCATCATACAAGTATCCTCAATCACCGGATATACTGTTGGTTCATAAATCTGATATTTTGTTAAAAGTTGACCCGACAACAGCTACTGGAAGAGTATATAATTTTAACAATGACTGAGACAAAGAAGGCAAATCAAACACTGGCATACAAGTGTGGCAAAATTTAAAAGAAAGAAGAAAAGCAGGATACATATAGAAGATGAAATAATTTTGTAAGTGTAAATATGCACACAGAACCTTATACTGAATTATGAAATGAATTACTTTGGGACACAGTTTCAAATTACTTAAATGATTATTTTCATTCTTTTACATTCACAATGTTTAAAAGAACAAGTATGACATTTTACACAAACCACATAAAGAATACCCTTCCAGTCATGGGTGGAACCCGTAAGTACATCTGGCACATTTCAGTTGCATTGTTCTACATTATTATTTTTTTTATAGTGATCCCATAGCGATCCCATTATGAAACTTTCAGGATATGTAGAAAAATAATGTTTGTTAAACATATATTTTTTTCAGATTTTTTAAAAAACACATGTTTTTTAATATTTCAATTTTAAAATTTTAAAATTGACATTAAAATTTTTAATAGTGTCATGTGGCATATCAAATGAAAGCCCAATTCAAGATCTTTAAAATGAGCCATAATTCATGACCCTAGCTCTACTATAACCCGAGTAATTGGCAGTTAAAGTTTGCACAGATGATGAAATTTCAGGGGTTTTTTTGAAATTTCAAAATCAATAACTCAAAAACGGATGCATTAAAAATTCTGAAAAAAATCATGTTTGTTTATATTGATGAATACTACAATTATACCAAGTTTCATAAAAATAAAAAAATGTCGGGTTGTGAGCCTTGTTGATTTGACATGGAATGGACCCAACACCATTCGATGATCAGAATGTTTTGAAACAACGAATTATTAATGCCTGTAGGAGTATTCCTTCGCGTCAGTTGCATAAGTTGCCAGAAACTTTACTTCGTAGAATTCAAACATGCGTTGTAGCTGATGGTGACATTTTGAATTTTGTGAATGATTTACACATGATCTTTCCCCCACTATTACTGAATGTATTGTTACTAGAACGAGTTACTACATTAAAATGGCAAGTTTATACAGTTCAGTGTGATTTTCGACTACAAGCCACTGTGACAAAGTGAGAATAACTGCTTGGTTGAATTCAGCTATCAAGTTGGTGGTAAAAAAAAAAAATCATCTACTTTCCTTTGTCCTGATGATCAATCACTACTGCAAGGATCTCTTACTGTGAGTTGCTTTTCCACCGAAATATCTGTTTATTTTTGTATTTGGTGAGCTCCTGAAGGGGGTTACCATAGGCAATAATTTATTTCGGGGATAGATTAGGGCCATAATTTCCAAGATTTCCTTCTAAAGTTCTAGATACATAAACTGAAACCCTAAATTTACTACACAGCAACATTTTGCGCAAAGTTTAGGTGACTTTACAGCTTCTTGGCAAAAAGCGAGAAGTCGGGAGGGGGGGGGCTTTCGAACCCTTAGTTTCGCCAACAAAAAAATCATCCCCTCAGATACCTTTTCTTACGAAGCTCAGGAAAAGGCAGAAACATTTCAAGATTTGCGGGGAAAACAACTTTTCCTTGTAGATGTGCAATATAGCTCAAGAGGGCACAGCCCGAACCTGGAGAGCTATTAAAAATTTTTCTGCGGATTTACACTAAGGTAAAAACGCTGTATAACTTTGTAATTGGAATTTTTTTCCTAACTTGCTTTGTTTACGAGATAGCTCTGCGAGCCCCCTGTTTGGGGGGGGGTCATTCACATATCCTTTAAATAGATCATATCATCCCTTATTAATACCCATTGACCCTGTTTTTCTGTTCCAATTCATTCTCGAGTTATTGAAGTGAGCCGCGACTTTGGGAAACACCCTGTATATACACTATCTACCAACAAGTAATTGGACACCTGTGATAGCAAAGAAAAATGAAGTTTATTCACCTTCAATAGTTGGTGGAGTCTCCACGAGCGGCAATTACAGCTGCGACCCTCCGGGGCATACTCTCAACCAGGCGTTGTACGACGGCTAGCGGTATTTTCTTCCACTCAGCTTGGAGAAGACAGGTCAGTTCCTTCACCGATTTCGGACAGTGAGGGCACCCCTTAAGTCGACGCTCCAACTCGTTCCAGAGGTGCTAGATAGGTTTAAGGTCCGGGCTCTGCGCAGGCCAGTCCATTCGATTAACCCCATTGTCCCCATACCAAGCCATGGTGGACCTCGTAACATGACAGGTGGCATTGTCATCCTGAAAGTAACGTGGGTCCACCCCGTAAAACTGCCACAACGTAGGAAGCGCATGGTCATCCAAAATGGTGCAGTAGGTCTCGGCGTTGAATTGCGACCAAGGGTCCCGTGCCATACTAGGAGAAACACCCCCATGGCATAATTTCACCACCGTCGAACTTCACAGTTGGCACAATACATTCCGACAGGAAGCCATCTCCAGGCAGACGCCAAACCCAGACCCTGCCATCCGAACGGTAGAGGGTGAACCTTGATTCGTCGCTCCAGAGAACCTGTTTCCACTGTTCAATGGTCCACTGTCGACGTTCTTTGTACCACGTTAGCCGAGCAGCGCTATTAGACTTTGTGATCAAAGGCTTGTGAGCGGCAGCACGTCCATGATAACCGAGCAGATGGGTGGGCTTCCTTATGGATGGTATTCATCGAAAGAACACTCCCGGATGACTGTCGATTTGGTGCGATTCTTCCGAATTTCTCTGGCCAGCACCCGTCGGTCTATAACTCCCAGTTCTGTAGGTCTGCCGGGTCGGGGCACATTCTGACAGTCACCTCTCATCTTCCACTTGCCAATCACGTAGGCCACTGTCGATTTTGGGTACTTCAACTCGCTGGATATGTTACGTATGGATCGGCCATTTCTGTGATACCCGACGATTACACCTTTCTCGAAATCAGAGAGCTCCGAACTGGGTGGCATCTTGCATGCGACTGGTTGCGTTGTTGTTTCCCACACGATATTTAACAGCGGTGGCCGGGATGACGATATCCGTGATGCAGATATCGTCGATTGCAGGGTGTCCAATTACTTGTTGGTAGATAGTGTATATGCAAGCTCTCACACAGAGATAAGGATCTCCGCTCACCATCACCACTTTCTCTAGTTAAAAGAGGTAAATCCAATACCTGTTCTCTGGTGTTGAAAGATAAGAGGAACTTGTGAATAAGGAAAATGACCAGAGTGAAATCACCGAAATGGCAATAAGCTGGACATTAGGCCGGAGCGTAAATGGTTTTTTTTTTTTTTTTTTTTCAAATTTCGATATGCCTTAATGCGGAAAAGTTGTGTATTGCTACGTAAACCATGTGCAAAAAATTTAGCGATATTCAAACAATATCTTACGGTTCCACTTCACCTCCAAAATTTCTATATTTGGGTAAAATAATCACATTTTCATGTCCGTTGTAAGAAAAGAACAGTGTTCGTTACAGACTTTCCCTAGTGCACAAAAGTTATCTGTTGGTACCTAAAAGATGTGCACAATTTTTCAGGCAAAGCAACTAATATCATATGGTTCCAATTTAATGTAACAATACTCCATGTTTAAGGAAAATTGCAATACTTTGACACCTAGTGTTCACCATGTGATTTGTTTCCTAGTTGTGTTAGTGTGTGCACTACTGCACTGAAAGCACAACATATTGTGCAAATGCGCAGTAGTGCACACAGTGCAGCTCTTCACGTTTTTCATGTTTCAGAAAAATCCCAGAATCCATCATGAGGTGGCTGCACAGCGAGTTCGACCCGTGCCCAACCCAACCACCCATCCATTCATTCATTCATTAGGGCAAATAAATTTTCTGTTCATTTTTAATCTTCAATTTCCTGTTCTTTATTAATTTTTACCCGGAAATATCATTTACTTTCAAAGGCTGGCATTATTTGCCGTGTTTCCAACCGTACTCTAATAAATCAATCCCTTTGTTGTTCTTCGCAAACAGCAGCAGATCAGTGGCGGCTCGTGGTAGGAAAAATAGGTGAAGAGCTACAAGAGCAATATGAAAAGATATCTACTGTCTTCAATGAAAATCAGTTGATGAGAACTTACCTATTTTTTTTATATATTAGATCAATTCTTTTTCCCTTTAAAGCTGGAAATTTGTTGATTATGTCGTCATAAAATGGCTGTTTCTTTGTGACATCAAGAAAATGTCTTTCTGAATAGAAATATTTGCCAAAGAAGCAAGTTTATCTGGAGAAATAGTGTTTCTTGTATTCTTTTAAAGCAAGAAAAGCTTGTATTCTTTTAAGGCAAGAAAAACTTCTTTCCACTAAAACACTTGTAGATGCAATTGTTAAAATCCGGGAAACCAATTTATAAGCTTCTGTAAAAATGCCTTCATCTCCATGAAGCACTCGAAAAAGTTCACGAGTCAATATATTCCTTAATTTTTCATCAGCATATACAAGACTCAGTTCATTTTTAAGGCTCTGGTGTTTAGTAAATATTTTTCTGTAAAAATGTTGCAGATTTTCAAAAGCGTGAGAGGGAAAGCATGAATTAAATTGGTGGAATTTGGTTGTGTCAGCAAGACAGGGAAATTGAAGTTTAAGTTTCTCACTGTCTTGAAATATTATATCTATTTCCATAAGAATGTGGTACAAAATTTCAAAATACAATTGTTTATAATTTTGAAAAATTGTTTCTTGTGTAAGAGCAGATTATTCGTTTAGATCTGCTTATTTCTGTGATTTTGCTAGCTTTCCCAAACAGTGTTTCAAATACCTCATTGTTCCTTTTCTGGCTCAAAATTCCATAAGTTTTTTTTTTAATTTGAGTAACACAGTATATGTCTAGTGATTTTTTCTGCAAAATTTTGGATAATAGATCGGTGAACCAAATATTTCATTAAATACTATTCCCAAAAATGTAAATTCAAAAGTGTTCATATCATTTAAAAACCCTTTGGCAAGTTGAATTGATTTTTTGTCTGATTGGTCATTATTTGTGAGAAATTCGAATACTTCCTTCAATTTATCCCAATCTTCAACTATTACACTTACTAACTTCGAAGTGGAGGACCATCGAGTTTCTGTTATGGTTGGCATGCCTCTTGCGGTTGTTGATGTGAGTGTATTGTTTTTCCACCACTCAGTGAAGCGATCGCTTCACTGAGTGGTGAAAAATCAAAGGAATTACACTGAGGCTTGCAAAAAATATTCGACACTTAGAAATTTTAGAAAAACTATGCTGTAATACAAGGTTCAAACGATGTACTAAGCAATAACAAAAACAGATTGAGAAGCTTTAAGCTTAATTTTTTCTGGAGCCTAGTCAAGTGTCCAGACATTACGCTTGCCCCATCGTAACATTGTATTGGTAATCAAACTGTTCCAAAATTTTGTCTAGCATTTTGTATAAAGCTTCTGACGTTCTATCTTCACTCACACCATGGAGACCCAAAAATCGCTCAACCAGTACACCTTCCGAATCAACAGATATTATTAAAGAGCACTCGGAAGTCTGGTTATGTCTTTCCATCTACTTCAATATAAAAGCATTGAACTTCATTTATTTCATTTTTGACGTGATTGTTTATATAATTAGAAATACATTCAATTAATTTGTTTTGAATAGTTTTTGAGTCACTTGTGAAGATATTTTTTATCGTTTCGTATTGATTTTGAATTTTAAAGGACTTCTTGATATCAACAGTGAAAGAAATTCCTTGAATTTCTACTATTTATCGAGTCAATGCCTTCGTCATGGTCACGGAATGCTAGTTCTTGTTTACTGAAATACAGTACTGCATCTATCATTGTCTGCAGGAAAAGTCTGTTTAAACGAACGCTTTCGTTGAAATGCATTTTCAAAAGCCTAGCATTCTCCCTCAGGGCATCGGCAATGGTATTCTGATTCTTTTCAAAATTATTTAGCATTAATTCGCATTTCAGGTGTTTGCTAGAATCACGTTTGTAAAGTGACAGTTTTATATTTAAGAAATCTGAAAATAGTCTTTATTCCACGCCGAATTTTATTACTAAAATATAAGCAGGGCCAACAAAATAATTTTTGTAACACAGAAGTACTACAAAGCCATTTATATTCAGTAAACCAACAATTTTTAAAATTAATATTGTAAGATTTACCGCACTTCTTGATTTCTTTTTTGGCGACAATTGTCAGTGAATCCGTCGGTCGTCCTTGAAGTAAAATGTCTCTTTTAGTTTCAACTTTCCACCGACTGAACGGAGTTTGCAATAAATTACAGACAATGTTGTCCACAGGATACATACTGAAAACTAAAATTATCACTATCAGTTAAACTGTACACGAAACTAAAGTAACTAATGTAGTTTTTAACAAACAATCACAAAACACGAAAAAACATATCTCTTTCAGAAAGTATGTACCAAAACACCGCAAGAAAAAAATTCCTAGTGGATTGCAAAGAACCCTTGGCAATCCGTCCCGTTCCACTGCGATCTCTTCATAAGGTCACGCACAACTCCAGGTGCAGAGCCTTGACGTCTCATGATAAAACACTTCACTTGCCCGGCAGATAGGGGAGGGTGACGTCACAGTTACCATGGCAACTCAGACGAAAACTGCAGACTTCCAAGCATTCTCATTTCAGCTCTTCACTTGAACTGTTTTGCGTATAAGGACTTGTTTTCCGTATTAAACGTGCATTGTGAAGTGATATCTAATCAAAATTTTGGGTATTTTGGCACTCAATAAAGGCCAAAAAAAGAATATATTATACGAAACTATTAAATAAAATCTTATTTCAAACAAAATAGGTGAAGAGACACTTCACCTACTTCACCTGAAAAGCCGCCACTGCAGCAGATGCTTCTGTTGTCAACTTAATGCATCGCTTCACTCCCTGATTGTGACAAGAGAAGTTTTGCGTGCCCAATCGCTTAACAGTGTCCTTACAGTCACTGTTGCATAGGTACGTGGTCCAGAACGCTGTTTAAATCCTGGGTGAGATATCTGGATGTATGGATGGCCTTCCACAGATTCCGTGCTCCATAATGGCAATGAGGGGTGATCTTATAAGTGAACCACATTAGTGCATAAACCTCACAACAAATTCTACCAGAATTTTAAGTGAATCCGAAGGCTGCGAAGTACAAATATAAAGGCACAAAAGATGAATAGCCGTCTTTTGCCACCATGCATGGTTAATTTTTCCGGTGCCTATGTGCCAGGCCTGATGACCACGTACATGTTGTCACAGAGTGTCTAATGTCCCACCAGGTACTTCTGAGACGTGTTAAGATCCCTTGCAATTTTTTTATCACATCCAGGAAACCCCGCTTCAATCGCTTCAAATTTCAAAACCGGTAGATTTTCGCAGCTCTCCAGCTGTTTGCCGATTTTTACCTGAAAATGTTTTTGTGCCACTCGTTTGGCCATCCAAATATTGAATTAAGTGACAGAGTGTCAGCTCATTTCCGTGCAACTAGCATATGCTCCACTGAAGAGGTTTTTGGCAGGCTAGCTCTAGAATGCGAATTGCACCTTCTTTACACCCAGTATTAATGACGATTCCATCGCAGCCCATCACCAACAGTTTGCTTAAGTTGATATTCTTGGAATGTAAGAAATCCAGCAGACATTTGGCAATGTCCTTTGCGGTGGAAGATGTAGGAGTGGTATGCCCAAGATATTTACTTCCAGGTTCTTCCAGCATAGTCGCGTGTTTTTAAGTAATAGTTTTTTTTTTTTTTTTTAACTGCTTTACTTTCTTCTCATACATTATGGTTTGGTCCTTACGCCCATCAAAATATAGCCCTTTAATAACTTTATGTGCAGATTATTGTTTTGAAGTTGTTTTCTCTGTTTTGTTTTCTCTGCCTTCTAATTTTGTGCCTACCTATAACACTTGAAGTATCAGCTTATGTTATCATTCCCACATCTTCCAAAAGTGCACTTGCAATGATGGCTCCATTACATCCAGATATCTCACCCAGGATTTGAAGAGCGTTCTGGACCACGTAATCTTAAGGAATGGCTATTTTGCCCATCCAGAATCAATACTTCTGGCTACGATCACGGACGAGATGAAACAGAGAACTTGGCTTCTGCAGGATCCTTAGAGCAAGAGCACAAAACTGCGATGCAATTCCTGTATTTGAAATTCCTCAGTTCAACTTCCAGGGTGAGGATTATTTTGACCTAATTGACTGGCAATCATGCGTCTTAAGCGAACCTCCATTGACTGCTCATTTAACCGATGATGAAATAATGAACCTATGCAACAGTGACTGTAAGGACATTGTTAAGCGATTGGGCATGCAAAACTTCCCTTGTCACAATTAGGGAGTGAAGCGATGCGTTAAGTTGACAACAGAAGCATCTGCTGCTGTTTGCGAAGAAGAACAAAGGGATTGATTTATTAGAGTACGGTTGGAAACACGGCAAATAATGCCAGCCTTTGAAAGTAAATCAGATTTCCGGAGAAAAATTAATAAAGAACAGGAAATTGAAGATTAAAAAAGAACAGGAAATTGAAGATTAAAAAAGAACAGAAAATTGATTTGCCCTAATGGATGGGTGGTTGGGTTAGGCATGGGTCGAACTCGCCGTGCAGCCACCTCCTCATGATGAATTCTGGGATTTTTCTAAAACATGAAAAATGTGAAGAGCTGCACTGTGTGCACTACTGCGCATTTGCACAATATGTTGTGCTTTCAGTGCAGTAGTGCACACACTAACACAACTAGGAAACAAATCACATGGTGAACACTAGGTGTCAAAGTATTGCAATTTTCCTTAAACATGGAGTATTGTTTTATTAAATTGGCACTATAAGATATTAGTTGCTTTGCTTGAAAAATTGTGCACATCTTTTAGGTATTAACAGATAGTTTTAGCGCACTAGGGAAAGTCTGTAATGAACACTGTTCTTTTCTCACAATGGACATGAAAATGTGACAATTTTACCCAAATATCGAAATTTGAAATTCAATAATATCTTATGGTTCCAGGTAAAGTGGAACCATAAGATATTATTTGAATTTCGCTAAATTTTGCACATGGTTTACCTAGCAATGCACTACTTTTCCGCATATTGAAATTCAACTTTTTTTTTTTTACCCTCCAGCCTACCGGACATGTTGCCAGAAAAAACTACCACCGACGGGCAGCCGAAATTTTAGACTGGGTTCTGAGGAACAGAAAAAGAACCCATGGGAGATGGATGGATGAAATTCGAAAGCATGTTGGAGTGACATGGAGGAGACAGGCTGAAGACAGATAATTGTGGAAGATACTTGGGTAGACCTTCATCCAGCAGTGGACTGATAATGGTTGACAATGGTGATGATGATATGTAAAACAAAATTGATGTCATACCCACCATCATCTTTATACAGATAGCACAAGAATCACAAATCGTGACCGTTTGTACAGCATTTCTCGACTGCTTCGGAGTTCAGACCTTGATACCACAGCAAATAAAACAAACACAGCTGGCAGTCGTGGCTTGCAGCCTTAGTAATGATTGAATAGTCCCCACAGATTCTTCAACAATGTGAACAACATTCTTATCTTGCAAAGTGCGTACAACCACACCTAAATTGAGCAGCTAACATCCCCTGAATATTTTAAGGAAGAAATGTGAATTTTAAACTTACAAAGCTGCCAAAACATAAGTAAACTCTGTAAGTGGACAAATGACAATGTATGGCAGGGAACAACTGTACCAGAAACTGGTGCAAAAGTTTCAATTGAAATTTTAAGCACATTGACAGCAGTGATTTTTGCATCCTCTCTTGAGCTGCACCTGGGGCAGCTGCCCTGCCTGCCCCACCCTAGTTACACCTCTGCATGCAACCCTTGTCAAGAAGCATATGGAGAGTGGCCAACCACAATAATCATTGCTTTAGGAGTGCAACATTCAACTGTGTGCTCACTCCAAGAGAAACACCAAGTTTCGTGGTGGACCTTACTCTTGTTCTGGAATCCTGTAAGTACAATATTTTGAACCTAATGTGCGAGTCAGAATCAGTAGTACTAATTTAATAAAACCTTGATGAGAACAGGACTGTTATTCCCTGTCAGGAATTCATCAGCAATCCAACAACTTGTAAGGAACTCAGAATTGCATGAAATTGTTATTGAACATGATTCATCTTTCTTTAAAGTGAGGATGGAGGGCTGGTGAATTAGGAGCAAATGTAAACAGTACAGAAATACATCTCATATTCCCTTAAGTTTAACAAATAATTGTTTTTAAAATTTATTATATTAACTACTTAAAATTATTAAAGTCTGCTTGTGTGTTTTAAAGTCTTAGCTATCATTCTTATTTGGCATTTTGACCAATTTGGCACGACTGGCCACACCCCTCCACATAAAGTATCACTCACCTGCAATATCAGAAATGGACCTGCAGTGAAACAGAAATCTGCTCCTTCAGTTGTAACAATAGGGAGACAACTGCATAGATGAAGTGAATAAATACCAGGCCTTTGTGAAAGAAGGCACAAGCAAAGGAGTGCACACTCAGAGAGAGAGAAAAAAAAAACTTTTTTTTTTTTTGCAACTTGACAAGAGCACATGAATTATTCATATGAGAAAGTTTGATTCTCAAAATTTGTAAAACCAGGGTCAAGGAAGAGAATTTTAACTCATGAAATCAGAATGTACATTGTATGTGTGTTCACTATTTATCAGAATTTTAAGCTGATGAAAAAATCAGCTTATTTCTACTGAAAATGTGATGTCTGTCTGAATGTTTGCAAAGTATGGATTTTTAAAATTACAAGTAATCCACTTCAATCTCCAAAATTACAAGTAATCCACTTCAATCTCCAAAATTACAAGTAACACACTTCAATCTCCAAAATTAAAAGTAATCCACTTCTAACTCCCACAATCAATGTCTACTTTTTGCCCTGGTATATTCAGTTTTAAAGATAAATTATTCATACAAACAGACAAAAATGTAGTTGCAAGTGTAACCTACGAGCAATGGGTGCCAACTACTGCAATTTTTTTACAGTTACCAAAAAATCTAATGATTTCATGGAAGCTTTCTGTGACCAACTACTGTTTTTGAAAACCTATTCCTTGGTTTCAAAATAGCAAGCAGTCTTCCTTCTTTTTCTACATTAAAAAAGAATTGAAACATGTCTTCCTTCTTTTTCTACATTAAAAAAGAATTGAAACATGAAGATGTGATAGCATGTGACTTCTCCAACAATTATTTATTTGTACTTCACAATTTAGCTGAATCATACTGCTGGAATAATACTCATGATCAATCTTCTGATATCATACCATGTGTTCATTTCCGAGTGCCCTAAACATGATACAGACACTCTACATTTATTTCTCCAAATATTTATTACGTTCTTTTTAAGGTCACAGACAATCCTCATGGTAAAAAAAAAAAAAATACTTATATGTCTGACAATTGTACTTCTAGTATAAGAATTGCAAAAATTTCAGTAAGCTTTGTCATTTATCTGGGTTTGAACTGCAGGCTGAGTGGCATGTTTTCTTATTGTATATCACCCAAGTAAAAGGCAAGAATATTTTGGGAAGAACTGTAAAGAGACTATTCTGCTCTAACCAGTTTGAGAAGAAAAAAAACAAAACATACTTTGATCAAATTATTTTACCGAGACAACTGTACGAGTGGGTACAAGAGAAAATTACAGTAATTCATTTATTTCATTGTATTAACAAAGGATGCAGAAAACAGATTTCCTTACTCAATCACAGTTTCTGGCATGCATACACACAAACTTTGTTGATTCAGTTCTATATCTATCACAGAATTAGAGACCAGAGAACACTTATTTTCTGAACAAATCACTAGGCAAAAAGTTACACCATCAGGTACTGCTATTCTTTCAGAAGAAATAAATCTATGGCTTGGAACTATAACAAATGGTGAGTAACATGTATTCCCTCATCAGATTACTCAATTCCTGAGGTGATATTAAGTAATGTGCCTTTCACTTATCCATCACAACCTGATTGATATTCTAATTGTACCTGCAAAAGTGGACTGTTAGAAGATGCATATACACACAAACCCAGGGTTCATTGTAGGTGTTTACTATTAGGGGTAGCACACTCCACCCAGCCCATCATCACACCAGAATTACAAAGATTCCTGAATCTTCATGGATATATGTAGGTTCTGTTTGTAAAAACATGTTTTCCACACTCGATATAAAGAGATTCAGTATCTCTGTATAATTACTATTACGCACATCAAAGCGTGGACTTGTGATTATGGTGGTGCAGAAAATTAAGCACTATTATTATTTTCAAATAAAACTAGGTAAGAGCAATTAATTACATATATACATGGTGACAACCTCAGGATGTATATATGTAATTAATTGCTCTTACCTAGTTTTATTTAAAAATAATAATAGTGCTAATTTTCTGCACCACCATAATCACAAGTCCACGCTTTGATGTGAGTAATAGTAATTATACAGAGATACTGAATCTCTTTATATAGAGTATTTCAACCACATATAGCATGTGACTTCCTAATATGGAAGACATACATGAGATATCTATTATTTTCTACAACTAAGTCATGGAAAAAATTATTTTTGATCATGACTTTCCAAATACACAAGACTGAATCAAATAAAAAACTCTTCTGGTATTATTTTTCTCCTGATCTGCACTTTTATGATGCTTTTTTGTAAGTGAGACTTGTGAATTATTTCATTTGATAAAACTGCTGTTCCCAAACATATTAAAATCATTAATTTATCCACAACAAATTTGTTAGGAATTTGCTGTGGTTTTCCTCATTCTGTCTGATCTTCATTGAAAGGACTGATGTAGCATAAAATTATGCAGTGGAGAGGGTAAGTTTAAAATCAGAATTTGTCTTTTCTGTCACCTTCTTTCATCACCCACAGTGATGTTCTCTGCATAACATGTGGGCTGTACCAGTTCCTTAACTTTAATTTTACTTTCAACAAAAGCAAAAAATGCTTTCTATGTTCCTTGATATATTATAGCAAGAAGTGACTAAGGAATGGGAAAACATACATTTTAAGTGAAATTAATGTCAAAAAGTCATACTGCCATTGTTGATACTACTGTGATAACAACTTAGGGGTCGCGGAAATGGAACTGGCAGTAGCACTGACAGAGTTATTACTGATTTCGAAATTCAATTTTGCTTAAAGAAACAAAAATAAAAATGCTTGCTCTATTCATTGATATATGTACTAAAACAGATACTGTAATGCATAGGAAAGCATGCATCTCATTAAAAAAGTCCATTTAAAATAAGAAGCCACCCTTCTGCACTATTATTCTTTCTCTTTGCATGCACAACACACGAAGTCATGAAAATCATCCTCTCACAAAACACATTTTGGAAAGATGCAATGACATTGTTTCTCCATGCCTATGACTCAGTATGCTGACACAATGTACCAGAAGGACTCGTAACACTGATTAGACAATAATAAAAACAATGTTTGTTTTGAGCTGTAATGTGTTTTAGATTTATTTACAAGCACATCCTTACAGATGGTGGATCTAACTGAACAGCTTTTTATGTCATTAGAACTGTTAAAGAGTTTAAAGCAATCTCAAGGAAATTATCAGTATAATATACAAAACATAATATTCATGTTCATTAGACTCGATAGTTCAAGGTGGTATAACAAGATCAAGTTTTAGTTACTTGAGTTCATGAAATGAAATAAAGTTTTAAAAATAAAATTTGCACTGCTTGCCAACACAACACACTCAATCAAGCAATATATCCTTTAGCCAGTGTGTGGACACATGTTTTCAAAGAATCATTTGACGAGCTAGAGCCGCATTTTTTTACTTGCACCACTTAGAAACAGCAATACATTACTTATATTTCACTCCATTAGACAAAGAGTTACAGAAGTAGCTAAAAAAGCAAAAAAAGCTGATCTATAGCTTTACTATTAATATTTCGAAGTTGTTCTGATGAAAGTAATCATACTTTAGAAAGATGATCAGGCAACACAAAAACCACAACAGAATTTGCTACATAGCTTTCAACTGAATCTATCATCACTTGAATACTAATCAAGATTTTCTTAGCATTCATATATCGTTTTATAATTTTCATAACACCAGTATATTAAGAAAAATTAAAGTGTCTTCCATAATGTTAACAAACTCAGCACATTTTCTTTCATATGCTTTTCAAAACAACAACAACAAAAAAAAAAAACTTTAAATTGATTTTCTAGTTTCTAAAATGGCACACTGGCAGTTTCAAAAGCCAAAAATAATTCAGTAGCAATTATGGGTATCTACCTGAAGCACATGTAAATGGTACTGGTTGTGAAAGCATATACTGGTATATAATGCAGAGAATTTAGCAATACTGAAAAATTGGATTCAATTCTTGAAATGGCTATATAATTAAAGCTGATTGCGAAAGCAATTTTCCTACTTCAAAAGATTTTTGAAATTATTACTGATCTCAACAAAAATGTAAAACAAAGGAGAGGGAACATCAGAACACAGAAAAAAACAGTTTCATTTTTGAAATACCTTTAGGAACAGATTGAAATATAATCAGGAATTTTGTTATGTCATTAATATTCTCTCTCTCACGCTAAAGATGGAATGCGAAGAATATTTTCAAATTATGTATTACCAAATGTTCAAACTGAGTTTCAAATTAAAACAGCTACAAGTTTTACATCAATGACGGTGGAATCTTTTGCGATAGCTGAAGTGGTGCAGGAGCACACATCATGAATTTTAGTCATTCATGAGTGGCTGGCAAGGAAATATTTGTCTAAACTGCAATAAGAATTTAAGGCATTTCAAACAGGTCCCACCCAGCATACTTGAACTAGAGTTTATGCACATGCAAGTATTCAGGTACCTTCTACATTCTATAAAATCATTGAAGGCTTTATTTCTTCTCTTTTCTTTTTATTAACCTAAATATCTTGTATTTATGAATTTTGGAATATATGAACACAAAAATTGGCTATTTTCTTTACTTCAAAGCTCACCACTTACACACACAAATATTTAAAACATAACAAATCCAACAAAAATACTGTTTTACATCTTATCATTTTATATATACTTTATAGCACTGTGTGTTTTAGAATGGATAAAAAAAGAAATCAGGAAAGCAAAAACTAACATACCAATACCATTTCTTCGGTATTCTTGGACAACTCCTAGGGTAAGGATGTATGCTACTTTGGTATTCTTGGCAAAATGTGAGGAAAGTAGTCCTTGGTCCTGAGGTAACACATAACAAATTACCTTGTACAATACAAAAAACTGTTAAAATATAAACTTTTAAAATGAAATTTTTAATGGTAAATAACATCTAACCATAATGTTACTAGCTGCAATGAACTTTTGCTAGTCACATCTACAATTCATTTGTTTATGTTATTGATGTATAACAAAGCCATAAAGTAGGATATATATGCCAGCAATTTTTTTTTTTTCTTGACTGATGATTACTCTTATTTTTTCTGGAACCTTCTGAAACCCAACAGGCACACTTACAGGGTGAGGCATTTTAGACAGTCATATAAATCAAAATAGATTTTGTGATAAGTAATATTTTCCTCTCTCTTAAACCAATGCTTCACATCATCTAGATACCTTCATGCCTATCTGTATGACCAACATTACTTATAAATCAAACCAGCGTGAAAAGCTAGTATCTAGAAATGTTCTACCATTGAGCAATAATAATAAGAATTTCTATACATGTCAATGATAACTTTATAAATACATATAGATGTCTTTAATCACGCATTTCTACGAAGTTGCAGTGATGCAAACAGCAGTGCAAGCCTATTACAAACAAACACAGATACCACAAAAGATTTCTTTACTTAATAACAATTACTTTTTTTTAATTAAAATAAAAATTTTCAGTTTTGTTAACTTAATTCACTTTTATGGATGGTAATATTAATAGTAGCAATGTGAAAGTCCTCTAAACAGAAATAATTTTGTTGACAGAACACAATTAAATATATACCTGTTCTTAATAAATAAGATTCAAATTCCTTCAGAGCTGACCCTATTCAGCAAGTTTCACTATTTAGTTGTAGCTAACATTCCAAATGTTGGGCCCTCTAGTGGACTGTATTATTGTTGCACGATGCTTATATTATTGTTGCATGATGAATGAGAGGTGCTATTATTGTTGCGTGATGCTTCTTAACTTGTATGATAATTAAAATGTTTGCTGGTTATTTTAGGTATACCACTGTTTGGCTTCTCTAGTCTATGCGCAGAAACAAAAAAAAAAAGCGTTTTTCTTTGCAAAATTTAGCATTGTGAGTTCCAGTATGATATTTTGGTTGGCTTCTCAGGTGAATAAAGTTGAAGGCTGTAAGTTTGTAGATTAGTTTTCAAAATATTTAAAATTAAAATATTTCTAAAAATTCTATGATAACTTATCTAAAAACCTGGTTCCATTGTTTCATCCTGAAGTCTTCACACTTTCTTCGTTAACATTTCACTTGTTCACAAAACAGGCACCCTCAGACAAGCTTTGCTCCTGTGTGCAACTTGGAATGAGAGGAGATTCTTTTCTCTGGGGCTCTCTCCTCTAAGTATTTTGGTAGCTGTGCATGTGTAGATGTTCCTTAAAATCATTCCTGCCCATTGGTTTTGATATTTTTCTGATTAAATCTTTCTGAGGTGTGTGTGTGTGTGTGTGTGAGAGAGAGAGAGAGAGAAAGAGAGAGAGAGACATATTTCATTCCGGTGACATTTTTTCTCAATGACTCTTCTAAACATCAAGAAGACATAAAACATCACATAATGCTTAGTACATTGCTCAAATTCACACATTTGGCACAAGGACCGTATGCCACTGAAACTGTTTAAACCATCTCTTAGATATTATTTTGTTACAAAATTAGTAACACTTTTCACCTGTCCAGCTTGTTTCAAGTCATGATCTTCATGCAGGTTCCCACAGAAATACTGGTAAAAGTTGCTTTGTGGTTAATAAGATTAATAAAACTCACTCTTTAAAATCCCTGTAGTTGTATATTATTATCATAAAACTTTACTGACCTTTTATTTTTGGGTTGCTTCAAGTTCAACTGATATTGAGGTAAGGCTTTATCAGGTTCATTTCTCACTGAAGCTGGACACTTCTCACTGAAAATTCTGTATACAAATAAAGTATTAAAATATTAAAATTTGAATATTAACATATTGAAAAACTGTTTTGTCCTGTGGCAAGTGAATGTCCTACGTTAGTTAAGAACTCTCCCTATGTATCGGCGTAATTTAACAAAAAACCCTTGGTTTCTAGCTTCAGATGAAAATTTTATATGCTTTGTCGAGCAATTTCATTTGTGGTTGGTTAGTGCTGTAGCTGCCAACAAGCACTAAAAGTATAATTACCCAAGGTTTTCCACACAGCTTTTTGTTCCTTCTTTCGAATTGTTTTTTCCGTTTTCATTAATCTTTCCAGCTACACCATCAAGACACCAACATTGTACTACCTTTATTGAATCATTTTGTGTGTGTGTTTCTGTTGACTACTTCTTGGACCAATTTCTTCCAAAGGTATGGTAAATTGGTGTTATTGTAGCTACAAGACAGAGCTCTTTTTGTTTTCTCTCTCAACATAGATTCCATTACTCAAATTATTTTTCATTTTTTCCTTGTTTTAATAATTTTTAGTTTAGATTTTCATTATTATTTGTACAATGTTGTATCAATGAACTTTTTTGATCTTTTCTATTCCAATTATTGATATGTTGAATGATATTTTGACCAGTGTGGATATCATTTCATTATTTCTACATTTCTGTACTGAAATCAAATGGTGATATTACAAACAAAATAATTAATGAATCACAACTAACAAGAGAAGAAATAGAAGAATTAACCAACATTTAAAAATATATTTCCAAAAATAATTATTTTATTTTCAACCAAAATGTATAATGCCAGGACTTATCCCTTGTTGGGTCTCTTATCAGAAGAAATGGTGCTAGAATTAGAAGGGTTTATTCCAAAAGATAACCAACAAAAACCATTATTGTTCTTGCAATACATTGACAATATTCTGATTATTTGGAATGACTATAGAAAATCTGGAAATTTAAAAAAATAATATGAACTCAAGATACACAGAAATAAGTTTTCCCTTAGAACTTAATAATCACTTGCTATTTTTGGATATAAAGATAATTAAAAAAAGACAAAAAATTGATTACTGTATAAACATAAAAATGCAGAACTAAACCACCGAGAAACTCGTAATCATCTGTGGCAACACGCAACAGCTGCATTGAAAACATTCATAAAACAGAATATTTGCCCATATTAGCAATACTATTGGGTTGGAAAGAAAGTAATGTCTGCAAATGCAAGGCAGCAGAAACATGCTAATTACTGTATATACAAGTATAAATCAGTCCAAAATGTAGTCACTATTGTTCACTATGAACTGCTCCCATCATCTGGGCAGCTGCTGGATACCATCCCTGTAAAACTGTGGTGGCCTGGGTGCAAAGAAGTGACTAAGTGCGTGTTTGACATCTTTCTCGTTGGTGAACCGCTATAAGTCCAGGAAATGCTGTAATGACCAGAAAAAGTGGCAGTTGCTTGGGGCAGTGTCTCGGAAATAGGATGGGTGTGGTAGCAGGTCCCTGATCTTGTGACAGGTCACCCGTGCAGTGTGAGGTCTAGCTCCATCCTGCTGTAGGAGGACACCCTTGTGGTTCAGCAGTGCTGGTCATTTTGACGTGAACGATGCATACAGATCATCAAGATGACGGTAGTACACATTGGTGGTGATAGTGGTGTTGTCCGGAAGCAGTTCAAAAAACACAACACCTCACATATCCCACCAAGCAGACAGCAGGATCTTACATGGGTGTAAGCCGGCTTTGTGGGGGAGTTCAAGATGAAAAACCCTTCTGCCTCTGCAAACTCTATGAGAGTATTTCCACGCTGGTTTCTGTAGCCGTGACCAAATTTACCTACTGAAGTTTCATTCTGTTTCCGTTGCCCTATTTTTGCATTGAAATCTCCCATAATTATCTGTAAGTGCTGCTTACCTTTATTATTTAGATCACGAATTTCCTCATAAAATCCTTCAATTTCTTCTTCAGGATGACTTGTAGTGGGTGCATAAATTTGAATAATCTGAGCCTGGTATCTTCTCGAGAGTTGGATAACGAGTCGTGCAGCTCTGTCAGAGGAACTTTCAACTTCTACAACTTTATCCTTCAGTTTCTTGTTTATTATAAATCCAACACCACTAGTTCTTTTTTTTGGTTGGAGGTTTAATGACCACCGTGAGCAACTCAATGGGCTATAAGCAGTCGCCCGTCCCTAATTTAGGGTCACTGGTTCCAGGGAAGGGAGAGAGCCAGTGCCGTAAGACAAACACAACATCCATGCCTCACCGGGATTCGAACCCGGACCCTGTTCGGACGAATGATCAGAGGCCATCGCTTAGACCACTGTGCCACCGGGCGGCCCACTAGTTCTGCCAGTATCTGTCCCACAATAGTAGAAGACATGTCCACTTTTCAGTTCAATGAGATCTTCTCCTTTTCTCCTTACCTCACTTAGCACGACGATGTCCCACTTGATCCTTTGTAGTTCCTCTTCCAATTCAAGAAACCTTGAATCAGAAGATAGGGAGCGTCCATTATACGTAGCCAAGGTCAGCATCAGATGGCAGCCTAGTCCGGTCCTCCGGGTATTCTTAGCACCCTCTGCCTTGATGTCGCACTGGCCAGGTACATTCCAGCTGCCGGAGACTGAGGGCCAAGATTTAAGTTGTGGAGTCATTTTGGAGGGGTGTGGCCATAACTCACCACGCTGGCCAAGCGGGTTGGTGAGTGTGGGATAGCATTTCATCTAATCCCGATGGTATAGTTATACCACTATTGGCGGTCGTCAGAGCCCCTTTAGTGGGAACAGGATGCACCACGAGAAGGTGGGGTTGACATTTGTCAAGAAGAGGCTGTGATGTTACCCATCACCTGACCTTACATCCTATATCATCATCATCATCATCATTGTCAACCATTATCAATCCACTGCTGGACGAAGGTCTCCCCAAGTTTCCTCCACAACGGTCTGTCTTGTGCCAGTCTCCTCCATGTCACCCCTGCATACTTTCGATATATATATATATATATATACATACATATATATATACAACTCTGCGATTGTGCTACAGCTGAGATCTCAGAAAATAATAATAATAATAACCCTCCAAATTGTATTAAACCAGGAAAGTCATCAAAAGCCAATATTTTTGAGTGCTGGAGGAAAAGAAATAACTAAAATAACATTTTAAAAAATGTCGGTCATACACCACAACCCAATTCCCTCATAAAGCGAATTGTCAGCACCTCCACCACCAGGCTCCTTTTCCTCATATGTACATAAATAGGTTTCCTGGAATCCCGGCTGGTACAGCAAAGATTAATCGGAGTATGGATGGGGAAAAATATCAGTGTTTTTGAGAATCAACGTTTTTCCAAGTGATAATCGACGTTAGAAACTGCAAAAGAATATTTTCTAGGAAGTTAATGAATTTATCTTTGCTGCATTCTTTTAAATATAATCATAGGTCATGAATTAGGGACTTTTTTGCTGTATGTTTCATCACCGAAAATCGAGTTCTTTTCCTTGATGTTACAGGAATCGATAAGTCCTCCCTCGCCCTCCCCAAAAAAATCTAGGTTTCATGACCGACGTTTGAAACTGCAATAGCGCAATCAACTCAAAAATGTTCTGCAATAAGTAAATGAGTTTGTCTTTCTCGTATTCTTATACGGAGAAAGTAAATATCACCTTTTTGTTTTGAATTCTTATACTGAGAAAAGGAATATCACCTTTCTATGTCGTGAATTAGTTTTTTGCCGTTTTTCTGCGATGTTTCGTCGCCGAAAATAGAGTTTTTATCCTCGTTGTTACTGGAGCCAATGCATTGAGGTTTACGATACATCAAGCACTTTAACAAATATTATGGTTACTCGATGTTGAATTAGTGAGCTACCACTGATATACTGAATGGTGATTTATTCATCGATGTGCCAATAACGGCTGAAGATGGGAAAGATGCGAATTCTTTGGTTCTTTAGCAAAACATCATGGTTTTGGCTGATACATCGAAAATTTCTACCCATATTACAGATGCGTGAATGTTTCGGGAATGAATATCCACCGATATGCCCATCCCCATTCTGAGTTACACCTAGAAACGCACGCGGGGAAGAAACGCTTCCTCCCACAATGCTTTGGGGCTCCTTTCAACGGGCTTCGCATCAGCTGTCACTATGCAGCCCATGGAAGAGGCTCTAGTTGGCTCGCAGGGCTGCTGGTGATGATGCAGTGATTGATACGCCTCCATCAGAGGCCATTTTACTGAAAGCATTTCATGACAATGGAAAAAAAAACAAAACAGCAGTTAAATACAGTACTCAAGAAGCCTCTCACATTGAAATATTTTTAAGATCACATTTTACTGAAAATGAAGATACCATCACAGTTCAAATTATTTTTGTAAAGATACTGTTTGAGCTAAAAATATTTTTGTGAAGAAACCACCCAACAACATCAAATGCCGAACAGGAAAATAATTTGATATTTTTACTGATCGCCAACAGTAAATTTCTAGTAGCCATTGGAGACTGGGTGACCACAAATTTTGCGCCCTGGTAGTGCGGCAATTGTATGTAAAATATTTTTTATTGGGTAGAAAATATGTAGTGAATTGAATGAGTATTTATTGAGAATGTATGTATGTATTTGTAGATAAGAACTTTGGTTTTTAGCTGTTTTATTTTGAAGACAGAATCATATAAAGGAAAAAAAGGGGAATAACAAACATGTAAATGCTAGTAGGTGTGTATCATATAAAGAGCTATCATGAACATCAAACAAAGTCATTGCCTGTGAGAAAACATGTGGAAGTAGCAAGCAGTTAAAAAGAAAGATAAAGCCCAAAAGACAGTCGCATAAGAATCGTCTAAGTCAACACGCATGAAGTGTTTATTGAAAGAGGACACAACCTTAGGGGAAAGATGGATTTCTTTCTTGTTATGGAGTCATCGCTTCTACTATCATGAGACAGATACTGGCAGAACTAGTGGTGTTGGATTTATAATAAACAAGAAACTAAAGGATAAAGTTGTAGAAGTTGAAAGTTCCTCCGAGAGAGCTGCACGACTCGTTATCCAACTCTCGAGAAGATACAAGGCTCAGATTTATTCAAGCTTATGCACCCACCCACAAGTCATCCTGAAGAAGAAATTAAAGAATTTTATGAGGAAATTCATCATCTAAATAATAAAGGTAAGCAGCACTTACAGATAATTATGGGAGATTTCACTGCAAAAATAGGGCAACAGCAATAAAATGAAACTTCAGTAGGTAAATTCGGTCACAGCAACAGAAACCAGCGTGGAAATACTCTCAGAGTTTGCAGAGGCAGAAGGGTTTTTCATAATGAACTCCTTTTTCAAGAAAAAGCCACAAAGGAAATGGACATGGAGACATCTTAATGGATTGACAAGTGAAATTGATTTTATTATGTGTAACAAGAAATTTATCACAGAAGACTGCGGCATGCTGAATAGGTTCAACACAGGTAGTGACCATAGAATGGTAAAATGCAAGATGCACCTCAATGCTAAACTCGAACATGGCAAGCTCATAAAACAAAGTGTATTAACATGACCAACCTTAAAAAGCATCATAATACCTTCAAACTGGAACTGAGGAACAGATTCTCTACTCTTGAAGGTCTAACACGTCAAAAGAAGTGGACATATCTGAAGTTAACAGAAAAGTAACCAAAGCTCTTATGGAAACAGCAATGAAATTAGCTGGTACTAAGAACAAGTTGCATATGAACAAATTATCAGGAAAACCCAAAATTTTGATGCAAAAAAAGAACAGAGATGAGGACAACTAAAGATGTGACTTCCAAAGTGATATATTTTGGAGCTATGCAAGACAGTATGAAAAAGTATAACTGAAGATGTAAGGAAATTCAACTGTGAACTAGTGAGGAAAGCAATTGAAAACAACCAAAGCCTAAAGAGAGCAAAAGGACATCTCAGTAAGGGAAGAAAACAGATTATGGCACTGAGAAAAGAAGATGGTCCTGTAACAAGAAATAGAGGTAAAATTTTGACAAGAGTGAAAGATTTCTACTTAAAACTATATGAAAGGGATGATACATGTACTCCAGACATCATGAAAGGTATCAGTACCAGAGTTCTTCCAGTCCTCCCAGCAGAAGTTGCACATGCAATCAAGAACATGAAGTGGGGAAACGCTCCAGGAGAAGATGGAATTACTGTAGACATCATACCAGAAGCAAGTGCAGAAACTGAAACAGTACTCTCCTAAGTTTTCACTTGATGCCTTAATGAAGGGAAAATTCCTGGGGATTGGAACAATGCTACAATGATCCTGCTACATAAAAAAAGGTGACATTGAGGATTTCAGGAACTACAGACTTATCAGCCTCCTATCAGTGGTTTATAAAATCTTCACTGAAGTTCTTTCACACCGCTTGAAGGTAACACTGGACATGGCTCAACGAGAGAACCAGCTGGATTCAGGAGTGGCTACAGCACAATAGATCATATCCACGTACTGAGAGAACTAATTGAAAGAGCGAGGGAATATAAGCTTCCATTATGCATGGCTTTTATCAATTATGAAAAGGCCTTTGATTTGGTGAAGCCATCAGCAGTTACAATTGCTTTGAAATCCTACGGTATTGAAGATGCATACATTAATAACATCTATGAAAATGCAAGTGCAAAGATTCGGCTGTTTGCGAATACAACACACATAAAAATTGGAAAGGGAGTGAGACAAGGTGACACCATATCTACCAAGCTCTTTAATGCCACATTGGAAAATGTCTTTTGATCACTGAACTGGGAAAACAAAGGGATAACGATTCGTGGAGATTATCTAACTCACCTTCACTTTGCTGATGACAGTCATTTTTGCAACTACCCCTTCAGAGCTGCAGAACTTGCTGACAAGAGTAAATAAGTGGGATTAAAAATGAACTTTCAGAAGACAAAAGTGATGTACAATGCTTTTACAAGAAATGAAGATTTATCGATTGATGGAGAAAAGTTGGAGATAACCGATACCTACGTTTATCTTGGATAGCAGATATCAAGTGAGGGACACATTGATGAAGAAATTAATCGGCATATAAAACTTGCCTGGAGAGCTTTTGGAAGAAACAGTATAATTTTCAAGAGCAATATGCCATTATGCAGACCTCAGCACAGACTTCATTGTAAAAAGTAGTGAGAAAAGTGACTTTTTTGGAGAAAAAAGTAAGAAAAGTGACCAATTTTTTTTTTTTTTTTTTTTTTTTTTTTTTGGGGGGTGACTAAAGGTGACTGCTCAAATAATTGAAAACCAGCCTAAACTGTTTAAAAAGATAGAACACACACACACACACACACACACACACACAGTATATAGATAGAACATATAATTTGCACTTTGAACAGATTTACTTTTTATTCTTTGCTCAACAGTGAACAATTCACTTTATATTTTGTGATAGAACATATGTTAATCAATGTGATTATCTGTTGTAAAAAAAATATATATATTGGATGGGCAGGTGATTCCTTTCAATATTTTTTTTATGCACTACTGTTTGTGAAAATTGCAACACGAAGAAGGAGGAACCATGCGATTTGAATGAAATTTATACCAAACATTTTTACTGATATGACTGTACAGAAGTGATTTAATTTTTGGAACAATACAACAATTTTTACCTACAAAACTCCGTATCTTGTGAAGCCTCTGCGAGCTGCAATAAGAGCTTCAAGATGGGTTGCCATTGAATCAAAAAGGCGTTGGATGGTGTCCTGGGTAATTGCTTGACAGGCTGCATGTATACGTGGCCACAGATCATTGGTACTGACCACTGGAGGACTTTGATGGGCCAGTTGCCGAGTGACCATGTCCCAGACATGTTCAATAGGTGACATGTCTGGTGAACGTGCAGGCCAGGAAAGAAGTGGTATCTGCTGTGCTGCAAAGAGGGCTTGAACATTCCTGGCAACATGAGGTCAGGCATTGTTCTGCTGGAATATAGCGCCTGGAGTGCTACGAAGGAAGGGTATGACTTCTGCTTGTACAACTTCCCTGATGTAGTGGTCACTGGTGATATTGTCCTCAAGTCATAGCAGCCGAGATCGCGAATGTTACCCAATGGCACCCCACACCATCACACTTGGAGTTCAGCCTGTATGATGCTCAACAATGCATGCTGAAAGAAGGCACTCACCACAATACCGTCTAATGCATATGAGGCCATCATAGTAGTCCAAAGTGAATTGGGACTCATCCAAAAACACGACATGTTGTCAATTAGCACGCCATTGTCTGCATTGAAAACCCCATTGCAGCCTGAGGCGTCCATGGTTCAGGGTCAAAGGAATCTGCTGCAAAGGGATGCGTGCAACCAGTCCTCGGTGCAACAGATGCATCGAACTGTGGAGGCAGACAATGCCACACCTGTTGCAGTGCTCCACTGTTGTGTTAACACTTGCGAATATGCGGAACGGTTCGCCACTGCCATGCGGACGAGGTGTCGGCCATCCGCAGTGTCACATTTCTCGGTCCACTGCCGGATTGTCGATGCACCTGGTTCTCCATGGTCCACTGCCACCACATGCACATCACTATCATGGTGTTATGTCTCGTCTGAGCCGCAATGCTACGGTACGAAAATGCACCTTCACACAGACCAATCATTCGTCTCTGTTCAAACTCTGCCGTATGGTGATATTGCATCCTTTGTCATTGCCAAAGCATTATTGAATCCTGGAGACACTTTCACAACTTGCTGTCTGCAATGCACTACTGGTGTGTATCCTAAACAGCCCTCTCTTTATATTCCTCACTTGACTATTCAGGTGGTGCTGCTGAGCCAAGACATGTGCAATGACTCTGCATTTTTAATCATTTGCATGTCCTACCCTGCTCTGCATATCCTGTAAGTTTCATGTGATTACCATCATTCCTTCATGGTGTTGCAATTTTCACAAACAGTAGATTATTTTATCAGCATGATGGCATTTGATGATTTATATACTGCACTAGCAAAATAAGTATGCTCTAGAAATGATTATATATACAAACTACAACAGGTTTATATAATGAAAGACTAATAATAAAGAATGAATGTAATGTTTAAAATTTGAAATGTTTTTTTAATTCGAAAAAAAAAAAAAGGTTCTTTCTTGATGTGTACTACTGTATACTGAAGTGAACCATAGTACAGTGTTAAAGTTTACTATTATTCTATTCCATTAGCTTTTTTTGTGTAATATAGAGATCATTTATTTTAAACAGAAATCTAAGAAGAATAACAAAACAAGGTGATATAAAATAAAGGGTGTATCTGAAATAATTTCACTCTTTAAATATCATTTATTTTTCAAATAAATTTCAGCAATTTACTTTGAAAATCAAATGTGTAGAGGGTAAATTACTTTTTGCTTCTTAATGAATAACAAGAAAGATGACACCGAATTTTCGGATGTAATAAGCATGTCTTTTGAATGCCTTCTGATGTGAATTAAATTTATCAAAGCTATTCAAAATCGATGGAACCGGTTTGGAAAACAATCAATCGGTTCGAAAATTGATAAAACATCCAGAAATAGAAACATCTACTTAGTTCTACCAGTAGCTAAAAATTATGTTACGAAAATGAACAAATGGTGAACAAAAAATTTATCATAACACAAGGAAGGTATCAGAGACTAAGATATTTTCAAATCAAACAGTTAAAAGGAGAAATATAGAAGGAAACATGATATAAGTCTATGTCTGCTAGTAGGAAAATTTTGCATAACGGAAAAGTTTAAACTTATTCTTTATTAATACAGACATTTGACGTGGATCAGGAACATCAAATAAAGGTCTTCGCTCTTTCCACATTTAAAAGTGAGTCACGGAAAAATTCTCATTGGCCGCCACCGGGAATCAAACCCAGGGTTTTCCAGTTATGCGCCGGATATGCTTCCACTACACCACAGCGGCCTCGAATTCCTCCCGACTCACACACGCTAACTGCCAAGCCAATTTGGCAGGTTGCTTCTTGGAGCCCCGCACAATGCTGGGGATTCGCCAAAGATGGTAAAGCAGCAACTTAAGAAATAATTAGAAGGTGAATGAATTATCAGGAAGATTTTTTCAAATCAGAGTCTTAGAAGCAGAGATATCAGGGAAAGCAGAATTTACCTTTACTCCCCCTAGCCGACAGTCAATGAATTACTTGAAAATTTTGAAATTATATGGAAATCATGTCACGCAGGAAACGCCATCCAACAAAGCAGAAATTTTTCAAATCGGACTATTAGAAGTAGAGATATTGACAAAAATAAGATATGCATTTACGCCCCTTGAGGAGAAACAATGTAATATTTTAAGAAGAAAATATTCTGAAAAGGGATTTATCGACGTGAGTAGTATTGGTCCACGAAAGAATTTTTTCAATCGAGATTTTAGAAGACTTGATTAGGCTACAAACATATCAGAAGCAGAAATGAACACTTACGCCCCCTGGTGGCCAAACCATTTTGTACCAAAAATGAGAAATTACATGCAAAATATTTTTCATCCGGAGCTGCATCCGCTGCGGAAAGAATTTTTCAATTCGGAGTTTTAGAAGCAGAGATATCGGGAGAAACAAAAAATTTACTTTTACGCCCCCTAGCAAAGAACCTATGCGTGCGTAACTTAAAGAAGTGACCATACCTAAAATAGTCTTCGACATAAATAGAATTAAAAGATAAAAGAGTTTTTTCAATCGGCCGTTTAGAAGCAAATATATGGAATAAAATGTATTTTGAATTTGGCATTATCTGCATTTACGCCCTCTGGAGGCAAAATTGTGATTGGTGAAAAACAAAACAAAATAAAGGATCATCATTTGCACATTTCAAGCTTCCTAATGCAAGGAGAATTTTGAAATTGGGCAATTGGTTGCAGATATATGGTGTCCATAGATGGATGGACAAGCCAATAACATAAACACGATCTTTTTTACAAAAGACTTGCTGATAAAGGCACACACAAAATGCCTAGCTACCACTCAAAACTAGAGCATGAAAAGACTGCCGGCTTTCTTCCTTCCTTGGCTTCCAGCAACAGCGCCTCCTCGCTTTAGTTTTTCCCATGGCAGGACTAGATAAAATAAGAAAGATGACACCGAATTTTCGGGTGTAATTAGCACGTCTTTTTAATCCATTCTGACACAAATTCAATTTATCAAAGCTATTCAAAGTCAATGGAACTGAAATGGAAAACAATGGTATTTGACGGAAGAAAGAAGTGATCGGGTTTTTAATCCCTCAGATATTGCTGTAAACGGAATCATGAGCTTACGTCTTCTGGTTGCAGACGTGTGCGTTAAGAAAAATATGAGTTTATATGAGAAACATTTCGCACCGGAAACGCTCTCCAACAAAGAAAGAATTTTTCAAATCAGACTCTTAGAAAAAGAGATATCGATAAAAATGAGATGTGACTTTACGCTCTCTGGTGGCAAAAACATGCATTATTTTAGGAAGAAAGAATTCGTAAAAGGTTTTTCCGTATGAGCAGTATCAGTCCAAGAAAAAAAAAATTTTTTTAGTCGAGTTTCCAGGAGCCCAGATTTTGCTGCAAATACGTCAGAAGCAGAAATTAACATTTATGCCCCCTGGTGGCCAAACCATTGTTTACCAAACATTAGAAATTATATGAAAAATATTTTCCATCAGGTGTTGTATGCGATACAGAAAGAATTTTTCAAATCGGAGTTTTAGAAGCAAAAATAACGCAAAAAATGCAATTTACCTTTGCGCCCCTAGTGGAAAGTTATGATTTACTTGAAAATTTTGAATTTATATGAAAAACATTTCACGTCGGAAACACTATCCAACAAAGAAGAATTTTTTCAAATCGGACTCCTAGAAGTAGAGATAGACAAAAATAAGACATACATCTACGCCCCCTGGCGTAGAAGCCATGCATTATTTTAAGAAAATGTTCCTAAAAGGTTTGTCGACATGAATAGTATCGGTCCACAAACGCCTTTTTTTTTTTTTTTTTTTTTTTTCCAATCCAGATTTTAGAAGCTCATATTTTGCTGGAAATGCATCAGAATAAGAAATTAAGACTTACGCTTCCTGGTGGCAAAACCATTTTTCACAAAAATTAGAAATTATATGCAAAGGATTTCCCATCAGTATCCGCTGCAGAAAGGAATTTTCAAATCGGAGATTTAGAAGCAGAGATATAGGGGAAACGCAATTTACCTTTACGCCCCCTAGCGAAAAGTCTATGGATTACTTGAAAATTTTGAAATTATATGAAAAACATGTCACACCGGAAACTATCTAATAAAAAAATATTTTTTCAAATCGGACCATTAGAAGCTGAGATATTGATAAAAATAAGATATAGGTCTACGCCCCTGGCGGAGAAACCATGGAATATTTTAAGAAAATATTCTGAAAAGGTTTATCAACGTAAGTGGCATCGGTCCACGAAAGAATTTTTTTAACCGAGATTTTAGAAGCTTAGATTTTATGGTAAATACATCAGAAGCAAAAATTAACACTTACGCCCCCTGGTGGCCAAAGTATTCTTTACCAAAAATTAGGAATTATATGCAAAAGATTTTTCATCAGGAGCTGTATCCGCTAAAGAAAACGTTTTTCAAATCGGAGTTGTAGAAGAAGAGATATCGGGGAAAACGTAATTCACTTTTACGTCCCTAGCGGAAAAATTTATGCATAATTTGAAAAAGCAACTATTCCTAAACTACTCTTCGACATAAATGGAATTGAAAGGTAAAAGAATATTTTCAATTGGATGTTTAGAAGCAAATATCTGGAATAAAATGTATTTTTGAATTCGGCATCATCTGCATTTACGCCCTCTAGCGGTGATATTGCACATCGTAAAAAAAAAAAAACGAAATGAAGGATCATTCGTATATTTCAAGCTTCCCAATGCAAAAGAATTTTCCAAATTGGACTAATAGTTGCAGAGATATCGTGTCTACAGATGACATACAAACCGATAAACATAAGCACAATCTTTTTTTACAAAATACGTGCTAAAATATTAGGAAAACTATTTTTCCGAATTCTTCACGTAACTGGCTGAAATTTGTACATATACTATAATTGGCTAGGAGATGATGACCTTAAAAATTTCAAGTGAATTGGCAAAAACTTTTTTAAATTAGCCGTAAAATGCCGATTACGAATTCTGGGCATGCCTAGGAAAACTATTTTTCCGAATTCTTCACGTAACTGGCTGAAATTTGTACATATACTATAATTGGCTAGGAGATGATGACCTTAAAAATTTCAAGTGAATTGGCAAAAACTTTTTAAATTAGCCGTAAAATGCCGATTACGAATTCTGGGCATGCCAGACACATGATAAAGAGCAAATAAAAAAATTTACGGCCTGTTTAAAAAGTTTTTAATTGATTTACGCGAAATTTGGAGGGCTCATTCCTATTAGTAATTTATGGCGATCAAAATTTCAGAGATTTTCATGAAAAAGCCACGGAGATAAACTTTTGTGATATTTATTCCACTTGAAAAAATCCTTGAGAACTAGCCGGCTGCTGTGGGCGGGATCACTGCCTCTTGCTTCATCTTGCTGATGCGTTGAGTGGTGAGTTGCGTTTACAACTCGTGACCCCACCCACGTGTTCACAGGGATGGGTGTTTAACAAAACAATTTATTTTTTGTTTCAGCATTTCTTTTTTCATCTGACAAAAAATCCCCTAGATATAAAAAAAACAACGCAAAACTATAGCTAAATTGAAAAAAACTACGGGCACACTTAAGAAAAAGGTGAGAATAGTGAGAAAAGTGACTTGCGCAGAGGTCTGCATTATGTCTTAAAAGAAAAGTGTTTGATCAATGCATCCTTCCAGTGCTTACATATGGTGCAGAGATGTGGACCTTAACTAAAAGAGACATAAAAAGGCTGAAGACAACTCAAAGTAGCATGGAGAGGTGCATGATTGGTGTAACCAGGAGAGATAAGAAGAGGAACTCGCGGATCAGAAAAATGACAAGAGTGGAAGACATCATGATCAGAGTAAAATCCCTAAAATGGCAATGGGCTGGACACATTGCCAGAAGGACAGACCAACGATGGACAGCTGAAATTTTAGATTGGATTCCAAGGGACAGGAAAAGACCCAGAAGACCACATGGGAGATGGGTGGATGAAATTCGAAAATATGCGGGTGTAACATGGAGGAGACTGGCACATGACAGACCGTTGTGGAAGAAACTTGGGGAGACCTACATCCAGTAGTGGATTGATAATGGTTGACAATGATGATGATATATATACACTGGCGGAAAGTGAAAAAAGAACACCAAGAAGGAATTGGTGGACGATCATGAAATTTACATATGCTAATGGGGTCGAGTTTACGTAGGCGTGATGTTAATTTTGGGA
Organism: Macrothele yani; assembly: GCA_039090855.1. Lineage (NCBI taxonomy): Eukaryota > Metazoa > Arthropoda > Arachnida > Araneae > Macrothelidae > Macrothele > Macrothele yani. Next base: position 65,466,429 of record CM077013.1, on the reverse strand, counting down.
CCATCCGGTGAGCGCTTACGCCACAGCATGGCATAATATGCAAATTATCGTCGCTGGTATTTAAGGAGTACGGCGAAGTTAATGTAATCAGTCGTCGGCGTATGGACATGTGCGAAGACCCTGAAGAAGCAATGCCTGGACATGGAAGACGTGTACGATTTCAGCAGTTATTGGACTTTGAGCGAGGTTGTCTAGTCGGGCTCTGCGAGGCCGGGTGGTCATATCGTCGTATTGCGGAACGAATTGGACAGGAAGTATCGGTGGTGATACGATGGTGGCGTAGATGGTCCGAGGAACATTCCCACACGAAAAGACGTGGAACCAGGAGTCACAGACGGACTGATGAGCAGACCGATCGACGCATAAGAAGAGCGGCGTTGTCAAGCAGAACATCCACTGTGACACATATCTGAGCTGCCGTGCACCTGAGGTGACTGTGCGAACAATCCGCAACCGTCTACTGGATGCAGGACAACGTGCACGTGTGCCTCTGACTCCAGCCCACCGTCAGGAACGGCTGCACTGGAGAACGCAATGGCGATCTGTTGTGTTCAGCAATGAAAGCAGATTCTGCTTGGGAGCTTTCGATGGCCGTATGCGTGTTCGCAGACGCACAGGGGAGCGTCTCCACCCTTCTTGCATCCGCCAGCGACACACAGGGCCTACACCTGGTCTCCTGGTGTGGGGAGCGATCAGCTATCACTCCTGTACACAACTAGCGTTTGTACCGGGTACGTTAAACAGCACCTCCTACATCAACAACATCATTCAGCCCGTTGTTGTGCCATTTGTAAGGTCGGTCCATTGTGGTGTTTTCCAGCAAGATAACGCATGCCCACACACGGCATGTGCAACGCAACATGCACTTCAGGGTGTGAGACAACTTCCATGGCCTGCACGTTCACCGGATTCGATCCCCATTGAGCAAGTGTGGGATTTTATGGGACAACGACTTATCCGGTCTCCACGGCCAGTCACGACCATCCCCGATTTACGTGTCCAGGTTGAGGATGCTTGGAACTCAATACTCCAAACTTACATCCAACATCTGTACGACAGACTCCATGCCAGAATTGCACAGTGTGACGCAGTTCATGGCGGTTCAACCTCGTACTAACCATGTTACATGGAAATGTTATTTTTCAGTTTACCAGCAAATACAGCTGTATTTTGCCATAATGTTTTAATCACGTTATCCTCTATATTCTGTTATTATGCTGTATAAATTTCGTTGGTATCAGACGGCTCCTTCTTGATGTTCTTTTTTCACTTTCCGCCAGTGCATAATGTTTAGGAAAAGCAGTAGTTTATAGTATTCCAATTGAGAATACTAATAATAGCAACAAAAGAGTGCAACAGATTATTCACAGCAATCACAATTGTGCACTGAATTTCCTATAGTTTACTGGTCACCAAATAACATCTCCTCAGAAAATGCAAGTCCCCATTTAACATCTTCTCTTTCTTAATTTCTATAAAAGTTATCAATATATTATGTTATAATATATAGGAAGCACAAAAATAGATTAACATAATATATTGATAACTGCAATAAAAAGGGTAAAAAAAAACCTCATTGATACAACATTTTATAAATAATAAAAATTCAGAATCTACAATATATAGAAAGAGAGAAAAAAAAACTCAAACTTGTAACTACAATAGCACCACACTAATTTACCATGCAATTGAAGGTTGGTTGCAGAAATCAACAGAAAAAAAAAAAAGATTTGATAAAGATAGTTATAATAATTGAGACTAGATGGTGCAGCAAGAAAGATTAATAAAAGCAGAACCAATTAGAAAGAAGGGACAAGGTGGAAAACCTTAAGAAATTGCACATTCAGTGCTATGACTACAGTTATGGCACCAAAATCACACATGAAATGGCTTTAACAAGGTGTATAAAATTATTCCCTGAAGATGAAATGAAGGGTGTTTCGAAATGAGTAGGTACATAAGGAGTATTTTTTATCTAACATAGGACATGCCATGGGATGAAACAGTGACTTCAATTATCTCAATATTGTTAATATTTAAACTTTAATGCTTTAATACTTTATTTGTATACAGAATATTTAGTAAGAAGTGTTCATCTTCAGCAAGAAATGAACCTAGTAAAGCCTTACTCCAAATGGTCAGATCAAAACAACTTGAAAATAAAAGGTCAGTGAAGTTTTATGATGATATTCTATAACTGAAGGTTTTTAGAGTTTTACTGGTCTTATAAGCCACATAGCAAGTTACAGAGCATTTCAACAGAACTTTCATGAAGATTATGTATTGAAACCTGCAGCTACCTGAAACAAGCTGGGAGATGAGAAATGCTGCTAATCTCACAGTTAAATAATGTTTAAGAAATAGTTTGAACACCTTCAGTTTAGTAGCATAGACTTCTTGTGCTGAATGTGTAAATGTAAACAATGTACATTATTTGATTTCTAAGGATGAAAAATACATTTACAGAAATGTTGAGTAATTTTTAGATGTAGTAACCGTAAAAAAACATAAAATGTAACCATAATAAAAATATTGCACTATCAAATCCTATCAAAAATATATTGTACTATTGTATAATTTAAGTTTTTGGTACTTCCTATGAGACTCTAGAAATCAGCCTATTAGTCCATAACATATTGTATTTAATGAAAATGGAGATACAACTACCGTATATACTCGCGTATAAGTCGACCCCCCCCCCACTTTCAGAGGAAAAAATCGTAAGAAATTAGAAACTCGCGTATAAGTCGATCCCGGAATGAGAAAAAAAAATTTCAATGAATTTATTCAAAAACATTTGAAAACGAAAAAAATTATATATATAATACTACATTTAATTTGCATACCCAAAAACTTCATCGGAACCCTTCAAAATCCGATTCCGAGTCAGACTCGCAAAACAGTTCAAAAAAGTCTTTCTCCATCATTGGCGCGTCATCATAAACATCAGTATTCCCATCTATGCCTGTGTCATCAGAATCACTGTCATCATCACTCATAAAAATCTCATCATCCTCTGTGCCATCAAGTTTGTTACTAATGCAACATTTCTTTAATGATTTCACGACCATTTCCGCAGGTATCGCATTCCAAGCATCCTTGACCAATCGCGCAATCAAAACGACATACGGCTTCTTTAGATTTCCGCCCTTGGTTTCAGTCGGCAAATCGGAACTTATCCAATCTGCCCAATACCTCTGCACATTGTCCTTGAAGGGTTTAATAAGGCAGACATCTAGTGGTTGAAGAACAGATGTCAACCCACCTGGGATGACAGCAAGAGTTGTTTTTGAATTTTCTGCAGTTTTTTTCACTTCTGCATAACGGTGTGCAACAAACATATCCCACACCAAAAGAGAAGGTTTCCTCAAAAGTGCACCTGGCCTTTTGTTCCACACATTCTGTAACCAGTCAATTGTTTCGGATTCGTTCATCCATCCTTTTTCATGGGCACGAACGAGCACACCAGACGGAAAGACAACGCTTTTCGGCAGAGTTTTGCGTATGAAAATAATTACCGGAGGTAGCTTACTACTGTCGGCCAAACAGGAAAGAACAACCGTGAAACTGGATTTTTCGTGGCCAGTCGTTTTGATAAAGATATTTTTTTTGCCCTTTTGGTTCACCGTCTTATTTTCAGGAAGGTCGAAACACATGGCGGTTTCATCCATGTTCCCTATTTGGGAAAGTTCAAAAGCAGTCTCTTTTCTCTTTTGAATTGCGTACTTTTGAAATTCCATTATCTTTGCTTCGAGGTCACGAGGTAACTTTTGTGCAATTTTGGTGCGCTGGCGTAGACAACCCATAGCGGTTCATGAACCTTGTGCACCAACCTGGTGAGGCACGAAAAGTGTTATTTGCGGCTGCAAACTTTTCATCTTTTGCGAGCTTCATTGCTAGCAAACGTATACCAGTTCGCGTTACAATGTAACCATTTTGTCTGCAGCCCACATTCCAATCATTCAAGACACTTTCCAGCTCTGGGAAAGATGTTCCACGGCGCAGCGCCTTTTGCGATTTTCACCAAGTCCGGTTTTTTTTTTACGCCAATCTCGAATCAGTTTTTCGTTAATGCCAAATTGACGTGAAGCAGCACAGTTGTTAGTATTTTCTGCAAAAGAAACCACTTTCAACTTGAATCCTGCGTTATAGGACATACGTTTCTTTACACAATCCGTGTCACCCATAATAGGAGAAGCAAGACACGTGCGATTAAGAACAAGCAACACCTAACACTGGCTGTCGCATGGCTCCATTACCAAAGAAAAACGCTTCGCGTGATATTCTTTGCCGTTACGTCGAAGATCAGTGCAATCAACTGGTAGTCGGAAGGGCGGAGCTTTCTATGCGCTGCTGTGACTGCGCTGTGGATACGCAAAGCCAGGAGAGAGGAGACTTCTCAAAGTGCGGAGAAATTCTTAGGTTTGTGATTTCGTAATTCTACCACATCGGCGTTTTTTCTTTCTTTCTTTCTTTTTTTTTCTTTCGGAGGGTTGCGATTTCGTAATTAATACTGCATCGGCATTTTGGGGGGGGGGGGATGGATTGCCTTTTGCCTCACGGGAAGAACTTTTGGACTTACGATTATTTTAGACCCCGCGTATAAGTCGACACCATTACTTTGAAGCTCTCATTTTGTCCCAAATTTCTCGACTTATACGCGAGTATATACGGTAAATGAAATTTTTCACAGATTTTTTAATCTCCTGAAGAAAAGGGGGTCATTCATGAATATTCGGTTCAGAAACACCCAGTTGTTAAAATGAATAAAAAGACAATTAGCAGTAGAAAAAAATATTGTTAATGAACAATATTACCCATAGGTCTGGTCAATCATGGGATTTAATTATTCACAGTTTGCTTTACTGTGTCTATTATAAAGAACTGCTTGCTTATCACAACTATCAAACAAGTTGGGTCATAAGAGGCAAACCAAAAAGAGCAAAATTCTGCTTCATGTTCTGTGGCAACACTCGTAGAGCTGTTGCCTCACTGAAAGATCACATGCAATCTCATTTAAGCTGTAAGAAAAGAAGCACCTTCAATTGCCTGTTTGGTATGTACTATTGCTTTGTGTATGAGAAAAGTGTGATTATTATCATTAATCTGAACTTGCAGGAAGCAAGAAATCCTTAGTGCAGTGACAACAATATAAGTGAATGGTGTTTCCAAATCTCAGTTTTGAAGCTATACTGTCATTAAATACTGTCATTTCATTAAATGTTTGGCTTTAGTCAGGAGAGGGGCCAAACATTGAATGACGTAATTACTGCAAAGCTCTTAGGCCAAACAATCAACTGACATAATACTGCAAAGCTCTTAGGATCAGGTAAGTAACAAGCTTTTCCCAGAAAATAAAATTATCCTTTATGTGTGCACCTGCATGCATAGCAATACAGTTTATCTTTCTACTGTCTTCCAGTTCAATTGCTTTCAAACAATTCTGCTTATTCCATGCATCTAAATGGTTCAGTTCTTGTTTGAATTTGAATTTTGGAAACTAGTAGCAATATATTTGCCAGAGAAGTATAAGATACAAAAGTACATATGATAATGCATTTCACCTTTCTTTTAATTGGAATACTTTCCCATCAATGCTTACTCTGTATCCAACTAATAAAGCTCTAACTACATAAGAAATGGAAGATTGTGCACAAAAGTGCATATAATTTATTTATTTTTTATTTTTTTTTTTTTTTTTTTTACAGCTCACCATCTGCTCAATTTTCATTAACTTTATAAACCACTATATTTATTCTGTGGCCAAAAATTCAATTAATAATGAACCCTGATATTAACAATATTTACACCAATATGAGTAAAAAAGGGCAAGGTAACAATATAATGAGAATATCTACCTTCTGCTCTCATATGAAATGATCACTTTCAAAGTTTGAGAAATGGGCCACTTTGAAAAGAACAATAATGGTGTTCATTATTGCATTCAAAATTTGGCCCAACCACTTTGGGACAAAATCATACATGATCAAAATACTGAACTTAAAGACATTTAAGTACATAGAGGCTATGACAACAGAGAAAACATTCCACAAAACTACAACAATAATGTACACTCCATATTTATAATGCCTAAGGATGTGTTAAATCATGAATATAAATTATATAAAAAGTTCATTCTTGAGAGACAGTAAAAAGCAAACTGATCAACTGAAGGCAGTACCACATAATACTAAATATCTAAAAAGAACACAGCATGAAATTCATGCTGATGATCCGAAGTGTTGAGACTCATTTTCAATTTCATAATACTTCTGCAACTCATATGAAAATAATCATTGAATCAATTTTAAAAACACTCATGTTGTATTTAGTTTGTGATACTGTCCTATCTTTCCTTCTGATACTATCTGTGTTTCTAATTCTTATGATGTTCCCTCAAATGTACCTATTAGTGTAGCTACAATGCAATGCATAAAAATAGCTGTTTTAAAACTTGAAGAAAAATGTTAAAACTTTTTAAATATGTATTAAAAACAGTATATTCACTGTTCTTGCAATTCTTTATGATAGATTTTTGTTAACTGACATAGCTTCATCGGTTTTGCACATTTTCTTATGTGCATTATTCAGCCTAGAGAAGATGCACCAAACATCATGACTACTGGTAGTTTAAGTACAATAAATTTCTGATGTACAAATTGGCATCCATCATTAGATATTCTAGCAATTTTTTTTTTTTTTTTAATGCAGTTCTGTGGAGGTACAGGCAGCACGTGTGCATCATGCAGAGCAATCTCTCTAGTGCCATATGGCTCATTAAATGTTCCAAGTCATGTTGGAATCAGAAACACGTGTGCAGTGGTTGATTATTTTATTTGCTATTGTGGTGTCTCCATCTGCTGAGCATGTAACATATTTATTTCTCTTACTATTTTCTTTCTGATTTAATGTTTTCCAAATTTCTGATAACACATTTCAAGCTGAGATAATGCAATTACTAAATTCATACTGTAAATTTATCACTGCCTCTGCAAAACGCAACTTTTTTTTTTTTTTTGCTATACATAAGTTGTACGTCTTCAATTGCAGACTAGAAATTCTGTTGTTTGTAATATGTAATTAATGCTGGGACTCATTTTTCTTTTTTTCAATTATTTATATGGTGCTTTTATTTATATGCTCTTTAACCTGTTTTTCATATAGACTATGTAACAAGATTTTCTTTGCTGAAATTGGTCTAGAAGAAATGGAATTTTATAGATGCTCTGCACATTCTCCAGTATGGGGAAATATTCTTTATTTTTAATAAGCATTTTGCAATGGGATTTTACTGCCTGCTCTACAATTCTAAATTATGCTTACAGAATATATTTGTGATGGAAAGCGTTAACCTTTTTATATAATGTAACCTATTGACTTTTTTAGAGGCACTGGGCTTTGGCTTTTTAAACCCATATTCATACACGACTTTGTAAACTATCTTACAATTGTGAATTAATGAAGAAATGCCAAATCCTAGTGAAGAATTATTGTAGTTAATTGTGCATTACGAGGATTACAAGGATATAAGTTTTCACTTTGTCAAATTTTCGGGTTGTCCCCCAACCCTTCTTCAGGACTGACTAAGATAGAAGGTGCTGCCACTCAAGTGGTAATGTCATACCGCTATGTTCGTCAATCGTGGAACCTCTTCTTCTCTCAATGTGTAGACTTTCTTCAAGTTTCCGTTTTAGATAGTGTTGTTGGTGTGCAAGAATTTGTAAAGATTCCCAGTTCATTGAATGTTCAATACTTTGTAAATGCTAATCTAGGCCTGTTTTGCTTGTAATGATTTGTGTTCAACTAACGGGTGCGGAGTTGTCTTCCAGTTTCTCCTACATATATGTTACCACAATTGCAGTTTACACTGTAGATAACTCCTTCTTGTAGTAGCAAGTTATTTTCTTTTTGTTTAAACTGAGGAAATTTTTATTTTATTGTGTAAGTGAGGAGCAAGACGAATATGGAAGTTAAGGCTAATTCTCTGCAGCCTTTCAAACAACCCTTTACGGTAAGTTATTTTTTTAGTGACTTTAATGTTTTTATCAAATTGTTTATGGCTTGACTTAGATTTTTTCTCTTTAAATTTTTTTTCTATCCAATTTTCCGGGTAATTGTTATCTGTCAGCATCATCTTTAATTATCTTTTATGGATTTTTTTGGAAGTTACTGAAGAATCTAAAGTTTCTATTTTTTCTAGGAACTGTGCAGCTAAATTATATTTAATGTAGGATGGATGGTATGATTGGTAATTTAGCATTTTTGAGTATTAGTAGGTTTTTTATAGAGTGATGTAGAGATTTTTCCTTCTATGGCAGAGAGTGTCAGATCTAGGAAATTGATGATATTTTCTTGATGCACTTCCAGGATGAATTTAAGAGAGTCATCTATCTAGGGTGTTGAATAGGTTAAGTATGTCTATTACAGCTAGAAAAGTTAGTTAGCTAGAAAAGGAGATAGTGGTGAACCCATAGCCAAGCCAGAAGTTTGTTCGTAGTATTTCTCTTGAAATTGAAAAAAGTTATTGTTTGAAAGAAAATAACAGCAGTTCATAAAGTCCTATGAGCTTTCCTTTATCATGATCTAGGAACACTATCTTTTCTGCCAAGTCATCTGCTAGAAATTCTATCAGAAGGTCCAGGTTAATATTTGTATACATTGAAATTACATCAAGACTTGCAAGTAATGGATGTTCTATTATCGGGAGTTCTCTCAATTTTTTGACCAGCTCTATTGAATTCTTAATAAGTGCTTGAGGTGGGGAAAAACAGTTTATTCAGGTGTTCTAGGAGATAGTAGGAGCAGTTAGACAAGGGGAGAAAACTTAGTGTCCACTATAGGATATAAAGGGGTTCCTGGCTTATGAATCTTGACAGTACCACATAACTGAGGGACTTTAAAATGCAATTTCACAAAATTTTTGCAATTATCAAAAAGTTGATTTTTTTTTCTCAAAAGTTTTTAGTATTTTTTTTATAGTGCTGTCTACTGGGTTAGCTTTTATTTCTTCATATAACAGTTTCTGCACTTCTTCAAGCATTGTTTTTAAGTATTTTTCTTTTTCTAGGAGCACTAATGCTCTGCTCATATCTGCCTTCAAGGCCGAAATTTCTTCATTACTTTTGAATTCTTTTAGTAATTTGAGTTCTCTACTTGAATATTTAGTAGTTCGCTTCTTAATTCCTTTTTTAAAATAACTTGTAACACAGCTGGAGTATTCACTTTTCAGCTCACTTGCTGCTATAGGATCTTGACTTTCTATTGAATTACATATGTTTTCTAATTCAATAATTAATTGCTGTTTATTCAGCTGGGTTGACGATAGGTTGAAATTGCTACCTTTATTAAGGACGATTTTTAGTTCTTCATTGACTCCTGCTTCCATAAGATCTATTACATGTCTAATGGGGGAATTTTCTCTATCTTCTTTCCTCAGATTTCTTCCACTAAGCCATCTGTCTTCTTTCTTTTTTAATTTTTTATTATTTTTGTCTGAAACCGCTTTCAAAATCCACTCGCTGATTTCTACCTTTGAGCTTTCTGATACTTCTTTAAGTTTGGAGTTCCAAATATGAAAGATCTGTTTTTTGTAATTAGCCAAATTTCTATATTTTTCTTTAATAGCACCACTTACTGCTTTTTTCTGTACTTTCTTTGCAAAAATTTTTGAAAGCAATATTGTCACATTCTTCTTTAATTTTAAAGATGGAAGAGTAAAATTTACTTCTTTGCATTGTTTAAGAAAACGGAGTTGCGACTTACTTTTATCTTCTTGACAAAGTGAAAACTTATATCCTAGTAATCTCCGTAAGGGATGTAAGGTCAGGTGATGCGTAACATCACAGCCTCTCCTTGACAAATGTCAACACCGCCTTCTCGTGGTGCATACTGTTCCCACTAAAGGGGCTCTGACGGCCGCCAATAGCGGTATAACTATACCATCGGGATTTGAGGAAATGCTATCCCACACTCACCAACCCGCTTGGCCAGCGTGGTGAGTTATGGCCAAACCCCTCCAAAATGACTCCACAACTTAAATCTTGGCCCTCAGTCTCCAGCAGCTGGAATGTACCTGGCCAAGGCAGCGGCCAGTGCGACATGAAGGCAGAGGGTGCTAAGAATCCCTGGAGGACCGGACTAGGCTGCCATCTGATGCTGACCTTGGCAACGTATAATGGACGCTCCCTATCTTCTGATTCAAGGCTTCTTGAATTGGAAGAGGAACTACAAAGGATCAAGTGGGACATCGTCGGGCTAAGTGAGGTAAGGAGAAAAGGAGAAGATCTCATTGAACTGAAAAGTGGACATGTCTTCTACTATTGTGGGACAGATACTGGCAGAACTAGTGGTGTTGGATTTATAATAAACAAGAAACTGAAGGATAAAGTTGTAGAAGTTGAAAGTTCCTCTGACAGAACTGCACGACTCGTTATCCAACTCTCGAGAAGATACCAGACCCAGATTACTCAAGCTTATGCACCCACCACAAGTCATCCTGAAGAAGAGAAATTGAAGAATTTTATGAGGAAATTCGTCATCTAAATAATAAAGGTAAGCAGCATTTGAAGATAATTATGGGAGATTTTAATGCAAAAATAGGGCAACGGCAACAGAATGAAACAACAGTAGGTAAATTCGGTCACAGCAACAGAAACCAGCGTGGAAATACTCTCATTGAGTTTGCAGAGGCAAAAGGGTTTTTCATCTTGAACTCCTTTTTCAAGAAAAAGCCACACAGGAAATGGACATGGAGACATCCAAATGGAACGACAAGTGAAATTGATTTTATTATGTGTAACAAAAAATTCGTCATAGAAGACTGCAGTGTGCTAAACAAGTTCAACACAGGCAGTGACCATAGATTGGTGAGATGTAAGATGCACCTCAACACTAAACTTGAACGTGGCAAGCTCATAAGACAAACAAAATCTATTGACATAACCAACCTTAAAAAACACCATAATACCTTCAAGTTGGAACTGAAGAACAGATTCTCTGCTTTAGAAAGCCTAACATCGGAAGAAGTGGATATTTCTGAAATTAACAGAAAAGTAACCAAAGCTCTTTTGGAAACAGCAACAAAATTAGCTGGGTCTAAGAACAAGTTGCATGTGAACAATTTATCAAGCAAACACCAAAATGTTGATGCAAGAAGACAGATGAGGACAACTAAAGAAGATGTGACTTCCAAAGTGGAATATATAGAGCTATGCAAAACAGTACGAAAAAGTATCACTGAAGACGTAAGGAAATTCAACTGTGAACTAGTGAGGAAAGCAATTGAAAACAACCAAAGCCTAAAGATAGCAAAGGGACATCTCAGTAAGGGAAGAAAACAGATTATGGCACTGAGAAAAGAAGATGGTTCTGTAACAAGAAATAGAGGCAAAATTTTGACAAGAGTGAAAGATTTCTACTCCAAATTATATGAAAGGGATGATACATGTACTCCAGACATCGTGAAAGGTGGCAGTACCAGAGTTCTTCCATTCCTCCCAGCAGAAGCTGCACATGCAATCAAGAACATGAAGCAGGGAAAAGCTCCAGGAGAAGATGGAATTACTGTAGACATCATACAAGAAGCAAGTGGAGAAATCAAAACAGTACTCGCCCAAATTTTCACTCCATGTCTTAATGAAGGGAAGATTCCTGAGGATTGGAACAACGCTACAATGATCCTGCTACATAAAAAAGGTGACATTGAGGATCTCGGGAACTACAGACCTATCAGCCTCCTATCAGTGGTTTATAAAATATTCACTAAAGTTCTTTCACACCGCTTGAAGGTAACACTGGACATGGCTCAACGGAGAGAACAAGCTGGATTCAGGAGTGGCTACAGCACAATAGATCATATCCACGTACTGAGAGAACTAATTGAAAAGAGCGAGGGAATATGAACTTCCATTGTGCATGGCATTTATCGATTATGAAAAAGCCTTTGATTCGGTGAAACCATCAACAGTTACATTGGCACTGAAATCCTGCGGTATTGAAGATGCATACATTAATAACATCTATGAAAATGCAAGTGCAAGATTCGGCTGTTTGAGAATACAACACACATAAAAATTGGAAAGGGAGTGAGACAAGGTGACACCATATCTCCCAAGCTCTTTAATGCCACATTGGAGGGTGTCTTTCAGTCGCTGAGCTGGGAAAACAAGGGGATAAAGATTAATGGAGATTATCTAACCAACCTTCGTTTTGCTGATGACGTAGTCATTTTTGCAACTACCCCATCAGAGCTGCAGAGTATGATTCAGGAACTTGCTGACAAGAGTAAAGAAATAGGATTAAAAACGAACTTTCAGAAGACAAAAGTGATGTTCAATGCTTTCTCAAGAAATGAAGATTTATCGATTGATGGAGAAAAGCTGGAGATAACAGACATGTACGTTTATCTTGGACAGCAGATATCAAGTAAGGGTCACGTTGAGGAAGAAATTAATCGGCGTACAAAACTTGCCTGGAGAGCTTTTGGAAGAAACAGCATAATTTTCAAGAGCAATATGCCATTATGTCTTAAAAGAAAAGTGTTTGATCAATGCATCCTTCCAGTGCTTACGTATGGTGCAGAGACGTGTACCTTAACTAAAAAGAGACATATAAAGGCTCCAGACAACTCAAAGAAGCATGGAGAGGTGCATGTTTAGTGTAACCAGGAGAGATAAGAAGAGGAACTCATGGATCCGAAAAATGACAAGAGTGGAAGACATCATGATCAGAGTTAAATCCCTGAAATGGCAATGGGCTGGACATACTGCCAGAAGAACAGACCATTGATGGACAGCCAAAATTTTAGATTGGATTCAAGGGACAGGAAAAGACACAGAAGACCACGTGGGAGATGGGTGGATGAAATTCGAAAGTATGCAGGAGTGACATGGAGGAGACTGGCACAAGACAGACCATTGTGAAGGAAACTTGAGGAGACCTTCGTCCAGCAGTGGATTGATAATGGTTGACAATGATGAAGATGGTGATGAATCTCCATAATGCACAACAATTAACTACAATAATTCTTCACTAGGATTTGCCATGTCTTCATTAATTCACCAGATTAAATCAGAAAACAGGTCAGAAATATGGCAAGCAATCAAGAAGCTCGAAAGGTGTAGAACAAAAGAATATAAAACTAAGTCTCAACTCCGTTTTCTTAAACAATGCAAAGAAGTAAATTTTACTCCTCCGTCTTTAAAATTGAAGAAGAATGTGACAATATTGCTTTCAAAAAATTTTGCAAAGAAAGTACAGAAAAAAGCAGTAAGTGGAACTATTAAAGAAAAATATAGAAATTTGGCTAATTACAAAAAACAGATCGTTCATATTTGGAACTCCGAACTTAAAGAAGTATCGGAAAGCTCAAAGGTAGAAATCAACGAGTGGATTTTGAAAGCGGTTTCAGAGAAAAATAATTTATTTCATAAAAAATTAAAAAAAAGAAAGATGAAAGATGGCTTAGTGGAAGAAATCTGAGGAAAGAAGATAGAGAAAATTCCCCCATTAGACATGTAATAGATCTTATGGAAGCAGGAGTCAATGAAGAACTAAAAATCGTCCTTAATAAAGGTAGCAATTTCAACCTATCGCCAACCCAGCTGAATAAATAGCAATTAATTGTTAGAATTGGAAAACATATGTAATTCAATAGAAAGTCAAGATCCTATAACAGCAAGTGAGCTGAGAAGTGAATACTCCAGCTGTGTTACAAGTTATTTTGAAAAAGGAATTAAGAAGCGAACTACTAAATATTCAAGTAGAGAACTCAAATTACTAAAAGAATTCAAAAAGTAATGAAGAAATTTTGGCCTTGAAGGCAGATAAGAGCAGAGCATTAGTGCTCCTAGAAAAAGAAAAATACTTAGAAAAAATGCTTGAAGTGCAGAAACCGTTATATGAAGAAATAAAGGCTAACCCAGTAGACAGCACTATAAAAAAACTTTTCTAAATTACTAAAAACTTTGAGAAAAAATGATCAACTTTTTGATAATTACAAACATTTTGCAAAATTGCACTTTAGAGCTCCTCAGTTATATGGTACTGTCAAGATTCATACACTAGGAACCCCTTTACGTCCTATAGTGGACACTAAGTCCCCCCCCTTGTCTAACCGCTCCTACTATCTCCTAGAACACTTGAATAAACTGTTTTTCCCTACCTCAAGCACTTATTAAGAATTCAATAGAGCTGGTCAAAAAATTGAGAGAACTCCCGATAATAGAACATCCATTACTTGCAAGTCTTGATGTAATTTCAATGTATACAAATATTAACCTGGACCTTCTGATAGAATTTCTAGCAGATGACTTGGCAGAAAAGATAGTGTTCCTAGATCATGATAAAGGAAAGCTCATAGGACTTTATGAACTGCTGTTATTTTCTTTCAAACATAACTTTTTTCAATTTCAAGAGAAATACTACGAACAAACTTCTGGCTTGGCTATGGGTTCACCACTATCTTCTTTTCCAGCTAACTATTACTTAGGCATGCTAGAAAAAGAATAATACTCCAACAGCCATCATTGTTCTGCCTTTACGTTAGATATATGGATGACATTCTGATAATAGTAGATCAAGAAGAAAAATCTCTGGTAATAGACATACTTAACCTATTCAACACCCTAGATGACTCTCTTAAATTCACCCTGGAAGTGCAACAAGAAAATAGCCTTAATTTCCTAGATCTGACACTTTCTGCCGTAGAAGAAAAAATCTCTACATCACTCTATAAAAAACCTACTAATACTCAAAAAATGCTAAACTACCAATCATACCATCCATTCTACATTAAATATAATGTAGCCACACAGTTCCTAGAAAAAATAGAAACTTTATATTCCGCAGTAACTTCCAAAGAAATCCATTAAAAAGAATTAAAGAAGTCGCTGACAGATAACAATTACCCGGAAAGTTGGATAGAAAAAAATTTTAAACAGAAAAATTCTAAGTCAAGCCATAAACAATCTGATAAAAATATTAAACTCACTAGAAAAATAACTTACCATAAAGGATTGTTTGAAAGGCTGCAGAGAATTAGCCTTAACTTCCATATTCGTCTTGCTCCTCACTTACACAATAAAATAAAAATTTCCTCAGTTTAAACAAAAAGAAAATAACTTGCTACTACAAGAAGGAGTTATCTACAGTGTAAACTGCAATTGTCGTAACATATATGTAGGAGAAACTGGAAGACAACTCCGCACCCGTGTAGTTGAACACAAAGCCGCAATTAAGAACATTACAAGCAAAACTGGCCTAGATAAGCATGTACAAAGTACTCGACATTAAATGAACTGGGAATCTTTGCAAATTCTTGCACACCAACAGCACTATCTAAAACGGAATCTTGAAGAAAGTTTACACATTGAGAGAAGAAGAGGTTCCACGATTAACGAACATAGCGGTATGACATTACCACTTGAGTGGCAGCACCTTGTATCTTAGTCAGTCCTGAAGAAGGGTTGGGGGACAACCCAAAAATTTGACAAAGTGAAAACTTATATCCTAGTAATCCCCGTAATGCACAATTAACTACAATGGTATCAAAGTGATTTAATTGATTATATCTCATGTGATTCTATCATGAAGTTCACATACAATTACGTGACCACAAGGTTCTTCAGGAAGACGCTTTGACGTCTGTAAGTTCTGTTTTACACGTTTTGTAAAGTGGATACAGTCTGTGGTGGTGCATTAACTTATTCAATTAAAACGTAAATCAGTTAAAAGCCCTAAAGATGTTACTCACGGAAGTGCGTGTTCAGTCCAACGTCAGTAGTTATTGAGTTTCTTTGTCCAAAGTTGTATCTTGCTTCAATATGGTCAGTTGTTAGGGTTAGTTCGAGAGCCATTTCATCATAAGTTGTACCCTACTTCGAGAGCCATTTCGTCATAAGTTGTACCCTACTTCGGATATGTCCAGATGTTAGGGTTAGCTCCGTTCTGGCTGTGTCGACATCATATTGAATGGGTAAAGGTTTCCAGGTAATAATTAAAGATTCTTAAGAGTTACTATTTACATACCACTTGAAGTTCCACATCGTACTTGGCCTTTAGGGCTATTTCATCAATGTTGCACTCTCTTTGAATTGCTGAAGAAGTCTTCAAGTTTGGTCAGGTTCATAAAAAATTTAAAAGCTTTAAAAGATTCCAGTTAAAATCATTATATACACAACCTCATACCATCCACAGTCTCAATCATCGGACGCGCGTTTCACCTAGGCTCTACCCTGCCGTTTTCAACGGAGACTTCACACTCTTTGTCGAAGTCTGCTATCTGAAAGTCTTGTGTCCACAGTGCGCATGCTCCTCATTTAACCCATTGCCAATGCCATCTAGTGTCAGGTCACATCAACTTTATCTTCATCTATGTCATTCTCACCCTTCCTTTTTCTCTTCCTCTCTCTCCTCTCCATATTCCATTTCTTCTCAGTTTCGATCAGGTTCCTCCAGGCGTACGAAAGGTCGTATGGACTGTTATTATTGTAATTAAATGGTTTGGTCTTATTTATTATTACTGCTTCTGCTACTTGTATTGTTCTCATATTATTCTGCTGGTTTAATATTGTAATTCCTTTCCAATAAGGTATACATTGATTATCCAAACAGAAGTCAATAAGTTCTTCTCTCTTCTTCTCCAGTTCTTCATGTGTTCGGTCAATCTGATTTTAATATTTCTTTTTGTACTGCCTATATATTGGTTGACGATTTTATTTTGATTATTTATTATTGCTATAGAGTAGACACCCACTTTTTGTAAGATTGGGGTCTTTCTGTGATAGTTACTAAGAGATTTCGTTATATCTCTCGTTCGTATACCAAAATCTAGGTAAAATTTTTTACATGTTTTCTTCATAATAGTTGTGATCTCCAGTATATATGGCAATGATCCACAAAATTTGCACTGGGCTTTTATCTCATTCAAGTGGTATGTAAATAGTAACTCTTAACTCAAGAATCTTTAATTATCTGGAAACCTTTACCCATTCAATATGATGTCGACACAGCCAGAACGGAGCTAACCCTAACATCTGGACATATCCGAAGTAGGGTACAACTTATGATGAAATGGCTTTTGAACTAACCCTAACAACTGATCATATTGAAGCAACATACAACTTTGGACAAAGAAACTCAATAACTACTGACGTTGGACTGAACACGCACTTCCGTGAGTAACATCTTTAGGACTTTTACCTGATTTATATTTTAATTGAATAAGTTAATGCACCACCACAGACTGTATCCACTTTACAAAACGTGTAAAACAGAACTTACAGACGTCAAAGCGTCTTCCTGAAGGATTTAATTGATGTTTTAAAATAATTACACTACATAGATACAGTCATAAAATTGGTTAAACTTAACCAAGATTCTCTTTATATTATTATAAAATGGTTAGCTAATTCTTTCTCAAGTACTAGCATCTTTTGGAAATTACGTGTTTAGTAATTTCCAAAAGAACTAGTACTTGAGAAAGAATTTCTCAAGAATTTCTGAAAATGAAAATTGAAAAATTATGGAATGAAGACCATATCCTACACAGAGCAAATAAAATAAAATAAAATAAAATAAAAGAAGAATGGTATGATAATATCAGTAAGGGAAATGTGAAAACCCACATGAGGAAAGAAAAATAGAAAATAATGGGGAAAGCCTACAAATGCATAAAAAATTTCCTTGGGAGAATAACATAGGAGGCTTACCTCTCGATTGCATTTGCACTGGGCTTTTATCTCAGCAACAACAAGTCCAATAATTTGAATCCTGTACACAGCTGCTAAGGAAAAGAACTTGTTGCTTGAGGTGATATCCTGGTACCAACTGTCAGGATATCTAAAATGCATAAGCACATAAAAAATGTTTTAAAATACTGATCATTAAATACCATGTACGTTTTATAATGTAACAGTGCAGAGTATTAGATTTTATATTAATATATTAAAAATTACAAACTAAAAGACAAAGTGAATGCTCTTCAGAAGTAAATCCATTCAATCAATTATGAATAAATCTAGCACACAGCTTTATATAATAAAATAAAAAGATAAGCAAAAAAATTAATAAACTCAAGAATTCTGAGCATCAGATATCTATAAACATTTAATTTAAACTCCATAGAGAAGCAAATTACATGAATTTATCAGCCATGCAGGGTCAATTATGTATTGATACTAACTGCAAACACATGAAGATAAAGCCTAGAATAAGAATGGTTGAAGGGGGGGATGAAAACAATGCAACTCTTTAGTATGTACAGTTTTCAGTCACCAAGTTAAGTGCATGGGTGATGGGATCATCTTCAACATTTTACCACAGATATCTGATACCATTATGTACTGCAGCTGTAGTATTCCAAGTTACACAGATATGAAAATCTTAACAACACATCTGACTAGACTAGCTGGGAGAAAATCACAAAGTACCAAAACAGATGATTGGAAATGTAGAGGTACTTTCAGTGATGGTACGGCTGTCTTGGACCACAGGACCTAAGAAAAGGTAGTAACTTGAGAAAATTAAAGATTAGTTGAAATTATTATGTAACTTAAGTTTTTATTTAGTAAAAATGATTGGGTGAAAGAACATTCTGAAAATCATTGTCAGACCTGCTAACCTCTCAGAACCAAAAAATCTAACACTCAGATAGAAAAATCGTAACACGACGCATGCTGATAATTTTTTAAGCCTATTTCAGCTTTAGAAATTCTTTATGATGAGAATGTAGGGATTTTTTCCCTACATCAAAATTTTATTGCAAAACTAGTTAAATCTAATCAGCAAACACTTTTATGTTGTTAATTATTAGAAAAAAAATTATGATTACGGGAGAAATCCTCACTCCGCCTAACTTCCGTTTTCGGAAACTTTGAGAGGCGGAAAACTTGCATCTTAGGAGGTCTGCAAAGATGGTTTAATTGGGTTCTGGGGGTGGCATTTTTGTCTGCAGGAACAAAATAAATCTGCGATGTGCATTGATCGCCACCGCAATTCTGCTACGAGGATTAGTAGAAAATGAATCTGCGATGTACGTCAGCCGTCATCTTATATGGGGATGAGGACAAAATAAATCTCCGATGTACATTGGAGGTTGCTGCTATTCTGCTACGGGGATGAATACAAAGGAAACCTATGGTGTACGTCACCCATCACCATGATTCTGCTACGGGGATGAGTACAAAATAAACCTGCAATGTACATCACCGCGATCCTTCTATGGGATTGAGTACAAAATAAATCTGCAATGTACGTTAGCCATCGGCGCGATGATTCTTCTACGGGGAAGAGTACAAAATAAACCTGCAATGTACGTCTCTGCAATTCTTTTACGGGGACGAGTACAGAATAAATCTGCGATACACATCGGGCCGTTGACACGATTCTGCTATGGGGAAGAGTACAAAATAATTCTACGACATACATCATCCTTTGCAAGAAAAAAAAATTACGATTACAGAAGAAATCCTCACTACGCTGAACTTCCGTTTTCAGAAATTTTGAAAGGCGGAAAACTTGCATCTATGATAGGGAGTCTACAAGATGGTTTAATAGGGTTCTGGGGATGTCGTTTTTGTCTGCAGGACCAAAATAAATCTGTGACATACGTCGCCCCTCGCCGCAATTCTACTACAAGGCTTCGTCTGAAAAAGGAAAAAATGGGGGAAAACATGACTATTTTAAAAAAATCATATTTTTGGCTGCAAAATCATATTAGCATACTGCAGCATGATTTAGCGTAGTAAATACGATAAAATCGTAACAGTTGGCAGGTCTGCATTGTATATAACTAACATTTGTGAGAATCTTTAACCTCAGGGTGACAATTTCTTTTCTTCCCATGGAATATTATTTTTAAAATAAAATTGTACCTTTTCAATGAAAAATTTAAGGGTTGTATTTATGGTAAACACAATATGAGTTAGATAAACTGTATGGCCTAATATGATGCAATATTTTTCAGTGCAAAAGTCTTTTAGTGATGGACTCTGTGGGAGTTAATATTTAAAATAAAGTCAGAAAAGGGTTCAAAAGTTTTTGCATCTGTATCCATTACTTGTTCAAGTGAAAACTTCCTGTGAGGCAGAAATGGTCAGATTTAAGAAAATACGGATTCCTGAAATACGTCATATGTTCAAGAAATATCAAATATATCCTTAGAGAAGATTTTGTTCATGACTTTTGGGTGAAGAAAGCAACTGTTTTCAATCTTACACCCGCATAAGAGATGAATGAATGCAGAGTAATTTACTTTTCTACACCTGTTTATGCATAAAAATATTTCAGAAAAAACAAACAAATGTAGGATAATTTCAAAAATTTATTTTACAACAGACAGCATTCAGGTGAAGAATATTTTGCACATAATTTCCACTTTTTTCACTACAGGGTGTAAGTGCATATTTCAGTTTACAATGCAGCGGCAAAGCATGACCCTCTCAATAGTGTTGCCAGAATCCTGTAACAAGGAGCATAAGAGATGATGTATAATAATAAAATGCTAGGCCAATATTGCGTTAAGGTTTTTTTAATCATTAAAGTGGAGAGTTCCTTTTTGTCTGGGAGCAGGAATTTTTTATGTTGCTTCCCTTGCAGTTTATCTTTCTTTTTCCTCTGAATGCTGTCTGTAAAAAATGAATTTTTGAAATTAAAATTCATTTTTTACAAGGGGACATTTTAAAGCACAAACCTCTATATTCTTATTACCAAAAAACTTTTGTCTCAAGAAAAGTATGAAACACAACGAATTTTTGACACCAGCTCTACGGTGATAATTTTTCCCAATCAAAGAATTTGAAAGAGGATAGGGAAATTACCTAAATGGGGGGAGAGAAAGAGAGCTCAAACAGACTTCTTTCTTACAACTGTTTATGCAAGATAACAAATATATATAATGCAACATCACGGGCTAGTGCCGTCGTAAGCTTTCCGGCCTTAACGTCCCTTTGGTGTTCAGAAAAACGGATCTGGAAGGATCTTTTGTCATCCCGAAGAGGACTTAACGGATAGGTCAGGATAATCCAAAGGAATAGCATAGACTCCGGCTTCAGTGAGCGTAGAAGGTGATGCGCATTGGTCTGCTGAGAGGATATCTGACAAAGGTCTAGGAGCTGTCACGCCGATATCATAACCTAGCCTTCGGAGAGCATTCTTCAGGAAGTACGTTAGCCTAGGAACGTAGGGAACCGAACCCACGAACCGGGCTGGCTGTGCCGTGGGGTTGGCACGAGGCTGTGGGAGAGCAGTTTTTGCAGCCTTTCTGACTATTTGGTTGATTGCGATCATGTCGTATCCCGCTGCAGCCGCTAGGTTTCTAATGCTACAGGAATAACGGCCTTAAGTCAGACTTAAGGCCGTTATTCCCGCCATTGAAAGCGTCCTACAGAGTGTTCCGCTCCAAGAAAGGGACCAGATTAGACTCGGATGTGTTGACAGATTAACTCGTGCTGTTAAACAACACCGAATCGGAAAAGCACCGGGAATACCCAAATATGTCTCCAACCTCAAGAAAGACCACTCCCTGATCTTCACCCTCACAGACAAGTCCGGGCAAATTGCAGTAATGGACGAATCCGACTACTGCAGGAAGCTGGAGGAGTTCATCACCCAGTCTGATTCCATTCTGCAAGCTGTAAATCCGCTTAACAAGTGGGTGGCGAAGATTAAGCGAATAGCAAGAATGAAGACGCTTCCTGAAGTACTTAGAAGGGCTGCCAAGATCCCTCTGGGACCTAAGATTCCTCTCCTTTTTGCTCGACTTAAACATCACAAGCGCGGCAATCCAATCAGACCTATTGTTAGCAGGAAATGCGCCCCTTCAGCTAATTTGGAAAAAGCATTCTCGTCCTTCTTGCGGCCGTTCCTACCGATAGCCGAAGGTGTCCTACTCACCTCAGCTGACTTCGTTTCCAGAGTGAGATCCATGACAGTGTCTCCAGACGACATAATTGGAAGCTTTGACATCGAATCTTTATACCCCTCAGTGCCAGTGCATGTAGCAACCACAAACCTGAAGCGCTCTATCGCTGACTTGAACTTGTACCCTTCGGAAACTGTGGAAGCTATTTCCAAACTACTGGATGCAGTCACGGACTCAAATTTTTCAGCTTCCGATCCAGATTTTACAAACAAAACAAAGGGGTGCCTATGGGGTCCTCGATGTCGGCGGTCCTTGCTGAAGCGGTCCTCCGACCTCTCAAAAATGAACTCTTGCAATCGTCGGCCACAGTTCCTAAAATATGGTTAAGGTACGCTGACGACATTTTCTTTGTTTGGCAGCATGGACAAGCCAGCCTAAGTGATTTTCTTGCCAGAATGAATGATGCGCACCCAGATATTAAATTCACAGCAGATTATGAGTCCGAAGGTGCATTACCTTTTCTGGATGTACTAGTAAGAAGATTACCCTCTGGTGCTCTTAGCACAGAGGTCTACTACAAACCTACCCACGTGGACAACCCCATACTCCTTGACTCAGCAGGCCCGGCCGCACGCAAATATGCCCTTTTTAAGTACAGAGCAAAGCGAGCTTTCGAACTCTCATCGAACAAAGCCAAATGCGAGGAGGAGATCCGTAGCATTAGAAACCTAGCGGCTGCAGCGGGATACGACATGGTCGCAATCGACCAAATAGTCAGAAAGGCTGCAAAAACTGCTCTCCCACAGCCTCGTGCCAACCCCACGGCACAGCCAGCCCGGTTTGTGGGTTCGGTTCCCTACGTTCCTAGGCTAACGTACTTCCTGAAGAATGCTCTCCGAAGGCTAGGCTATGATATCGGCGTGACAGCTCCTAGACCTTTGTCAGATATCCTCTCAGCAGACCAATGCGCATCACCTTCTACGCTCACTGAAGCCGGAGTCTATGCTATTCCTTTGGATTATCCTGACGCATCCGTTAAGTCCTACATCGGGATGACAAAAAGATCCTTCCAGATCCGTTTCTCTGAACACCAAAGGGACGTTAAGGCCGGAAAGCTTACGACGGCACTAGCCCGTGATGTTGCATCTGAAAGGGCAGTTCCCAGATGGGGAGATTTTAAGAAACTAGCACCGTACGTCAGCGCAAGAGCTACTGCGCTTCACGAAACCATCGAGATCATCACGCGATGTAATGTGTGTAACAAGGATGTAACCACAAGCCTTCCTTTCATATGGCACCGGCTCCTAGAAGTTACACGTGACCACCCGGCCCTGGGATCAAACAACCCGTGACATCGTGCAAGTGTTTTACTTATTTTGAATTTAATTATATTCTCAGAAATACATTTGTTCCAGTTGCTTCTGCGATCTTTAACTACTAAATGCCTGATGAAGCTACCCGGAGGTAGTGAAAGCTAGCATCTTTTGATTCCCTTATTTTCTACGCCTAATAAACAGAGTTCACTTTTTTTTTTTTTTTTTTATTGTTTTTCACATGTTTATGCAAGGTTGTTCAGATCCCATCCAGTGACATCTCTTGGGGAAAATATTAATGAATTTCTGGTTCAACACAATACAGCTGTACAATTCACTAAATCTTATTTCATGGCACTTCATTTTTAGGTTTACAACAAATATATTAATTGCTAATATACACAGTGCGTCAAAGAATTTTTAAGACTTTTAAGAAATGAAATAGAAACAAGAAATTATAATTTGTTTTGGTTTGTTATTCAAAATAAGTCCTTCCTGCTTCAATACACTTGTTACAGCAATTTCATAATGATTCCAATGTCTGTTCCAGTTCACTTTGCAAAATTGCCTCCAAAGCACGCGTCGAAGCTGTTTGTATGGTCGAAATATCATCAAAATAACACCCTTTTAACGTCATTTTAAGTTTGGGGAACAAAGAAAAGTTGTAGGTTGCTAAATCAGGCGAATACGGTGGATGATTCAACACACAGAAGTTATTTTTCGCCAAAAATCTGCGAACAAGAAGTGAGGTGCGACTGGGTGCATTATCGTGCAACAAACACCAACTGTTTTCATCACGATATTCTGGATGAATGCGACGAATGCTGCCCATCAAACCCCTCAAAACATTTAAATAAAACTCACCAGTAATTGTTTGCCCACTTGGAACAAATTCTTTGTGGATAATACCCTTACTATCGAAGAATATAATGAGCATTGTTTTGATTTTCGATGGAACTTTTATTGTTTTTTGGCTTGTGGCAAGTTTTTTTACTTTCATTCTGCACTTTGTCGCTTTGTTTTAGGTATCATATTGAAAACACCATGCTTCATCACCAGTAAAAATCGATTTTAAGAAGTTTGGATCATTTTCAGCGGCTGAAATGATGTCTCTGCAATGTGCACTTCTCCTTTATTTTTGTTCATTGGGTAACATGTGTGGAACAATTTAGCACAGACTTGTGTTTTGCCCAAATCTTCATGCAGGATGGTTCGGATCGTTTCTTTGTTGATGTTTAAAGACTCTTCCATCATTCTTAGTGACACACATCGATTGTTTGCCATGAAATCCCACACTTTTTCAATAATCTCAGGTGTCCTAGATGAACTTGGTCTTCTGGTATGCTTATCATCTTCTAGCGTCTCTCTTCCGTCCGAAAAACGTTTGTGCCACAGGAAAACATTTGATCTACTTAAACAAAACTCACCGTAAACTTGTTTCATCATTTGGTACGTTTCCAAAGCACTTTTACCAAGTTTTGCGTTAAATTTAATAACAGCCCTTTGTTCCATCTTAATAATTCAACATGAAAAAAATTTTACTTCTGTAATGAACGCCCGATTTGTTTGAGTTACTTTAACAACTGCGCAGTACTTTTGGCAGAAAGCAAGCAGATGATCACGGTTTATAACAAATTCACGATTACACTGGCGGCGCCACCGTAGGCTGAAATCTAGCGCCAGTCTTAAAAATTCTTTGACGCACTGTGTATGTTTCTGTTAGTGGTTATACTAATATTCATAATGATCTGCAATATCTCTAGACTTTTGTAGTATTTAAAAAAATAAAATAAAATAAAAATGCAACAGGATATAATTTTTTTTTTATCTCTGAATTTTGCACCCATAGTTCAGTCTATCAAAGATACCAGCATAATACAGCTTGGGTCCAAGTCGCATGCACAGACCATCTTTGATAACTACTACCTGTGCATGACTCTACCTGTCTTTATAGATCTTCTAACTTATATTTACAGAATAATAATTGATGTATTTTAAGTGAACTTCATTCCGTTACATACACTTTATTCTTGTCATACCTGTACAGCTCTGCTTTACAAAAAGTCTCATACACATTATGACTGATCCAGAGAGGCATAAATAAAAAGAGCAGGCCATGCGATAAAATGAGACTACCTGAAAGTAGTGGTTACAGCATATCAACTCCTGTCTCTCTATGAGAATGTCCATGAACTCGGAACTAACAGATAATCATGATAAATGATTTTAGTGGATATTCTCTGAATGAAGCTCTAGATGAAATCCTGTACCCAGGCTATGGGAATTTACAAATGAGGTAATTTTTCTCTTATTCAAACTCCTATGTATTTTAATTTTTAACTTATATGAATTAATAAAGATACATAACTAACATAACTTATTCTGTGTGACATGCCATAAAACATTAAACAAAACTTTTACATTTATGTGGAATATGAGTAAAGACTGTGGGAATTATTAATTTTACAAATATCTAAAATGCACTGCATAAGCAGTCACTTATAAAAAAATTCTAACATTATAATATAGGCTCTCCAGATAAAAAACTTAGTCACCTCTGCAATTTCTCATCAAATAATGTGTAACACCTTCCTTCACTTGAATTACAGCAGCAATTCTGTTAGGTATGGAAGCCACCTCTTTAGTTGAATATAGTCTACATTAATTTTAGCCCACTCCTCTAACAGCATCACTTGTAATTCACCTAGATTACATGGTTGCTTATTTCTGTGTTTCAGCTTCTGCTGCAGATAGTCCCAATGGTTTTCACTGGGATTTAAATCCAGTGGCTTTTTGGGAGTAGTCCAGGTGTGTCCCAGTGTTACCTGACATTCCTCATATCAGGCCAGTGCTCCTTGTAGTTGTCACCCTGAAACACTTCCACCTCCGGCTTCAGTAATACCTTGGACACACTTCAGATGGAAGGTTTCATTACTCCTAAAGTGCACGCACTACATGCCTTGAATTGTTGGAATACAGACAAATGCAACTCATCTGATGACATAACAATTTTCCAGTCATCTACAGTTCAATGCCTATAGCATCTATCCCACTGCAACCAATGTACTTTATGTGCAGCTGTTAGCTGCAGTCTTTTCCAAGCTTCTCTGTTCCAAATATCCACAGAATGCAGTTTTCATCAGGGTTAAATGCCAACCATGAGCAACTCTTAGGGATATAAGCAGTCATCTGTCCCTAATTTAGGGCCACTAGTTCTAGTGAAGAGACAAGAGTCAGGGCCATCAGACAAGCACACCACAAATACCACATCCAGGACTTGAACACGAGCCCAACTGAGACAAAAGTCTTAACACCAGTGCCTGTAATGTTGTTTGACATCCCGACTAGTACTGTAATTTTAGTCGTATTATCCGCATCAGCGTATATGACCCATGGAGTCCGTAGAAGTAAGAGAAAAAAAAAAACCGATTTCATTAAATGAAGAAATTCATTTTTAAAGATTACTTTTTCATATTTTTATCTCCGGACAGATAAAGGGTGTGGCATCCATAGATCACGCTGATGCAGCTCCAGAGTATTGCATTACACCTTACCAATGACGAAAGGCTGATACAGAACAAGTAATAGAAATACCGTACATGTAAGTCGAAAGTTTTTTGGGGAAATCCTGCTTTCAGAGTCAGAGGATTGGCTTATACGTGGGCCAATAAAAAAAAACTTCTGTGAATTCTCCGGCGGAATTTACCTACGGATTTGTTTATGTTTTAAACTGCGGCACAGAGGCTTTCCGCCTGTAACTGCGCAATTGTTTTCTGACCTCAAAACTATCGCTCAGTGACATGATCATATCATGTCACTGCGCGATAGTCCACAATTGTGTCCACCACATCAAGTTTAAATTTGGCAGTGTAACTGAAACGTTTTCTTTTCAAAGACATGAATTGCAATGAAGGAAAATAGCAGCAACAACGATGGTCAAAATGGTGAAAGACGAACTAACCACAAGGCAGCGCACACGAGATCCGAAAGGAGGAATGCATAGGTTCATGTAGCAAGAGCGCTGTGCGTACTTCTTTGGCTTTTTGTCAAAAACAGAGATGGCGCGATCTTCTCAACAATGCAAAATTACCTTGCCGTCCCTCCCCACAACTTTCCCGATCTTTCATTCCGACATTCCTTCCCCCTGCTCCTCGCTCCGTACAAAACTCCTGAATTGAGGAAAATTCTTCCGAGGGAGTTCCTTTTCCAATTGTACCCCCTCCCCTGCACAATTACGCCACAGATTTTTAAAAAAATCAAAGGGTCGTTTTTTTTTTTGTTTTTTTTAAATTGGCGTATTATTTGCATTGATATATAATACACAGAACGTATATTTTTAACTTTTTTAGCAAATAATCTGCGGATTATACGACGAAAATTACGGTAATGTTGTTTTGGAAACAGGTTAATGTGGTACTTCAATGACTTGTCTGCCGAAATTCCTGTCTGGTTTGAAATTGGTTGGCAGCAGTCCCCATCTGTAAGCACTGACTGTTGACCACAGTATGATTAGCAGTTGAATTAAATGTATACCCCTGTTTACACACTTGTTAGACAGCTCACTTAAACAAAAGCACAATTCAGCCAGTTTCTTTGCAGCATGTCATTTAGCCCAACCAGATGCAATTAAATGTATACCCCTGTTTATACACTTGTTAGACAGCTCACTTAAACAAAAGCACAATTCAGCCAGTTTCTTTACAGCATGTCATTTAGCCCAACCAGATGCAATAATACCCTTATGCCAATCATTCACATTTTTCTTCCGGCCCATAATTCACAGCAAGAATAGCCCGTTGCTGCACACAACTGAGAATGACAACACTACACAGCAAATGCAAGCTCATATGCTTATTAATGCTGCATTACTACAAGTGTAACATCTATTGCTGTATCAACCCAATGCTGCTGCCTGTGATGGAGATGACTAATTTTTGTGTCTGGTATGTTCATGAATAATTTAATATTTTAAATATTTACAAAAAAAAAAAAAAAAAAAAAAAGAAAAGAAAAGAAAGCAACCAAACGTTGTCTCACTCTATAGGGAACCACTCTGTGCATAGTTTCTTTACTTCGGGTACATCTTCTGGACACAGAAATCTCAGCTGAACATTACTGTCATTGCAGAGTGGTACCTTTTTGCTCATTAGCTATCCCATCCTGCATCTACACCTTCACAGTGAACACACTAGAAGTAAATTCAAAGCCAACTTCAGATCATTTTTAACATAACAGTAATCATGATATAATTATCAGAAGTATAACAAATTTTCTGATAAAAAAAAGTAAAGATTCTTCAAATACACAAAATCTAACACAGATTGTTAAATGAAAAGCAATAAATCCATTTCCAAAATAGCAATTTTCTTCACACTTTCTATTACCAAAACCGGACTTATCAAACAGTTGAAATTCAACAATATGCATTATTTTTACTGCAAAATATTTCTTAATTCTTTAACCATTTTCATATGTATTGTAGAATATTCATAGTGATCAGATAATGAATACTGATTATTCACATCAATCAGATTATGAATACTGAAACTGCTTATAATGCTTACTGATCTTCCGTGAAACATCCCTCAAAAAACCTAAAAATTTCATCGCCCTGAAAAGGGAAAAAAGAACCTGCATCTTCTGATTTCCATTCGAGCATGTCATCCATTACACATTCCAGGACAAAGAAGTTCCGTGCAACCATAATTTTTTTAGATAAAATTTTCAGATTTTCTGAGGGATGTTGCATGAAAGATCAGTAAGCACAAAAAGCAATTTCGTTATTTATAATCTGATTGCTGTGAATATTCATTATCTAATTACTATGAATATTCTAGTGAATTATCTGTGTATTTATTAGGAATATTTCTTCCATTGCTGAAACATTTTCATATGCATTAAGTTTTGTTTTTATTCTTTTACTATAAACATGCTTAACATGAAATATCAGTTTAGATGAACTGATATTTCAGCAGTAAAGAAAAGCATAGTCTCTTAGCACAAACCAACAACCTTTTTTATTTTTTCTCTCATTCATGCTGCTACTGCTTGTTCCCTTCATTTTGAAGCCCATTTGACAGGAATCTACCGATTTTTCTTAGTTTTAAGGTAACCTCCTGAAGTTTGTACGCTATGCCTTATTTTTTTGACAGAAGTTTTTTTCCCCATTAACTCTAAAAAATTTGGATAATGCACCTTTTATACTGCTACATAACTTATCAAGCGGTTTATTATAGTTTCTTTTATCAAATGCCTTAGAGGAGTCAAAAAATTCCAGAGTTAAATCAGTAGAATCCCATTTTGCATGTGTGTGTGTGTGTTAAAAATAAATGGTGAATGAATGCTTTTCAGTAAGGAAATATGGTTCTTGATCTTAAACAGCTCTTAGAAGTAGGAAACTGGGGGATTTAGGCTAGGGTTCTCAGTAGGAAAGACACATGGAAATGAGGTAGAGAAGCTGAGTATCTATCAATCAGTTCTGTCTTCCATTTAGATGCCATGAGGTGAAAGGGTCTTGCTTTTGAGTAACTAGTTGACCAGAGAAGAAAACTGTAGGCAGTGGAGCTGGAAAAGTTTTTTTCTCCAAATCCATATACTGATTATCCCAGGGGTTCCCAAACTTTTTGAGACCGAGCTGCCCTTCACGTGTCACATTTTCCATGCGACGCCCCTCTACCCAAGCAACCCCGGTGATGCAGTGGTCTAAGTGATGGCTTCTGATAATTCATCCGAAAGGGATCCGGGTTAGAATACCGGTGAGGCACGGATGTTGTGTTTATCTCACAGCACTGGTTCTCTCCCTTCCCTAGAACCAGTGACCCTAAATTAGGGACGGGCAACTGCTTATTGTCCATTGAGTTGCTCACGGTGGTCGTTAAACCTCCGATCAATCAATCAACCCTCTACCCAAATTTTTAAAAAATGCCCAAATTCGAGTTGGTGGTATTTTTTTAAAACAAAATAATCATTTACATTACTAGCTTCTATTCAGGCAGATTACACACAGATTACACACTGAGTACGTTCTTCGTACTTAACAACAGTGCACGTAAAACCGAAATCCAAGTATGTGTCATCATAATTTCTGGACTTGTTTCTTCTCGCCTATTTAGAACTAACTACTTGCAACTTCTTCTACACCACGTTTTTTATTTAAAAACTTCTCCATTATCATAAACGGACACACACTCGCATAGAAATAACTACGTTCACAGTTATTAAAACACAGCAGCTCAGTTCTAACGAATGCTGATACACGATCCATATGTATCGAATGAAGACTGCGTAGTGAACTAAGCGCCCAACAATACGACAGCAGAACGTTACCACTTTACCTTGCCTGGCTCAGTTCATTTTCAGACTGCAGGGGGAGCGAGATCTGCACGACATCACGCCAAGTTTTCAAAGAGCATTACAGTCCAGAACTCAGGTGAAAGGATCACTTTCACAACAAGAAAAATGGTATAAATTTTTATCATTCATGGTTCCTCCATTCAAGAAAAATTGTGTTTTCTTTAACATTCTTTCTTACAATTCATTCTTTAAAATAGGTACACGTATTGAAAGTTTGCATGCTGCATTTCACTATAAATTATAAGTTTCATTTCTTTCTCATAGTCATGAGGCCCCTGATCAATACCGGCGACGCCCTGGGGAGTCGCGATGCACAGATTGGGAACATCTGGATTATCCTATTTTTTAAATCCTAATAGCTAATTAATCTGCTATACAAAGATTCTTTACATCACTGTCTACACTGACATTAGTTTTAATGGTGTGCAATATTTTGTAAAGCTGATTATTAGTAATGCATTGTAAAAAAGTGAACAATGGTCATACTGGTTTGAATTTGAATTTCATGTGTTGAATAACAGTGTGTGGAAGTACTGATATTACTTAAAATATCGGCAGATTTAAATGGTCCTTCACATTGATGTTGCATCCAATGCTACATTAAATTTGGCAGTAAGTGCACATTTTAAGCAAAAAACAGATCTACTGATTTCATTTGATTTTTTTAGCTGTGGTCTACAGTTTTAAAGAAAAAGTATCTGGTAACACTGCAACTGGGACACCTGGCTCATCTTTTGTTCCGACTGTGCAAATGAAGTAAATGGGGTATTTTTGCTTGGGAGGGAAGGAGTTGCCTTGGTGGACTCTGTTAACCAAGAGATAAGAAATTTCAGGAAAGGTGAGGCTTTGGGCAGGGGATGAATCTCCTCCCTCTCAATTTGCATAATCTACTTAGGCTGAATTCCCTACCCATTAAAGAAATAAGTCTTATAGACACATTCTTTATTCTTGTCTTTGTTCTTCAAGTGTTTTATTTTAACTTGAGCTGCAAAGCTCAGCAATCTTTGAGTTTAGAGAAAAAACAGCAAAATTTTAAACTAAGTAGACAACGGTATTTTAAATAAAAACTGTAGTTGTGGCAAAATTTGGCATTGCAAAAAAAAGTACACTGTCAAAAGTTCTAAAAATATGAGAAATTTGAAGCTGCTTGTGCTTACAACCACTTTAAACGTGCTCAAAAACATATGCAAACCACAAAAAAAAAAACCTGTTACACTAATGAGATGGATTAGAGAAGCATGAAATGAAAACAATAAGTGGTGCTTATTTTGCAAGAAAAAGAATGATTTTTTGCTGATGCTCTAAATTTAGAATTCAAGTATATCTAGTGATGAAGCAGCAGTGAATATGGAAACCACAAACGCTTTTCATAGTGAAAAATTGTTCTCACTTTTAAAGAGTCTTGTAGTTTATGAAATTTATTATGCAGATGAATTAAGTATGGTGAGTTCTTTCTGATCATACTCTGTCCATAAAAGGTATGAAATGCAAAAGCAACAAATGTAATAAAGAATGGTCGACAGTTTTAGTTGTGTGCGATATAACAGCTCAGAAAAAGGTTGCCTTTATTGCGATTGGTAAGTCCACAAAACTTTGATGTTTTAAGGGTGTTAAAGTGCTACCAGTAAAATATGATTTTAGTAAAGAAACACGGATGAACCAAGAAACCATACTAAAAGTTTCTACAACAAAGAAACATATGCTTGATTTTGGATAACTGTAATGTCCACTGTAAAGTAACCAACTTGAAAGCAATTAAGATTGCTTTCAAGGAAAACTTTAGATGAAACTGTCCTTGATGAAATTCCCTGCCACATGGCAGAATAGACACATGCCTGCAGAGTGTTCCCTGCATCTGCAACGTTTGAGGAGTATGTCTCCATTAATGAAAATGTCATGACTTCAGACATTTTGACAGACGTCAAAATTTTTGTGATTAACAGCAGGAACGTGAAGTTACAGAATTTATCTGATAATGCTGAAGGCAATAAAGTGAAAGTCCCTGACACAGTGTAAAATTTTCAGAAGTTTTGGCTGCATTGCAAACTACGCATTGTTTGGTAATGGAAAAGGCAGGTACTTCTGTACCTTCACAAAATGTGGAAGAACAAGGAATTTTTGAGGCATTCTGATAAGAAAAGGAAGCAGTTTTCAATAACAGAAATTTAAAAATCTATCTCTCACTGAATGTACTGTAAAAATGTTTCACACATATGTACTTTCTTTGTTTTTTGTTTAAGGGTTTACAGTCACTGTGAGCCACTCAATGAGCCATAAGCAGTTGCCCGTCTGTAATTTAGGGATGTTGGTACTACTACTGTAAGACAAACATACACACCCTCACATACACCTCACTCACAATTCGAACCTGGACCCATCTTGGAAGAATGATAAGAAACCAAAGTTTCATACCACTCAGCCACCAGGAAGGTATACAAACTGTATTATAGTACACAGTGCTAATTACAGTGGCATACAGTGCTATAATTTTGTATTCATTGCATAAAGTTCTGGAAAAAGGTAATGTTATCAATGTTTCACATTCCAAAATTTATGTACATACTTTTTTCCTTAATTGTACTGAATAATTTTACATGTTTCAATATGTACTGTATTTAGTTGTTCAATTAATGGCACATCAATAGCATGAACAAATTTTTTGAGTCCTTGCAATATTAGTGTTAATGAGGTTTGATTGTACTGCATGTTTTACAGGTGGCTGTTCTAAACAATATAAAAACTGTAGGTTTTTCAATGCCTGCTTTCATGAACAGGAATCTTTGATTACAAAGCATGGCAATTTTGCAACAAACCACATCAGGTGAGCAGATAACAGTACTGGCACTGTTGTGAAAAGGCCAAAAAACAAAAGCAAGTTTACAGAGGCCTCTAGCAGAACATACCACATCTGTTGCAAAGGTACATGCCTTCTGCAAAGCAAATGTGAAACACACTGGACTTTTCTTTAGAGTAATTGGAAGATGTGATCAAAGTTTACACGCATTTTTTGTATGGTACA
Organism: Macrothele yani; assembly: GCA_039090855.1. Lineage (NCBI taxonomy): Eukaryota > Metazoa > Arthropoda > Arachnida > Araneae > Macrothelidae > Macrothele > Macrothele yani. Next base: position 65,432,885 of record CM077013.1, on the reverse strand, counting down.
TGAACAAGGTTCCCACTCTTTTTCTCCCATAAAAAATAAGCACTTTTTAAGGACTTTTAAGCCCCTATTGAAAAAATTTTAAGGACCTCGGCAATTACACGCGCACTAGCTTTATATACATATAGAAGAAAATGTAAGAAATACATTTTCTTCTATATGTATAGACTGAGTGAGGGGCCACTTTATTATGACCACCTGACAGTTTTAAGCAAATGAGCTATGGCTGCATGCTGTTGCAGCCTGAGGGTGAGAGTAGTATAAAAAGGGAAAGCTTAGTGCTTGCGACAATAGTAGAAGTGATTTTTGGGTGACGAGATGGGTAAAAAAAGCGATTTGACGGACTTTCAATGAGGGATGATTGTAGGAGCTCGGAGCCATGGAGCAAGTATCACCGAAACCGCCGCATTCGTGAAATGTTCCAGAGCAGCTGTTGTTAAAGAGTTTAAAGACTGGACTGTCAGCCAAAAAACTGGGTTTCTACGTGCAATGTGTGGTCGTCATCGACTAGTGACTGCTCGGGCGGAACGGAGTGTGTCTAGACTGGTAACAGACAACAGAAGGGCAACAGTGCAGCAAATTACAGGCCATCTTAATCAAGGATCTCCTCAAATTACCTCTGCACACACTGTTCGCCATACACTGCATCATATGGGATATGGCAGCCGAAGACCTGTGGATGATTCCATGCCAAATCAACCAGTCACTCAACCTGATTGACCATTTCAGATTTCAATGAAACCTTCAGGGATCATTCTCCCTAGTGATATAAATAAGAATATATTTTTTAAATTTTTTTTATCTCATTGGGTTTTCATGTAATTAATTTTTAAAATTTTGAAAAATAGTTGTTTTTTGACTTGCATAAACTTTTTCAATCTTGAATTTCTCAAGTTCTATAAGGCCTAGAGAGTTGTTTGACTCCTCATTTTAAAGAGAATTTCATAAGTTTTAATTTGATATGCAACTTGACTATGCTTGGTGAAAAAAAATTAATTTAAAAAAAAATAAAAAATTTTAAGGTAGTTTTTTTTTGTAAGGTAAAAAAAATTAAAGAAAATACATTGGCTATAAGGTAACTAATTTACATTGGGTCTATTACAGATAATGATTTACTAAACCCTGCAACGGTAGCCTTAGTCAAAGAATTCTATCAAAATGATGAGGTTAGTCGTCAAATGCCTGGTAAAAAAGACTGTTTCAGTCAAAAAAGATGGCAAACGTGTACATGTTCAAAAGTATTTAATTTTAAGTACATTGAAATAATCATATGTACTATTTAAGGAGCGTTATCCTGATCAGAGAATTGGAATTCCTAAATTTTGTGAGCTTCGTCCCAAGCATTGTGTTCTTTCTGGATCCAGTGGGACACATTCTGTGTGCATTTGCACAATACATCAAAATGCCAAATTAATGATGGCTCAGTGTAAAATACCTGAATTGACAAATGGTGAACTCCCAATTAAAACATACAAAGATGTAACAAGCAATATAATTTGCAAAACGCCAACATCTAAATTTTACTTCGCAAATTGTGTTAATTGCCCAGGAAGTGATGATTTGAAGACTCGGTTTGAAGAAGCTTATGAGCTTAATAGCATTGAAAATTTGAGTTTCAAACAATGGATGCAGATTGATAACAAGTGTGTCCTGGAAACTATTATAAAACCGACAAGAGTTTTTGGATTATTTGTTTCAGAGTTTGCCAAAACTTTCAAGACACTCTTTCATTGCTGCTTAACAGTCTTCCTATTTGCGACACTTGAAAGAAAATCTACCTCAAAACCAATGCATTGTACTTTGTGATTTTGTTGAAAATTATGCATTTGTGCTTCAAGATTTTGCACAAGGTTTTCATTGGAACAATGCTCAAGCAACACTACATCCATTCGTTATATATTACGTTGACGAGGAAACCAAAAAGTTGGCACACCTGAGCTTAGTTATTCTTTCTGATTGTATGGTGCATGATACAGTTGCTGTTCATTTGTTTCAACGCCTCATGATCGACTTTCTTAAACAGAATCTGCCCCATAAACCCGAAAAGCTGAATTACTTTTCAGATAGAGCATCATCACAGTACAAAAACAAATCACACTTTCTCAATCTCTGCCATCATAAGATTTTGGCATCAAGGCGGAATGGAACTTCTTTGCATCGTCACATGGAAAAAATGCATGTGATGGTGTCGGAGGAACTGTTAACTGATTAGAGGCATTGGCCAGTCTACGAATGGTCAATGATCAAATTATGACCCCTCACCAACTTTATGATTGAGCTAAAGACAATATTGTCAACATCAATTTTTTTTTATTCCACTACAGACAAATGCGAGGCAGAGGAAAAGACCTTGAAGAGTAGGTTTGAAACAGCAACAACAATAAAGGGTACTCAACAATTTCACAGTTACAGTCCTGTGAATGAGACTAGAGTTTTAGTGAAAAGGTACTCATTTTTAGAGGAATCAAGTGTAGAAATAGTTTCAGCTGATGACACTGATGATGATCTGGACATTAATGATATTGTTGGCTTTGGTTACATGCCAATACTCAGACAAGTGGTGGTTAGGTTGTGTATTAGGAATAGAAGGAGATGAAGTAAAAATAAGTCTTTCAAATACCCACAATTTACTGACATACTAGTTGTGCATAAAAGTGAGGTTTTAACAAAAGTTGATCTTACAACAGCTACAAGGAAGAGTTTATCGACTTAGACTCAGAAACCAAAAACGCAAACAAGAAATTATTTGTTAAATTAAAGAACTAAGAGGTTGCTATTTTGGCATAACTATAAACTCTGAGTGCTAACTAAAACATTTTTTATTAATTTTACCAGGTAAAACTTATAGCCTGTTGGGATTGTTCTTCCCTTGTTTTATGTTTGACTATGTATTAGTATGATGTATTATGTAGATTTTAAAACTCAGTGTCTGTTATCATGTAAACACACTAAAACGAGAATTATAATCCATTATTACTTGTACAGTAACTTTAAGTTTTTTGCCATAGCTCCTGATCCTATTGAGATCCCAATCTAAAAGTTTCAGGATTTAAAGCTTATAAAATTACAAAAAACATATATTTTTTTTCAAAATTAAAAAAAAACACTATCTTAATATATTTTTTTAATTACATTTTTTCACCAAGCATAGTCAAGTTGCATATCAAACTAAAACTTATGAAATTCTCTTTAAAATGAGTGGTTAAACAACTCTCTAGGCCTTATAGAACTTGAGAAATTCAAGACTGAAAAAGTTTATGCAAGCCAAAAAACGAAAAATTTCGAAATTTTCAAAATTAATTACACAAAAACCCAATGAGATAAAAAAAAATTTGTAAATATATTCTCATTTATATCATTAGGGAGAATGATCCCTGGAGGTTTCATTGAAATCTGAGATGGTCAGGTTGAATATTGAAATTTTTTTGGTTGATTTGGCATGGAATGACCCCTGTTCGAACACCTTTGCTGTCTGCAGTTAACAAGAGAAAACGTCTCCAGTTCGCACAAGGATGGACCCCAAATGCATTGCTACAACCTTTCAAGCTGGTGGAGGCAACATTATGGTTTGAGGAATGTTTTCCTGACATGCTTTGGGCCCTTTAATTCATGTTGATCAACGTCTGACTGGCACATCATATCTAAACATCGTTGCGGACCAAGTGCATCCTGTCATGTGGATGGTTTATCCCAATGGCGATGGCTACTTTCAACAAGATAATGCGTCCTGCCATAGAGCTCGTATTGTACAGGATTGGTTTCAGGAACATGCCAGTGAGTTTACTTTGCTTAGGTGGCCCCACGATCTCCAGATCTCAACCCCATTGAGAATTTGTGGGATGAAGTTGAACAAGCCATCAGACAGCTGGATCCACAACCCTGCAATCCCACACTCCTGGAAAGTGCTATTCATCAAGCATGGTCTCAGATTCCACAAACCACCTATCAACATCTCGTGGAGTCCATGCCACGAAGAATCGACGCAGTATTAAAGGCAAAAGGTGGCCCAACGAAGTACTGAGGGGCTGGTCATAATAAAGTGGCCACTCAGTGTATAAAGAAACCAACTTTTTTTTTTCTGTGTCTAGGTTCCAAATATTAATTAGGTATAGCATTTCATATGAACTCATGTGCTCCACGAAAACTACCGATAGAGAGTTTATGGGCAAATGTGGAAAAATTGAAAAAAAAAAATTCCGAAATAAGCACCTTTAAGCACTCCCAACAAAATAAAAAATAAGCACTTTTAAGTACTTTTTGCTCTTTTTGGGAAAATATAAGGACTTTTAAGCACCCCAAAAAAATATAAGCACTTTTTAAGGACTTTTAAGGATTTATAAGCACCATGGGAACCCTGATGAAGCATCACTACACTTCACAAACTGCAACTGAGAGATTAAACTCAGATGGAAATCACATTATACAAAACCTATGGCTTTATCGACACAGTATCAATTCAATTTCTATTCAAACTGTTACATTGCATGTATGATCACTTGCAATATGTGGGATTTATTGAAAATATAAACCATGATCCAGAAAATGAACATTTTATGCATCATGTGCACATTCGTCACTTTTCATTAGCCAACTAATGACTGACAACTATGAAGTGAAACACATGTCAGAAGGTTGAAGTAAACAATTACAATGGAAACATGGCTTCTTCGAACAATTTGTGGAACTAGCTAGTGCTGTAAGCTTATTTATCGACAAGATAGTTGCCAACAAAAAATGTTACCTACATAACTATAAACACAGTTGCTGTAAGCTTATTTATCGACAAGATAGTTGTTAACAAAAAATGTTACCTACATAACTATAAACACAGTTGGTCCAGAAAGTTCTAGGAACAATTCAGTTTAAAAATGCCTTACCTGTAGCAATTTTGCTGATTTAATTTTCAACATAGCCCCCTTCTCTTTCGATACACAGTTTGGATTGTTCCAGAACTCTCTCAAATCCTCTAGGGAATTCATTTTCCAGGATGCTCTTCAAGTATGTTGTCGCTGTCCTTTGAATGTATGGAATGGACCCATATTATCTTCCCTTCACAGGTGCTTTGAATTTTAGTAACAGAAAAAAGTCTGCTGGAGCTTAAATCCACCAAGTAGGGGGAGGGGCATGATCATTGCCACCTGGTTTATAGCCACAAACTGGGTAATAATGGTTGAGGTGTGCGACAGAGCATTGTTATGGAGAAGGAACCATTCAGATTCTCCACTTCGATGCAAATTCAGCCTAACTCATTGAATTATCTTGAGAAGGCAATGTAGCATAAGCCACTGATTGTTTGTCCTTCAGGCATAAATTCATAGCAGATAATCCCAACAGAATCAAAGAACACAATGAGCATTGTTTTAATTTTTGACTTCACAGTCCTCACCTTTTTGGATTTGGCTTTACCGGACTTGTCCATTCGTTAATTTGTCATTTCGTGGATGGGTCATACTCAAAACACCATGATTCACCACCAGTATATTATCTTGCTGAGAAAATCTGGGTCGCCATTCACCATTTCCACCAAGTTTTGTGAAGCAGTCACTCACAGCTCTTTTTGTTCCGGAGCAAAAAGTGTGGGAAGAACTTAGTGCGCCCCTTCCGCTTGCAAAGAACATCATGAATAATGCTGCACACTACTGTATTACTAACATTCAGTTCTTCTGCTATCATCCAACATGTTAGTTGATGATCCATAGCCAGCAGTTTGTGAACTGACTGCACATTTTCACCAGTGTTGCTTGTTGAAGGTTGTCTACTCATTTCATCATCCTCCAATGACTGTAGACCACCACAAAAATATGCACACCATTCATACTCTCTGGACTGTGGTAAACATTCATCACCATATTATAGTTCAATCAATTTACACATTTCTGATGAAGATTTGCCACATTTAAATCAGAACTTAACATTTGGCCCTTTGTTCCATCCTCTAAAGTGTGACAAGGTCAAAATTCCAGCATGAAAAACATGTTCACTGCTCACCACAGCTGAAGCAGAACTAGGTGAAACAAGAAAGATGACACCGAATTTTCGGGTGTAATAAGCACGTATTTTGAATCCGTTCTGAAGCAAATTAAATTCATCAAAGCTATTCAAAGTCAATGGAACCGGTATGGAAAACATTAGATCTGACGAAAGAAAGAAGATTTACAATATGGTTTTTAATCCCTCAGATATTGCTATAAACGGAATCCTGAGCTTACGAACTCTTAGAAACAGAGATATCGACAAAAATAAGATGTGACTTTACGTCCCCTGCTGGGAAAACCATGCATTATTTTAGGAAAAAAGTATTCTCAAAAGGTTTATCCATATAAGCGGTATCGGTACAAGAAAAAAAATTAGTCGAGTTTTCAGGAGCCCAGATTTTGCTACTAACACTTCAGAAGCAGAAATTAACACTTATTACCCATGGTGGCAAAACTATTCTTTACCAAACATTAGAATTATGTGAAAAATATTTGCCCTTAGGTCTTGTATGCGATACAGGAAGAATTTTTCAAATCGGAGCTTTAGAAGCAGAAATAATGCAGAAAACGCAATTTGCCTTTGTGCCCCCTAGCGGAAAGTCTATGATTTACTTGTAAATTTTGAATTTATAGGAAAATCATTTCGCATCGGAAACACTATCCAACAAAGAAGGAATCTTTCAAATCGTAATCTAAGAAGTAGAGATATTGACAAAAATAAGATATATATCTACGCCCCCTGGCGTAGAAACCATGCATTATTTCAAGAAGAAAATTTTCCTAAAAGGTTTGTCGACATGAGTAATATCGGTCAACAAACGACTTTTTTTCAATCGAGATTTTAGAAGCTCATATTTTGCGGCAATTACCTCAGAAGCAGAAATTTAGACTTACGCCACCTGGTGGCCAATCCATATTTTACAAAAATTATAAATTATGTGCAAACGATATCCCACCAAGAGCTGTATGCGGTGCAGAAAGAACTTTTCAAATCGGACATTTAGAAGCAGAGATATAAGCAAAACGCAATTTACATTTACGCCCCCTAGCAGAAAGTCTATGAATTACTTGAAAATTTTGAAATTATATGAACCACATGTCACACTAGAAACACTATCCAACAAAGAAGGAATTTTTCAAATCAGACTGCTAGAAGTAGAGATATTGACAAAAATGAGATATACATCTGCGCCCCTGGTGTAGAAACCACGCATATTTTCAAGAAGAAAATGTTTCTAAAAAGTTTGTCAACATGAGTAATATCGGTCAGCAAACTACTTTTTTTTCAATCGAGATTTTAGAAGCTCATATTTTGCTGCAATGGTCAGAAGCGGAATCTAAGACTTGCGCCACCTGGTGGCCAAACCATGTTTTTACAAAAATTAGAAATTATCTGCAAACCATTTCTCATCAGGAGCTGTATCCGGTGCAGAAAGAATTTTTCAAATCGGAGATTTAAAAGCAGAGATATAGGGAGAAACGTAATTTACGCTTACGCCCCTAGCGGAAAGATGAATTACTTGAAAATTTTGAAATTATATGAAACACATGTCGCACAGGAAACACTATCCAACAAAGAAGGAATTTTTCAAATCAGACTCTTAGAAGTAGATATATTGACAAAAATAAGATATACGTCTGTGCTCCCTGGCGTAGAAACCCTGTACCATTTTAAGAAGAAAATGTTTCTAAAAGGTTTGTCGACATGAGTAGTATCGGTCAACAAACGAAGTTTTTTTCAATCGAGTATTTAGAAGCCCATATTTTGCTGCAAATACATCAAAAGCGGAAATTAAGATTTACACCCCCTGGTGGCAAAACTATTTTTCTACAAAAATTAGAAATCATGTGCAAACGATTTCTCATCAGGAGCTGTATCCGGTGCAGAACGAATTTTTCAAATCGGAGATTTAGAAGCAGAGATATCAGGGAGAAACGCAATTTACCGCTACGCCCCTAGCGGAAAGTCTATGAATTACTTGAAAATTTTGAAATTATATTAAAAACATGCCACACGGAAAACACTATCTAACAAAGAAGGAATTTTTCAAATCAGACTCCTAGAAGTAGAGATATTGACAAAAATAAGATATACATCTACGCCCCCTGGCGGAGAAACTGTCGAATATTTTAGGAAGTAAAATTTTCCGTAAAGGTTTATCGATGTGAGTGGCATCAGTCCACGAAAGAATTTTTTTAATCGATATTATAGAAGCTCAGATTTTATGGCAAATACATCAGAAGCAAATATTAACACTTACAACCCCTGGTGGCCAAAGTATTCTTTATCAAAAGTTTTAAATTATATGCCAAAAAATTTTCCATCAGGCGATGTATCCGCTGAAAAAATAATTTCAAATCGGAGTTATAGAAGAAGAGTTATCTGGAAAAATGTAATTTACTTTTACGCCCCCTAGCGGAAAATCTATGCGTAATTTGAAAAAGTAACCATATCTAAAATACTCGTTGACATAAATGGAATCGAAAGATAAAAGAATTTTTTCAATCAGATGTTCAGAAGCAAATATATGGAAAACGTGTTTTTGAATTTGAAATCATCTGCATTTATGCCCTCTAGCGGCGAAATTGTGCATCGTAAGAAAAAAACGAAATAAAGGATCCTCATTCGCATATTTCAAGCTTCCCAATGCAAAAAGAATTTTTCAAATCGGACTAATAGTTGCAGAGATACCGTGGGTACAGACTGACAGACGGACAAACCGATAACATAAGCACGATCTTTTTTTACAAAAGACGGGCTAAAAATTACAATCGCTTACCGAAAGTTCATAAGAAATAGTTCTGTGTTGCCCAGGAGATGATGCACATAGTACAGTGGCCTGCAAAACTTAAGGACGAGAGGGTTTTTCGAATGTAACGTTGTGCAGAAGTGCCCCACATCGGCTCAAATCGTACCATAAGATCACCAAGATGTAAGAATATGGGACAAGTGAGCAAAACTGTCCAAACAAGGAATCCAAAGGATACAAAGGCACTTTATTGAAAAGGTAGCTGTGAGCACAACTGGACAGAAGACAGAAACGTCCATGTAACAGGCGGCTGCCAAGAAAAATCCAGTCTTTAGTAGGGGATATGATCACCCCTGACTGCGTTGCAGGATTTACAACGTCTGTCCATGCTGAGGACGAGGTTGTCAAAGGGATGTTGAGGCATCGCAGCCCATTTTTCTTGTAGCGCCAATCACAGCTGCAGAATCGTTGCTGGCGGCTGGTGACGTGCTGCCAAGCATCTCCCGAGAAAGTCCCACACATGTTCGATTGGATTTAGGTCCGGGGACCTTGCGGGCCAATCCATGCATTGAATATCTTCACTCTCCAACAGCTCTGCGACTGCCACTGTATGATGAGGTGTAGCGTTGTCGTCCATGAAGAGGAACTCAGGACCCACAGCACCTCTAAACAGACGCACGTGTGGCAGGAGAACCTTCGGTACAATAGCGGACCAGTGGCAACTCGTGGTAGGAAAAATAGGTGAAGAGCTACAAGAGCAATATGAAAATATATCTAATATCTTCAATGAAAATCGGTAATGAGAACTTATATATTAGATTAATTCTTCTTCTCTTTAAAGCTGGAAATTTGACAATTATGTAGTCATAAAATGGCTGTATCTTCGTGACATCAAGAAAATGTCTTTCTGAATAGAAATATTTGCCAAAGAAGCAAGTTTATCTGGAAAAATAGTGTTTCTTGAGTAAGTTTGTATTCTTTTAAGGCAAGAAAAACTTCTTTCCAATGAAACACTTGCAGATGCAATTGTTAAAATCCGGGAAACCAATTTATAAGCTTCTGTAAAAATGCCTTTATCTCCATGAAGCAGTTGAAAAAGTTCATGAGTCGATATATTCCTTAATTTTTCATCAGCAAATACAAGACTCAGTTCATTTTTAAGGCTCTGGTGTTTAGTAAATATTTTTCCGTAAAAATGTTGAAGATTTTCAAAAGCGTGAGAGGGAAAGCATGAATTAAATTGGTCGAATTTGGTTGTGTCAGCAAGACAGGGAAATTGAAGTTTAAGTTTCTCACTGTCTTGAAATATTATATCCATTTCCCTAAGAATGTGGTACAAAATTTCAAAATACAATTGTTTATAATTTTGAAAAATTGTTTCTTGTGTAAGAGCAGCATATTCATTTAGATCTGCTTATATCTGTGATTTTGCTAGCTTTCCCAAACAGTGTTTCAAATACCTCATCGTTCCTTTTATGGCTCAAAATTTCATAAGTTTTTTTTTAATTTGAGTAACACAGTATATGTCTAGTGATTTTTTCTGCAAAATTTCGAATAATAGATCAGTGAACCAAATATTTCATCAAATACTATTCCCAAAAATGTAAATTCAAAAGTGTTCATATCATTTAAAAACCCTTGGGCAAGTTGAATTGATTTTTTGTCAGATTGGTCACTATTTGTGAGAAATTCGAATACTTCCTTCAATTTATCCCAATCTTCAACTATTACACTTACTAACTTCGAAGTGAAGGACCATCGAGTTTGTAATGGTTGGCATGCGTCTTGCGGTTGTTGATGTGAGTGTATTGTTTTTTCACCACTCAGAGAAGCGATCGCTTCTCTGAGTGGTGTTCCTGGCACCACAGAAACTGCAGTCTCCGATGAGCAGGCGTTAATGGCACACACCGTATTGGTCATCGTGCAAATAGACCCCCTTTGTGCAGCCTCCTGGCCATGGTAAAACGCGATAACAGACATCCAGTTGTCTGTTGCATGTGCCTTGCGATTTCTCTCGCTGTCTGTAGTCCGTCTCTTCTCGCCTGTAGGACAATATACCGGTCGTCCGCCGCCATAGTTGCTCGTGGACGACCACTGCTAAACTCTCGTACAGCTGTTCCTGTCATTTGAAATTCTCTCCAAGCTCGTGAAACAATGCTGTGAGCGATCCCGAACTCCTCGGCCACACTAGTCACACTTCGACCTTCCAGCTTCCCAATGACGCGACCTCAGGTAAAGTCATCCAGATGTCGTCTACTGGATTGCCTGTTGGCCATATCACACGGAGGCAGCAACTCAACGTCGTTCAAACCGATGTACATCGTGCAATAGCTTTCACCGATTTGCTGAGCGCACAATGCCCGTGTGCTTTATACCCTTCCGACACCCCCTCCCTCCTACGTCATGCTGCATATATGCGCATGCCCTACTGTACCGGATACTAGTCTATCTCCTGTGTGGGTTTTCGGTCTGTTATGCCTGCTCGTTCCACTGTTATGCTAATTTCTCCTCTTCGTCCTTAATTTTTGCACACCAGTGTACGTAAAAGGAAAATAATCATTATAATATAATAGGTAGAGCATCTCATTCTTTATAGGGGACTGCATTGAACAAGCTTAACATGCTAACATAGAAGCTGTACGGCCACCTCCTGTAAAGCCCAGTGATGCTTGCCATTGTCTTCACTAACAGGGCTGCACTGGAAGGTATATTTCACAAAACTAATCTTTAAAGTAAAAAGAAATATATATACAACTGTGATTTATACACCTTCTTATAGAAATTTACACATTCAAAAAGATGCGCATAGTGTTTTGCCAAATATTTCTATCAAAAATTTAGGACACTAAACTAGATTATCAAGAAGGTGAATGCCCAAGTGGAATTACAAAAAAAAAAGTTAATCTCACCTTGATCAATTAAAAACAGCAGTGAAAATTAAAATAACGACTGATATAAAACTTAAAAAAAAAAAGCATCTTAGGTTTTAAGTATTTTAATAGATATAGAAAAACATCTAATAATCTGAATTTGTAAGAAAGAAAAGTACAGTTTATAAAAAATGCCTGTACTTTTTCTTTCAAGAGATATCAGCACTTATTTAAAAAAAAACTTGTATATTTTGCTTTTATCAGAACAATGGATAATAACTATTTAAAAAGTTAAAAGTGAAACTCTGAATGGAAACTAGAATTCTAGTATGAGATGCTTTAATTTTATGCTCAAAATTCATGAAGTTTGGAGGCACAGTATAGCAGTTAATTTAATAAATTTACTGGCAATTATGAACAAGAACAGGTGTTAAATTTTGATGAGGCTATGTTGGTTTAAAAAAGAATGTCCAAAACCCATGCACAACTTGAAGAAAAGTACCAGTCAACAAAACTTCAAAAGGTGAGGCTAAATACAATAATTGGATCAAATACAAATGGTAAATTTAAAATTAAATCTCTTACTGAGCACATCGCACACAAAACCCTGGAACTTTTAATGTCAACAAAACTTGTTCAAAATTTATTGCAAAAGCTATATTAGCTATTGAGCGACAAATATATGTGGTACATTAATTATTGTATGTATTTACTACATATAATGTGTAGCAGGAAATTACTGTTACTCCCGTTTTTATTGCAAACATAGTTGCTGTTGGACGAGGACGCGTTTAGGGATATGCTATTGTTGTATTTGATAAGAAGTTCTCATTTACCCATACGGCCTTGGAAGCTCAGTATTTCTTGGGTAGGTTACAAATAGCGTTCACATCGTTGTTCTGACTTCACTATTTAAGTCTTCTTTATATTTTAAAAAAGAATATTTTTAAAAAGAAGATAAACAAGATATTTTAAGAAGACAAATAGTGAAAGAGAAGACTAAATAGTAAAAAGAATACTTTTAAAAAGAAGATAAACAAGATATTTTTAAAAGAAGACTTAAATAGTGAAGTCAGAACAACAATATGAACGCTATTTGTAACCTACCCAAGAAATACCGAGTTTCCAAGGCTGTATGGGCAAGTCAGAACTTCTTATCAAATACAACGATAGCATATCCCTAAATGCATCCTCATCCAACAACTACTACGTTTGTAATAAAATCATGAATAACAGTAATTTCCTATTACACATTATATGTAATAAATACAATAAACTTGTTCAAAAGTCGTACGGAAAAAGCTACAATGAAACACAGATAAATATACGTATCGTGCCTGATTCATAGGCAAATGCTTTTCAGCCAGCTGTACAGCATAATTTAAAGATGATAAAACTCTTAATAAGAAATCTTTGTTGCTGTTAAATGGTACACTTGCACATAGCTGGAATTCTACAGACCAAGCATTATCATGCTCACCTATTTCACGAGAACAGCCCCCACACCCAAAGATGCACATGATGCAAGATTACCAGACTCATTTGTTTGGTGAGCGATTCTTTTCAAAGTACACATTACATCATTCTGGAGGACAAAATATAGAAATACAGAACTATTTCCTTCTATGCATGATGACTGCACATCTCAATAACAACTGCAAATATGTAGTAGCCGCCTGCACATATTTGTTGAATTTATCTAGTGATTCCACCAGCAATAGCATCTTTCACCAAATGCCACATCCATCATTAAACTCACTCACAGACCAGCAAGTCATTGGCAGTTTTAAAAGGTACATTTCAAATATATAACCAAACATTTAAATGATGCCTTCATATAACTGACAGTGATGGGAATATTCCAACTGATGCTAAAATTTGAAAAAAATACAGTGCGAAATGATCGAGTAATTGTGCATTTTTAAACCGACATTTGAAAAAAAAAAAGTAGCCATGAGTTATTTATACTAATATTAAATTAACATAATTAAAATTTGATTGAAAATGACATTCTTGCAATAGAACAAAAATTAACCAAAAACTATGAACTCAAGGAACAACAAATTTAAAACAGCAATAGGTTTAGACTAACATTAACTCCACTAAAACAATTACAGGCCATGATTGACTACATGACAGAGCTTTTAAATGTAACAATGCTATTTAGTCTCAGCCAGATACAGTAAAGCCATGTTATAATGCGTGTATATGGGAAAAAGGTGATAATTGCATTATACAGATATCTGCAGTATATCTGAACTTTAATGCTTTCAAGCTTAAGCCACAGATAATTGGGGGATACAATTGGACCAATGTTATATCAGATTCCATGGTATAACCAACTGTATTATATACAGCTTCCACTGTACCAGACAAAATGCTTCCATAGCTGACAAAATTAAAAGATACTGAATACAAAATAAAGTACACAAAATTTAAGAGGTTCTTCACTCTGCAGAGAGCTTTGTCCCTCACTGCTACAATATAACACATATCTCTACAAACTCCTTTAATGTCTGCCTTCAAATTTCAGGTGAGGATTGCCTACCACCCATCTTCATGGAATAAGATTTTCCTTTCTTTTTTTTTTAACATACCAGTGAAACTCATAATTTAATGTACTTCATACATCTAAAAACTTTTATTAAGAATAACTTCTTACGCTTTTCAAAATTAATTTACATTTCTATCGCTGGTACCCAACAAGTACTAGTAAACCAAAATGTCGCTTTACATAGAAAATGTACTACAGCATTCTTGAGAGTTTTGTTAATTTTAATTATATAAAACATGAAGACTGCCATATTTTACAGGTGGAAGCAATCTTGGATATATAACTGAAACTTCAAAAAACACTTCAGTATGTATTACTCATGTACCATGAACACAATTTTCCTCACATAAACTTCTTTAATTGAAAGAGACCTTACTTACACTGTTAATTACTTGCAAAATACAGAAAAATTAAAGTATTAAGAACAGTATATGTACTTTTTTTCTTTCTGGGGGTATGTCTTCAACATCTTCTCACCATTGCATCACAGATTTATTGTCTAGTAAAAGTAAGTGATCAAAAAATGAAAAGAATAACACTGAGGCAAAAAGCTTTTTATGATGTAAATAATCCCATTCACATCCTCATTCTTATATTTTCACTAACGATTCCTATTATAATGCTACGACCCTGACTGTGCATTAACTACAATGAACTGTGCCTTTTCACTGACTTCATACGAATATTTTCTTAATCGCCGTATCATTAAGAACAAACATGGATTCACGGGAACTACAAGATAATGGTTAAGTAGCTAATGATACGAAAAGACGGCTTTCTCTTCCTGTGGTTGAAATTTTTGAATGTTCGTTCTACATTAGTCTATTACTTCAGACATGATACGGATGCAAGTTTGAACTCCAGCTGACAAAATAACTTTTGAGTTTAAAGCATGCAGCCTAAAGCGGAAAATATCTACCCAATACAAGATACATATGTATATTTCTTATACAACCATACACGCTACATTTTTTTACACGTTCTTTGCGCTACCAAAATTTACACTTATTACCGCATTTAAAGCAAAGCGTGAAAAGCACACTGCAATCAATTAATCACAGATCGTTATAAATGAATCATACGTCTAAAATTTGTTGTACAAAGCGAAACCTCTCGCCCTACCATCGTAACCCAGTCAAACACGAAGGTACACAAACACTATCACGTGAGCATATCATAAGAAAAATCAGTCACGACCTCCTTGGTCAAGTCCGATCCCCAGTACCCTACCGTAGACAACGCGCACAATTATAGTCTCGACCCAGATACTACTGAAAAGTAGAGATGGGTCGAAAATCATGTAACTGTTACTTTGTCGCAGTTACTGAAATATCACTGTCACAGTTACGACCAGCAACCAAAAGTAACAATTCCAAATTCAGTATTTCAGGTTCGGCTGTCTCTAGCGCCCAAACGAGTGGTAAACAGGTCCAATTCGAAATCACACTGTCGGTTGAAGGTTGCCTTCATAAAGGGTTGCCTTGTCACGAGCAGCGGCGAAAAGCAACAGTTCTAAAAGTCTGTTTACGCACTTCACGACTAAAAAACAAATCCCGATAAATGTCCTGAGTTAACAGCACGGTCTGTCTCTGTCTGCTTTGTCAAATCTGCTTTATACTGTTACCGTAGTTTGTTTTTGTAGTTTTTAATTTATACAGAAAGTTTGGATTTAGTTCTTCTCTTTTTTTTTTTTTTTTTTGATTGGAGCTTTAACGACCACCCTGAGCGACTTAATGGGCTATAAGCAGTCGCCCGTCCCTAATTTAGGGTCACTGGTTCCAGGTAAGGGAGAGAGCCAGTGCCTTAACACAAACACAACATCCATGCCTCACCGGGATTCGAACCCGGACCCCTTACGGACGAATGATCAGAGGCCAGCGCCTTAGACAACTGCGCCACCGGGGCGGCTGGATTTAGTTCAGCAGTAAATATAATGGCTGATTTTAATACCAAAATACAATACTATTTTAATATTTTTTCTAATTCTGTCTTGCCACTGGACCCATATATTTCTCCCTTGATATTCCTTAAAAACCTCATGTCCGCCACCTCAAATCTCATGAGGACTTAGTTCCTCACCCAACTTTCACTACTACAAAGCAGGGCCGGTCTAAATACTGCGCTGTACATCATGACCTTTTTTTTTTTTTTTTGACCCAACCTCTTTTTTATTGTGCACGACACTGTTTCTGTGTCAGATTCTATTGTTATAGGGAATTGTAAATCATGTACAAATATACCTATGCAGGTACAGTGAAACAACACAGAAAATCTTTCAACAAATTAAAAATAACCATCGAGATAGAAATACATAGAGTGCTCCTATGATTGGTTCCCCGCTGAGGCAGCTGAAGCCAACGAGAGGAGAGCCCGCCATCTTTGATGAGCTACAACTTCTGCGTGTGTCTGTTCGGCGATCGTGTTACGTTTAATTACAGATTTAAGGCTACATTTTTGTGAATATTCACAATTATCAGCACCTTTTGGATAATTATATCAACACCCAGCAAAAACAGTCTTGCTGGGCCAGCACTGCCAGCAATGGCCCAGCACTATGTTGCCGCAGCCGAACCGTCAATAAAATGTCCGGGCGGCCAACAGAAGGGCCAGCAGTTCAGGACAACAGCTGGCCAACAGTTAGCACCCCATTAGTTGTCATATGCCACAACAGGGCCATCAGTGGTCCGTCACAGGCAGTAGCTGCCACAAGTGGCCCTTCAGTGGCCCTGCAAGCACGTGCCAGAAATGATGGCTAGCCTAATGTGGTCCGCTAGTGGGCCGTTAGTGGCAGCCAGCAACCACGGGACGTAACTGGTGGGTTACCGAATCTTGTCATCACCCCCTAATAGCTTAACAGGCCCGCGCACCGATTTGTGACGTCACTAGCTCGAGTAGTCCGTAGTCGCGGAGAGGGGCATTACGGCGATGTGCGAACCAACGCGTCTTTACGTACACCAACTAACCAGGTCGTGCGTTCTTTTAGAGTTTCACTGCATTTAAATAAGAACTTGTGTGTTAGTTTTCAAATAACTGCAGAGTTAACAAGTTTGTTTAATAATCTTCTAAAATACAGAAGAAAAAGAAATTACAGCGTAAAATTTAGCGTAGCAATAATTTCGACTTGAAAGGGTAAGCAACACAGATTCGTCAACTTAATGAAAGCATCCCTGTCATTTCACTGGAAGTGATAAACCATTCCTATAATCGAAATTATAAACTGTTGCCGTAGTTTCACTTGAAGTTATAGTGTCTTTATAGTTAGCCGAACGATTCCTGTACTTGTGAACAAATCGTTCTTGTACTTGAAAGATTAGTTTGAGGGTCCATTACGAAGTATCGCCGTCGTTTCAAAAGATGTCGATTGACATATTTAAGGAATCAGATTTTTCATTCATTGCAAACTTATGACTATGAAAATTTTAGTAATGAAATAATTCCTTTAGTGAAAATGTATTTTATATGCAATCCGTGATCACTAATATATGAAAAAGGTCAAGAAAAACTGAATTTTTTTCTGTGTTTTTTAATTATTACCAAAGGCTCAATAAAACACGTTTTAACATACATACAGTGAATTGTTGCTTGATCCACTGATTGCATCAAATAAATTAAGATTTCAAGAAAATTATGCAATTGCTACATTATTAAACGTACAATAATGACATAACAAGTTTTCCTAATTTTAGTACTATCTAGTTACGTGTTTGGACAACTTTATTTTGATAAGCAAATATAAAGTTTATAATTTTTGTCTTCCAGAGCACCATTTCAAAAAAGTTACCTTGTCAATGTATTAAGTATATTAGTAGCATTCAGCAAAACTATTTGGATCCACAATATAAGCATTTCTTTTTATCTGGAAAAATACAAGTAACTTATTGGCAGAAATTTCCTGAAATTTGATTTTCAAGAAGTATTCAGGAAAACTGCCAATGTACATATAAATATGGTTGTGTAGTTCTTTGTGTATCACAAGCACAATTTGATTAAGTGTCCGTTAGCTGTTCCTTGAAGAATTTCAAAGACACGTTTCTAAGAAAATCTGAAATTTGTTCCAATAATTTTTTAAAGTATTTTTTCAGATAATTATTATATTTTTTGAGAACGTGACAAATGCACATGCAGTTATTGTACTAAATAAATCTAAACGATTGTTTTGGTACTATAGGATGTATTTTAAAAGATGTACATGTTTCATTATAAATTGACTAACTTGATGTACCATTTTCTCAGAAACTATAAAAAGCAATGGTATAAAATTTTGCACAAATGTTTTGTCATTGCTAAAGCTATTGAAAAATACTGTTTTTTCCTTTTTTTATGATTTTGGTTTCAAAATAAATTCTATGAAGGATTGAAGAAGTTTTTCCCCATACAAAAATTGACACCCACCCTCACGTTTGGAAGCACACTTTCCAGTAGTTATCGGATAATATGAGATATATTAGTTCCAGTTATTATTGCTGTAGCTTGTGAAGACACAGTGCAGGAAGTCTGGAAACAGATAAGTCTAGATAAAGGAATAAAAAGTTGATCTCTCATTTTAAGCAAATGTTTTCAAAAAAAAAAAAAAAAAAGAAGCGAGTATATATTTCTACTTGTATTTTTAAAATCTTGTTTGTTTAGAACATAGTTTCCACAATATGTGGATTCATGTCGATCCACGTACTTTTTTTTTTTCTTAAAAATAACAATATCCAAGGCTTAAAAAATACCATGCCCGAGATGCCCAGAGCATGTAAATCATTCGTCTGGGTAGGTAAATAAAACATCTAATTGCCTGTGCATGGTAACTAAATTTTAAAATAAAAAAGTCTGTAATAAAATTTCCTACTACACAAGAAAAAAGACAGTCATCACATGTCGTGTTTCATGTCATTGTTAATTAATGGAAGTTGTATTATTGTTACGAAGTACCAAGGAAAGAGTAATATCACATCTTTAATTATGTTATGCTCTACCCCCAGAAATCGGAAACCTAGTTTTGCTCCAAATTTTGTTTATAATCAACAACAGTAAGCATGCCTCTGATGTAACTGGCCTCTCATGTTTAGTGAAAGGGAGAAAACTTTAACAAAAGGAACATGGCATAATCACTAAATTTCCGAAACACCAGTTTCATCATCGTACCATTTCATACCAATTTTAGCATCAGCATCTTAAAAATTGATATACACACGTTTGGCATTGAACATTTGTAATACAGACCCTTAAAATGGAAATGCAAACATGTTAAAACAGTTCATATTTGTAACTTAAAAAAAAATAGGGTTCTGGTTTGTTATCTTAAAAGATACATTTTCCTGCGCATCCAGCTTTTACTACATGGGCAAGTAAATAATTCCTTGCCCAGGTAGTACTGATATATTTCACCTAATTTTTAAGAAATTGAATGGTTCTGATAAATTCCCATCCTACCACAGATAGAGCATACACACTGCTCACACGAGAGTTCTTCAATGTGTTGGTTTGTAGAAAAATGCTTCAAAATCTTTAAACGGACATGTTAAATACAAACTTACTCCTGAACTATGTGTGAACTTCTGTTTTTGTGCATTCATATCTAATTTTTGCTGTCTATACTTGATTGAGTGTTTGTGTTCCTTTAGTAATAAATATTAAAAATGATAATTCAATGCAACTCTACATGTCTGCAAACACAAAAGATGTATTTCACATGGCAACAAGGCCTTAGCATTTATATAAAGGACATAGGCATGTTAGATGTGTACAAGACATACATATATTTCGTATAGGATATAGGTATTTTACAAGCACTTGTGCCCAGAAATAAGGACCCCAAAAAGTTCATCTGGCGCTGCCTAAACACTTAAATAACTAAGTGCGAATGTATCAACATATTACTCTTGGGATCAAAAACATGCAACCTTATTATTCTGTGTCCATAATAAAGTTTAAAACCCCTTCCTAAATATACATATTTTACTTTGAACTTATTTGATACATTGACAAAAACATGCTATGGGTTACTATAACAACACAAGTAATCTATTCTTTCCATTAAAAACATAAATTTCATTTTTCAAAAATCTTTTCAGTGCTTTGACTTCCCGCTGTGAGATGCATTAGATTATAAAATTAGCCAAATTTAAATTTTCTAGTTCAAAATTTTTATTTTACGAGTAGTTTAAAATAAGGTTAACAAAAGGTTTCCACGTACCTTAGAGTTGAAAATTTTCACGCTTTATTGCTCTAATCCGTTTTCTGAGAACCTCCCCATTAGTAAGGAATTTGAATACTTTTAATATTCCTCTATGAAAATAAATTTAGTTGATAATTTGACAACAACAACCACGCACATCCGTAGTCACGCTTACACAGAGTGAGCAAGCTCATGCATGCTCGACCACCCACCACGGACGTCAGCCTACTCTCCCTACGTCACGCAGCTTCCGGCGTTCGGTGCGCGGGCCTGCTAAGCTATTAGGGGTGATGATCTTGTCCGCCAATTTCCCAGTAGTAGCCATAATAATAAAAAAAAAGCAAGGATAACCGCAGTTTCTTAAAGCTACAATTTGTTTTTTTCCTACCCTTACGAAGCTTGTGAATTAACGCACTGCGCTGGGGAAATTTTCTCGACAGACCGGAAAAACGCCCGTTTGCATCTGACTAGATTCGATTCTGGGCCGTTTGCGTGGAAGCCGCGCTCGCTACCGACCGGACTAATTCACGAAGATCGGATATGTGCTGGAAGCTATCTGTTTGGTATGCAATTTGTAATCGAATGCTTCCCTCTTTCATTTTACAATATTGCGAGGTATTTTTCATAAAAGTCAGTTTCATATAATTGATAAATTAATTTTTTCAACGTAACGATAGTTTTTTTTACCTTAAGGGAACTTCACTCATTTTCAAGGCGTGTACATACTTAGAGTCGCTTTCCAAAGTTTTGTACTGTCCTTGCCGTCTTGAAAAGAGATTGTTGAATAAATATATATTTACCCGGGTTCCTGTTACATTTTTAACGTTGTGTCTTTCCTTTCTGTTGTCCGAAGCTACATTTGTTTTAAAGAGTAAAAGATATTTTATTTTACTTATCGTTATTTTTAGAAGCGAATTCCTCCCAGTCTTGTGTATTCAACCCACGGATGAGTACACCACATAACGTTGCTTTTTTTTTCTTTCAAATAATTAATAAATTTTGTACGCGTATAATTCTGTTTTTTTCCAACAAACGCTATTTTAATGGTTTTCCAGCATATGTGTTTCTAGCGGTTTCAAATTTTTTCTTGTTATTCATCCACTCCATTCCATGAATTTTTATTCATGGGAATGGAGTGGGTGTATTTCATAGCTGTAATCCAGTAATTCACGGCTTAATCTGATATCTTCGTCGACGTAAAATTTCATTAGGAAATTAATTCGCCTCTCCACATATGGATTTTTTTCTTTACATCCACTAAAACAACACGATGGCGATAGCGTTGTCTTCAACTAACTGGTACCATGAGAGACACAGCAAGTGTTGCTTCTGCGCATGCGCAGTCCCGATGCTTCCACCTGCTGTTGGGGGTTGAATTGGTTGCCAACAACGGGCCACTAGTGGCACTTGCTTGGAGGCCCACAATTCACGGCGATGCTGCAGGGCCATCAATGGCTCGCCAACTGATAGCGCTGCCACCAACGGACCACTACCGGGCCGTGAGCGGCAGATTTCAGCCAGCAGTGACCCATCACTGCCAGCTGGTGGCCAGCAGTTTTCCAGCACTTGTGTTTTTGCTGGGCAATAAAATGCCATTTACTGGACTTTAATTGTAAGAATAAAAGGGGAACAAGGATTGTGGAACTACATTTCACAAGTAAGCATTTTTAAATAACGTTGAGCTGTAAATGCTCAGTTAATCAAACACAGAAAATAAGACATCTAATCCGTATAGTTGGTGATTAACCCAGCAGATAAACCATTTCAATATCTGTGTTATATTAAGACTTTTTATTCCTTATATTTTGTAAACAGTCGTACTCAATGTGAACACTGAATCGTGTTTACTATGGGAAGCTGAGGTTAACTGTGGGTTGCCAACTTTGAAGCTTTTTGGGAACAATTTTTACTTATGTAAGTGTTTTTTACATATACTGAGGATGTCTTGCAAATGGCATTTGCATATACACTGACGGAAAAAAATCCCAATACCAAGAAGGGGTTGTGTTAGATAAACGACAGTTGGTAGGCGGTGAGAGTACATCTGTAAGATGACGTCTATGCAAATTTCGCGCTCGGCGCATACGTGTGGCGCTAGTAGCGAACCTCGGAACATGCAAAGCAGATTTGCTGTAAATACGAGCTGTAACGTTCGTGAGCGTTAGTTGGGCCGCGGGTGGCCGAGTGGGCAACGTTCGTGACTGCCACGGGAAGGGCCTCAGGTTCGATCCCAGGGAGGTACGAACGCTCGATCCACTAAATACCCGCCGCGCGTCGGATGGGCACGTTAAGCCGTCGGACCCCAGGTACCGGCCCCCGGTAATAAATAAGGGCGTCTTCTTCCCCTTTCTACTTCGCTTCTGTGGCACTTTCCCATCGGGCGCTCTAGCTCAAATCTCCTAGTTTCCTATTTCTAAGGGTTGTTTAAGACCTGGGGTCAGACACTCCCTTCCTAAAATCCTCTACTCATGATCATGACGTGAGCGTTAGTTATCGTTGAGATTCGACGTAGGGTGTTGATGTTAGTCAAGAATGCCTTTAAGAAGACGAAGAAGACATTATCAACAGCTCACGGAGTTTGAACAAGGTCGTGTAATAGGGCTACGAGAAGGTGGATTTTCTTTCCGCAATATTGCAGAACGACTTAGCAGGAATGTAGCCACTGTGCATGATTGTTGGCAACGGTGGTCAAGGGAAGGTACTGCCTCAAGAAGACTGGGTTCCGGCCGGCCGCGTGGCACTACTGAGAGGGAAGGCCGTGCGGCGTATGGCCGTAGCGCATCGTACCGCGTCTGCGACAGCACAGTGACACAACGAACTGTTACAAATCTGTTACTTGAAGTACAGCTCCGAGCCAGACGCCTTGTAGCGTGCATTCCACTTACTCCAAACCGCTGCCGTTTGCGACGTCAGTGGTGTCAAGCTAGAGCTCATTGGAGTACGGAGTGGAGATCTGTTGTGTTTTCTGATGAAAGCCGGTTCTGGCTGGGTGCCAGTGATGGTCGTGTGTTGGTTAGAAGGAGGCCAGGTGAGCACCTGCAATAAACCTGTCTGCGGTCGAGACACACTGGACCTGGAGTTATGACGGCGCAGTTGTACGTCCGTCTGGTGTTTCAACCTGTTGTGCTGCCATTCATGAACAGCATTCCAGGGGGTGTTTTCCAACAGGATAACGATCGCCCGCATACCGCTGTTGTAACCCAACATGCTCTTCAGAGTGTCGACATGTTGCCGTGGCCTGCTAGATCACCAGATCTTTCACCAATCGAGCACGTATGGGACATCATTGGACGACAACTCCAGCGTCACCCCCAACCAGCATTAACCGTCCCTGTATTGACCGACCAAGTGCAACAGGCATGGAACTCCATCCCCCAAACTGACATCCAGCACCGGTACGACACAATGCATGAAGGTTTGCGTGCTTGCATTCCACATTCTGGCGGTTACACCGGTTATTAATGTACGAGCATTTCACATTTAAAATGGCTCTTCTCGCGCTTACAATAAGCTGTGATTTTGAAACCTTAATCGATTAAATATGTTACCTATACAAATGTATTGCCGCCATTTCATTCCACTACAACTATTTTTTCGTGGTGTTGGGATTTTTTTCCCGTCAGAGTTTATTCTAGAATCTGTAGAGTGTACATGCAACTTGTCTGCCAGGACAACAAATATTTCAAAATCTTAGGAACCAGCAATTTTTTTTTATGTGACAAAAATCATGTACCCATGGATAGCAAATACTGGTAAAGCAGTCAATTTATAGTTACTTAAATTGCAGAAGTAATAATTGTGATTGGTAATATAAATTTATTGCTTGCGGACACCTGTCAAGAAACAATCTGGTATTTTATCCGAAAGTACAGGGTCACCCAGCTTGTGTTCTAGACATTTGTCTCTGATTAGTGATTAATCTAGTATTACTGCAACAAAGTGACAGTGGGGAGCTTGAAAATTTCTTGACAGAATACTCGTTTTTTATGAATGTGAAAAATTATTGCTTGAGATTTTATTCAACGAGAGCAAGCTACATCAATTAAAATATCGTTTTTTTAAAACACTATTGCCGCCCACTAATTATAAAAAGCGTTGTTTGATACGCTAAAGTTTTAGCCTCACCCCTTGGTGTTTATAACAAAATATTCTGTGTTAAATCCTCATTTAACATCAAACTATATATTGCGAAAAGTCCCTTTCCTAACAGGAACGGAAGTTCGTTCTGTACCTCATCAAACATGTCTGCCACTTGTTTCCGGTGGCTTCACCGGTTCGCCGATGTAAGCACTCTACGTACTTCTATCTCGTTGAAAATAACATATTACAGTTTTTTATTTATAAAACCCCACAAACTTGTGTAGCACAAATTGCATGCATTTGAAACTTAAAAAACTGAATTTCAGGATGACCTTTTTTTTTAATTTCTAAAAATTCATGTTGGTATCCCAATGCAGATATTCAAAATTGAAGGAATATTATTTTATGATTATATATTTTTGCATTCTACAATAAAAAATTGCGTCTAATCCTATAATAATATTTCTCTTGTCATTTGGTTACTGATATTGTCTGCAGCATTCCGTTCCCCTCTTTAAATTCCCTCCCAGGATTGCAGGGCTAAAGAGCTCATAGTGTTTGTTCACCGATTCTATATAATAATATTAAAAACTGAAATTTGTTATTATTTTGGTTCAAAGTTATGAAAAATAAAATTATATTTCTTACTAAACTCTGAGAGTTAAAAAAAAAAAAAAAAGGCGTGTCATTTATTTTTCCCCAGATCAGATAGCAGGCTCGCAATTATCGTATAATGATGAAACTGCCATTTTCAGTGTGATTTTCTTCTCCTTCCCAACATCTTAAATGTTTTCCTTTTTCCAAGATATTAAATGTTTGTCGGAAACGAAGACCGAATTCGTTATTTGCTGCTTTATTTGTGACCTGCTTGAAGAAATAACTGTATTATACTTTTCTGGCAATGGGCAAGCAAAATTTATTCAGAATTTTACATCGTGCACTGGTTTTTTTCTTTTTTTCATGTCTTGATATTGCACTTTTTATTTGTCGTACAATTTTAAAAGTTGTATCACTCGTTTGATATTAAGATTTTCGTAAATATCGTTCCATGTTGTTAGTTCAAGCAGAACGCCGTTCAAAAGTGCAAGTGCGCCTCAACACTTGGAACAGCTTGTCACTGTGACCCCACGCCTTTGCTGTCAAATCTATCCCGTTCTAATCCAAACTGTTACTGTCACAATTCGGTTTGGGCAGGGCGGTTAAAAAGAATCTTAACTGTGATTTTTTCACAGTTACAAATCACTGTTACATTTGTGGAACAGTCACAGTTATCACTGTGACACGGAAATCACAGTTAAGCTCATCTCTACTGAAAAGTCTTTCGATCCCCTGCCAAATCTGGTTTGACACCCGCGTGACTTTTTCAAGAAGTTTGAGCATGCGCAAATATTCAACTTCAAATTTTTTACTCCTTTTACCTATCTAGATGATTGAGACTACAATGGCCAAGTTTTTCTATTTTATTGTTGATTTAAAAACCAGGTAAGCAACTCTACAAGCAATCACTCGTCTCTGACTTGGGGCTACCGGTCCAGGGAATGAACAAAGCCAGTGTCGTAAGACAAACACAACATCCATGCCTCACCCAGATCCGAACCCGGACCCATCTCAGACTAATGGTTAGAAGTCAGGGCTTAGACCGTTGCGCCACCGTGACGCATAAATTAAAAGTGTAGTGCGCGAGATGGCATCTTTTCGACCAATCACCTAACGTCTGGAGCCAAAGACCTCGGAGAGAATAGACTGGCAAACCCAAGGAGGTTATATTACTGGAGACACCACTGGCTATGCCGCCATAGGTCACAGCTTATCTGTGGTGTGACGTCACAAGCAGGCAAAAATGAACTAAATTATACCGTTGATGAAACAGTAAGCTTGTGTATCATTGATAAAGATTATTGAATTACTCATTTCATCTGTTTATACGCTTAGAAGCTTTTGTTCCATTGGTTTCAAAGCAGCTTCTTTTCTGCGGCTGCATCGTGCCTGCTCATGACGTCATTTGCAGCACGGACGGTGACTTATGGCGGCCAATGAGGATGTAGCAGACACGTGACTTTCGGCATGACAACGAGCCTTAGTAACGGAAGTAATGGACAACCAGTCCCCGTTGAAATGTGGGTCCTTACTTTGAAAGTTTAACTTCCGAGTACAAAATGCGTGTTTGGAACAAATTAAAGAGTTTGAAGGAAAAGATCCGTCTGTGTTGAATGCAAGTATCTTCGAAGGTGACGCGAAAAGTTTTCCGAGTGTACAAATAGTACATATTTTCTAATACTTCGTCTTTGGTCGAAGTGCCTTTACCCGCAGAACAGTTAGAGGCATATAATAGTCTCAAAGCATATAACAATTTCTTATCGTGGATATTCTTTTACATAGTAATTTAGTGAGATCACTAATTATGAGTAATTAGAAACACTTCGATAAAAGTGTTTTTCTAAGTTCTGGAAAGCGATTTCCAAGACTTAGAAAAATTTAAAACAAAATCTGGGTTTTCACGCAGAACTGTGGCAAAAAAACTCAGTAATTTTGATTTGCTCATTAATTTATTTATCCGTAAATAAATTTAGCAGCATAATACCGGTCTGTGAACAAACCTAGACACCAGAAATAGTTTTATTTGTACACAAATTTTATCCATCATTTTAATTTTTCCGCAAAAGTGTGCTTCAGCTCCAGATAAAAATCCAAGTGTACTAAAAATAAAATCAACGATGGTTTGGGGAGGAAATATCATATAGAACAAACTGGTAAAGTAAAACCCCCAACACCGAAAACCAAATAACCGTAAAAGTGAAAATACTAAGTAAAAAGCCGAAAACTCGCAAAAAAGTGAATCAGGGGACGGAGTCCTCGAGCTCTCCTAAGAAATTTGTAACAGCCAAAGAGATTTGATTCTGACTAAAAGTCAGGTTGAATAACAAATTAACTTTTAGTTCTATAAAAGGTTTCAACACCCCCTAGATCAACCAGGAACCTTCTGGATAGAAGTCCCTACAGGTGAAAAACCCACGTGCGCAGAAGTGCCGATCGGGTACTGAAGCGTTGATTTAAGATACAATTTGACCAAGAGAAAAGACAAACTCTAAAAGGTGTTCTGTAAGAACATAATCGGTAGCAATAAAACTTACGCAAAAAATCAATAAACACCTTTTAAATTCAACTTGAAAACTTGGAATCAACGAGTGAAACGCCTGTTCTAATAAGTGCAAGCACTGTATGCCAACAGCATTTGAACAAGTAAAAGATAGGATCTCTTCCTTACCAGAAATCACTGATTTCTGGATAAACTAACCTTTAAAAGGTTCTCTGCCTTTGAAGAGTCTGACTCTGTTTTCTAAGCTCTTGGAAGTGACTTCCCTTCGTTTGGCAGAGAAGCAAAGCTTTTGGTACTGTCTTTATTGACAACAGCTGGCAGCCTAAAAAAGAACTTGCGGTCTCGATTTCCTCAGTTAACAATGCTACAAAATCTAGGCATTTGGGCTTCAAATTTTTATGAACACCAATCGCTAATGATCGCACTTTACACACTAACTGCAGGACAGCCACAACCAGCTGTGCTTGTCCTTCAGGAACTTGCAGAAGCTGTTGCCACTCCCACTCACTGAAACTTCTCGATGACGTCACGTGCTACATCCCCTCATGCTGCGTGGATAGAAGTGGTGTCTCCAGTAATATAACCTCCTTGGGCAAACCCAAGGAGGTTATATTACTGGAGACAGCACTGGCTATGCCGCCATAGGTCACAGCTAATCTGTGGTGTGACGTCACAAGCAGGCAAAAATGAACTAAATTATACCGTTGATGAAACAGTAAGCTTGTGTATCATTGATAAAGATTATTGAATTACTCATTTCATCTGTTTATACGCTTAGAAGCTTTTGTTCCATTGGTTTCCAATCAGCTTCTCTTCTGCGGCTGCGTCGTGCCTGCTCATGACGTCATTTGCAGCACGGACGGTGACTTATGGCGGCCAATGCTGCGTGGATAGGAGTGGTGTCTCCAGTAATATAACCTCCTTGGGCAAACCTAAGGCTGCCCGTGGCCGCGGGTGGCATAGTGGTCAGTGTTCGTGACTGCCATGGAGATAACCTCAGGTTCGATCCTGGGTAGGTACGAACGCTCGAACCACTAAATACCCGCCGAGCGTCGGATGGGCACGTTAAGCCGTCGGACCCCGGATACTGGCCCCGGTAATAAATAAGAGCGTCTTCCTCTCCCTTTCTGCCTCGCTTCCGTGTCACTTTCCTATCAGACACTCTAGCCCAAATCTTCTAGCTTCCTATTTCTAAGGGTTGTTTAAGACCTGGGGTCAGACACTCCCTTCTTACATATAATCCTCTACATATGATCTATCTGATCTAATGCTGCCCTTTGGAGGCAACGAACAGCAATTGAGATAGCAGCGCCATCTGTTACCGCGAGGAGTTGGTGAGAAATTCATAGCTATTGGAAAGGTACATACAGTGTTTGATTCAACGCATAATATATCGTATAAATAACGCAGAATGAATATTCGGGTGCGAATGCGAACCAACAAATTCCTAGATCAAAATTTCATTAGCAAGTTCTCAATTTCGATGAAACACCTGATACTTGAAGTTGCAGCAATGCGAATTTAAATACACCCCATTATCGGTCCTTCATATTTCCCTTAATCGCCCACTTTTGTTCCTCAAATTGTTTTATTGAAAAGTAAATTTATTAAAAAGCAAATTAAAAAATGTGAGGCAATGCAAATACTTCTTCTTTCCACAGGGTAGGAACACACATACATAGCTGTTTACCAGTGGCGGCTCGTGGTAGGAAAAATAGGTGAAGAGCTACAAGAGCAATATGAAAAGATATCTACTGTCTTCAATGGAAATCAGTTAATGAGAACGTACCTATTTTTTTATACATTAGATCACTTCTTCTTCCATTTAAAGCTGGAAATTTGTCGATTATGTCGTCATAAAATGGCTGTTTCTTCGTGACATCAAGAAAATGTCTTTCTGAATAGAAATCTTTGCCAAAGAATCAAGTTTATCTTGAGAAATAGTGTTTCTTGAGTAAGTTTGTATTCTTTTAAGGCAAGAAAACTTTCTTTCCACTGAAACACTTGCAGATGCAATTGTTAAAATCAGGGAAACCAATTTATAAGCTTCTGTAAAAATGCTTTTATCTCCATGAAGCACTCGAAAAAGTTCATGGGTCGATATATTCTTCAATTCTTCATCAGCATATACAAGACTCAGTTCCTTTTTAAGGCTCTGGTATTTAGTAAATATTTTTCCGTAAAAATGTTGTAGATTTTCAAAAGCGTGAGAATGAAAGCATGAATTAAATTGGTCGAATTTGGTTGTGTCGGCAAGACAAGGAAATTGAAGTTTAAGTTTCTCACTGTCTTGAAATATTATATCCATTTCCAAAAGAATGTGGTACAAAATTTCAAAATACAATTGTTTTTAATTTTGGAAAAATTGTTTCTTGTGTAAGAGCAGCATATTCGTTTAGATCCGCTTATTTCTGTGATTTTGCTAGCTTTTCCAAACAGTGTTTCAAATACCTCATTGTTCCTTTTATGGCTCAAAATTTCATTTTTTTTAATTTGAGTAACACAGTATATGTCTAGTGATTTTTCTGCAAAATTTCGAATAATAGATCGGTGAACCAAATATTTCATCAAACACTATTCCCAAAAATGTATATTCAAAAGTGTTCACATCATTTAAAAACCCTTGGGCAAGTTAAATTGATTTTTTGTCTGATTGGTCACTATTTGTGAGAAATTCGAATACTTCCTTCAATGTATACCAATCTTCACCTAGTACACTTACTAACTTCGAAGTGGAGGACCATCGAGTTTCTGTTATGGTTGGCATGCCTCTTGCGGTTGTTGATGTGAGGGCATGGTGTACGATAGACAGGTGTTTTAACTCCGCTTGACTCTCGTTCTGGAAAAAAGGTCCTTTAATGTAATGACCGCTAGAGGGCGTTAGAGGAAATGCGGGCCACTCGAATCTCCGTCCTCTGTGACTCGAATCTCCGTCCTCTGTGACTCGAAGGGAGTGGCGTGCTCTGCATGCAGTTTCAAATATCTGGATGTAATTTCCTACAGGAAGTTAGAACAAGGTAACACAAATCTCTGCCTTTTCTCATACCAACGACGCCGAATAGTATTGCTATGCCTTAGGCTCTTTAGAGGGGCTTTCAGTATTCTTGACCTACTTTGAAATCAGTGTAAACTGCCTTATTTCTCTTGTTTTTTATACTGAAGCTTTTAAGTTTCCGTTGTTTTCGATTCCCGTAACATGGGACGAAAGTGTTTCGTTCCCAATTGCCGTTCTGGTTATGCCAGTAGTAAAGAACATGCTTCTTTATTTAATGCACCCAAAAATGAAAAAATGCTTGCTAAATGGCAGAAAGCAATCCCTCGAGCCGATCGGAAACTCGGCAGTAACGATTTTGTTTGTGAGAAACATTTCCTCGCCCATGATGTAATTAGACGCAGGAGTGAAACATTCTATTGCCAAGTTTTATATGATGTGCATGTCCGAGTCAGACTTAACTCCACTGCTTTTCCTGTAATATTTCCAGGATGCCCAACCTATCTTTCAAAGAAGGCAGAAAAGCCACGAAAACAGCCTTTTGTTCCCCAGTCTGCCAGCAATGAGATTGATGAGCCACCCTTGCATTTCGAGGTATGGAGAAGGCACATTCTGAAAGTAATGTACTCTTTGAGGCAATTGTAAAGGATGTTCCAAATTTTACATTCCCAAGTGAGTCATGGGGTTTTCATATGTTCACTAAAGCTTCAGAAAAGTGCATTCTATTTTCTGAAATTCTAGTTAAATCAGACAAGACAGCATCAATTAAAAAAACTATTTGCATTACAGAAAACCTGGAGTGGTATGTTACTATTTGGAACAAAATTGTAAGCAGCACAATATTTTCTCAAGTGCCTCCCACCCTGGCTTAATCTACTGATGTTCTGTACCTTCTGCAGCTCGTCAACATTTGCTCTGGTGGGCCCGAGTATCAGGATGCAGAACATTATGACATAGACAAAGCTTATGTCGACAATGGAATATGGCGCCACAAAGACTGTGCATTATTATTGATGTAGGGAAATGCTGCAAAACGTGTACCCGAATTACAAATGCAATCCGGGTACGCAAATACCGACAGAAGAACACAAAGGTCATTAAGAGGTACAGAATGTCTGTCAAGATTGCCAAAGTTAAAGCTTTGGCAATGGCTAAACGTGCAACAACAAAAAAACTAAAAAGGTGCCATACAAAACGTGCAGCTCTAAAAACTGAGTTTTTTTGTTTTGTTTTTTATTGAAGGTTTAACGACCACCGTGAGCAACTCAATGGGCTATAAGCAGTCGCCCGTCCCTAATTTAGGGTCACTGGTTCCAGGGAAGGGAGAGAGCCAGTGCCGTAAGACAAACACAACATCCATGCCTCACCGGGATTCGAACTCGGACCCCTTTCGGACGAATGATCAGAGGCCAGCGCCTTAGACCACTGCGCCACCGGGGCGGCTAAAAACTGAGTTAAGTGACATGTTTAAGAAGTTGAAAAACACTCACGAAGAGAGCGTGGCTTTTAAAATTAAAGAGCTTAATTTGCCTGCTTCTCAAATAATGCTCATCAAGGAGTGTGTAAATGTTGGCAAAACGGCATCAAAACACAGTAGACGATACACTAATGACTGGTTGTTGCTTTGTCTCTTGCTGTTCATTAGAAATTCTACAGCGTGCAGATTTCTTAAAGAACAAGACATTTTACCTTTGCCTTGCATCAATACTATTCGTAAGCGTCTTAGCGTTATGCATAGTAAATGCGGATTTGATTACTCCTTTTTCTCAGCATTAAAAATTAAGCTGTCCAAAAAGTCTGAACAGCAACGTCATGGCATGGTCTTATTTGATGAAATCAATGTCAGAAAAAGTATGGATGTAAATTCCAGTAAAATGAATTATAGTGGATTTGTGAATTATGGTGAAAACAGCAACTTAAACGATGGCCAACTAGCTGATCATGGATTAATCTTTATGTTCCAACGTTTTGCAGATTCCTGGGCCCAACCAATAGCAGTTTTTGCATCATGTGGACCCACAAAATCAGTTGTTTTGTCTGGTTTGCTCATACAAGCCATCATGTTTTTAGAAGGATCTGGAGCCTTTGTTGATGGTGTTGTCTATGGTGGTGCTTCAACAAACAGAGGTATCTGGAATGATTTGGGTGTTTCAGGCCTAATTGGTAATGAAAAATCTTTTTTCACTCACCCATTAAATGTACACAGAAAGATACACATCTTTTCAGATGTGCCTCACCTCATTAAATGCATTCGAAATAGGTTGCTTTCTAAAGCAGAGCTTAAGGTGAATGGCCAGTGGATGAAATGGAGACATTACCTTTACTTGTATGATGAAGAAATGAAGCTACCTGGGAATTTACGTGCTTGTCACAAAATCTCTTTGTCGCACCTGAGACCAAGCAATTCAGAAAAAATTCGAGTCAAGCTGGCGACTCAGATTTTTAGTAAGGCTGTTGCGGATGCTCTAAAATTGTATCAATTACAAAATGTAAGAAGTTTGTCAGATGTGGATGCTACTATAGCAATCACATTGCA
Organism: Macrothele yani; assembly: GCA_039090855.1. NCBI lineage: Eukaryota > Metazoa > Arthropoda > Arachnida > Araneae > Macrothelidae > Macrothele > Macrothele yani. The sequence goes on along the minus strand of CM077013.1, from coordinate 65,399,871 downwards.
GATAAACAACATGTTTGATGCACTGAACAGACGAGCTTCATTTGAAGGTATTCGTGCAAATGGGAAGGATTTTGAAGTCTTAAAGCATAGTTTGGAATGGCTTAATGCATGGGAAATGGAATTACTTGTTGGAGATATGAATGAAAATGCATTTCTAACAAAAAGCACTTCTGAAGGTCTTTGGGTGACCCTGCACTCTACCATTGATTTAACAAACTATCTCCTCAATTCCCGGGCAGCCCCGGTGGCGCAGTGGTCTAAGGCGCTGGTCTCTGATCATTCGTCCGTAAGGGGTCCGGATCGAATCCCGGTCAGGCATGGATGTTGTGTTTGTCTTTCGGCACTGGCTCTCTCCCTTCCCTGGAACCAGTGACCCTAAATTAGGGACGGGCGACTGCTTATAGCCCATTTGAGTTGCTCACGGTGGTCGTTAAACCTCCAATCAAAAAAAAAAATAAAAAAAAACAAAAAAAATTCCCGTGGTTTCAGCTATGTTTTGACTGCAAAATTCAACCAAGATGCAATAGAACGCATTTTTGGCACTATTCGTCAAGCTGGAGGTCAAAATGAGCATCCTGGGATGCCAACTTTTCTACAGTTGTACAGACTTTTTCATTATATAGTCTGCTAAAACCACCCAAATTTGGAAAGTGTGAAGTTCCTGAGCCACAATAGAAACCTTATATTTCCATCCAAGAATTCCAGGAAGCATTTAAAGACACACATGATCCAAGTCACTTAGACAGACTAAAAACATGTCTTGATGGATTCATTTCAGATGGCAAGTGGGAGTGTAACGACATTATCAGAAAGGACTATGGCATGTTAGAGGTGAGAGACTGTGTGGTCTACTACGTTACAGGGTTCATATGCAGAAAGGTTAGCAAATTTACAGATTGTCACACCTGCAAGCAATCCATAATTAGCCCAGTTGTACATAGCAATCAAGCTGTAGCTCACCTGACGAACATCAAGACTAGAGAGAAGCTGATACACCCAAACCATCATCTACACTCTCTTTTGATGTGTGTTGAAAAGTACTTCTCCAAAAATGTCCACAAAACAGATGTTTACTGGGACACAGTCAATTATGTGTTTGAAAATGTGCCACTACAGTTTCCTTGCTCTGTACATAAAACTGAAACGGTATAAAAAATTCTCCATTATTACATAAGTATGCGTATGAGGCAATATTGTAAACAAAAAAATAGTCAGTATGGTAAGGAGACTCGAGAAAAACGCAAATTGTCCAAGCTGTGTTCCAAATAAATTGTCATGGCAGGTAGCTATCCATAAAGAGTTTCTATGCCCCATCTCCGTGTTTCCAAAGAAAAATGCATTTTGACATATTGCTATGTTTGCAGTAAACATCCATCTCCGTTATTTTCACATATAAGTATCTGCTCCTCTCCCATATTGTTCCTGAAATTTAGTTGAACCTGTCACATCATAACTTGGGTATATTCTAGTCGGATAATGCTTACCTTGGCATTTCTTTCTAGCGATGTCTCACATTTCACGTACGTTTTTCGGTCTTTGTTGACGCTATTGTCCTAATGTCCGTTGTCTGTGAATACTGTTCGCACCAAGACACACTTTTGGGTCTGGTATCTTCAGTAACTTTCTCTTAAACTTTTACCATTATTTATACTCGAAAATTTTCACCCAGCCTTTGGGCATCGTCAGGAGCGTGGTGACTTTTCCACTGTTTTTGTTGGTTTACTTCTCGCCTATTGGAGTCCGATGCTCCACGTTGCCATTCGTCGGAACGCTTCCTTGGATACGATTTGGTCTAACCTAGCTGGCGCCATCTATGTTTTATGAACACTATTTTTCCCTCCCGTTTTCCCCCCTCGCTGGTCTTTGATTTCGTCTTTCTGTTTTCTTTTTTCTTATTTTCCTTTCCTAGCCCTGTTTTTCTTTTGTCGTTCCTTTTCTTGTCTTATTAGCTCTTTCCATAGGCTAGAAATGTACTAGGGTCATTCTGGTTATACCCTCCAGTGTTCGAATTACCCAGTTGTCCGCTAGCCATTGGCCAGTAAAACTTCCGTCGGACCACTGAACTATTGATTTTACCGGCCCGGATAGCTAGTAAGTTTCTTTTTTTCTTCTAAATTTGTCAAATGCCAAAAAAATTATTTACATTTCTTTTAGCTTGCTCTATGGTTTCCTTTTTAGGCTGAAAACTAGTGATAGGTTTGAAAACAAATATTGGAGATAATTCTATTGAAGTGATATGTTATTTTTTACATATATTACTTTATTTTACGGACCAGTGGGTTTGCAAATTCTAATGATCCACTGGGCCAGTAGAAGATTTATTTCTAAATTCTAACACTGCACCCTATTTTGGTTTTTATAAATTAAGATTGCTTCTTCCAGTCTCATTTGTCTTTCTGATTTTTTATTCTTTTTAAGCATTTTAATTTCGTCGAATTTTGGGAATGTTTGGTTTTCCATACAGAATTACACCAAGGCAGTTTTTGCTTCTTTTTTCTGCCAGTTGGATATCTGTTGTTTTAGCCTTTTTTAGTCCATTTTTCGTACTTCCATGTACGATATTGGGGGTATGTGTGCTATTGGAATTTCGTAAGATCCTGATTCTTCTAGTATTTTGTTCTCAGTGTTTTTTGTTAACAGTCATATTTTTCCAAGTGTTCACAGAGCTTCCTAGTTATAAGTCATATTTAGCACATTTCCTATTAATTTGTTTGCTGACTCCTTCCAAGAAAGGGAATGCTCCAATGTATTTCATTTTACTACTCTTCATTTTTCTTTTATTGTGCTCATCTTGGCCTTCTTTACTCTTATTCAGGTGCTTTTTACTCATATATATCCATTTTTTAACAAGCTTGCTCGGGTAACCATAATCTTGTGCTATTTTAAATAAAAACTCAAGCTCTTGATTTTTTAGTCTGTTATTAGAAGTGTGCATGTATGCCCTTCAAATCAAATTTACAATGCTGTTTTTTTATGTATATCAGGGTGGTGCGATGAGTATGGTATCAGTACTGGGATGTATGTTGCTTTCCTGAACACAGTGTATTCGAATTTATTTTGGGTTTCTTCAGCAGGATGTCTAAGAATGACAGTTTATTATCCTCTTCAAATTCTAGAGTCAGTTCTATGGTGCTACAAATTTGGAATAATTTAGTCAGCAAAGAAATTAATAGGCAATGTGCTAAATATGACTTACAACTAGGAAGCTCTGTGAACACCTTGAAAAATATGACTATTAACAAAACAGCTGAGAACAAAATACTAGAAGAATCAGGATCTTACGAAATCCCAATAGCACACATACCCCCAATATCGTACATAAGAAGTACGAAAAACAGACTAAAAAAAGGCTAATACAACAGATATCCAACTGGCAGAAAAAAGAAGCAAAAAAACTGCCTTGGTGCAATTCTGTATGGAAAACCAAACGTTCCCCAAAATAAAATTCGATGAAATTAAAATGCTTAAAAAGAATAAAAAATCAGAGAGACAAATGAGATTGGAAGAAGCAATCTTAATTTATAAAAACAAAAATAGGGTGTGTAACCAGAACGACCCTAGTACATTATCTAGCCTATGGAAAAAGCTAATAAGACAAGAAAAGGAACAACAAAAGAAAAACAGGGCTAGGAAAGGAAAATAAGAAAAATAAAACAGAAAGACGAAATCAAAGACCAGCGAGGGAAAAGAATAGTGTTCATGAAACATAGATGGCCCCAGCTAGGCTAAACCAAATCGTATCCAAGAAAGTATTCCGACGAATGGCAACGTGGAGCATCGGACTCCAATAGGCGAGAAGTAAACCAAGAACAACGGTGGAAAAGTCGCCACGCTCCTGACGATGCCCAAAGGCTGGGTGAAATTTTTCGAGTATAAATAATGGTAAAAGTTTATGTTTTTGAAGCTTAAGAGAAAGTTACTGAAGATACCCAACGCAAAAGTGTGTCTTGGTGTGAACAGTATGTCACAGACAACGGACATTAGGACAATAGTGTCAACAAAGACCGAAAAACGTGCGGGAAATGTGAGACATCACTAGAAAGAAATGCCAAGGTAAGCATTATCCAACTAGAATATACCCAAGTTAATTTAAATATTGCACGTAAAGCTGAATAGTAACATGTTTTTCCGATTTATTAAATCAGAAAATAAACTACCAAAGTGAATCTATCATATCTTTTTCACACCTTCTGTTCTAAACTGCTCTTGCTCCTACCCCCCCCCCTAGAGAAATCAGAGAAGTACGCATTCCACCTCAACATTAAGAAGTTTGTGCTTATTTACAATTACTTCACAGGGTTTCTGTGTGAAATAAAAGTTCCTACCATGTTTGTCTTTTTGTGGATTAAGAATCTTATAAGAAGAATTTAACCTTTTCTTCAACAGGTAAGGCGTTTCAAAATTCAGAACCAATATAGTTTAAACTCTGTTTAGTCATGTGTATTTTTAGGTGTATAGGTCTTAATAGTGATCTGTCTCGTTTTGTAGTTGTGTATATTAAAATTCAATTCCATGATATCATTGCATAATTTTTTTTATTATTTGGAGCATAAGTTTACCTATTTTGAACGCATAGTTGTTTAACTAATATTATTCCATATTGGTTAGGGTTAATACGAGTATGATGATAGGTGTAAGGTTGTAAATTGTTATGGGAAGGAGATTCAGATTTTAAGTCAAGCAACTTTATGTATCCATTCTGTAATTGTTATTGGCTGTAATATTAAAAATATGTATATATAAATTAAACAGAGCCCTGTGGCCCCCTTGAATTTATTTGTAGTAGAGGTGAGTGGTGTTGATCAATTAGGGTGTATTGAAATCTGTCTGCCAAGTAATCTTTTAATAGAGTGTATGAGGTACTTCTCATACTCAAATTATGTAATTTAGTTAAAAGAAATTAGTGATTCAGAGTGTCAAACGCTTGTTATTTTATTATTATTTGGAGCATACGTTTACCTATTTTGAACTCGTATAGTTGTTTAACTGACAAAATACCATAATGGTTAGGGTTAATACGAGTATGATGATAGGTGTAAAGTTGTAAATTGTTATGGGAAGGAGGGTCAGATTGTAAGTCAAGTAACTTTATGTATCCATTCTGTAATATTTGAAGTTCACTGATATTTGTTTCAGTGATTTGTCCCCACGAGTTAAAGCAGTAATTAATGTGTGTTTGTATAAATGTATAGTATAAAAGTTTTTATTGTGAGATTTGATATAATTTCACTAGCAATCCCTATATTTTTAGATATTCTATTTGCAATTGATTTTATGTGACTATTCCATTGTAGGTCAGGGTTTTAAATTATTCCCAGTTACACAAAGCTTTGTACTGTATCAATAGCTGTATTATTCAAAAGTATATGATGAATTTGTGTTTGAGTTATTTTCTGTCTTGTAAAAATCATGAGTTTGGTTTTATTGGTGTTGATTATGAGTTCATTATGTGTTAGCCATTCTGAATATATTTGTGGTTGAGTATTTGCTTGGGAAGTTATTTCATTATCAGTTCCACTAAATAATACTGTTGTATCATTTGCATATAGAATTATATTGTTATTGGCTGTAATATTAAAAATATGTATATATAAATTAAATAGAGCCCTGTGGCCCCCTTGAATTTATTTGTAGTAGAGGTGAGTGGTGTTGATCAATTAGGGTATATTGAAATCTGTCTGCCAAGTAATCTTTTAATAGAGTATATGAGGTACTTCTCATACCCAAATTATATAATTTAGTTAAAAGAAATTAGTGATTCAGAGTGTCAAACGCTTTGGTTATCGCTTTGTCAAACACTTGTTATTTTATTATTATTTGGAGCATACGTTTACCTATTTTGAACTCGTATAGTTGTTTAACTGATAAAATCCCATAATGGTTAGGGTTAATACGAGTATGATGATAGGTGTAAAGTTGTAAATTGTTATGGGAAGGAGGGTCAGATTGTAAGTCAAGTAACTTTATGTATCCATTCTGTAATATTTGAAGTTCACTGATATTTGTTTCAGTGATTTGTCCCCACAAGTTAAAGCAGTAATTATTGTGTGTTTGTATAAATGTATAGTATAGAAGTTTTTATTGTGCGATTTGACATAATTTTACTAGCAATCACTATATTTTTAGATATTCTATTTGCAATTGATTCTATGTGACTATTCCATTGTAGGTCAGGGTTTTAAATTATTCCCAGATACACAAAGCTCTGTATTGAATCAATAGCTGTATTATACAAAAGTATATGATGAATTTGTGTTTGAGTTATTTTCTGTCTTGTAAAAATCATGAGTTTGGTTTTATTGGTGTTGATTATGAGTTCATTATGTATTAGCCATTCTAAATATATTTGTAGTTGAGTATTTGCTTGGGAAGTTATTTCATTATCAGTTCCACTAAATAATATTGTTGTATCATTTGCATATAGAATTATATTGTTATTGGCTGTAATATTAAAATTTTTTATATATAAATTAAATAGTCAGGGTCCCAAAATTGAGCCTTGTGGCCCCCTTGAATTTATTTATAGTAGAGGTGAGTGGTGTTGATCAATTAGGGTATTATTGAAATCTGTCTGCCAAGTAATCTTTTAATAGAGTATATGAGGTACTTCTCATACGCAAATTATATAATTTAGTTAAAAGAAATTAGTGATTCCTAGTGTCAAACGCTTTCGTTAAGTCTGAAAAAGACCACCTAATATAATGGTTTTTAATTCTAATTTTTTTTATTATTATATTCTGTATGTGTAGCAGTGCAGACCAAACTGATTTTTATTTGATACTGTATTTTTGTGTGTATGATATTGATCTCTTGTATATAAATTTTTCAAGGATTTTAGCAAATATTAACATGTTAGCTATGGGGCAGTAATTGTTTGCATCATTTTTCGAGCCTGATTTATATTTAGGGGTAATATTTGTGATTTTAATGTATTTGGAAAGATCCCAGTAGCGAATACAAGGTTAAAGATAGTCAGTAGTAGGTTTACATTTTTAGGCTAAGGAATGTTCTCCCCTTACAAAAAATTGAAACATAGATTCATTTACTTTTTTCATTTGCAGTAGACCAAAGCATTGTAGGGATAGGATGTTAAACCCTGATGATGATTAAAGCAGCTGAATATATTTTCAAAGAATGGAATCAAATTTGTCCTGCATAGAATGCCAATAACTATGATTGCAAGAACTGTGACGGTTCTTGTAACTCCCCCCCATGTGCTAATGGCATTACTTTTCTGGAAACCTCATCTGGATTAGGTTATTAACCCCATCATTCTGTTGTTACATGGAGGGTAATATTTTTTGGGGGGCCATCTATAATTTTTTTTAAATTTGAAAGCACATTGTGGCCCTAAATCAAAGATATAGTGCATGACTCCCTTTTCTGATTAATGAAAGAGTTGGTAAATGTGTAGATTAGCGTCCTAAATTATTTCGTCGGAAAAATGTTAGTACCTGGAAAAAGTGCGACGTACAGATTTTAGAGTATGGAAATTAATGGCAAATGGTGCAGAACTTTCATATTTTAAATGTGTTTTAAAGATTTTTATGGTAATATTGACCTTTGAGTCTGACGCTGTGAAGAGAAGCTGAGGTAGGCCTAATGCTTCGCTCCGGCGAGGATGTGAAGCTTTGGTCCGTTAAAAGGAAGGTTCGTTGCTGTGCCGAAATGATGGGAGGAAGGGTACAAAAGAAAGAGATTACGTTGTTTGCAGGAGAGCGATAAATGTTGTAGTCATACGCTACATAAAATAGGTCCACATCATCCACCCTTTATTTTCTGGAAAAACCGGGTGAAAGCTCTCAGATTTTCAAAAGAAATATATGCGTAAAAAAGAAACTGACCTGCGAACAAGCTATTAACAGGAGAACCAAAAGTGCAGTGACACAGAAAATCAGCTGTGAATGGAAGCTGTTCAAACCAGAACTGAAAGTTATAGTTCCCCAGTTTTCTGTACAATATAGAAAAAATATTAGTATCACACTCTTCCAAAAAATACACCCCACTCCTAATACTGCATGCCGCGATTCGTGGAACATCAGGACGACTTCCAGGTATTTCTCTGGTCTCCAAATGTTCCAACACAAACAGCAAGTCCGATCTGCAGCAGCTCAACCATGTAACTTACAGGAGTTAAAGAATCTGCTGGTAACGTGTTAGTACCAGATACCACCAGAAACCTTCAGCTATTTTGCACCATCTGTGCCTTGCCTGGTACTAGCTGTTTTGGCAGGACATGGACGACAAACTTCATATTAGGTAGTTTGTAAGCGGAAAGCCTGAGCTCATAAAGTAAAACAATAAAATATCTATGGTAGTTTTTTACTTTATAATAAATTTCTACCCAAGTAATTTTGAGCTGTGGTAAAAATAAAGAGTTTTTAGCCCATCTGAATTCATTACTTATTCATATGGTATAGCTAATATACATACAACTTATGAATTGCCCAAAAAGCAGAAGGCTTTTCAATACTGCTAAGGAGCGTTCAAAAATTCACGCACTTAAATTTAAGAATCTCTCATTGATATGAATATTTCATGTATTATGCACAATGGTGTTTTGCGAATTATTTAGAAGTAAACAGCTACCTTGCAACATTCTCAACACACACCATCACCTTTAAATGCATGCAGGGAGGGCTCGAAGCATATCTACCGTATAAATACACAATAACTGCATTAAAGCGAAAAGGTAATATAAATTTACGTGTCCTATATTCACCTAAAAAAGTTTAAAATAAGAGATACAAAATGTTACGCGATCATAATTATGACGATGGTACTTTTCTGCAACTGTATATTAAATTTACATCTGTAACACCGTTTTTATATAACAGAAGCCTACTTTGGCATATATATAAAACACGAGCGTATTATCAATTCATAAACAAAATTCCCTTCATCCCTAGCATCCACTGTTGTCGTTTAAAAGTGTGTCTTTTCTACATGGAATTCTGTCTTTAAAAAATACATCTTCTTTTTTAAGCTGGCCTGTTGGCTTACTTGATGTGTAAGGACTAATAAATAATATTTCAGTAGTACAATACGGTTATTTTCACGCTTAAAAAACACATTGCAGCAACAAATCTATACATCATCATGATCACGGTCGTGATGCAGACGTCGGTTTACTTCGGGAATTGATGGCCCGCATCTCCCCAGCGGCCTATGGCGGGCGATAACATTAAGAGTCCACATTTTAGCTGAGAGTTGAATCACCTGTCTATCATACACCGTACGTGAGTGTATTGTTTTTTCACCACTCAGTGAAGCGATCGCTTCGCTGAATGGTGAAAAAAACAAAGGAATTACACCGAGGCTTGCAAAAAATATTCGACACTTAGAAATTTTAGAAAAACTCTGCTGTAATACAAGGTTCAAACGATATACTAAGCAATAACAAAAACAGATTGAGAAGCTTTATGTTTAATTTTTTCTGGAGCCCAGTCAAGTGAACAGACATTACGCTTGCCCCACCGTAACATTGTCCTATTGACTTGTGTTGATAATCAAACTGTTCCAAAATTTTGTCTAGCATTTTGTATAAAGCTTCTGACGTTCTATCTTCACTCACACCATGGGAACCCAAAAATCGCTCAACCAATACACCTTCCGAATCAACAGATATTATTAAAGAGCACTCGGAAGTCTGGTTATGTCTTTCCATCTACTTGAATATAAAAACATTGAACTTCATTTATTTCATTTTTGACGTGATCATTTATATATTCAGAAATACATTCAATTAATTCGTTTTGAATAGCTTTTGAGTCACCTGTGAAGACATTTTTTATCATTTCGTATTGATTTTGAATTTTAAAGGACTTCTTGATATCAACAGTGAAAGAAATTCCTTGAATTTTTCTATTTATCGAGTCAATGCCTTCGTCATGGTCACGGAATGCTAGTTCTTGTTTACTCAAATACAATACTGCATCAATCATTGTCTGCAGGAAAAGTCTATTTAAACGAACGCTTTCGTTGAAATGCATTTTCAAAAGCCCAGCATTCTCCCTCAGGGCATCGGCAATGGTTTTCTGATTCTTTTCGAAATTATTTAGCATTAATTCGCGTTTCAGGTGTTCGCTAGAATCACCCCGTTTGTAAAGTGACCGTTTTATATTTAAAAAATCTGAAAATTCTCTTTATTCCACGCCGAATTTTATTACTAAAATGTAAGCAGGCTCAACAAAATAATTTTTGTAACACAGAAGGGCTACAAAGCCATTTATATTCAGTAAACCAACAATTTTTGAAATTAATATTGTAAGATTTAGTGTTGGTGACAAGAAGAAGGCGAGGAGGTCCCATGTGTTAACAGACGCCGAACTCGAGGAGGTACGGGCAGAAGTACAACATTCGCCAACGAAGATTTTGCATAAACTGGCGACACAACAACAGATGTCGTATGGGAATGCACACAAGGCCACAAAGAAATTATGTCTCCATGCGTACCGTGTCCACTGTGTACAATAACTCAAAGATCCCCACACGCACCAACAAATTGCGTACTGTAGGTGGCTAACGACATTGGAGAGATGTCACGGAATAGGCCTGTTAGATAAAGTGTTTTTCAGTGATGATGCGTATTTTCACCTAAGTGGATACGTCAACAGTCAGAACAACAGATATTGGTCGACAGAAAACCCACATGTGTTGCACGAAACGCCGTTACATGCATTGAAAGTCGGGGTGTGGTGTTCAATTTCACGACGACGAATAGGGGGGCCCATATTTTGTGACACGACCCTCAACAGCCAGTCGTACCAGGACATAGATATGCAATTTATTGCACTTCTGGAAGCAGACGAACGTTATTGCTGCCTGCAGCAGGACGGAGCAACGTGTCATACGTCTCGTGACACCCTGCAGTTTCTTGACGACATGTTTGAGGTCCAGTGCCGGCTTAAGGAATTTTGGGGGCCCCCGCAAAGTATGGTTTTGGGCCCATCCCCCTTTTATTTTCGAAAAAAAATCCATTTTTACTTTGTATGATAAAAAGCAATTTATACTACAGTCGCACGTCGCACCCATTTATAAAGAGATTGTGTCATGTATAACGAACCTACATTTGTAACAACAAACGTCCTTTGTCGGAAAAGTTATTTATTCAAATTTTCTTCTGAGAAATTTAAGATTTTATATTTATAAAGTTTTTCAGAGTGTGTGTGGTCCCTTCAACTTTGTTATAAACGGGCGCTAACTGCATATACGTTATATTATACGTGACATGTGCCACCATCAGCATGCTAAGTTATATCACTCTGAAGTATTATTATTTTTAATAAGAAGGCTTTATTAAAGAGACTTTATTTAACTACCGACTTTATTATTATTATTTTTATTTTGGCCTAAAAACATTAAAAAAAAAGTTTTTTTTATGGCACTGAAATGTTCCGCCTATGTTCGAATGGTAAATGTAAATAAGCATATTAATTTCTGAGTATGTGATTTTTAAAAGTACTAACCTAAAGATAAACTTTTCTTGCTTTTTGAGCAGCAAACACCTTCACTAACTTCTCCATATCAAGCAAACGTGCTATCTTCTTTTCCACTGCTATTATTGAAAGACCTTTTAATCGCTCTTGACTCATGGAGGTTCTTAGGTAGTTTTTTTATGAGTTTTAGCTTGGAAAAGCTACGTTCTGCTGAGGCGACAAGCACTGGCATAGTCAAAAAATTCTTAATGCAACTGTCACATTTGGAAAAATGTCTTCCAAGTTCTTTCCAAAGATGTATTTAAGTACTGATAGACAAGTATTTGTGGTGTCTGATTCCTCTAATAACATGGTGGATAACATTTCTAATTCATTTGAAAGATCCATTGCATCTATATCTCTTGGTTGTGTTTTTGGATCTTGCAGAGCGTCTGCAAGATTTTCGCTACTATTATTTAAGTCATCTTTGCTTGTGGGCAAATTATTAACGTCACAAATTATACGGAAAACATCGCAGCAACTATTTAACTGCTGACACCTTTCTTTTAAGGACATAAGAGCAGTGTCTACTACGACATTGAAAAAGTTTATTCTGAAGCGGTTTTCTTCGCCTAAAATAGGTTCATCTGTACTTTCATAAGAAAATTGTCTTTTCACAGTTCAAGATTGGGAATTTTCACAATGTACGCGCACGTCACTTCCTAAAGACGCAAATAATTGTTCTGCCTCTTTCTTTGATTTTTCAAATCCACCGATTCTGTATTTTTCAATTACACTTTGTGTAGCATTTATGAGTTCTATTGTGGTGTCCAATTCAGTGGCGGCTTTTCAGGTGAAGTAGGTGAAGTGCCTCTTCACCTATTTTACTCAAAATAAAATTTTATTCAGTATTTTTTTTATAATATATTATTTTTTGCCTTTATTCAGTTCCAAAATACTCAAAATTTTGAATAGATATTAATTCACATGGCGCGCTCAATACGGAAAACAAATCCTTATACGCAAAACAGTGCAAGTGAAGAGCCGAAATGAGAATGCTTGGAAGTCTGCAGTTTTCCGCCGAGTTGCCATGGTAACCGTGACGTCACCCTCCCCAATCTGCTCGCTCAAGTGAAGTGTTTCAGCTTCACGCGCCTTACCTCTGCATCTTTCAGTTTTTTTAGCGTAAAGTCGTGAGAGATCACGGTGGAGTGGGTGGACTACCATTCAATCTGCTAGGGTTTTTTTTCCTTGTAATGCTGTGGTACATTATTTTCCGAAAGGAATTTGTTCTTTTGTGCTTTGTGATTATTTGTTGAAAGCTTTAACTGATATTTTAGGTTTGTGTACAATTTAACTGATAGTGATAGTTTTTAGTATGCATCCTGTAGACGACATTGTTTGTAATTTATTGCAAACTCCATTTACTCTGTGGAAAGATGAAGATGAAAGAGACATTTTGCTTCAAGGACGACCAACGGATTCACTGACAATTGTTGCCAAGAACGAAATCAAGAAGAGCGGTAAATCTAACAAAAAATATTTTAAAAATTGTTAGTTTACTGAATATAAATGGAATTGCACCACTTCTGTGTTAATTTTTTTGGGCCCTGCTTACTTTTTAGTAATAAACATTAGGCGTGGAATTAAGACGGAATCTCAGATTTATTAAGCGTAACACGGTCACTTCATAAACATTGTGATTCTAGCGAACTCCTGAAATGCGGATTAATGTTAAGGAATTTTGAAAAAATTCAAAACACCATTGCCGATGCCCTGAGGAAGAATGCTAGGCTTTTGAAAACGCATTTTAACGAAAACGTTCGTTTAAATAGACTTTTCCTGCAGACAGTGATTGATACAGTATTAGTTTATACTGTATTTGAGCAAACAAGAACTAGCATTCCATAGCCATGACGAAAGCATGGGCTCGATAAATCGTGGAAATTTCATTGAATTACTTTCATTGTTGATATGAAGAAGTTCTTTAGAAATTGAAAATCAATACGAAAGGATAAAAAACTATTCAAAATGAATTAATTGAATGTATTTCTGAATATATAAACGATCACGTCAAAAATTAAATAATTTTTTATTGATGATTCGGAAGGTGTATTGGTTGAGGGATTTTTGGATTTCCATGATGTGAATGAAGATAGAACGTCAGGAGCTTTATACAAAATGCTAGACAAAATTTTGGAACAGTTTGATTACCAACACAAATAAATAGGACAATGTTACGATGGGTATAATGTCTGGGCACTTAAATGGGCTACAGAAAAAAAGTCAAGGATAAAGCTTCTCAAGCTGTTTTTGTTCAGTGCTTAGTTCATCGTTTGAATCTTCTATTACACCAGAGTTTTTCTAAAATTTCTAAGTGTCGAATACTTTTTGCAAGCCTCAGTGGATTTGCTTCGTTTGTTCACCCTTCTGCGATGCCGTCTTATACACTTATATAAACAACCGCAAGATGCAGACCAACCATAACAGAAACTCGATGGTCCTCCACTTCGAAATTAGTAAGTGTAGTTGTTGAAGATTGGGATAAATTGAAGGAAGTGTTCGGATTTCTGACGAATAGCGAATAATCAGACAAAAAATCAATTCATCTTGCCAAGGAGTTTTTTAATGATATGAACACTTTCGAATTTACATTTTTGGCTCCACCGATCTATTATTCGAACTTTTGAAGAAAAAATAGCTAAACATAAACTACTAACCCAAATTAAAAAAAAAAAAAAACTCGTGAAATTTTGAGCCATAAAAGGAACGATGAGTTATTTGAAACACAGTTTGGAAAAGCTAGCAAAATCACAGAAATAAGCACGGATTTATGCTGCTCTTACACAGGAAACTATTTTTCAAAAATATAAACAATTGTATTTTGAAATTTCGGACCACATTCTTATGGAAATGGATAGAAGATTTCAAGACTGTAAGAAACTTCAATTTGTCTGACTTGCTGACACAACCAAATTCGAATAATTTAATGCATGCTTTCCCACTCGCGCTCTTCAAAATCTACATTTTTACGGAAACATATTTACTAAACATCAGCGCTTTAAAAATGAACTGAGTCTTGTATATTCCGATGAAAAATTAAGGAATATATTGACTCAAGAACTCCTTCGAGTGTTTCACGGAGACAAAGACATTTTTATAGAACATTATAAATTGGTTTTCCTCAGTTTAACAATTACATCTACAAGTGTGCCAGTGGAAAGAAGTTTTCTTAAAAGAATACAAACTTGCTCAAGAAACATTAGTTCCCAAGATAGACTTGCTTCTCTGGCAAATATTTCTATTCAGGAAGACATTTTATTGATGCTCACGAAGAAACAGCCATCTAACCATCTTATGACGACATAATCGACAAATTTGCAGCTTTAAGAGGAAGAAAAATGGATTTAATATACAAAAAATAAGTAAGTCCTCAATAAGGGATTTTCATTGTAGACAGTATATATCTTTTCATACTGCTCTTGTACCTCTTCACCTATTTTTTCAACCACGAGCCGCCACTGGTCCAATTGCATGCCTTCTTGTTGAAATGCTTTGTTGACTTTGTTGATATGAGAAAGAATACTGTGCCATATCACAATGCATAGAAAAAACTTAAATGTTGTGATTTCTTTGGGCAGACTAGATGCTTCACTAAAACATATGGGATCACCTTTGCAAGTTTCTGTTAATGCAATTTTTACCTGATTCAGTTCAGAACTTATAGCCTTAATACTCTCAGTTCTGGCTTCCCATATTGTATCACAGAGTGGTTTCAGTGTCAGATTTACATGGTTCGTGAGTACTCCCCAGCGTTTCGGAGATGCAGAAAATAATGTGAACAATCTTTGTATTACACCAAACAAATGTAGCGCAATTACCGAACGCTAACAACCAAGTTCAAGTTATGAGCAAAATAAGGGATATAACGAGCTCTTGAGTTTTCTTTAATAATACGAGCTTGAGCGTCGCTCTTTTTAGCACGTCTTTTGTAAAAAAAGATCGTACTTCTGTTATCGGTTTGTCTGTCCGTCTGTCCGTCTGTACCCACGATATCTCAGCAACTATTAGTCCGATTAAAAAAATTCTTTTCGCATTGGGAAGCTTGAAATATGCAAATGATGATCCTTTATTTGTTTTTTTTTCTACGATTTACAGTTTTGCCGGTAGAGGGCGTAAATGCAGATGATGTCGACTTCAAAAATACGTTTTATTCCACATATTTGCTTCTAAATATCCGATTGAAAAAAAATTCATATCTTTCGATTCCATTTCTGTCGAAGAGTATTTTAGATACAGTTACTTTTTCAAATTACGCATAGATTTTCCGCTAGGGGGCGTAAAAGTAAATTACATTGCCCCCGATAACTCTTTTTCTAAATCTCCGATTTGAAAAGTTTTTTCTTCACCGGATACATCTCCTGATGGTAAATCTTTTGCATATAATTTCAAATTTTTGGTAAAGAATACTTTGGTCACCAGGGGGCGTAAGTGTTAATTTTTGCTTCTGATGTATTTGCCATAAAATCGGAGCTTCTAAAATATCGATTAAAAAATTCTTTCTTGGACTGATGCCACTCCCATCGATAAACCTTTTCGTAATATTTTCTTCCTAAAATATCCCACAGTTTTTCCGCCAGGGGGCGTAGATGTACATCTCATTTTTGTCAATATCTCTACTTCTAGGAGTCCGATTTGAAAAATTCCTTCTTTGTTGGATAGTGTTTTTCCGTGTGACATGTTTTTCATATAATTTCAAAATTTTCAAGTAATTCATATACTTTCCGCTAGGGGACGTAGCGGTAAATTGCGTTTTTCCCTATATCTCTGCTTCTAAATCTCCGATTTGAAAAGTTCTTTCTGCACCGGATACAGCACCTGATGGGAAATCGTTTGCACATAATTTCTAATTTTTGTAAAAAAATAGTTTGGCCACCAGGGGGCGTAAATCTTAATTTCCGTTTCTGTTGTATTTGCAGCAAAATATGAGCTTCTAAAAAAACGTCGTTTGTTGACCGATACTACTCATGTCGACAAACCTTTTAGGAAAATTTTCTTCTTCAAAAAATGCATGGTTTTTTACGCCAGTGGGCGTAGATGTATATCTTATTTTTGTCAATATCTATATTTCTAAGAGTACGATTTGAAAAACTCCTTCTTTGGTGGATAGTGTTTCCGATGCGAAATGTTTTTCCTATAAATTCAAAACTTTCAAGTAAATCATACACTATCCGCTAGGGGGCACAAAGGTAAATTCCGTTTTCTGCGTTATTTCTGCTCCTAAAGTTCTGATTTGAAAAATTCTTCCTGTATCGCATACAAGACCTGATGGAAAATATTTTTCACATAATTTCTAATGTTTGGTAAAGAATGGTTTAGCCACCAGGAGTCATATGTGTTAATTTCTGCTTCTGAAGTATCTGTTGCAAAATCTGGGCTCCTGAAAACTCGACTAATTTTTTTTTCTTCGACCGATACCGCTTATATGGGTAAACCTTTTGAGAATACTTTCTTCCTAAAATAATGCATGGTTTTCCCACCAGGGGACGTAAAGCCACATCTTATTTTTGTCGATATCTCTGTTTCTAAGAGTTCGTAAGCTCACGATTCCGTTTACAGCAATATCCGAAGGCTTAAAAACCCGATTGAAAATCTTCTTTCTTTCGTCAGATCTATTGTTTTCCATACCGGTTCTATTGACTTTGAATAGCTTTGATAAATTTAATTTGCGTCAGAACGGATTCAAAAGACCTGCTTATTACACCCGAAAATTCGGTGTCAACTTTCTTGTTCCCTTTCATGTTATTTCCATTGTCATATGATTGACCACAACAATCTGCAAGTGATATGCCAAGATTAGATAGTATTTGAAGAAATGTTTCAGTGAGACCTTTCCCAGTAGTGTCAGTAACTTCAAAAATTCCAAAAATAATATTCTTCAAAAGTAACTGGTTTTGAAAACACATTCACCACTCTTAGAACCACACATAACTATTCTTTGTGGCTTAAATCTGGTGTGCAATCCAGTATTATGGCATAATATTTGTTTTTGAGTATACCATTTGTCATAATAGATACAATTTTATTAGAAATCATGGTAATAATTTCATTTTGTATGTGCTTACTCAAATATGTAACCAGTCGCCCAGGTTTAGCTGCACGATTAATATGATCATTTAATATCGGATCGAACTTGGCCATTAATTCTACTTGTCCTAGAAAGTTTTCATTAGCTGTATTTCCCAATACTTCTTGGTCACCTCTTAAAGGAAGATTTCTTTCTGCAAGAAATCATATCATAGAAAATAATCTCACCAAAACTAACCTCCACCTTTTTTCTTCCTGATCAATCAGATCTTGTGTTACCTGATTCATTAATTTTGAGTTTTGGACTCTTTGCAAAAGTTCTTTCCACTTGCACATGTTTTTGATATGGTTGCGTGACAGTTCATGGTTCGAGAGCATTTAGAAAGGCTTTGCCAGTCCCTAAATCCATTTCCTGCGAGCGAGCCAGCACGGGAATCGAACAGTTTGCAGCAAAAACAATAAACAGCATCTTTTGTTTGTGAATAAATGAGCCAAGTTCGCGTAACTGTTTCATCATTTGAAAGACGGCGGAAGCAATGATAAACACTAAAACACCTTTTTGTCTGTTCGTCCACAGGGAAAGTTAGGTTTTTATCATAAATGTCTACAGGGCCTTCCTTAATTGTTCTTATTCTAAAATCATTATTTATAACCTCTGGCCAAGTTCGCTTAACTGTTTCATCATTTGAAAGACTGCGGAAGCAATGATAAACACTACAACACCTTTTTGTCTGTTCATCCACAGGGAAAGTTAGGTTTTTATCAGAAATGTCTACAGGGCCTTCCTTAATTGTTCTTATTCTAAAATCATTATTTATAACCTCTGGCCACGTTCCTGGGTCGATAATGTCATCTATATACTGAAACCTGTTTCCTTCATCTTCACCAGATGAATTTTTTCTTCTTGATGGAGTTGGCCTGCAGGTATTTTTTGCACTAACACAAAGTGTATTCAATAGTTGTGCCCTTTCATTTTCCACTGGCTCTTCCGTGGAATTTGCAACATTCTCATCAGTTGATCAGTTAATTTTGCATTCTCATTGCATTCTTTCGTTATATCACACTGCCTATTATTCACAATCACATCCACACGATCGCCATCCGTTGGAGTTAAAAATTTCTTTAACGAACTTTTCTGTCGTAGTTCTTCCTTTAGGATATCACTTTTACGTTTTCTTTTTTGGTTACCCGATAAGCATTTCCTATTCATTTGGCCCTCTAATCTCGAATAAACCACGTCCAGACTTGGGTGTAAACGAAGAGCAGATATGTAAACTAACCAATTTACAAAGAATAGGGAAAATTTGTCTCACTGCTTCGCGATGGCGACTCTGTCACTTTCAAAAGAGCAAACAAATGAGAATGCAAACGCAGGACAGCAAATTTTATTCATTAGCTCTGTGGCACCTGTACACTGTGCCCCCCCCCCCCAGCCATCGTCTTCGGGAATTCCCGGGGGCCAACCTTGAATTCAACAGCTAGCTTGCCTCGGCGCTAGATCGCCCCAGGTGTACGAAGCTGGAGAACCCAAGATCGGACTGGAAAGTTGAAAGGGAGACAAAGGCAAACAAAATCTAGACTTTTCTCAGAGCGAGGGGGTGGGAGATCCACGACCTTTCCAAGACACGCGTCGCGGCACGAGCTTCTGGTGGGTGACCTCAACAAAAGCGATCAATTAAATCAAAACGGATCCCAGATTAATAAAAGGGGCCCCCAAATTAAGTTTACACAATAGAGCTTATTGCTTCATTTCCTTCTAAATTGAAAAATAAAATTACGGCAATTCTCTCTCTCTCTCTCTGTTTATTGTTTAATAACATTAATGGAAGAGATCGCGGCAGGGCCCCCTCAAACTCGCCCCCCGCTGCTGCGGTAGCCTTAAACCGGCCCTGTTGATGACAGCCTGATTTCAAAAGGTTTGTGGCCTCCCAGATCACCTAATTTATCTCCACCGGATTTTTTCCTATGGGGCTATCTCAAAGGTTGTGTATACCGACAGAATCCACGTACTGTAGACGAACTGACGCGGCGCATTGCCAGCGAGATTATGTCTATCAACTGTACGCTGCTACGCAAGGTGGCATCCAACACGGTTAAGAGGGCTCGCATCTGCGGGTGGACATTTCGAACACCTCCTGTGAACAAGCACGTATGTCATTTGGTGTCATTTGGTGCCGGTGTCTCGTTTACCTATTAAACCCATGATATGTCCGTATTTCACTGGTTTTCTGCATATTGAACACATTCCGAATGTCGGGTTGCGTGATAAAATGATCACCCGGTATATACATATTGTAAGAGCAACAATCAAGGGAACCAATTTTAAAGGACAACATTTTTTAATGCGTGTGCCAGTGGCAGCTGTCACACACTCAAGGTCATGTACGCGTTCTCGAGTCTCTCATTGTGACCCCTAGAAATATAACAAATATTTTTTCTTCTGATACGCTGCCTTTGGAACTTCGATTTGATTCCGGCCACTGCAGCTTGGACGACGATGAAAAACATTTTACGGAATTTTGAAGGGTCTGCCAGAATTTCGCAATGAGCAGATACTGCGATACTTACACGCGGGCATTCTCTTGAATAAATACGGATTGCAAACATATTCAGTCCAGTTTTAATTTTGAATGCTAACAATTTAGTGTAGAAAAATTTGTTTTCAAAATTTACCAACTTTGTAAATTTTCTAAACAATGATATCTGATTAAATGTTCTTTTCAAAGTAATTAAATATAATGCGCTATCTCAACTGAAATGTGCAGTTTATTTGGGGGGGGGGACATGCAGCAGAAAAATAAAACATATCCAATGGAGTGACTTTTATGATTTTTGATGAATAAAAATTTACATGAGTTTAAAAGCGAAAATTTCACTGTGCTTGGTAAGTGAAAAAATCAATTTTGTGCAAGTATTTCGCTGCAAAAATTAGTCAGTGAAATGAAACGAGTTCTGGGTAGTAATGTGTGTTCGCAACGGTTGTTCATTCATGCTTACACAGGATGTGATGCAACTTCCCGCTTATTTGGTGTAGGCAAGAAGTCAGCATTCCAGAAACTTATTAGCAGTGAACAAACGATTCAGAAATGTGCAAATGTGTTTCTGCTCCCACATCAAACAAAATCTGTTATAGAGGGTTTAGGAAGCAAGGTAATGGCAGTCTTATTTGGGGGCAGAAGTACTGATTCCCTTACCAGTTGGTGCTACCAAATCTTCAGTAATTTTTTTTTTCTGCCACGTCATTCGTCAATCCAGAGCGCCTTCCTCCTACCGAGTCCTCGACAAAATACCACAGCTTTAGGGTATATTACCAAAACATGGTTTGGATCGGAAAGGACAGTGATATGCATGTGGTCGATTGGGGGTGGAAGCTATTGGACAATAAGTATGTACCAGTTATGACTAATAAACCTGTTGCACCAGAAAGCCTTCTTCATATGCTCCATTGTAATTGCGCAACTGCCTGCCGAACAAAACGGTGCAGTTGCACGAGATATGGACAACCATGCACGTCTGCTTGTGGATCGTGCCAAACAGAAAATTGTGAAAATCATTTCAATTAATCTGTTTGGGAAGAAGAATGTGACAATGGCTATTTGTGAATACGGTAACATTGATCATTTTGTTAATTTTTGGTAAACTAAGAAAAAATATAATATTTTTATAATTTATTTGTGATAAATGTATTCTAAGATCCTAAAAACATAGGGGTAGACACCAACTTTACTTTTCTAAGATGAAAACTGTAGGAATTAGGTATTTGACAGACATCTTGGACGCCATCTTGAAAATTGGGCTTTCCGGTGGTTAAACTTTGGTAAACTTTTAGCATGTTATTCAGCACACCAGATACTACAAAAAACCGTTGAGAAACCTTTTCTAGCAGTTTTTTGAGGGCCAAACCATATTTTCAGTCGACTACATAGGTTTTTTGACATTTACTAGGTAGTTTCCCAATACTGCACTGAGGTTTCTTCTTGTTGGCTGACAATTGCAGTATTCGTATCCTATTTTGGAATTCAAGCTGTCTCAAAGGAAGAAAATTTGTATATGTACGAGTAACAGAAAGTACAACTACTCTTGACAGCGCTACTTTATCTCTTCCTGCCAAAATATCGAGAAGATTGCCATGAGAACAGTCCAGTTTTGCTGAATGATAGAGAAAGACGTTCGATGAATATATTGTATGTGTCTGTATATACACTGGTGGAAATTGAAAAAAAAAACACCAAGAAGAAGACGTCTGATACCAACGAAATTTATACAGCATAATAACGGAATACAGAGGATAACGAGATCAAAACATTATGGCAAAATACAGCTGTATTTTCTGGTAAACTGAAAAATAACATTTCCATGTAACATGGTTAGTACGAGGTTGAACCACCATGAACTGCGTCACACTGTGCAATTCTGGCATGGAGTCTGTCGTACAGATGTTGGATGTAAGTTTGGGGTATTGAGTCCCAAACATCCTCAACCTGGACGCGTAAATCGGGGATGGTCGTGGCTGGCCGTGGAGACCGGATAAGTCCTTGTCCCATAAAATCCCACACGTGCTCAATGGGGGACAAATCCGGTGAACGTGCAGGCCATGGAAGTTGTCTCACACCCTGAAGTGCATGTTGCGTTGCACGTGCCGTGTGTGGGCGTGAGTTATCTTGCTGGAAAACACCACGATGGACCGACCTTACAAACGGCACAACAACGGGCTGAATGATGTTGCTGATGTAGGAGGTGCTGTTTAACGTACCCGGTACAAACATTAGTTGTGTACGGGAGTGATAGCTGATCGCTCTCCACACCAGGAGACCAGGTGTAGGCCCTGTGTGTCGCTGCTGGATGCAAGAAGGGTGGAGACGCTCCCCTGTGCGTGTGCGAACACGCATACGACCATCGTAGGCGCCCAAGCAGAATTAGCTTTCATCGCTGAACACGACAGATCGCCATTGCGTTCTCCAGTGCAGACGTTGGCGACACCACTGCAGCCGTTCCTGACGGTGGGCTGGAGTCAGAGGCACACGTGCGCCTGGTCCTGCATCCAGTAGACGGTTGCGGATTGTTCGCACAGTCACCTCCGGTGCAACAGCTGTTCGGATTTGCGTCGTAGTGGATGTTCTGCTTGACAACGCCGCTCTTCTTATGCGTCTATCGGTCCGCTCATCAGTCCGTCTGTGACTCTCGGTTCCTCGTCTTCTCGTGTGGGAATGTTCCTCGAACCAACTACGCCACCATCGTACCACCACCGATACTTCCCGTCCAATTCGCTCCGCAATACGACGATACGACCACCCGGCCACGCGGAGTCCGACTAGACGACCTCTCTCAAAGTCCTATCACTGCTGAAATCGCACACGTCTTCCATGTCCACGCATTGCAGCTTCTTCAGGGTCTTCGCACGTGTCCGTACGCCGACGACTGATTACATTTACTTCGCCGTACTCCTTAAATACCACCGACGATAATTTGCATATTATGCCGTGCTGTGGCGTAAGCGCTCACCGGTTGGTCCTGAAATTAACATCACACCTACGTAAACTCGACACCATTAACATATGTAAATTTCATGATCGTCAACCAATTCCTTCTTGGTGTTATTTTTTCACTTTCCGCCTGTGTAGTTATACGGATATGTGTTTAATGAAAGATGGAGAACCAGGAGACTACCCGTATTTCTACAGCATTTAAAATCGAAGACGTCGAGAACAGAGCTACAGGCGACAACATACTGATGTTTTCTCCTGTCTCTGGTAGTTACTGTGATTGAGAAGCAACGAAGACAAAGGCAGGGCATGGAATGTCAAACGTTTTCTCTGGTTAAATATTAATAAGCTGTGCCATTGATACGGGTAACCCCAGAAAACGAGAAAAACGAGAAATGACGTTTCAAATTACGTACCATTGGACAATTTAAAACCCCAACAAGTGTTTCACGAATTTGAATTTAAGAATGAAAGTAATTTATTTGATTCGAAGTTTGAAGTCAATGTGACTGACTAAAAACACGTGTTTCTGTGATTGAAATTCAGTGTGGTGCCAGAAAGAGCAAGACAATATGAACTATCTTTCGCTTTTAGCAAAAGGTTAGTATTGATTTAGCCTCAGTTGAATAAGTATCCTTTCAATAGAAAGACGCTGATTAGCGATGAGATTTGTTTTCAACGTCTTGTTTTTATGGCTAAATTTGTGCTATCCTCAACCTCATATATGTTAGATTGAATTACTCGATAATGCAAGGTGGAAATGTTGAACTGGCTAGCGCAAGGTCCTTTTTCTTCCAGACAAAATGGTGACCACAAAATATTGCGGGACTAAGGAGCAGACCTTGTCTTACCCAATTTATGGTGGTACATTTGACTAAGTAGGTAGTCTGAATTACTACAAGAAATAGCACATCATGGGAAAATTGATGCTATGCATATCAAGTAATTTTTTTCATTATGAGAGGATATGTTTTTAGTGCAATAATTGCATATCAATTTGTAGAGTGCTTCAGGTGCTAAGATATAGGTAGGTGTACTGCTATGCGGCGCATGGAGTTTATCGGAATGACACAGAAATATATCTCAAGAGAAACGTACTGATTATGTGCCGAAATTTGATAGTAGCAAAGAAAAACTTATCTGATTTCCCGATTGAATAATTGTAACTTACACAACATATAAAAATTGCTTGTGGCTGTCAAAATAAACCCTATTATTTACCGAAAAGTTACATTGCCTTCCGGAAAAAAAAACTTTTCAACTGAATAAAAACTATATTTGTGCCAAGTAGCGCAAATTGAAATTTCTCAATGTGACAGAACGAGAATCTTCAAGGAACCAAACTATTTTGTAGTTTAAAAACGGAAAGAAACGTAAGATAGAGAAGTACAACAAAGACTGGACACCCTACCACGTTAACGGGAAGGACACATTTCGCTTTATCAGGATTAAAAAAAAAAATATTTGGCATTCACGTGTTTCTTCAATTCAGTGTTTTCTATGTATTACGTGTAAGGAATAGCTTTTCATATTTCGCGTTGCCGAGAGTTTCAGCAAAATTTAATATTTTGGTCAGGGCTTGTGTTCATCTATTTCGACCTGGCTATGATTACTGTCCTCACATCAGCCACTACCCCTTACCTCTGCCACTCACACTTGCATTAGCCACTCTTGGGAGTGTTTCAGCAAGTGTGAGTGTTCTTTTTTTTTTTTTTTTTTTTTTTTTTTTGATTGGAGGTTTAACGACCACTGTGAGCAACTCAATGGGCTATAAGCAGTCGCCCGTCCCTAATTTAGGGTCACTAGTTCCAGGGAAGGGAGAGAGTCAGTGCCGTAAGACAAACACAACATCCATGCCTCGCCGGGATTCGAACCCGGACCCCTTTCGGACGAATGATCAGAGGCCATCGCTTAGACCACTGCGCCACCGGGGTGGCGCGTGAGTGTTACCACGAGGATGAGTATTTCAGCAAGGAGAGAGAGATATTAATTAAGTTTACTCTGGCCGCTCGGAACACTTACCTTGCCTAGGCCGCGGACTCTTGCTTCAGCCACTCTCATTTACCTCAGCCACTCTCACCTGCCTGAGACACTCACACTTACACCAATCTCTCTAAACAGTACTGCTGCAAGTGTGTGTGTTTCGGCAACGGCGAGTGTTTTGGTAAGAAGAAGAAGAGTGTTTCAGCAACAGTCGGTGCTTGGGCAAGGGCTCGTGTGCAGCCGTTTGCCTTACCTATGATAACTCTACTTGCTTCACCTTCTATCACCCTTGCCTGTGTCAATCATACTTGCTTCAGCTACTCCCGACAGTGTTTCAGCAAGTGTGGATGTTTCGGCAAAAGTGACGGTTTCCGCAAGGTGAGCTAGCCGACAACGGCAAATTAACTTAGCTGTTTGCAAAGACTAGTGAGAAGTAACACCATAAGCCTTTCTTCCTATATGAGAAGCTACTCCTATTGCTTAAATGAAATGATAGGTTACTGTGACGTTGAAACACGTGAATCGCTGTAAAATCGATGGTAGTTTGAGGTTAGCGTAGAGATAAGGGCTCTCTGGGATTTGAAATAATTTTAAGTGGGAAATACCTTTCATTACACTTCCGTGGGGTGATTTGTAGTTATCAGTATGATGTCCAGAAGTAGATAGGAGAATTTTCGCAGAACACCTTGCTGATATCTCTTTGAAAGAAAGAGTAAAAGTTCTAGTGACATGAATCTGTTGCACAACCAGCATGAACACATAGGTTCTTTGAGATTTAGTAGGTAGTTTCCAAAAGGTGCACTGAGGTTTCTTCTTGTTGGTTGACAATGGCAGTATTCTTATCCAACTTTGGAATTCTAGTTGTCTCAAGGGAAGAAAGTTTGTATTTGTACGCGTAACAGAAAGCACAACTACTCTTGGGACAATTACCTTATCCCTTCCAGCCAAAATATCGTGAAGATTGCTAAGAGAACAGTCCAGTTTTGCCGAATGATAGAGAAAGGCGTTCGATGAATATATTGCATATTTCTGAGTATAGTTATACGTCCATGTGTTTAATGAAAGATGGAGAACTAGGAGACTACCCGTATTTCTACAGTATTTGAAATCGAAGACGTCGAGAAGAGAAATAAAGGCGACCATATATTGATGTTTTCTCCTGATTCTAGGTGTTACTGTGATTGAGAAGCAACGAAAACAAAGATAGGACATGGAATGTTAAAAGGTTTCTCTGGTTAAATATTATTAGGCTGTACCATTGATTCCAGTAACCCCAGGAAACGAGGAAAACGAGAAATGAAGTTCCAAATTACGTACCGTTGAACAATGTAAAACCTCAACAAGTGTTCCACGAATTTGAATTTAAGATTGAAAGTAATTTATTTGATTCGAAGTTTGAAGTCAATGTGGCTGACTAAAAACATGTGTTTCTGTGATTGTAATTCTTTGAGGGTTCAGAAAAAGCAAGGAAAATAGGAGCTATCTTTTGCTCTTAGCAAAAGGTTGGTACTGATTTAGCCTCAGTTGAATAAGAATGCTTTCAACAGAAAGACGCTGATTAGCAATGAGATTTGCTTTCATCTTCTTGTTTTTATGGCTAAATTTGTGCTATCCTAAACCTCATATATGTTATATTGATGTACTCGATCATGCAAGGTGGAAATGATGAACTGGCTAGCGCAGGGTCTTTTTGTTCCAGACAAAATGGTGACCACAAAATATTGCGTGACTAAGGAGCAGACCTTGTCTAATCCAATTTGTGGTGGTGCATTTGACTGGGTAGGTAGTCTGAATTACAGCAAGAAATAGCACATCATGGAACAAATTGGTAATGTGTAAATCAAGGAATTTTTTTCCGTTATGAGAGGATATAATTTCAGTACAATAAATACATATCTATTTGTAGAGTGTTTCAGGTCCTAAGATATAGGCAGGTGTACTGCTATGCGACGTATGGAGTTTATCGGAATGACACAGAAATATATATCTGCCGAAATTTCAAAGTAGCAAAGAAAAACTGATCTACTTTAACGATTGAATAATTTAAATCTACACAACATATAAAAATTGCCTATGGCTGTCAAAATAAACCCTAATATTTGCTGAAAAGTTACATAGCGTTCCGGAAAACAAAACTGTCAATTGAAAAGAAAATTATATTTTTGCCAAGGGGCGCAAATTGAAATTTCTCAATGTAACAGAACGAGATTCTTCCAGGAACCAAACTAATTTGTAGTTTAAAAAGGGAAAGAAACGTGAGATAGAGAAGTAAAACAAAGACATGACGAGAACCCCCTACCACGTTAACGGGAATGGCACATTTGGCTTTATAAGGTTAAAAGAAAAACACTTTTCGTTCACGTGTTTCTTCAATTTAGTGTTTTCTATGTATTAAATATAAAGAATAGCTTTTCATATTTCGGGTTGCCGAGAGTTTCAGCAAGATTTAAAATTTTGGCCAGGGCTTGTGTTCTGCTATTCGAACAGGCTATGATTTCTGTCTTCACCTCACTCACTATCCTCCTTACCTCTGCCACTCGCACTTGCTTCAGCCACTCCCGGGAGTGTTTCAGCAGGTGTGAGTGTTCCGATAAGGATGAGTATTTAAGCAAAGAGAGAGAGATATTAATTAAGTGTACTCTGGAGGCGTGGAACACTGTTCTTGCCTAGGCCATGGACTTCAGCCACTCTCATTTACCTCAGCCACTCTCCCATGCCTCAGACACTCACATTTACACCAGTATCTCCAAACAGTATTTCTGCAAGTGTGTATGTTTCGGCAACGGCGAGTGTTTTGGTAAGAAGTGTTTTTCAGCAACAGTCGGTGCTTTGGCAAGGGATCGTGTGCAGCCGTCTGCTCTACCTATAATAACTCTCCTTGCCTCACCTTCTATCTCCCTTGCCTGTGTTACTCATACTTGCTTCAACCACTCCCGAGAGTGTTTCAGCAAGTGTGAGAGTTTGGGCAAGAGTGACGGTTTCGGCAAGGAGAGCAAGCCTACAACGGCAAATTAACTTAGCTGTTTAGAAAGTCTGGTGAGAAGTAACACCATAAGCCTTTCTTCCTATATGAGAAGCTACTCCTATTGCTTAAATGAAATGATAGGTTACTGTGACGTTGAAACACGTGAATCGCTGTAAAATCGATGGTAGTTTGAGGTTAGCGTAGAGATAAGGGCTCTCTGGGATTTGAAATAATTTTAAGTGGGAAATACCTTTCATTACACTTCCGTGGGGTGATTTATAGTTATCAGTATGCTGTCCAGAAGTAGATAGGAGAAATTTCGCAGAATACCTTGCAAATATCTTTGTGAAAAAAAGAGTAAAAGTTCTTGTGGCATGAATCTGTTACACAACCAGCATGAATACATAGGTTCTTTGAGATTTAGTAGGTAGTTTTCCAATACTGCACTGAGGTTTCTTCTTCCCGTATTTCTACAGTATTTGAAATTGCAGTATTCTTATCCTACTTTGGAATTCTAGCTGCCTTAAGGGAAGAAAATCGGTATATGTACGCATAACAGAAAGCCCAACTACTCTTGGAATCCTTACCTTATCCCTTTCCGCCAAAATATCGTGAAGATTGCTAAGAGAACAGTCCAGTTTTGCCAAATGATAGAGAAAGGCGTTCGATGAATATATCGCATATTTTTGAGTACAGTTATACTCCCATGTGTTTAATGAAAGATGGAAAACTAGGAAACTACCCGTATTTCTACAGTATTTGAAATCGAAGGCGTCCAGAAGAGAAATAAAAGCGAACATATATTGATGTTTTCTCCTGATTCTAAGTGTTACTGTGATTGAGAAGCAACGAAAACAAAGGTAGGACATGGAATGTTAAAAGGTTTGTCTGGTTAAATGTTATTAGGCTGTACCATTGAATCGGGTAACCCCGGAAAAGGAGAAAAACGAGAAATGATGTTCCAAATTACGTACCGTTCGACAATGTAAAACCTCAACAAGTGTTCCACGAATTTTAATTTAAGATTGAAAGTAATTTATTTGATTTGAAGTTTGAAGTCAATGTGGCTGACTAAAAACATGTGTTTCTGTGATTGTAATTCATTGAGGGGTCAGAAAAAGCAAGGAAAATAGGAGCTATCTTTTGCTCTTAGCAAAAGGTTGGTACTGATTTAGCCTCAGGTGAATAAGAATGTTTTCCATAGAAAGACGCTGGTTAGCGATGTGATTTGTTTTCAACTTCTTGTTTTTATGGCTACATTTGTGCTATCCTAAACCTCATATATGTTATATTGAATTACTCGATCATGCAAGGTGGAAATGATGAACTGGCTAGCGCAGGGTCTTTTTGTTCCAGACAAAGTGGTGACTGCAAAATATTGCGGGATTAAGGGGCAGACCTTGGCTAATCCAATTTGTGGTGATGCATTTGACTGGGTAAGTAGTCTAAATTATAGCAAGAAATAGCACATCATGGGACAAATTAATGCTATGCATATCAAGTAATTTTTTCCATTATGAGAGGATATATTTTAGTACAATAAGTACATATCAATTTGTAGAGTGTTTCAGATCCTAAGATATAGGTAGGTGTACTGCTATGCGTCGCATGGAGTTTATCGGAATGACACAGAAATATATCTCAAGAGAAATGTAATGATTATTATCTGCCGAAATTTCACTTTAGCAAAGAAAAACTGATCTGATTTCCCGATTGAATAATTTTAACCTACACAACATATACAACTTGCTTATGGCTGTCAAAATAAACCCTAATATTTGCCCAAAAATTACATTGCCTTCCGGAAAAAAAAACAATGAATTTAATAAAAATTAGATTTGTGCCAAGGAGCGCAAATTGAAATTTCTCAATGCAACAGAACGAGATTCTTCCAGGAACCAAACTATTTTGTTGTTCAAAAAAGGAAAGAAACGTGATATATAGAATTACAACAAAGACTGGACAAGGACCCCCTACCACGTTAACGGGAATGGCACATTTGGCTTTATCAGGATTAAAAAAACAAAAAAACAAAAAAACCCACTAAGCATTCACGTGTTTCTTCAATTTAGTGTTTTCTATGTATTAAATATAAAGATTAGCTTTTCATATTTAGCGTTGCCGAGAGTTTTGGCAAGATTTAATATTTTGGCCAGGGCTTGTGTTCAGCTATTCGACCAGGCTATGATTACACTACTCACGTCACCAACTATCCCCCTTACCCCTTACCTCTTCAACTCACACTTGCTTACTGTTGGGAGTGTTTCAGCAAGTGTGAGTGTTCCCATAAGAATGAGTATTTCAGCAAGGAGACAGAGATACTAATTAAGTTTACTGTGGCCCCTCGAAGTACTGACCCTTATCTAGGCCACGAACTCTTGCTTCAGCTACTCTCCCCTGCCTCAGCCACTCACACGTACACCAATCTCTCCTATGAGTATTGCTGCAACAGTGTGTGTTTCGGCAATGGCGAGTGTTTTGGTAAGAAGAGTGTTTTAGCAAGATTCGGTGTGCCGCCCCGGTGGCGCAGTGGTCTAAGCGATGGCTTCTGATCATTCGTCCGAACGGGGTCCGGGTTCGAATCCCGGTGAGGCATGGATGTTGTGTTTGTCTTACGGCACTGGCTCTCTCCCTTCCCTGGAACCAGTGACCCCAAATTAGGGACGTGCGACTGCTTATAGCCCATTGAGTTGCTCACGGTGGTCGTTAAAAATCCAATCAGAAGAAAAAAAAGATTCGGTGTTTTGGCAAGGACTCGTGTGCTGCCGACTGCCCTACTCCCTGCCTGTGATAACTCTCCTTGCATCTGCCACTCTCATAAGCTTCGGAATCTCCCGGGAGTGTTTCAGAAAGTGGGAGTGTTTCGGTAAGAATGAGTATTTCAGCAAGGACAGAGAGATATTAATTCAGTTTACTCTGGCCGCTCGAAACAATGACCCTTGCCTAGCACACGGACTCTTCTTTCAGCCACTTCACTTACCTCAACCACTCTCCGCTGCCTCAGCCACTCATACTTACACCAATCTCTCCTATGAGTATTGCTGCAATAGTGTGTGTTTCGGCAATGGCGAGTGTTTTTGTAAGAAGTGTGTTTCAGTAAGATTCTGTGTTTTGGCAAATGCTCGTGTGCAGCCGGCTGCCCTGCCTATGATAACTCTCCTTACCTCACTTTTTATCACCCTTGCCTGTGTCACTCACACTTGCTTCAGCCACTCCCGAGAGTGTTTCAGCAAGTGTGAGTATTTCGGCAAGGGTGAGTGTTTCGGCAAGGTTAGCGAGCCGACAACGGCAAATTAACTTAGCTGTTTACAAAGACAAGTGAGAAGTATCAGCAAAAGCCTTTCTTCCTATATGAGAAGCTGCTCCGATTGCTTAAGTGAAATGATAGGTTACTGTGACGTTGAAACACGTGAATAGCTGAAAAATAGATGGAAGGTTGAGGTTAGTGTAGAGTTAATAGCTGTCGGGGATTTGAAATGCTCTTAAGTGGGAAATACCTTTCAATATACTTCCGTGGGGATTTGTAGTTAACAGTGTGCTGTCCAGCAGTAGATGGGAGAAATTTCGCAGAATATCTCTCTGAAAGAAAGAGTAAAAGTTTTAGTGGTATGAATCTGTTACCCAACCAGCATGAACACATAGGTTCTTTGAGATTTAGTAAGTAGTTTCCCAATAATTCATTGAGGTTTCTTCTTGTTGGCTGACAGTTGCAGTATTCTTACCCTACTTTGGAATTCAAGCTCTCTGAATTGCAGAAAATTGGTACATGGACGCGCAACAGAAAGTTCAACTATTCTTGACACGGCTACTTTACCCCTTCCCGCCAAAATATCGACAAGATTGCCATGACAACAGTCGGGTTTTGCTGAATGATAGGGAAGGAGTTCGATGAATATATTTCATATGTCTGTGTATAGTTATGCGCCCATTTATTTAATAAAAGATGGAGAACCAGTACATTCTCCGTATTTCTAC
This sequence comes from Macrothele yani, assembly GCA_039090855.1. Classification (NCBI taxonomy): domain Eukaryota; kingdom Metazoa; phylum Arthropoda; class Arachnida; order Araneae; family Macrothelidae; genus Macrothele; species Macrothele yani. The sequence continues at coordinate 65,367,961 of CM077013.1, read as the reverse complement.
AGTATTTGAAGTCGAAGGCGTCGAGAACAGAGATTAAAGCGACCGTAGATTGATCTTTTCTCCTGACTTGTAGGTGTAACTGTGATTGAGAAACCACGAAAACAAAAGTAGGATATGGAATGTTAAAGGGTTTCTCTGTTTAAATATTATTATGCTGTACCATTGAATATGGTATCCCCAGAAATCGAGAAAAACGAGAAATGAAGTTCCAAATTACGTACCGTTGGACAATTTAAAACCTCAACAAGTGTTCCATGAATTTGAATTTAAGAATGAAAGTAATTTATTTGATTCGAAGTTTGAAGTCAATGTGGCTAACTAAAAACATGTGCATCTGTGATTGTAATTCATTGAGGTACCAGAAACAGCAAGGAAAATGGGAACTATCTTTTGCTTTTAGCAAAAGGTTGCTACTGATTTAGCCTCAGTTGAATAAGTATGCTTTCCATAGAAAGACGCTGATTAGCGGTGAGATTTCTTTTCAACTTCTTGTTTTTATGGCTAAATTTGTGCTATCCTAAACCTCATATGTGTAAGATTGAATAACTAGATCATGCAGGGGCTGGAAATGATGAACTGGCTAGCGCAGGGTTCTTTTTCTTCCTGAAAAAATGACCACAAGATTTTGCGGGATGATGGGACAGACCTTGTCTAATTCAATCTGTTGTCGACATTTGACTGAGTATGTAGTCTGAATTACAGCAAGAAATAGCACATCATAGGAAAATTGATGCTATGGATATCAAGTAATTTTTTCCATTACGAGAGGATTTATTTTTAGTACAATAAATAGACATCAATGTGTAGAGTATTTCAAATCCTAAAAGCATGTGTATTGCTATGCCGCTCAAGGAGTTTATCGGAATGATAGAGAAATATTTCTGTAGAGAAATGTAGTGATTATCTGTCGAAATTTCCCAGTAGTAGAAAAAAAATGTGTTTTCGCGATTGAACAATTTTAACGTATGCAACACATAAAAATTGCCTATGGCTCTCAAAATAAACCCTAATATTTTCCGAAAATTTACACTGCCTTCCTGAAAATACAAATTTAATAATTGAAGAAAAATGAAATTTTTGCCAACGAATGCAAATTGAAATTTCTCAATGTAACTGAATGAGAGTTTCCCAGATACCTTGACTTTAGTTTTGTAGAATTTAATGTGACTTGAATTTATATCTAGGAAAGCTACTTTTCTGTGGCAAAGTATTCCGTTTTACGTGTGCTTGCTTTTTGTGACTTTATAATTGGAAATTCTTCTTTTCTGCATCGTGTATAGTTTAGTTAAAGCACTTGGTCTGGAAAGTTGGAAATTGTGGTGTGAATAAATAGAAACTGTTTAGGGCAGTGGCTTTGAGTTTGCTTTGCCTTTGTCTGATAAGAGGATGAATACAATGCAAAATGGTTGATCTGACATGAGCTGGCCGATTTATCGTGGCGTTGAGTTCTGTCTGCCTTGGTGGTATGATCTAGAAATTTTTTTTATTTCTTGTAGAATCTGTTGTCTAGCATGTCAAGTAATTTAGTCAAGTATCTTTGGATTATTTTGATAAAGATGATAGATTTTGTAATGTAAGCAGTTTCCATTTATATGTCATAGCTTTGTTTGGCGTTATAACGGCCAGCATGGCAACTCATTGGACCATAAGCTGTCGCCCCTCCGTAATTTTGTTCTACTTGTTCCAGGGAAGGGAGGAAGCCAGTGCCATAAGACAAACACAGCATTCATGCCACACTGGGATTCGAACCTGTAAACATCTATCACGAATGTTCAGAAGACAGCGCTTAGACCATTGCTGCACCTGAGGGGGCTGTCAAACTCTAAGATATATCTAGTTATACAATCGCAGAGAGGTAAGAATTTTTTTTTTTACGGAAAGATAAGGAAATAGTTCAGGAGTAAAGTATGGTAAATTGCAGCCTAAACTGCAAACCCTTAGAGAAAAAGAGTGTGATTGCTGATTAGGGTATTCAACTGTTTCGTATTGCAATAGAATGACGAGGGCTGAATGTCCAGGTGGGGTTGATTTCTGTTGTGTTTTTCGAAAGAAATTTATTTTTACCTAAAAAAAAAAAAAAAGATAGGGACAGAGAGAACGAAAATGGAACATCAAGATAGGTGTTGGAGGAGGTCGTAGGTAACTTTTGGTTTCCAAAGAACGCTTTGGCATGTCTGGAGGTCGTAGGTAACTTTTGGTTTCCAAAGAACGATTTGGCATGTCTGGAGGTAGTTTTTGTTTGGCGTTTAACGACCACCGTGAGCAGCTCAGTGGGTTGTAATCCCGTCCCTAATTTAGGGTCACTGGTTCCAGGGAATGAAGAGAGCCAATGCCGTAAGTAAAACACAGTATTCGTGCCTCACCGGAATTCGAGTTGTGGGGTTTGCCTCCTTTCCTAGAAACAATGATATATTGGATTTTTCACGGTTAATTTTTATGCAATAGTCATATCAATATTCTTCACGGATTCGAGCTTTTCTTTGCAGATTAATCGGAGAGTCCACTACGATCACAATATTGTCCACGTATCACTGAGTTTGCTTTGCCTTAGAAACACGTACCTAATAACGCGTTGGTCTACCTTTCTGCGCAATCACGGCTCGCAGACGCCTAGGAACAGATTCTGTACAAGGTGTTGGACATCCTCCATGCGTTGACCCTTGTCCACTGTAGCAGTTCCATCAGTTCACCCCAATTCCCTGGACGATGATCTGCAGTTTTCATACCCCTTTTGTAGTGTACCCCACAAATGTTGGATTGGGCTACACTCAGGGGAGTTTTGGGGCCAAGGCAATGTGGCAAATTCATTGTTGTGTTCCTCTAACCACTCAGTTATTCTGCTGAAAGACGACACTGTGATCAGCGTAAAACTCCTACTAATATGGATGGAGATGGTCGGCTAACAGGTCCCTTGAGTGTCCACCTTTCAGTGTTTGTGGGATGATAACCAACGGACCTAGGACTTTCCAGGAAAAAGCTCCACAGACCAGAACCCTTCCTAAACAGCATGAACCCAAACTGTGTTAATGCTTCATGCTGTTTACGCCATATGTGAACCAGGCCATCAACATGTTGCAATGGAAAATGGGACTCATTACTCCAAACTATCTTCTTCCATCTGTCGAGGGTCCATTGTCGACGCTCCTTGACCCATACGTGGCGTTGTTTGCGATGGCAGGGCGTCATCATGGGTACCCTCGTTGGTTTCCGGCTGTGGAATCTCAGGAAAAGCAAGGTACGGTGCATAGCGCACGTGAAAATAGATCGTACTGCACCGCTGTTGTACTGACGGGTGAGATGGGTAATTATCGCCCGTCGTTGCTGTTATACCAGTAGTGACACCAGACGCTCACCTCGAGGAAAGAACGGCCGCGCTTGGCTGACCAATGTGAGCCTTTCTGCTACATGTCTGTACATAGTTAATCCAGTCTTGGTACAGTAGTACGGAAGCAGCCAACAAGTGCGGCTGTTTTCGAAATACTGGCACCTTCCCTCCAATCCCCAACTATATGGCAGTGGTCAGACTGGCCTAAGTCTTCACGTTTCTCCATTACTGGCAAACGTGTACTGATTACGTACAGAGGATTGGTGTACACAATTTATAGTAGCCTCGCCTCACGTTGATATCACGTGGTAATGAAAATCTTCCAAATACGTGGAGACAATGTGAATAGACAAAGTCTTCGCTCTTTGCAGTTTTTTCTTTAATAAATGAACACACAGCAACCGAAAAATTGTATCTGCACACCGCTCGGATCGCACCCCAGATATCTCGATAACTATCCGAGTGCGTTCGCCTTACGCTACGGTGGCCAACAATCCACGGCGCTATGTGTGTTTATCTGTCAGCATCTAGCATCACAAATCCGTAAAGATGGGCTCAGCAACTGAGACGTCTCCATCTGGTGGGACTTAACGGCACAAACTATTTAATTATAGCTAATAAATCCGAAGGGAGAGAGTGATAGTAAAAATCTTCCAAATACGTTGAGACAATGTGAATAGACAAAGTCAATTCACATTGTCTCAGCAATGTAAGGCGAACGCACTCGGCTAGTTATCGAGAGATCTGGGATTCGATCCCAGCAGTGTCCAGATACAATTTTCCTGTTGTGCGTTAATTAAAGAAAAATGTGGAAAGAGCGATGACTTTGTCTATTCATCACGTGGTACTCCGTTATCGCTGCGAATATGTAAAACGGAAGTGTTTCTAATGCAGAGCTAACTCAGTGTAGTATATGTGTGTCAGTTGATGATGACAAAGTGATTCCAGGCAGAGTATATAGAGACGTTATGTGTGGCGGAAAGCTCTATTAAGAACAAGGAATAAAGTGTAAGGGTAAGGACTTCTTAGCCCTGAGGTACTCCACGATTTATTGAAATCTGATCAGACAGAGTGTTGTTAGAAAGGAGTTGTGCGCAGGCTGTGGAATCTTTATGTGGGTGATGAAATTTAGGAAGAGGCTCGTTATTTTGAAGATGTTTCCCAGTATCGAAAGATTAACACTCTCAAATGCGCATTTGAAATCAGCAGTTTAACCCCATTTTGTTTTTTGAAAAGCCTGTTTCTCTATAGGCTATTGAGAATAAAAATCTGGTCAACTGAACTATATTCATGTTCGAAATCTGCTTAATTTTTGAATAGGAAACTGTTAGCAACTGAATAAGTGTAAAGTCTTATGTTAAGTACAATAAAGTCAGGAGTTTTCTCATAATAGAGGAAAGCGTTGTGGGACGTTAATTCGATGGGCATGATGGATCACTTTTTTTATGTACAAGGTAGATAACAATAGTGATTCAAGGACGGGGAAAATCACAGCTATGTGTGTGAAGTATATTGTTAATGGCGGTCAGTATGATAGACTGGAATTCAGATGGAAAGAGAAGCTGAATGAAATAACAAGTTCGTCGCAGTAAGAAGTCTGGATTCCGAAGATTAGCAAGCAATTTTTTATTAAGTGCGCTGCGTTCAGACTCGAGCCCTAGTTCTCCGGGGGACTCAAAAATAGGGCAGGTTGCTATATCTAAGAGTAAGCTGTGTTTATTGGCAGATTGCTTGATTGTTGAAATACTTTTAGAAGGGGCAGCGAGGAGTACGAGGGGGATGCGGGGTTAAGGTGTTTGTTGGGGCTTTTTGCGTGTCCTGGTAATTCGTCAGTTGGTTTTTGCAACGTGAAATCTATTGAGTAGTTTGATGGAGGAACTTGATTAAAAAACAGGCAGGAAGAAAAGGGTAACTCGACGATGATAAGAAGGTGGTCAGGGCCTGCATGGGGAACGACAAAGAAATTTAAAGTATTCTGAAAACACAAATTTGTACGTGACGGAGATCGAAGTCGCGCTCCCTCACTCCGGAGTAAGTTGCTCTCTCAACTAAGCTACACGGATGGAATGTATCGCTGCAGATTTGTCCTCTTAACACGTGTTCTACCTCTGTAGTACGCCACAGAAGTTATGGAACATACGTTTAGAAACAAAAATGAAATCGATGACACTAGAGCCCGTGTTAGATATGAGGTTGGAGAAACTGTTGGTGTCACTTTTAAGGATGCCTTTTAAGAAAATTAAGCCGAAGTCAGAACATAATGTAGCCATAACCCTACCACTCGTATTATTAGTTCTGTCCATGAAGCTTCTAGACATCATCGGAAACAATGGGTTGTCAAGTATGGGGTGGGAACAGACTGGCACTGTTTCTCTCATTAAAGTTGCCGCAGATTATGATGTTTGAGTGAAGGAAGAAGTGCAAAGATACCTGATCAAGAAGCTGAATTATTACAGGATCAGGAGGAACTTATCAGATAATAATGAGACCCGTCGTTTTTTCTATATCTCGGAACTGCGTTTTACAAAAAGCTAAAATCAATTGGAAGGGATTATTTTGAGAGTTAAATCCAAACACGATTCGTCCGCTGGCTCTGCAAGTGACTGGAGAGTTTGAATGTCACTTTGCGTCATTTGAAATTCTACGTACACACTGATTTCAGGACGTGGTAAAAACCAGGGTTGTGCCTAAACTCTTAGATCAATCACAATTTGTTACTAGCTTATTGTTCGAGAGTTATATCGGCACCGGTAGAATTCATAAACTATACAACAGTTGCACATATGTCAACTACTCTCGGAGAACATATCAGATATTTGGATGAAGACAACAGTTATTCGCATAGTTATGAATCTTGTTTGCCGTTTGCAACATACGTGTAACGCTTAGACGAGTGATCAGGTAAATATGCATCTACTGAATACGGTTTACCTTTAAATGGGCAATTTTCCAATCTGTACTTGAGTAGGAAATAATCGTGTTTTCGATCTCATGGAAATGAAAGCTATGTAGTTCCTCTTTAGGGACACGTTTTTGTTCACTAGTAAATTTCGTTCTACTTGCGCATGTTTTAAGAGGATTTAAATGCGTTCATCCTTAATAAAGTGACTGATCGTTGTGCTTCAGACGTATTTTATACCGCAAAGGCCATTCCATAAAAACTGAGAGTAATTTCGTTTTTTTTTGAGTGGGCAACAGTGCGAAGGGGAAAAATAACCACGCAGGTGGCTAACTGAATTAAGGAAATATCTGTGGCAACAGTTATTAGCCATAGAAGACAATTCTGCTTTTGTTATTGCGCAGTTGTTTAAAGTACGTCTGCATTTCACCATACAGCTATGGAGGTGAGTGACTCAGAGTTAAGAAGTGAAATGCGTTGTGCGATAAAATTTTGCTATCGTTTGAGTAAAATGGCTCCAGAAACAGTTGATTTAATGAAATAAGCTTACAAAGATAAATGTTTGGGTGAGTCAACGATTTTTAGATGGAACCATAACTTCAAACAATGGTGTTTGTTGGCAGAACACGCTCCTAGGCCTGGTCGACCTGAAAGTGTTGTTGGAGCGTATTGTTAACACTTATAATGAATTAGCTTTGTTTATCTTTTTGCTAAGCTAATTATTATGAATGAATAATGCTCTAAGCTTCAAAATAATGAATTCCCAAAAGGGTGTTGTTACTCGTTAATTATGAACTTAAACAAAGTCTCAACGCTGGTTATTTATATTAAGTAATCAAAGTCATAAACCTAACAGCCAGACAGAGGTCTGACAAAACTAAGAATTGAAAAAGACTGAACTTACAGAACAACTTGTTTATTGTGATGACTCCTGGTCAACTAAGGCACTCATATATCACTACTACATAACAACACACTGCAACGCAACGCAACACACCACCAACAACACCAACCACCCTCAACTCCAACGCAACAACACAACTCCAACTCAACAACACAACGCAACAACACAACGCAACAACACAACGCAACAACACAACGCAACAACACAACTCAACAACACAACGCAACAACACAACTCACACTTCTCGATGAACGCGCCTATATACGAGCTACCACCACGTCATGACTTACACTCATTGCCAGATCTCATTCAGCGGGGTGAAATAATATTCCGTTCAGTAGGAAGATAATTTACATAGCAAAATAAAATAACCAGAGATAGTAAAATCAAAAGGAAAGTGAATATAGAGTATACGTTACACACTGTTTGGGCAATTCTGCAAGAAGATCGATGAAAGACATGTGAAGACATAGTAGCGTCAACTAATATTTCAAAAACGTCGGCATTCCGCATTCTACGTGACAAATTACTGCTGCATCGGTCGTGTTCCAGTTGGGTATTTCATCACCTGACGAGCGCAGGGCCGCCGTTAAGGGTGTGCTGCACGTGCGACCGCACAGGGCTTCGCGCTTTAAGAGGCCTCGCGCTGTTGAATAAATAAGATAAAATGAAACAAAAGAGAGAAAGAAAGAAAAATATAACATTAAGTACACAGACAAAAAAAAAAATCCGATAGTTCAAAACATATCGATTACCATCCTAGTTCCCCGCGGGTCCGCATACAGAAACATCACAGTGATGTCATACATAAGCTACCCCTTCCTGATTCACAGTGCATCGCCCGAAGATCGGTGCTTCTGTATCCTGAGAGACCCTGGGTCTGGTGGGCGGGGCCAGATGGTGTTACCTTGATAAGTCCAACACACGCCGCAGCGCCGACAGCAATATATTTTCTTCTTGCCGCTGGAAACTGCGTGATTGACGGGTGTGAGTGGCCATCACGTCGCGACATTTGAGTTTTACCGCCTATCTTGGGATCCACTTTTTGTGGATTTTCCCAACTTGTTTTTACCAAAGCAAAAGCAGTTGTTTAATTTTGTGTGTGTTTGTTTGTTTGTTTGTTTGTTTGTTTGTGTGTGTGTGTGTGTGTGTGTGTGTGTGTGTGTGTGTGTGTGTGTGTGTGTGAAGTCAACTGGCCGCTGTGTTTAGCGATCTATTAACTTTCTTCGGTTGCTCATTCGTGCTTGTTTTAAACAGGTTCACTTCTCTACTTCGAATGTAACTAATTAACTTTTTAAGAATAGAGTTTGCGTTAAGTGAGTTGAAATGAGATGGCTAGAGAACTGGATAAGTTCCGTAAATTCGAATCAGGTTATCAAAAAGCAAAGAAAAGGGAAAGAAGATAAATGTACAAGTCAGGAAGATGCCTTCGATACATTTTTACTACCTTAAGCTTCAGTTCCTGTGGACAGCAGTTCATCGTTTGCTTCAAATTGCATCAAAGATAAAGAATCCAGTGATAACAATGTGGACGTGGTTCAAGTCAGAGCAAGTGATAACAATGTTGCGAGTGTCTCTGAACCGCTTACTCGAATATCTGATGTGAAGGAATGTGATTCATCATTTCAAACAAGTGAAGAATTTGTTCTACTGTTAGATCCAGATGAGTGGCTGCCTGTTTTAACAACACACAGTTTGATATAATCTTGCAAAAGGCCCGATTTGTGTGGTAAACTATGATTACCTAAGTGATGACGAGAAGCGGCACTTTTCGCCAAAACACTATAAGCATATTTTACACAACGGAGAAACAATAGACAGGAGGTGGTTGATTTACTCAAAAAAAAAATGATAAAGTTTTCTGTTTTTGCTGTAAATTATTCGGAAACACAAATGGGGACATGTTAGCACGTGAAGGGTTTATAACGAAGTAAATTTCTCCGGCATTTTTATCCGCGTCAGGATTCGAACCCGGGTCCCCTCATTCCAGAATAAGTTGCTCTACCAATTGAGCTATACGCGGACGTTTTATTCTGATTCCTATCTGCCTTTATGTCGTGTGCGTCCTTCTGGCAGGTACATCACATCATCTCCTAGGACGTTACATCATCTCCCCCTTATTATTATTTTTTTTCGAAGTGCTGGAGAAAGGATTCTCTAATTTTTCCTATCTCGCGGTGTGGAAATAACATCACACCAATGCGAGATTTTGAACGGTCGGGTCATCTGGATAGTTCGGGCGCCATTATAACGAAGTAAATTTCTCCGTCATTTTTATCCGCGTCAGGATTCGAACCCGGGTCCCCTCATTCCGGAATAAGTTGCTCTACCAATTGAGCTACGCGGACGTTTTATTCTGATTCCTATCTGCCTTTATGTCGTGTGCGTCCTTCTGGCAGGTACGTCACATCTCCTTGGACGTTACAGGTTTTGCGACTAGAGACATTTAAGTCATAGGTTGAAGAGTCCTGAAATTTCCCCAAATCACGTAGAATGTATCAGAGGGTGGACTGAGTGCGAGCTTAGACCTGCCAAAAACCTCACCGTTGACGACAAACAAAGGTCACTCAGTTTTCAAGAAAAGCTATATTGGCGCGAAGTCTTGAAACGCATTTTATATGTTATTCAGTATTTGGCTGAACATAACCTTGCATTTAGAGGTGATAACAACACTCTGTACTCACCCAACAATGGCTATTTTCTTGCGTTGATACAAACGATTGCAAAATTTGACCTTGTTTTACAAGTGCATTTAAGACGCATCAAAAATAGCGAAATTCACGACCATCATTTGGGTAGCCAAATTCAGAATGAACTCATTAATCTAATGGCATCTAAAGTAACAAAATCAAATGTAGACCATGTTAAGAAATAAAAGTACTTTTCAGTTATACTAGATTGCACTCCAGATATAAGTTATCAGGAGCAAATGTCGTTGGTCGTTAGATTTGTTAATATTTCAGAGAAATATTTTAAGTTGAGGAACACTTCATTAAATTTATGGAAACTGTGTCATCTACTGGAAAACACTTCTCTGACCGTCTCTTGGTAGCTCTGGATGAGCTTGGTTTAGAACTTAAAGGACTGCAGAGGCCAGGGGTATGATAACGGCGCTAATATGAAGGGTGTAAATAATGGTGTCCAAGCTCGAATTCTTCAGTTAAATTCTACAGCATTTTTCATGCTATGTGCATGCCACAACTTAAATTTACTCTTAGGAGACCTGGCTAAATGTTCTGCAAAGGCGATTACTTGTTTTGGTGTAATTGGTGGAATCTATTCTATATTTGCAGCATCTTCTACTCGATGGAACATTATGCTCAAATATGCTCCTTTTATTACTGTTAAGAAGTCCTGTGACACTAGATGGGAAAGCCGTGAGTATAGAAAGGGTTAAACCCATTAGCTACTAAGCAAAAGAAGTAAGGGACGCACTTCTTGAAGTTGCGGACACAGTAAATGATCCTAAAATCAAATGTGAAGCTCGCTCGTTGGCAGTACATGTACTTCAGAGCTATGAATTCTTATTAGGTATTGTTATATGGTATCGCATACTCTTTTCTGTAAACAGACCACTTCAATCAAACCACTTCAATCAGAGAGCATGCAGCTTGACATGGCAGAAAATATGCTTCAGGGGATTATTACATTTTTGAACTAATTTCGAAATGAAGGCTTCAATTCAGCAATTCTGGCCACTCGTGAAATTTGTGAACAGTTAGGTGTTGAACCAAAATTTTCTAATCATGGAGTGTCTGAAAAAAAGAAAAATATTTGATTACGAAGTAGACGACGAGCCCTTAAGAAATACAAAATCTGCAGAGAAAATCTTCAAAATAGGGTATTTTTATCCTAATATAGACACTGTTTTACAGTCTCTGAAATCTCGTTTTGAACAATAATATGAGTTCAATGACAAGTTTGGATTTTTGTATTCTCTACCGAAAATGAAAAAAATGAATGACGAAGATCTAATGAAATATTGCAGAAACCTGGATTTGACCCTTCGTTCAGGAAATTCCCGCGATATATGCGGACAGGAGCTATTCACAGAATTGAAAATAGTCAGAGAACTAGTTTCGGACGACGTCAATACTGCCATCCAGTTATCGCAGTTTTTAAACGGAATGCAAAATCCCTTCCCTAACGTAGCTATCGCATACAGAATCTTGTTAACTGTGCTGATAACAGTTGCGAGTGCGGAAAGAAGTTTCTCTCGCTTGAAATTAATAAATGGTATTTGAGGACAAGCATGTCTCAAGAAAAGGTAACTGCACTCGCTACATTGTCAATAGAACGCGATGTGGCATCAAAACTAAATTACGATGCTATTATTGAAGATTTTGCTTGACAAAAAGCGAGAAAGGTCTCCTTTGAGTGACAGGTAAAACGTGAAGTTTTCCTTTTACATACTTGTATTCATGAAATACGATGACTGTTTCTCTAAATTTTAAAGGACATTTTTTATATGTGTTACAATTCACTAGGAAATTGTTGTACTTATTTAAAACATTTTTCTTTTCGTTCCACATAGGTTTCATTTTTAAAATGCACAGATATAGTAAAACAGATTTAAAAAATTCATGCTGCATAGTGCATAGTATTACATTGCTGACCACCCAAAGTGCAACACGAAGAAGGACACGAGACAGCAAAGCCAGATTTACTGGATACATAACAACAGATACAAAGATGAAACGATTGAGCTTACAGGCCCGTGCGACTTGCGGAACACGCAGACATCAATAGTTCGTGTGGCCCCCATGGCTGGCAATAACGGCCGCTACACGCCGCGGCATCGAACGAAAGAGGCTTTGGATGTGGGCTTGGGGTATGTCGGTCCAGGCTGCTTCCACACGTTGCCACAGTTCATCAGGCGTAGCCGTGGGTGATGCTCGCCGGGCCACTCGGTTGCCGATCTGCGACCAGACGTGTCCGATGGGCGACATATCGGGAGAACATGCGGGCCACGGCAGCAGTGACACCTGGTGGGTCTTGAAGAATTGTTGTCCGATTCGTGCCACGTGCGGGCGCGCATTGTCCTGTTGAAACGTGGCCGCTGGCAGGTCCTGCAGGTAAGGGAAAACTACGGGCTCCAAAACGTCGGAGATGTAGCGGTGGCTGTTGAGTGTACCGGCGATGCGTACTAGAGTGTTGCGGGTGTCATATCCAATTGTGCCCCAAACCATAACGCCAGGCGATGGACCGGTATGGCGATGCACAATGCATGTCCTACAGTCTCTCGCCGCGGTGCCGCCCCACGCGGATCCGACCGTCGTGGTGTTGCAGGCAGAAGCGAGATTCGTCAGAGAAAACAATGTCGTGCCATTCCGTAGTCCAGGTACGGCGTTCAACGGCCCACTGCCGCTGCTCTCGCCGGTGGTGTAACGTCAGTAGCAATCGGAGCAATGGGCGCCGTGCGACAAGTCCCCGCTCCTGCAGACGACGTCGAACGGTACGTGCTGACACAGGTTGTTGCGCAACGCACCCTAATTCCTGCGTTAACGTTCGTGATGTGGCGGTGCGAGCCGTCAATGCCCGCCGCACAACATGCCGGTCTGCTCGTTCGGTGGTGTGCCGCGGCTGCGGCAATCGCTCACGTCGGTCCGTCCGTCCCTCCTGCACCCACGGAATCTATACTCGCCTCACTGTGACTGAATGCAGTCCCACACGAGCGCCGGTCTCGGTACGATAAACCGCTGTCGCGATAAGCCACTATTCGTCCTCTGTCGAACTCCGAAACGTGCTGGAATGACAGCTGTATTCTGCGACGAGGCATTAGGAAGCTTCACACGCACAGGCCCGGCAGCACAACACACTTCCACTACTTACACCCCGCCTTCTGTGCACCCTTCTTATAGTGCTTCTCGGTGGCGTGCCGGGCGCACATGATTTGCATATGCCCTGCAATGCTAATCGTTTGCATGTCCCCTCGCGGGCGACGCATGTTGCGAATTTCAGGCCAATCGGATGCTTTCTTCTTGGTGTTGCATTTTGGGTGGCCAGCAGTTTACTAACTTTTATCTTCTTTTTTACGCTTTCCAACCGTAGGTTGAAGAAGCGTATATGCTCCAGCTTTTTCCGTCCGTCTGTCCGTCCGTCCGTCTGTCTGTCGGCACGATAACTCACGTAAAAATGGTTCGATTTCGATGAAATTTTAGTATGTGGTAGGGGACCACCAGGGGACGAACCCTATTGAAAATGGGTGAAGTGGGGTGAAAGGTCACGCCATAAGAGCAGGATCCATTCAATTGCCCTTATGCGTCATAACTTGCGTAAATATGGTTCGATTTCGATGAACTTTTAGTATGTGGTAGGGGACCACCAGGGGACGAACCCTATTTAAAATGGGTGAAGTAGGGTCAAAGATCACGCCATAAGAGCGGGATCCATTTCATTGCCTTTATGCGTCATAACATGCGTAAATATGGTTCGATTTCGATGAAATTTTAGTATGTGGTAGGGAACCACTTGGCACGAACCCTATTGAAAATGGGCGAATGGGGTCAAAGGTCCGGCAGGGCATAAAAGCGGTATTTTTTCCATTGCCCTTATGCGTCATAACTTGCGTAAAAATGGTTCGATTTCGATGAAATTTTAGTATTTGGTAAGGAACCACCTGGGGACGAACCCTATTGAAAATGGGCGAAATGGGGTCAAAGGTCAGGGCATAAAGGTGGAATCCATTCCATTGCCTTTATGCGTCATAACTTGCGTAAAAATGGTTCGATTTCGATGAAATTTTAGTATGTGGTAAGGAGCCAGTGGGGACGAACCCTATTGAAAATGGGCGAAATGGGGTCAAAGGTCAAGACACTGGAGTGGGATCCATTCCATTGCCCTTGTGCATCATAACTTACCAAAAATGTTTCGATTGTGACAAAACGTTATCATGTTGTTCCGGAGGTATAGTGAACCGGTCCTCTTGAATATCAACGAAATGGGGTCAAAGGTCATTGCACAAAAGCAAGATTTATTCCACAGCCATTATTCTCATAACTTGCGTAAAACTGATTCTATTGCGACAAAACTTTAGTATGTTAGTCTTGAGGTGTACTGAACCGGTTCTTTTGAATATCATCGAAATGGGGTCAAAGGTCAGGACACAGGAGCGAGATTTATTTAACAGCCATTATCCTCATAACTTGAGTAATAATCTGGGGTTCTACGTCAATTCGTCGCGTGCGTCAATTCGTCGACTGCGACGATTCGTCGCGCGTCAATTCGTCGCGCGTCAATTCGTCGCGCGTTAATTCGTCGCGCGTCAATTCGTCGACTGCGTCAATTCGTCGACTACGTCAATTCGTCGACTACGTCAATTCGTCGCGTTTACAGATTTTGGTTACATACAAAACGAATGCAGGAAAACGTACGATTTCGAACGTCTTGCTCCCTGATCAAATTTATAAAGTTTGGACACGCAGACAGGATAGGAATATTACGTTTTTCTTTGGCACTAAAAATATTAGACGGTAAACGGTTTTTGGAAAGGGGCAGGGCCCGGTTGGTCAGAGCCCCCCATATACAAAATTTTCGTAAAATCTACAGTTTTCAATTCAGAACCACCAAATCTGGTATACTATCTCGTGGTATTCTAACTTAGACTGTAGACGGTTTTGGGAAGCGGTTGCAGAGAGGGGGTAGAGCCCCCCTCCCTACAGAATTGCCGTAAGATATAGTTTTCAATTTGGAACTACCAAATTTGGTATATTATCTCATGGTACTCTAACTTAGACGGTTTTAGGAACGGGTCAGGGGCCTGGTTGGTCAGAGACCCCCATACACAAAATATTCGTAAGATATACAGTTTTCAATTCAGAACCACCAAATCAGGTATCCTATCTCATAGTACTCTAACTTAGACGGTTGTCGGTTTTTGGAACGGGTCAAGGCCCGGGGAGTCAGAGCTCTCCCCCTCCCCCGTATATACAAAATTTTCGTAAAATCTAGTTTTCATTTTTTCATTTCAGAACCATCAAATTTGGTATCACGAAACTCTAACTTAGACGCTAGACGGTTTTTGGAAGGGGCTGGAACCCCGGGGTGAGAGCCCCTCCCCCTTCTCATAAAAATTTCGTAAAACCTACAGTTTTCAATTTAGGACAACCAGATTTGGTATACTACTTATGGTTATCTAACTTAGACGGTAGACGGTTTTTGGAAGGGGTCGGGGCCCGGGTCAAGGTAGCCCCATGCAAAATTTTCGTAAAAAGTTCCGTTTTTTACTCTTAAGAATACCCTATTTACGTTCTAAGGCGCTCTTTGGCCCTTTGAGGACCTTGCACCATAACCCATCAATTAACCAACCAACTAACCAACCTACGGTCTAAGTTAGGGACTGTAGATAACAATAAAGTGCAAAAATATGCGTTTAATGGTGTATTAAAAACACAAATCTATATAGTTTAGCTTTCACTACCAACGAACGGCTTATCAGAAAGAAATATAATGTAATGTAAACAGAGAGTTCCAAATATTCAAAATTCAAAACGGTAAGAAAAAGATTATCAATGCCAATGTGAAGTCGTATGCATGCGACATCACATAGGTACATTGCATTTCTGTGTCGCGGGATTCACAAAAGCACACGCCAGATGTACGGCAGTTCTATAGATGTCTCCAAGAAGGTAAGTATTCCCATTCCTTTGATGATCAATGCCAATGTGAAGTCGTATGCATGCGACATCACATAGGTACATTGCATTTCTGTGTCGCGGGATTCACAGAAGCACACGCCAGATGTACGGCAGTTCTATAGATGTCTCCTAGAAGGTAAGTTTTCCCATTCCTTTTTCTTTCTTTTTTGTTTCGCAAAATTAAATTAACTAAATCAAAAAATTTAAAATAAGTTTACTGGAAAATTGCAGGAATATCTTTTTCATTCATTAACTTTCACCCGCTGAACTTGGTGATTCCACAAATAGTAATATGTACCTGGCAAATAACTGGTATCCCTGCTAGTACAAATTATATTAATGATTTATTTGCGTCCAGTTCAATCTAGTATGTCCATAAGAGCGTTTGGGGCCGTATGAAAAATACAATTCAACGTGTGCCGCTACGGCGGCGGAGTGATCTAGGCGCTGGCTTCTGACCGCTTGTCGAGAAGGATCCTGGTTCAAATCCCGGTGAATCATGGACGGTGTGCTTGACTTCTGGTACTGTCTGTCCCCCTTCCCAGGAACCAGTGGCCCAAAATTGGGAACGTCCGACTGCTTATAGCCCACTGAATTGATCACGGTGGTCGTTACCCCCCCCCCCCCAAAGATTGCGACGTGTCCATTGCTATTTGTTGTGGACCGTACAAAAAGTATGTTTTTGATATCAAGGTGTCCACTTCCATGTAGGCTGGCCATAAAATGTTAGGGGACCGTACAAAATTGCACTTTTGCTTTCACCTTGTCAGCGCTTCGGTATATGGTTGAAGTATACGTATATATAGTTGGGCCATTTCAGCACGTAGTTTGGTTTATATAGAAAATCAAGATAATGTTACATTTTTACTCAGCTACAACACATTAATCCCAAAGGCTATTTGTTGAAATCTTTAATCCGCCGTGCTCATATTCACAACGTTAACATAACATGTCAAGTTATTAATTTTGCAGTTTTACCCTGTCACAAAACTTTAGTTACAAGACCTTAGGCGTAAACGTTTTTTAGGAATTTTTAGTCCGACGTATTCATAAGTTTTCGATAACATGCCAAGGTTATGGTACTGCGTTTTGACTGAGGCACAAAAATTAATAAACAGGCCTTAAGCCTTTTTATCAGTTTTCAATCAACCGTGCTCATATACATAAAATTTTCAGAGAAAGTCAAGTTTACTGTGTTGCGCATTTACTCGAGTACAAAACTATAAACAGCCATTAACTTTCACCCGCTGAACTTGGTGATCTCAATTAATCCATTAACAAGTCTTTTAAGTGATTGTATGCTATGGTCATATTGATAATGTTTGATGACAAGTCAGGTTAATGATGTTGCACTTATTAAAGACTTAAAAAGGTGTAGAGGCTAGTAATTATTATTTGAAGTCTAAGTAAAAGCTCATTTTTAACTTGACTCGTCATGAAATCCTTGTGAATATGGCATTTATTTTATTTTGTACATTTTACAAAGCGTATGCATTCTTTTTTTGGCATTTGTTTTATTTTGTGTTGTACTTGTTACATAGCGTTTCGCATTTTTGTAATGCTTGTGACTTGTGATTGCATTTTGAATTTTTATTTGTTTCACATTTTGGATTGCATTTTGAATTTTTATATGTTTCACATTTTGGATTACTTTTTGACATTTTATGTTTTTGACATGCTATTTTGAAAATTTTGACTTTTTTAATTTTGCGTTGTGTTTTACATTCTTGCATCTTCGGCGGAATTACATTCTTGAAAAATTCAAATACAAGTTAGTAAAAGGTATAAATCAATTAGTGAGAAATACCAGCACATTTTGGTAAAGGGTAGAATTATATGAAATTCCTCTTAAAATGTCCAGCATGTTAACATTGTCTCTGTGCACCAAAGAAGTTCAAATTCCTTTTTATCTTGCCAGCGTTTCTCTTCTGGGTGGATTTGTTGGAATCTGTGCTATCACTCTTTCGATTTTAGCCATTGTTGTTCTCTGCTCTTTCGCAATTTCACTTATTATTTCGTACAGTCACAGTTTTTTCTCTTCCAGAATTGTATTCCAGCGTCTGTCTAATCTTTCAAGTTCGTTTTGTGTTCTGGGAAAGCCAAATAAATTGTTTTCACTAACTGACCAAATTGTTGGCGGGAACAGCGGAGGGCTTCTGCTTGGATTGTTTCTTCTGCTTCCACGAAATTTTCCAAGAACATAATTTTCCTCAAACCACTGAACTACAGAATCTGCATATTCTAGTAAAATTGATTTCACTTCTTCAAAAGCAGCTGGAATTTCATCAGATGAAAAAAATGCGAGTGCTTGCAAATGTCTGACTTTGAGAGCAAACTCACTGTTTTCCTTATATTCCAAGGCTATGCCAGAGGATGGATATTCCTCAGCACATTTTTTTCCGAGATGAAACCAACAACATTTGTGTGTGCTGCTTCCAAATTCCTTTTTAGCAGCATTATAACGGTAGCTATTTCAAAATCTATTATTATGCGTATATTGTGGTGCAAGCTGAATATCATAGTCTGATGCATAGTCTTGTAAATCCTACAAAAATACTTTATAATAGTATTATATTATTTATACTTGTTGGAAAGTAACCCATAAACTAGTGGGACAAGTCTGTGCATCCCTGGATTCGTTTCAACCATAGCATGAATGGAACATAATTGCCTAAAAAGGGTTGGACAAGTTTCAAATGTCCCATCCATAATCCAGAGGGGTGATTCTTTAAGCTTTCGTAAATTATTCTCTGTTAAAAATAAAATAATTCTGTGATGTCCAAATGCGCTATCTCTGCCAAGAAATTTTGCACCATCTTCTCCTGTAAATTTATTGGGGCATCGATCCGTTCTGAAGTCGTAGGCTCCGCAGGCATGTCTTGGCATGTCTTCTCTTTTTTACAACTTGCCTTAGTGCATCCATATTAGGCATGTAAGCTGCATTTACTGTAGCCATTGACGTTGTCACGGTTTGAATAATTTGTGCAGGGGCTTCGTCCGTATTTCTCGCTCGTTCTTTTATTTGCGCTCTTGCAACAGCAACATCACTTTTCTCCGGTCTTGGAGCATGATTATGTGGTTTCTCATTGCGCATCCTGTGTTCATTTCCAATAAGAACAGTACTAGCAAAGCCAGTACAATTTCCATAATTTCTTTCAATACAGTGACAATACCGTAAATCACCTCGCACTCTGTTATGGCAAAATAAATATCCTTTCCATTTCAGCAAATCATTTTCTTTTTGTGAGTTAACTATTTATGTAGCATTCTTCATCTACATAGTGCCTTCGGAAAACAATGCACTTTCTCTTTCCAAAATATTTAGAATGATATATTTCCACTATTATCACTTGACAACGCACAACAAAGGTTTCAACAAGCACGTTCTCTGTTCTCCAGTCAACTACGAACTAATGAGCAACCATTCAATTAAACACTCAGAATACAGACAATCACGTGAAGCTTGTTCCTCCAGTTAGGGTATAAGCGAAGTTCAAGATTTTCGTACCTGCGGTCACAAGAAGTGGTTAATTTTAAGGATCGGCATCTTATCTTTTGTTTTTCCAAAACGCAGAGGTACATGTATTTCACAGCTGGGACGCTCCAGGCGGGGATCAACAGATGCGAAGAACCCGGGAGCCAGGCTCCGGAGGCGGCAGCAGGCGCGGACTGGGCAGCTGTACTCTGGGCCGGTAGGCGTCATGCTAATTCTCAAAAATAAATTCAAATTTTTTGTGTTGCACCATGCGTATGAAAGAAAATTGTTATACTGAAAAGACAATTTGTTTACCCCGTAACATATTAAACGAAACCTACGTCCCTACGTGCCAAATGATCTGTAAGCCAAACACAGTTTTTCATGCAACACCTTCCCCCGACTTTCTAAGTTCAGATCTGTCTCGTTCGACTTATTTCCTGTACGCCCCTCTCTTTCGCTAATTGCAGTTAATTGCCGTGAAATTGGTGTTTTACGTTGGGGTGTATTGCCGCCTGTCCTGAAGACTATAGTGAAAGCGGTGAACCCCAGGGGAAAAGTATTCCATCAAAAGCAACAGAAATCCAATGCAAGAGCAAAACTTTGTTCGTTGGCATTACATCCAAGCAATTTAGGCGAAGTAGGAAGTGTGTTTTTCTACTACGACACCAGAAGATTGTCGCGAATGCTCAGGCAATTACGATACAGATGTGTCCTTAAGACTTCTCTTTCAAGACGTCCAAAGGCCGGCACTAGGGGATGGAGAGGGATACAGTGCGGATGCTCTTTTTTGTTTCAGTTAGAAATTCTTAAGCTCATTCTCCCTTAAAACTTTGCCTGGTTACCAGTAAGTACTGTCTCATGCCTCAACCCTTGCACAGATTTGTTGTTTTTGTTTTCATTCATTGAGTTAACAGCGGGAAAATATCTGAACTGCGTTGTTTCAGTTGGAAATATTTTTTTTTACTTCAGCAACAGGGCTTCACGTATAATTGCAAAATACTTCGATAGAATAAACATACCTTACATAAAGAGTTTGCATGAGAAAATAGATTAATAATAAGGAAAATATTCTAAAACCAAAAAAAGAAATTGCGGAGCCGAAAAAGCTAGGTAGAGGAAACAAAAGGCTCTAAGAAAACGTTTTTATTTAAAGAAACCTGTAGTCGCTTAATGAGTAAGTGGTATAACTCAATACAAAATCCTGTGCTGTATTTGAAGAAAAAATTAGAAGCAAGTAGGCATAGTGACTGTAGACAGTTTCCCCTTTTCATCCTGTCGACATTACAACCACCACAGAAAAGAAAATAACAAAAACATAACAAAAACACCCATACAAAGTAAAATGCCCAAAACATAAAAAGAAGTAACCACACAAAATGAAATGCCCAAAACATTAAAAAAACTGCAACCACACGAAACAAAATACCCAAAACATGGTAAGAAATTCTGTTTAAAGCACAATGAAGGTATACGACAGGAGAAATATATGTTTTTAAAACTTAATACAAGTGTCAAAACTGAAATAAAAAGACAGAAAAAAGAAATATTCCAAATTTCATTGTTACTTTAGATATTTTGACCTGTTGACATTTCGTAAATTGTACTTGCACTCGGTCAAAAAATATTACTTACAAGGACTCTTTAGTAACTTTTAATCGCTGTGGTCGTATTTATAAGGTTTGCATAACAAATCAAGTTAATAATGTTGCGCTTTCACTTACCGTCTCCCGCTAAGCTAGAGTTTCATGACACAAAATTTGGTGGTTCTGAATTGAAAAATAAAGATTTTAAGAAAATTTTGTATGTGGGGGGGGGGTTCTTACCCCTGGGCCTTGATCCGTTCCAAAAACCTTCTACCGTCTAAGTTAGAGTACCATGAGATAATATACAAAATTTGGTGGTTCTAAATTGAAAACTATAGATTTTACGAAAGTTTGTGTGCAGGGGGGGGGGGTAACCACCCTTGCCCCGACCCGTTCTGAAAACCGTCTACCGTTTAATTTAGAACACCATTATATAGTATACCAAATTTGGTAGCTCTAAATTGAAAACTTTAGTTTTACGAAAAATATTTATGGGCGGAGGGACTCTGACCCCGTGCCCGACCCGTTCCAAAAACCGTCTACCGTCTAAGTTAGAGTACCATGAGCGAGTATGCCAAATTTGGTGGTTCTAAATTGAAAACTGTAGATTTTACGCGGCATTTTTATGGGGGGGGGGCTTTAACGCCGGGCTCCAACTCCTTCCAAAAACAGTCTACTGTCTAAGTTAGAGTACCATGAGATAGTATACCAAATTTGGTGGTTCTAAATTGAAAACTGTAGTATTTACGAAAAAGTTTTTATTCGGGGGTCTGACCCCCGGGCTCCAACCCTTCCAAAAACCGTCTAGCGTCTAAGTTAGAGTACCATGAGATATTATACCAGGATAGGTGGTTCTGAATTGAAAACTCTAGTTTTTAAGAAAATTTTGTATGTGGGGGGCTCTGACCCCCTCGGGCCTTGACCCGTTCCAAAAACGGTCTGCCGTCTAAGTTAGAGTACCATAAGATAGTATACCAAATTTGGTGGTTCTAAGATGAAAACTGTAGATTTTACGAAATTTTTTATGAGGGGGCTCCGACCCCGCCGGCTCCAACCCCTTCCAAAAACCGTCTAGCGTCTAAGTTAGAGTACCATGAGATAGTATACCAGAGTAGGTGGTTCTGAATTGAAAACTGTAGTTTTTAAGAAAATTTTGTATGTGGGGGGCACTGACCCCCGGGCCTTGACCCGTTCCAAAAACGGTCTGTCGTCTAAGTTAGAGTACCATAAGATAGTATACCAAATTTGGTGGTTCTAAGATGAAAACTGTAGATTTTACGAAATTTTTTATGAGGGGGAAGCTCCGACCCCGCGGGCTCCAACCCCTTCCAAAAACCATCTAGCGTCTAAGTTAGAGTACCATGAGATAGTATACCAAATTTGGTTGTTCTAAATTGAAAACTGTAGATTTTACGAAAAAGTGTTTATTCGGGGGGGTCTGACCCCCGGGCTCCAACCCCTTCCAAAAACCGTCTAGCGTCCAAGTTAGAGTACCATGAGATAGTATAGCAGATTAGGTGGTTCTGAATTGAAAACTGTAGTTTTTAAGAAAATTTTGTATGTGGGGGCTCTGACCCCCTCGGGCATTGACCCGTTCCAAAAACGGTCTGCCGACTAAGTTAGAGTACCATTAGATAGTATACCAAATTTGGTGGTTCTAAGATAAAAACTGTAGATTTTACGAAAATTTTTATGAAGGGGGGGGCTGACCCCGCGGGCTCCAACCCCTTCCAAAAACCGACAACCGTCCAAGTTAGAGTACCATGAGATAGTATACCAGATTAGGTGGTTCTGAATTGAAAACTGTAGTTTTTAAGAAAATTTTGTATGTGGGGGCTCTGACCCCCGTACCTTGACCCGTTCCCAAAACCGTCTACCGTCTAACATTTTTAGTGCAAAAGAAAAACGTAATATTCCTATCCTGTCTGCGTGTCCAAACTTTATAAATTTGATCAGGGAGCAAGACGTTCGAAATCGTACGTTTTCCTGCATTCGTTTTGTATGTAACCAAAATCTGTAAACGCGACGAATTGACGTAGTCGACGAATTTGTCCGCGACGAATTGACGCGCGACGAATCGTCGTGGTCGACGAATTGACGCATGCGACGAATTGACGCGCGACGAATTGTCGTAGTCGACGAACTGACGCGCGACGAATTTTTGCAGGCAACGAATTGACGTAGTCGACGAATTGACGCACGCGACGAATTGACGTGACACCATAATCTGGTATGTTGGAAAGGGTATCATAATCAATGCATTGCATGATTTTACTAACTTGTTTTATTTTGCAAAGGAGAACGACGGTTGAGCTTAATAATAATAGCAGTTACAGTTACCAGTTACAAGTTTAAGAAAAATATCAGTTCCTTCTGTAACAAATAAATGAGTGAAAAGGTTATCATCACCTTATCAGAAGATAAAAATATTCTATCGCGCATCTGCGCAAAATACCGTTAGCCAGGTTGATTTAGCAAAAATTATTAGTTACCCAGAGGGCCTCGCAGGAAGAGTTCGCACAGGGCCTCGCGTAAGCTTGCGGCAGCACTGGACGAGAGAACAATCTTTAGCCAGAGTTCAGGTGTGTCATGAGTGGCGCAAATGATTGCAAAAGGATCCAAACTTTCTAAACACGGTAATAACTGCCGATGAAACATGGGTCTGAAGAGTGTCTGAAAACACATAGGGTCGCCTCCTCCGAAAAAAGTCAGCCAAACCAAATCAACTAGGAAAGTGATGATGATAATTTGCTTTGATCATAAAGGTGTAGTCTACCAGCATGACGTTCCTCCACAAATTACTGTCAATGTTGAGTATTACTCTTCAGTCTCGAAGCGTCTGCAACGTCACATATCGATTTAAGCGATCGAAACTGGTAAGCAAGTGGCCCCTACACCATCATAACGCTCGTGCACATGTGGCTGCTTGTGTTCAACAGTTTCTTACGAAATGCAGAATTGAAATTATGCCACAGCCTGCCTATAGTCCTGATCTCGCCCTCTGCGATTCCTGGTTGTTTCCAACAACGAAGGAGAAGTTTCATGGCGCAACATTCAACACAAATGCTGCTGTTATTTAAGTTGTACAGGGGTCGCTGAGCATTTTCCACAGAATGCCTTCGCCACATGCTTTGAAAAGTGGACTGAAGGATGGGACAGCTGCATATCATCCGAAAGAAGATACTTTGAGAAAAAATAACATATGTTTTGCTGAATTTATATTTCTTCATCTTGCGTGATTTTACTCTCAATTTTTATGAAACGGCTGTTGAGCGTATATAGCATAGATCTTGATTAATGAACAGAGCTCTTACGGCATAAGATATACATGCTCTGTTATATGACGTTTGTGGCCAAGCGGTAGAGCAAGACTTTTGGAACATATATGACATCCCGTACAGCGAGTTTGTGGGGAATATGTTATTTTTCACGATGGTATGATGTTTAGTATAAGCACCAACCCGCTTGGCCAGCGTGGTGAGTTATGGCTAATCGCCCCTCCTAAACGATTCCACACATTCCGGA
The DNA here is from genome assembly GCA_039090855.1 of Macrothele yani. Taxonomy (NCBI): domain Eukaryota; kingdom Metazoa; phylum Arthropoda; class Arachnida; order Araneae; family Macrothelidae; genus Macrothele; species Macrothele yani. Next base: position 65,343,611 of record CM077013.1, on the reverse strand, counting down.
ATGTCTTTCAATCACTGAACTGGGAAGACAAAGGGATAAAGATTAATGGAGATTACTTAAGCCACCTTCGTTTTGCTTACGACATCTTCATTTTTGGAAGTACCCCCTGAGAGCTGCAGAGTATGATTCAGGAACTTGCTGACAAGAGCAAAGAAGTGGGTTTAGAATTGAACTTACAGAAAACAAAATTGATGTACAGTACTTTTACAAAAACTGAAGTTTTAGAAGTTGACAGGGAACATCTGGAAGTAACCGATGAATACTTTTACCTTGGGCAAGAGATATCAAGCGACAGAGCCAGAGCAAGTTTATCTTATCTGGGAGGGCGAGACTTCAAATTACGCCCCTTCAATTTGAAAAGTTCCCCACTCCCATTCAAATAGCACGCAGTTTTTATTTTATCAAATCTCCATTATAAGAAAGTATTTTGATCCTTCGAAAAACCTAATATCCGGTTTTTGGCATAACATTACTAAAAATGTAAAAACTAGCTAAATACCCACAAAAGCCAATGATTGTAAATATCAAGTATAACCTAAAAGTCATGTGAACGCCGACAACACAGTACGCATCAGAAATGCAGAATGAAAAACAATCATTCACTCTGAATCAGAAATGCAGAATGAATGTAACAAATCAGCACGGATTGGGGGCGCGAGAGGTAGGACTTCCTTTTAGTGACTCAGGGGCTTGATTTAGCTTTATGTATTTTTTTATTTATTTATTGTTTTGTGGGGTTTCGAAGGCCCAGGACGGGGTCATAAAGTGGCCCTAGAGATTCTGTTTTGAAAGCAGAGCATAAGGAAAATCCGTTGGAGCCTGGTTGATTAGTGCAAGTAAAATATAAACTTTGTAAGTTTAAAATCTTATGACGGAGGTAGAAAATGAAAAGAAAAAAAAAGCAATAGCTAAGGGGAGAAAGATTTTTCAATTAAGGTTTATAAGAAAATCGTACCGAAATTGGGGGAAGGTGCTACGGACCCGTAAGAAGGTGGATGACGCGGCACACATAAACACCCAAGAAGACAGGAGATTTAGAGGCCCTAAATAGAGAATTACAGTAATAATTCTTAGAGTGATCATACTTAAGCATTTAGCAAGGAAAATCAGGGCGAATCAGCCCCCTATGTATTCTACATTAAAGCCCGAGACGAGTTCGGATTCTTCTTCTGCGAAATCAAACGGTGATCGGTTAGTTTCTGCAAGGCAGGTTACTAGCCATTCTGAATAATTTGGTGATCGGTTAGTTTCCGCAAGGCAGGTTACTAGCCGTTCTGAATGATTTGGTGATCGGTTAGTTTCTGCAAGGCAGGTCACTCACTAGCCATTCTGAATAATTTGGTGATCGGTTAGTTTCTGCTAGGCAGTTTACTAGCCATTCTGAATAATTAGGTGATCGGTTAGTTTCGGCAAGGCAGGTTACTAGCCATTCTGAATGATTTGGTGATCGGTTAGTTTCTGCAAGGCAGGTTACTAGCCATTCTGAATAATTTGGTGATCGGTTAGTTTCTGCAAGGCAGGTTACTAGCCATTCTGAATAATTTGGTGATCGGTTAGTTTCTGTAAGGCAGGTTACTAGCCATTCTGAATAATTTGGTGTTAGGCTAGTTTCTGCAAGGCAGGTTACTAGCCATTCTGAATAATTTGGTGATCGGTTAGTTTCTGCAAGGCAGGTTACTAGCCATTGTGAATAACTAGGTGATCGGTTAGTTTCTGCAAAGCAGGTTACAAGCCATATACAAGCAGAAAGGGAGAGGTGGATAACGGGGGAAAGCGGTTGATGAGATCGTATCAAATAGGGTGAGTAACAACAGGAAGATTATTTCGGGGTAGGGCTTGGAAACATTCCCTTCAAGGTTAAGCTTCTGGAGGAGCTTTCTGCGACAGAGCACAGATCACTAATTAGTTTCCCATCCCTTCAGCGTGTTCCGAAAGGTCACAGGGATTAGGAATATCCGCACATTGTTTTATGCGACTCCATCTGTTGTTTCAGACAATTCCTTTAATGGACAAAAAGAGCTTCACGCGTCATAGGATACTTTACTCTGACCTGATTAGCTGCGTGGAATACTATATATGGCAAACTAAAGTTTGAAAAAAATTAAATACCGAAGAGAGTGTATCTCCCTTTTTCCGTTAGCATTTTCTGTAAATTTATTCACACGTTGTCCATTTCTATGTTTTACGCCCCTAGTATGACCGTTCTGGGAGAACAACCGCCCTCCTTGCCCTCCCGGTAGGCCCTGTCAAGCGAAAGGTCACATAAAAAAATACGTAGACGTATGAAACATGGTTGGGGAACTTTTGGAAAATACAGTGCAATTTTCAAGAGCAATTTATCATTGTGTCTCAAAAGAAAAGTGTTTTTAATCAACACACCCATCCAGTTCTTACTTAAGAATCAGAGACATGGACTTTAACTGAGAAAAAAATTCAAAGGCTACAAACAACTCAAAGAACATGGAGAGAGGCATGCTTGGTATAACTAGGAAAGAGAGGAAGAGGAATACGTGAGTTTGAGAAATGACAAGAGTTCATGACATCATGATAACAGTGGAATTCCTGAAATGGCAATGGGCTAGGTATATTGATAGAACTGACCGCCATTGGAGAACTGAAGCACTACACTGGATTTCAAGAGACAGGAAAAGAACCAAAAGAAGACGACGTGGGAGATGGGTGGAAGATAGCATGCAGGGTGAAATGGAAGAGACTTCCTGAAATAGAAATTGTCGAAAAGACTTGAGAAGACCTTCATCCAGTAGTGGATTGATGACGGTTATGATTATAATGCTTAGTTATCGCAGATCGTTAACTTTATGCTCATTGTGCATTTATGGTGAGTGACAAAAAGCTTTCCTAAACTGTATCCTTCTACAACTACAAAACGTTTGCAAGACTTCATATTTTCAACACAAGCATGCGGTAGGGTGATTTAGAAGTTTGCACAAGCACTGATATCTTGCTGTGGTTACGCTTAAAGTAGTACGAGTAAATCGATATAACACATTCCTTTTTTGACGTGAGGCATTGACATCATTATCTTAGATGTAAGAGTGAAGATGCATTTTTTGAGTTCTTTAATATTTTTCCGAACAAAGAGATGAGAAGTAAGAGTAGTCATTACGGAATTACATGTGTTTGGTTGTATCTTTCATATGTTGTTTGCCTCGTATACTGTTACAAACCCACTCAAGTGTCAAGGAAGACATCGCACACATAGTCTACTATTTCTACGTAAGTCATATGCACCATGTACAGCTCTGATCAATAAATGGTGTCCAATTTCTATTCCTTGTCATTGTGCATTGCACGAAGATCACTTTCCACGTATGTTTCCTGCAAGCAGATGATACACTGAGTGCTCGCTGAATAATGACCACCCCTATGAAAAGTGAGTTACACCCGATACTGGCGTAACGAGGAAGAGGGTGTGTCGTGTAGGTTAAATGGGGCGGAAGAGGGAAGTTACGGATGCATAATTGGTTGAGAGCGAATTTACGGACGTCATGGTAAAACCAAGACTTTATCGGAGTTTGGAAAAAGGGCAAATTGCGGACCCACGAAAGATTGGTGTGTCCGTTTTCAAAACGGCGACACTTGTGGATTCTTCGAAGGCCTCCGTTCTTAAAGCGTACCAGGAGTGATGGCAAAATGACGACACAACCGCAAATGGCGGCGAAAGGTGGTTTAAAGAGGTGAACGATGGGTGATTTGCCTCGTACAGGACAATCGACACATTTTCCCAGATGTCGAAGTACCATATGGGTTTACCAGAAACAGTGTCCCGCGCGATTATGTGCTGGCACGGATGGACTATAAGAACAGACACCCTATACATCATCCTTTTCTAAAAACAGTACATCGTCGCAAACGACTCTCCTGATGACAACAGCAAGCGAATTGAGCCATAAAAAGACTGGAAGCTGGTGTAATAGACTGATCAATCACGACATGTACTCCATTCTGACGATGGCCGAGTTCGTATTTGACTTCAACAAGCATAGCATCGATTTACCATGTCTGTAGGGATCGTTTTATATGTGACACATTTAGCTGACATGAATTGGAACCCCCTGGTGCTGTGCACCAACATATGCACTCCGGCTACTAGCAGAGACTACCCTGTCTGCCCGACAATGTTGAACCTCCAGCCATAGGACGACAGGTTCTTCCAGAACGGAAATACGCCATGTCATTCAGCCAGCCTCGTGTTCGGAATGGCTCGTCGAACACAGTGCTAACATGAGATATCTCGAATGTACCCTAAATTTCCCTGAACTCAACCCAATTGAACATTTTGATTAATGAGTCAAATGGGCAAGCCTGTAGTTCAGTTGGTAGAACAGCCGCTCCGGAATCGAAAGATGTGGGTTCAAATCCCACTGTCGGCAAAAGAAAGGTTGGAACGTTGTAGAACGCCATGGGATTCAGTTAGACATATCAACCCGCTCCATGCCAGACAGATACCTCGTGGATTCAGTAACACCCCGGGTGGTGACCGTTCTCCTGGAGAAAGAGGTGGTCAACGAAGTAACAGGTTCATGATCGAAATTCAGTGAGCACTCGCTGTATTTTGTATAAAAAAACAGAAGTAGCATTGTTCAGAAAGAGATACACTCGAAAAAACTTTAATAATAAAATATTACCTTTCAGTTTTCAGCTGCCAAGTAACTTCAATCGCTCCTCAAAGGTAATCGGAGGCGTCACTGTGATGATGTAAAAACCGTTAGAAAAAAAGAGTTGGAAAAAGTGCCAGTGGTGCACAGGAAAATGGGAACTGCTGAATTTTAATAAAGTAAACGTGGGAAAAGATCAGAAATAGAAATAGGCAATGGAACGCCATTTTGAAGTGAAAAGCAAGGAAGGGAGAAGGACAGCCATCTTGGTGACCAGTTCACAAGATCATAACGAGCCCATGAATTCTCAGAACTTTGAGCATGGAATTCTTCGAAAAGCAAAGCAATGGCGAGGGGATGGGGGCAACGGGCGGGTGTAAACCGTGAGAACTTAGGACGCGGAGAGTGAAGGATGCCCAGCAACAGGGGTCGAATGCGTCGTCGTGATTGGCCAAGCGCTAGCTGGGGCTCAAAAGGTTTGGGAGAACTCAGGAAGTTAGTTTTTTGGTGGTCTCTTCTCGTATAGCTTTTACTAGAGTAGGACGTCAGGTCATCGTGTGGGATGATTTTGCTGTAAGAAAAGCGCTCGGCTGCGGTCGAGTTAGCTAGGGGTAGATTTCAACTAACTGCGGTTAGTAACTATCTATATTTGTTCCAAGGCCTGCGGTCTAAATCCATGATACCTGAGATAGGACAATCTAAATGTCACAAGTGTTGCATAATTGTCTACAGGAGATAAACAGCTAGCAAAGCTAACATGTGTGCAAAAGTGTTACCTTATGTGCTGAATGCTGCTGATCCTATGAACTCAAACAAGAACTGAATTTAACATCACTGAACTCTTGTAAAAACTTGAACGGTGCTAACAAGGAAGCACCATATTTCTATTAGCTCAGCTCTCAAGTTCTATTGTCACCTCAAATTCATACGAGCATCATCTTCTGTATGTTCTAGTGCAAGGTGTAAAATCAACCTTCATCCTACCTTAAGTGGTGGAAAATAAAGTTAGTTGTTATTTGTTAAATATATTCGGCTCATTTCTACACCAGCTTGGAAATCTTCAACCATGCCTCTGTCTCGAATAAAGTGGATCTACGTAAGGCGTCTAGATCTTACCCCAATCTAGACTGGAGGCAGCAAGAAAAATGTAAGTGCATCTGGATGGTAAGAGTATCGCAGTGAAATAAAGTGCAATAACATTCACCATGCATTACCTCCCACTATCCCACACCCAGAAATAAACAGAAAAATACAAAAACAAAAATCGTGATAGTACGATTATGACGGTCACCACAGATGAGTTGACTCCAGCGCATTAAATCGATTACTTACCTGAAGTGACGGCGCAAGCTATAGAGGTGGCACCATTTTGTTTCTCCACTTACCAGATCCTTAAGGGCTGTCTCTCTCTCTCTCTTTCTCTCTCTCTCTCTCTCTCTCTCTCTCTCCTTCTCTCTCTTTCTCTTTCGAACATCCAAGGAAATAAAATTGTTTTTACTTCTCAAATATTTAAAATGTGCGTCCGACTTTGACTTTTTATACATAAGCTCCTAGCATATGCACCCTTAGACCAAAACATCGACGCAAACTGATAAAATTGTTTCCAGGCCGGTATAAAAATACCTCTACTTAGGCATGCCTGTCCAGGCAGTTCTCAGAGCGCGAACACAGTGGACTAGATTAGGAAAGTCAGACTCTCGCTGTGAACATTGTTACTGAGTTCATTTCAGTTGCAGCTAATCATGTTTCGACGACGCCCTAGAAGATTCTACGAACAACTGAACGCACATCATGATGTTCTCTATTAATCGCCAATCATCTGAGTCGCAGTGATGCAACAGAGGGTTCGTGAGAACACACACATACGTATACACACAGACACACACCGACAAGTTTCTGGTTAGCACAGGCAGACAACTGGGCAAGAGGATAGCCTTATAGTCCGACAAGCTCTAACTGCTCCAATGGATAACCCCCAGCGAGATGTAATGGTCTCTACACAGCATTTGGTATCGTCGCACACTATTACGAGACGACTTACAAAGGCAGGACTATATTATCGTCATCCCTTCCAACGTCTTTCATTAACTATCCTACACTGACGACTCCGTCTGGAGTTGTGTCGTGAGCAGGAACCATTGACCACCTCCGACAGCCGTCGCATCGTTTTACCGACTAATCCCGCTTCTGCCTTGGAGCGGATGACCACCGCATTCGCAAACAGAGGAAGTCTGGGAAGTGCTCACAACCGGACTCGGTTGTGGAACAGCACACCCCCACCACTAGGGATGTTTAGATGTGGGGAATTATTCCTTATGGGAAAAGGGTGTCTCTAGTCGTAGGAGTCGGGACGTTAACAGCATAGTGATCCACCGAGGCTGCGCAGTGGTCTAAGCGCTGGCTTTTGACCATTCGTTCTAGTTGGTTCAGGGTTCGAATCCCTATGAGGCACGGATTGTTATGTCTTACAGTACTGGGTCTCTCACACTCCTGAAACCAGTGATCCTAAATTAAGGATGGGAAGCTGCTTAAAACTATCGAGTTTCTCACGGTGGTTAACCCCCACACCCTAAAAAAGAACAGTAGCGTGATACGTGATGCGTTCAAGAGATCATACTTCCCGTTTCTTGCCTTTTCACGTCACTTCTGAAAAGGGCTATGTCCCTGCTTAATGTGCTGCCACACAGGGCTCGGAAGTGACTCCGTTGTGCTGCCACACAGGGCTAGGAAGTGACTCCGTTGTGCTGCCACACAGGGCTAGGAAGTGACTCCGTTGTGCTGCCACACAGGGCTAGGAAGTGACTCCGTTGTGCTGCATCCCTCACTTGCCAGCCAGATACCTGTATCTTTCTCCTATCGAGCATTTTTAGGATGTGAGTTGAAGTCATCACGAAACATCGGGGACTTTGTGCAGCAGTTTCACGACTCTTGGCACAATTTGTAGCAGGGCAAGAACAGAGTTTTGTTTTCTTTATGCCATGCTGTATATCAGCGTTCATCGCAGCCACAGGTGGCTTTAGGAGGTACTAATTTGCAACAGTTATGCTACGACTCTTTTGAAATGAAGAATCACACTGCTGTGATCACTTCTATACCTCTTCCTGCACAATGCATGTGCTGAGTTTCATTACGAAGGGACGCTTGCTCTGATGCGCGTCGATGCTTTTTGAGCTAAGAGTGTACATACTCTGATTGTGTGTCAGAATCACCGAAAAACCCTTTGCCATTTTTATTTTATTTTTGTTTAATGCATTGCATTGCTTTAAAACACAGAATACACAAACGGAAGATTATTCACCGACGCACTTTAAACTGTTCTAGCTGACGATTACATTGTTATCGACGTTATAATGTTCCATCGTGTTCTTTTGGTGCCCACATCAGAGGATCAAGGAAGTATTTTGCGACTTTTATGATCCCAGAAAGATGTCAACGAAAGGGTCAGAAAATTTTCCACGAGTAGACTAGTCCCACAGCAGATAGCAATGACGAATGGCGCGAAACATAAACAGATGGCATGGGCAGAGTGTGTCACTTAGCCAATACAAAGCCCGTGCAACAGGGAAAATGGAGGACATGCAGGATTTAAACAGGGATATAATTACCGAAGTCCGAAGAGAGAGAGGGGGAGGGGCAGCATCTTAGCAACCGCAGCAATGTTGGCCATTCGAGAGCCGCCGTAGTGAAGATGTCGAGGGAATCGTCTGAACAGGAACACTCACATCCACTCGACGAGCCATAAAGGGAAGGCCACCAGTTGTTAACAGTTGAGGATGGCTATCCAGCCCAACAGGCGGTTCATGAACGATCAGTTAACGGGTAACTGCAACCAGTCGCACTAAGAAATGTCTTCGAGCACATAACCCAGGGGACGCTCTTTTGCACATGAATGTAAGGAGTCGGATGCCAGTTCATGTGCCAGTGTCGAACGACCATCATCGACAGTCCTGCATACCGTGGACACGAGACCACCTTATTGTACGATGCGAAAAGAGTCGATTGATCCTATGAGTCCAAGTTCTCTCCCCAACACATAGATGAGTCCGCATTCGGCGCTTCGAGGATGTACAGCTCTAACAAAACTACATGGCTGGAGGGGAAACAAGCAGGTGGCAGTGGATGGGATTTGTTCTCATAGATATAATTGAGTTTCTACATCCCCATTGGACGCACCTTAGCCGCTGGATTCTACGTAGGAATTTTTTGGACCAACTGTACTACGTAATAGGCGTGCATTCGGATGGTACTGGAGTCTTTTAGGAAAACAACGCCCCGTTTGACAAGTCCTGTATTGTTCGAAGATCGTGTCCAAACATTTCACATGTTCTCTTGAACGCCAAATGTCCAGACTTGAATCCCACTGAATATTCATAGGTTGCAGCGAGAGCGAAGTTACGGACTTAATGGGTAAAATCAAGGGTTAATCGGAGATTACGAAAGGCCAAATCGTGGGCGCACGAAGGGCTGGTGCGCTCATTTCGGAAACGGCTACATTACTGTACGTTTAGTGATTGTCCGAGGGTCTCTATGGTTGAACATGAGTTGTGCCGAAATGGCGAAAACACCAACTGGCGTAAACAGCGGTGAAAGGTGGATTAAAGAGGTGAATAACGGGTGCGTCGCCTTGTACAGAGCAATAGGCAGAACGCAGTTTTTCGTCTTTGACTTCCCAAGCAATATGGGTCAACCAGAAACAATATCACAGGTGACTATGGATCGCACACTGGCACGGATGGGTTACAAAAGTAGGCTCCTATTCGCCACCCACTCCTAACAGCAATCCATCGACGTAAACGACTCTCCTGGTGCCAACAGTATGCGGATTGGACGAGAGATTATCGGAAGTAAGTGTACTGGTGCGATCAACCTAGATATTTATTCCATTCTGTCGATGATCGAGTCCGTATTTTGCTTCATCAGCATGAGGCTATGTACACCACAAGCATGACATCAATTATCTAGGCCAGTGGGGCTATTGTATGATAGGAGACATATTTAGCTGGCATGAACTGGGACCTCTAGTGCATGTGTATGGACGAAGGCTACAACCAGGAACTACTAAATGTTGTTTCTTCACCCAGAGAGGATAATACCCCATGTTATACGCCCCGTTTTTGTACAAGAATAATTCAACGAACTCAGTGATGATGTGAGACATCTCGAATGACCGTAAACTCACCTGATCTCAACTCAGTTGAATATCTATGGACTGATATACAATAACTGGGTTGCGAATCCCCACACAACTTTACGAACACCTTGTAGAGTGAATGCCACGTCGGGTGGCTGCCATTCTCCGAACGAAAGGAGTGCTCACGAAGTATTAAGTAGGTGGTCGTAATTAAGTGAGCACTTAGTGTACATACATAAGGTAGGCTCGGGTCGTGGGGACGCCAACTCCCAATCTACTAGGAAACTAGATGACCCTTGATATTCTGCAGCAAAGTTGTGTATTTCGCGTGACCATTCGGTTGTTTGGCAGCTATATTCTACATCTAAGAAATAGGTGGTGTCAAAGGAGTAGCATTCACGATATGTTATTGTATTATACGTCATTTTATACGCGTTTTTACAGTAGCTATTACAGGATCAACTTGCGTTCAAGCAATTTTTTGTACGACTCCCGTTTGTTTGCCAAGTTAAGAAGACGACACGTAATATTTACGCATGGATTGTTTTAAAATCCATGCGTAAATATTACGTTATGATAATTTTCTGTTCGAAAGTACACTAAAATAAAACACAGTCAAAATTTGCCCTACATACAGGTCTTTGGAGTCAATTATTTATTCCGTAGCAAAGTCATCGTTATGAAAAGATTTAACACCATTACAACTCGTAAAAAAATGTAACGGATTATTTTAAACGTGATGCGTTATGATGATTTTGTGTTCGAAAGTGAACTAAAATGAAACACCGCCAAAACTTTTACCTACATACAGGTCTTCAGAGTCAATTATTTATTCTGTATAGAGATGAACTGTGATTTCCGTGTCACAGTGAAAACTGTGACTGTTCCACAAATGTAACAGGGATTTGTAACTGTGAAAAAATCACAGTTAAGGATTCTTTTAACCGCCCTGCCCAAACTGAACTGTGACAGTAACAGTTTGGATTGGAACGGGATAGATTTGACAGCAAAGGCGTGGGGTCACAGTGACAAGCTGTTCCAAGTGTTGAGGAGCACTTGCACTTTTGAACGGCGTTCTGCTTGAACTAACAACATGGAACGTTATTTACGAAAATCTTAATATCAAACGAGTGATACAACTTTTAAAATTGTACGACAAATAAAAAGTGCAACATCAAGATATGAAAAAAAAAACAAAAAAAAAACAGTGCACGGTGTAAAATTCTGAATAAATTTTGCTTGCCCATTACCGGAAAAGTATAACACAGTTTTTTCTTCAAACAGGTCACAAATAAAGCAGCAAATAACGAATTCGGTCTTCGTTTCCGACAAACATTTAATATCTTGGAAAAAGGAAAACATTTAAGATATGGGGAAGGAGAAGAAAATCACACTGAAAATGGCAGTTTCATCATTATACGATAATTGCAAGCCTGCTATCTGATCTGGGGAAAAATAAATGACACGCCTTTTTTTTTTTTTTAACTCTCAGAGTTTGGTAAGAAATATAATTTTATTTTTCATAACTTTGAACCAAAATAATAACAAATTTCAGTTTTTAATATTATTATATAGAATCGGTGAACAAACACTATGAGCTCTTTAGCCCTGCAATCCTGGGAGGGAATTTAAAGAGGGGAACGGAATGCTGCAGACAATATCCAGTAACCAAATGACAAGAGAAATATTATTACAGGATTAGACGCAATTTTTTATTGTAGAATGCAAAAATATATAATCATAAAATAATATTCCTTCAATTTTGAATATCTGCATTGGGATACCAACATGAATTTTTAGAAATTAAAAAAAAAGGTCATCCTAAAATTCAGTTTTTTAAGTTTCAAATGCATGCAATTTGTGCTACACAAGTTTGTGGGGTTTTATAAATAAAAAACTGTAATATGTTATTTTCAACGAGATAGAAGTACGTAGAGTACTTGCATCGGCGAACGGGTGAAGCCACCGGAAACAAGTGGCAGCCATGTTTGATGAGGTACAGAACGAACTTCCGTTCCGTGTTACGAAAGGGACTTTTCGCAATATATAGTTTGATGTCAAATGAGGATTTAACACAAAATATTTTGTTATAAACACCAAGGGGGTGAGGCTAAAACTTTAACGTATCAAACAACGTTTTTTTTTATAATTAGTGGGCGGCAATAGTGTTTTAAAAAAATGATATTTTAATTGATGTAGCTTGCTCTCGTTGAATAAAATCTCAAGCAATAATTTTTCACATTCATAAAAAAAGAGTATTCTGTCAAGAAATTTTCAAGCTCCCCACTGTCACTTTGTTGCAGTAATACTAAATTAATCACTAATAAGAAACAAATGCCTAGAACACAAGCTGGGTGACCCTGTGCTTTCGGATAAAATACTAGATTGTTTCCTGACAGGTGTCAGCAAGCAACAAATTTATATTACCAATCACAATTATTACTTCTGCAATTTAATTAACTATAAATTGACTGCTTTACCAGTATTTGCTATCCATGGGTACATGATTTTTGTCACATCAAAAGAAATTGCTGGTTCCTAAGATTTTGAAATATTTGTTGTCCTGGCAGACAAGTTGCATGTACACTCTACAGATTCTAGAATATATATGCAAATGCCATTTGCAAGACATCCTCAGTATATGTAAAAAAAAACACTTACATAAGTAAAAATTGTTCCCAAAAAGCCTCAAAGTTGGTAACCCACAGTTAACCTCAGCTTCCCATAGTAAACACGATTCAGTGTTCACATTGAGTACGACTGTTTACAAAATATAAGGAATAAAAAGTCTTAAGATAACACAGATATTGAAATGGTTTATCTGCTGGTTTAATCACCAGCTACACGGATTAGATGTCTTATTTTCTGTGTTTGATTAACTGAGCATTTACAGCTGAACCTTATTTAAAAATGCTTACTTGTGAAATGTTGTTTCACAATCCTTGTTCCTTTTATTCTTACAATTAAAATCCAGTAAATGGCATTTTATTGTTGATATAATTATCCAAAAGGTGCTGATAATTGTGAATATTCACAAAAATGTAGCCTTAAATTTGTAATTAAACATAACACGATCGCCGAACAGCTGAAAGAACTGAGATGACGACTCCTTGACACACGCAGAAGTTGTAGCTCATCAAAGATGGCGGGCTCTCCTCTCGTTGGCTTCAGCTGACTCAGCGGAGAACCAATCACAAGAGAACTCTATGTATTTCTATCTCATTGGTTATTTTTAATTTGTTGAAAGATTTTCTGTGTTGTTTCACTGTACCTGCATAGGTATATTTGTACATGTTTTACAATTCCCTATAACAATAGAATCTGACACAGAAACAGTGTCATGCCCAATAAAAAAGAGGTTGGGTCAAAAAAAAAAAAGGTCATGATGTACAGCGCAGTATTTAGACCGGCCCTGCTTTGTAGTAGTGAAAGTTGGGTGAGAAACAAAGTCCTCATGAGATTTGAGGTGGCTGACATGAGGTTTTTAAGAAATATCAAGGGAGAAATATATGGGTCCAGTGGCAAGACAGAATTAGAAAAAATATTAAAATAGTATTGCATTTTGGTATTAAAATCAGCCATTATATTTACTGCTGAACTAAATCCAAGCTTTCTGTATAAATTAAAAACTACAAAAACAAACTACGGTAACAGTATAAATCAGATTTGACAAAGCAGACAGAGACAGACCGTGCTGTTAACTCAGGACATTTATCGGGTTTTGTTTTTTAGTCGTGAAGTGCGTAAACAGACTTTTAGAACTGTTACTTTTCGCCGCTGCTCGTGACAAGGCAACCCTTTATGAAGGCAACCTTCAACCGACAGTGTGATTTCGAATTGGACCTGTTTACTACTCGTTTGGGCGCTGGCGACAGCCGAACCTGAAATAGTGAATTTGGAGCTGTTACTTTTGGTTGCTGGTCGTAACTGTGACAATGATATTTCAGTAACTGTGACAAAGTAAGAGTTACGTGATTTTCGACCCATCTCTAATTCTGTAGCAAAATCATAGTAATGCAAAAAATTTAACACCATTACAACACGTAAGAGATGTTACAACATATAATGATGATACACCTTCATTGTAGGAAACACCAGCATGAGCGAAGTTCTTAATCATTACAGAGATTCTAATTGCGTGGTCCCTGTATTTCCCCCAATTATCATAACTTGACATAACAGAATTTCTGCAACGGAACTATCTAATATCACCCACTAGATCGAATTATTTCTACTCAACGCCATTTACAGGAGTTCCGTTTAATCCTTTTTCCTTGAAGTGAGCGATTTTTTTCCCTGATTTTTGAGATATTTAGCATAGGTTTTAAACTATTTTTTTTCATCAGTCTATAAAAGATGGCTAGCTCATAACGAGATATTTGTTTGCGATGAACACTATGAGAAAACGAAAAATAGGCTTTAACAGTAGTGAATTTGTAGGTAGGATGAAGGTAGTAACGCTCAGGAACAAGTGTAGCGCAATTAAAGCCATACTGTGCCATTTCATCGCAATAATAGCGCGTCCTTATTGTTGAGGACAGCCATTATGAGCTAGCTTAAAAACCGAGTGGACGGGGGAGGGGGGGGAGATCTCTGTCTAATCGTCCATGTAGGATCCGGGCTGGCTCTCTTCACCCCCGGGCATCAGTAGCCATAAATTAAGGGACGTAAACTGCTTATACTGTATATTCCATAGAGCTATAACAAGAAAAAAAGGCGAGGAGCGTAACTTCTTCGCCATTGTCAGACCTAATTATTTGCATATGACGAAAACAAGCTGCTTAAGTGCATAAGCGAATTAAAAGGTCTAACCTCTTAGATAAAACGGGGGTGGATTTTTTTCCCAGTTTCGAACAGCTAAATTATCGCCAACGTGTTGCTAATGGCACGCTTTCCCCAAAATCATTTCGAGCTCCCACTTCTGCAAGCCGCACTACTTCACAGAGCGTTTGTTTGTTTTCTCACTTGGACGAAATTCTTTCAACTTTTGATGAGGAGTTGCGCACCAATAGTAATCTGCAATTGGAAGTGCGTACATATTTAAAACTTGATCGTCTACCATAGCAATTCAGTTGAGCGCGTATATAACCAACACTAAAAACAAACTCCTGAATAAAAGCGAGCATAAGAAGACAACCGAACTATTGTGCGAATGTTTTTCTCCAGAGAAACTTAACCTTTTGAAGTTAATTGTGCGCTTTTCTGTTCTTTTTGTCGTTACCTTCGTTTTCTGCTCAATAACGAGTATTTAGTGATATTTATTTAATCTAGCGATGCTTTTTACAGTAATACAAAAATGCTATAACTACTGGTGCATTAGACGAGGAGTCATCTTTACGAAGGTTTTTGCTTTGTTTTGTTTTGCGGTTTAAGGATAATACTGAACAACTTGATATGCTATAAGCAGCCGCCCTTCCCTAATTTAGAGCCACAGGTTATAGGGAAGGGAGAGAGCCAGTGCCGTAAGACGAGCACAATATCCATTCCTCATCGTGGATTTGAATACACACACACATCTCTGATGAACGGCCAGAAGCTAGCGCTTCGACCATTGTGCCACCGAGGCGGCTACGAAGGTTTCTATTTCTGTCATCATATCGACTGATTTTCTGCTATTTTCATTTTGTCATTTTTCAGCAAGTCAAGTGTACATGCAAAGTTAATTCCGCGAACTTTTTTCACTGCTCTTCGTCATATGAAGATAGCCTTTGAATTATTTGCAGCTTCGAAAACCCGTGATGGGCAAAATTCTTGGACAACTATTATAGACTGTCATTGAGCTCACATTAGGTCCTAATCTCGGAACGGACGATCTAAACTTGTGTTCGATCTCATAATCACCAGTATATTCTCCTACAGCTTTTTAAGTATAATTTCAAGTTAAGGACGAATTTTCTAGCAAAGACTGCTCTACGAGTCAATAGCACAATAACACAATGTGATGAAAAACTGAAGCGGCTGAGAAATCTCGGAAATATCGCACCGAAGCGATTAACGAAAAAAGAATTAAATTTTACAAGTGCTAGGAGGATCAAAAAAAAAAAATTAAGGAAAAATCACTTACGGACTTAACACTGGCAAACATTGACGCATCATCACCCCATACCTAAGGGACTTAGGCTAGGAAGAAAGGTATCTTCACCTCAGACTTAGGGGACTTCGGAGAAAAAAACATTACATCCTACCATTCGGTTTCAGGAATAAAATATAAATCATTCTAACAAGAACGCGAGATACCTTATTTCGATTTGTTGCGAATGAAGAATAGTATTCTGTGACAAAAATGAAAATGGAAAAGGCTTTTGTTCTGCAACAATATTCGCAAACCCATTTGCTTACCAAACAGACAATATTGTTGGACTGCTCACAGAACTAATACACTAATTAATAACAAGGAACTGTGCACCAATTACACTTAAAATAGTACTAGTGATCGGAATTTCTTGGCGTAGAATATACATCAAAGTTTCCAAGCTTTCGCACATCAACCAGATGGCTTTTTTCAAGGAAAGTAGACAGCTAACTGCAAACTGGATAATGGAACACTTCAACAATTTGAACGTGGTGACTTGACTACACAATAAATGGGTAGGCGCAAATGTGATCAGACATTCGAAGAAACGAGGTCACGTTGTTTGGGCGCGCGGTACTATGGTAGAAAACACAGCATTATTTGAAACTTTTGGAATGTAGGGAATGGGCTCTATTCTCTACATACCAAAAGTTTCCTATCAACTCAAAACTCGCTCAGGAGGATGAGCTTCGGTGTCGGCAGAAGTTCTCCGGCATCTTTATATACGATGTTTAAGAGAAATATTGACAAGCCTCCTCTTCTCAATGAGGCAGGTGTTTATGCAATCCCATTACAATATCCGAATGGTTCCAGGCGATACTACATCGGAATGACCAAACGTTCGTTTGGAATTAGAATCAACGAACATAAAAGGGATACAAAAGACGGTAAAATATACACTGCCCTACCAAGAGAGGTCAAGTTCCAGTCCGTTGATCTTATGTGGAATGATATCAAGAAATTAGCTTCATACTCCACACCTAAATCTACTGCCATTCGCGAAACCTTGGAAATCTTGACCAGCAGCGAGGCTTGCAATGATAGCGTCTCTCTCGAGTTGCCACGCATTTGGAATCAATTCTTCAAATAATGCTATGTTTTCTACCACAGTACCGCGCGCCCAACCAACGTGACCTCGTTTCTTCGAATGTCTGATCACATTTGCGCCTATCCATTTGTTGTCTAGGTTCAAAGTCACCACATTCAAATTGTAAGAGTGTGCAATTATCCAGTTTGCAGTTAGCTGTCTACTTTCCTTGAATAAGTCATCTGGTTGATATGCGAAAGCTTGGAAACTTTGATTTTTATTCTACGCCGAGAAATTTGGATCACTAGTAATAATACACTAAACTAGCAAATTATTAAGGCCATCCGGTATCAAACAGACACGTATCATCCGCACGCGAAAACTACGGCGCTGCCCTATCAAGAGAGGTCAAGTTCAAGTCCGCTGATCCTATGTGGAATGATATCAAGAAATTAGCTTCATTCTCCACACCTAAATCTACTGCCATTCGCGAAACCTTGGAAATCCTGACCAGCAGCGAGGCTTGCAATGATAGCGTCTCCCTCGAGTTGCCACGCATTTGGAATCAATTCTTCAAATAATGCTATGTTTTCTACCACAGTACCGCGCGCCTAACCAACGTGAATTCGTTTCTTCGAATATCTGATCACATTTGCGCCAATCCATTTATTGTCTAGTCAAGTCACCACGTTCAAATTGTTGAAGTGTTTCATTATCCAGTTTGCCGTTAGCTGTCTACTTTCCTTGAAAAAGTTATCTGGTTGATGTGCAAAAGCTTGGAAACTTTGATTTATATTCTACGCCGAGAAATTCGGATCACTAGTAATCTATATACAGTATATAAAAATGGATGTGTATGTGTGTGTATGTGTATGTGTGTGTGTGTGCGTGTGTGTGTTCCAGCCAAACTCTGGACGCCTGGAGCAATTTCAATCAAACTTGGTACACATATGACTTACCATCTGGAAAAAAATAAGACACCCCTAGGGGTGGGGTGGGAAGGGAGTGACATGCAAAAATAACAGAAAACGACCGATATTAGTGTCAATTTCATAGTGATTAGTGTCGAATCCATAGTTTTCGGGGTCGCTGAGATGAATAGTGACACTCCCGATGCCGTTTAAGCCCAAGTTCAGCCCTATCGGCATGAAGGGTGAGAAGGGGTGAAAAATAAAATGTCCATAATGACCGAGATCAGTGTCGAATCCATAGTTTTCGGAGTAGCTAAGATGATTGGTGACAGTCCCGATGACATTTAAGCCCAAGTTTAGTCGACTAGAAGGAATTGAACTCTGTAGAACCTTCTGGAAATTTTTAGAAACTAATAGAACTCTGTAGAACCTTCTAGAAAGTTTTAGAAACGAATAGAACTCTGTAGAACCTTCTGGAAATTTTTAGAAACGAATAGAACTCTGTAGAACCTTCTGGAATTTTTTAGAAACGAATAGAACTCTGAAGAACCTAGAAGATTGTGGAAACGGATAGAACTCGGTGTCGGTAGAACCTTCTGGAAATTTGTAGAAATGAAAAAAACTCTGTAGAACCTTCTAGAAGGTTGTGGAAATGAATAGAAATTTGTAGAACCTTCTAGAAATTTTTAGAAATCATTATGACCCGGTCTTGGACTCATGATGTTCGAGAAAATTCAAACACCCACTCGAATTTCGTTCTTTTAGTTATTGTATAAGTGTTTCCTACTTTATTTGACAGTGATAGTGTGCATTTTGGATTCAAGTTCTGTAAAGAGTTTTATATTTCTACACGGATGTAAGTACTTCATGATTTTAAATTTTAAATTCGTTTTTTCCTTATGTTTATATTAGCTTTTTATTGTATTCTATAATAGATTTCATTGCTGTAACAATGCCTCCAAGAAAACGTAAGGCGATTGGCCAAGTGCAATCAAAAGCTAAAAAAAATGAAATAATAGCGTAGACAAGAAACTCCCGAGGAGAGGAATAGAAGACTTGGGACGCTGCGCGAGAGAGCTGCTACATCTAGAGCTTCAGAGACAGTACAGCAGCGTGAGGCCCGACTACAGGATATGAAAGAGAGAGCTACTACATCTAGAGCTTCAGAGACAGTACAGCAGCGTGAGGCCCGACTAAGGGATAAGAGAGATAACAGCGTGAGACCCGACTACAGGATAAGAGAGATAGAGCTACTACATCTAGAGCTTCAGAGACAGCACAACAGCGTAAGGCCCGACTACAAGATAAGAGAGATAAAGCTACTACATCTAGAGCTTCAGAGACAGTACAACAGCGTGAGGCCAGAGTACAGGATAAGAAAGGATAAGAAAACTAGAGCTTCGGAGACAGTACAACAGCGTGAGGCCAAAGTACAGGATAATAGAGATAGAGCTACTACATCTAGAGCTTCAGAGACAGTGCAACAGCGTGAGACCCGAGTACAGGAAATGAGAGATAGAGCCAGATGATCACGGACTGCGAAACATTTTAGCTTAGAATTGGAAGGATTCCACTATGATCCACATAAAGACTACTCGCAGCATGCAAGTGTTATCATCGGAAAAATGGAAATGGTTTGTAGTTACTGTCAAGCCAAAAAGTTTAAATCAGAGTCTCCTGGTATTTGCTGCAAAAATGGGAAAGTGAAACTCTGTCAACTGGAACCTCCACCACAAGAACTTTTGACTTACACATCAGCAGATACGTCAGAGTCAAAGCATTTTCTTAGTAACATGAGAAAATACAACTCATGTTTCCAAATGGCATCGTTCGGCGCAACATCAGTTTTGAACAGGCCCGGATTTCCATCGACATTCACGGTGCAAGGGCAGATTCACCATATAGCGGGATCGTTGCTTCCGCTGCCAGATCAACCATCAAAATTTCTACAACTATATTTTATTGGAAACGAAGAAATGGAAACTGACCAGAGGTGCACCTACATCTCAGGAACAAGACGTCCCATTGTGTTAAACTTACAAAGGATGTTTCATGAGCACAATGATTTTATTAAAACGTTTAATTGGAACGTATGCCAACGGATGAATATAAAGTAGTCCTAAGAGCAGACCGAAGACCAGCAGGCGAACACGAGCGGCGCTTCAATGCTCCTCAGGTAGATGAAGTCGCGGTGGTTATATCAGGCGATGAGTTTGATCAACGGGATATCGTAATTCAACGACGAGGCGAATCATTGCAGCGCATTTCAGAAACACATCGATCTTATGATGGTCTACAGTACCCAGTGATATTCCCCCGTGGTGAAGATGGATATCATTTTAATCTGAGGAAGGTCAACCCAACAACAGTTGAAACAACCAGTAAGAAAGTTTCAGCGATGGATTTCTATGCATACAGACTAATGGTTCGAGAAACTGAACAGAACCACATCTTAAACGGCAGACAATTGTTTCATCAATTCATCGTTGATATGCATGCAAAAATCGAGAGTGAGCGTCTTCTTTACATTCGTCTAAATCAACGTAAACTGATAGTTGAAGAATATATATATTCACCTGAGAGATAGATGTTGTGGCAAATGACAGGAACGTTAAAAACCTCGGTGCCTTAGTCATACTACGAGCTACATTTACAGGCAGTCCCAGACACATGCACGAATACACGCAAGATGCTATGAGGTACGTGAGGACGTACGGGAGACCAGACTTATTTATCACCTTCACCTGCAATCCGACTTGGACAAATATCAAGGAGATGTTTATCAGTGGTCAATTACCCAGTGAGCGCCACCACTTGATTGCGAGAGTATTTAAACAGAAGCAGTTGAAAATAATTGACGTTATAACGAAGTGCCATGTCTTTGGAGTGGCAAGATGCTGGATGTACACGATTGAATGGCAAAAGCGAGGACGGCCACACTCACACAATTTAATCTGGTTGGCGGACAAAATTCAGCCCACATAAATCGATGACGTTATATCTGCTGAGTTGCCTGACCCAACACAAGATTCTGAACTTTTCGCAGTGGTAACAAAAAATATGATCCACGGACCATGTGGAAATCTCAATCCCAACTCTCCGTGTATGAAGGACGGAAATTGTACCAAGAAATACCCAAGAAAATTGCTTAAAGAGACACAAACCGGAAATGACGGTAATCCTCTATGTAAACGGCGAGCTCCAGAAGATGGAGACTAAAGATACGCAGCAACACAGAAGTAGAAATCGACAATAGCTGGGTTGTGCCATTTTCGCCGCTGCTGTCAAAAATGTTTCAGGCACACATCAACGTGGAGTACTGTAACAGTGTGAAATCGATCAAATATGTGTGCAAGTATGTTAACAAAGGTAGTGATGTGGCTGTTTTCGGTATACGCAACGAGAGAACAAGCGATGAAGTGATGCGGTATCAGTTGGGAAGGTACATTAGCAGCAACGAGGCAGTTTGGCGAATCCTAGGATTTCCGGTTCACGAAAAACACCCTACTGTTGTTACCTCAGCGTCCATTTAGAAAATGGTCAGAGAGTTTATTTCACAACAAAGAGCGCTCCTACAGTGGTTGATCAGCCACCAAACACGATCTTAACAGCTTTCTTTCAACTGTGTCAGCAGGATCCTTTCGCAAGGACTTTGTTGTATCCTGAGATACCTCGATATTACACATGGAATGTATCGAGGAAAGTTTTCTGTAGAAGAAAAGTTGGTCAGCCCGTCCATGGACATCATGCAGTCGCGAGTGTACACAGCTCACCCCAATAACGCCGAATGCTATTTTATTAGGATGCTCCTTCACTCAGTTCGAGGGACAACATCTTTCGCGGAGCTAAAAACAGTAAACGGCGAAGCATGCCAGACATTTAGAGAGGCCTGTCAGAAGTTGGGTTTACTGGAAGGAGACCAGCACTGGAATGACACATTGCGAGAAGCCGAATTGATCTCCCTCCCAGAGCAAATCAGAACCTGTCTGCTATTACATTGACTACATGCAGTCCATCGAATCCAAACACTTTACGGGGAAAATACACTGGCGTGCAAAAATTAAGGATGAGACTGTTTTTGAATTTAAAGTCGTGCAGAAGTGCTCCACATCGACTCAAATCATACCATAAGATCCCCAAGATGTAAGAATATGGGACAAGTGAGCAAAACCGTCCAAACAAGGAATCCAAATGATACAAAGACACTTTATTGAAAAGTAAGCTTCGAGCACAACTGGACATAAGACAGAAACGTCCATGTGACAGGGGGCTGCCAAGAAAAATCCAGCCTTTAGTAGGGGATATGATCACCCCCTGACTGCGTTGCAGGATTTACAACGTCTGTCCATGCTGAGGACGAGGTTGTCAAGGAGCTGTTTAGGCATCGCGGCCTATTCCTCTTGTAGCGCCAATCGCAGCCGCGAAATCGTTGCTGGCGGCTGGTGACGTGATGCCAAGCGTCTCCCGAGAAGGTCCCACACGTGTTCGATTGGATTTAGGTCCGGGGACCTTGCGGGCCAAACCATGCGTTAAATATTTTCACTCTCCAACAGCTCTGCGACAGCCACTGTACGATGAGGTGTAGCGTTGTCGTCCATGAAGAGGAACTCAGGACCTACAGCACCTCTAAACAGATGCACGTGAGGCAGGAGAACCTCGGTACAATAGCGGACACCAGTGACTGAACCTCCTTGGAAGATGTGGAGGTCAGTACGGCTACCAAGCATGATACCACCCCAAACGAGAACTCCGACACCTCCAAACCGGTCCCTTCCGATGATGTTGGAGGTGTGATTGCGTGTTCCCTGCTCTCTCCAGATGTGTATACGTCCAGAATCGCTCGTCAGACTAAATCGGCTTTCATCCGTAAAGAGAACTCGACCCCATTGCTGATGTGTCCAGTTCTTGTGTTCCTGGTACCACAGAAACCGCCGTCTCCGATGAGCAGGCATTAATGGCACACATCGTACTGGTCGTCGAGCAAATAGACCACCTTTGTGTAGCCTCCTGGCCACGGTAAAACGCGATAACGGACGTCCAGTTGTCTGTTGCATGTGCCTTGCGATTTCTCCCGCTGTCTGCCGTCTGTCTCTTCTCGCCTGTAGGACAATATTCCGGTCGTCCGCCGCCGTGGTTGCTCGTGAACGACCATTGCTAAACTCTCGTACAGCTGTGCCTGTCGTTTGAAATGCTCCCCAAGCTCGTGAAACGATGCTGTGAGCGATCCCGAACTCCTCGGTCACACTAGACACACTTCGACCTCCTTCCAACTTCCCGATAACGCGACCTCGGGTAAAGTCATCTAGATGTCGTCTGCTGGATTACCTGTTGGCCATATCACACGGTGGCAGCAACTCGACGTCGTTCAAACCGATGTACACCGTGCAATAGCTTTCACCGAATTGCTGAGCGTACACCGCCCGTGTGCTTTATACCTTTCCGACACTCCACCCCCCCCCTACGTCATGCTGCATATATGCGCATGCCCTACCGTACCGGACCCTAGTCTATCTCCTGAGTGGTCTTTCGGTCCGTTCTGCCTGCTCGTTCCACTGTTATGCTAATTTCTCCTCTTCGTCCTTAATTTTTTCACACCAGTGTATAAGGAGGCCCTGAGTGAGGATATACTCGCCAAAGTCAGGAGAGAAAATCCGACATTACAAATTACGTTTGGTCCGGATATTTTCAACAGGGCTTTGATTTTTCTTGAGGACAAATGTGTGGCCATGATCAATAAAACATTACTGCAACTCGGTCTGCCTGCACCAGTACTAGACCGACAGGACATACTTCACGCAGATTACATGCGAGAAAAGAACTACAACGTCGAAGAGCTGAGTGCATATGTCACGGACAAGAAGCCACTTCTAAATCAAGATCAGAAAAAAGCATACCAAATTATCATGGATCAGGTAGCGAAACAACAAGGTGTTATCATTTTTCTTGATGCTTCTGAGGACACAGGGAAAACATTTTTAACTGATTTAATTCTGGCCGAAATCAGGGCTCAGGGAGCAGATGCTCTTGCCATCGCCTCTTCAGGAATTGCGGCGACGTTAATTCCTGAAGAGGCGATTCATTCCGCACGTAAGTTGCCACTTGACATCGCCAGGCAGGAAAATCTTACCTGCAGCATAAACAAGGCAAGTGGTTGGGCGCAGGTGCTCAAGACATGCAAATTAATCCTATAGGATGAAAGCACCATGGCTCACAAGAAAGCTCTCGAGGCCATTGACGTCACTCTGAGAGATCTGAGAGGAAACGACAACCTGATGGGAGGAGCTCTGGTACTCCTCTGTGGACTTTCTTCAAACAATGCCCGTCATCTCAAAGTCAACACTGGCCGATGAGATCCACGCATGTTTAAAACATTCATTTTTGTGGAGACATTTGCGAAAGATAACTTTAAAGCAAAACATGAGAGTACATCTGGGGGATGAGAATGCTCAAATTTTCTCAAACAAACTACTGGAGATCGGAGAAGGTAGATTAGTAGTCGAATCTTCTGGTAATATGAAATTGCCATCCGATTTTGTAATCTGGTGTCCGTCGCAGAGCTAATAGATGCAGTCTATCTGGCTGTTTTCCAAAACTATCACAAATTGAACTGGTTGCGAGAGAGGACCATTCTTTCTGCTAAAAATGAAGACGTCCACGAAATAAACTATCAGATACTTGCCATGTTACCAGGCGTTGTCACTGAATACAAGTCTATCGATACCGTAGTAGATGCCGATGAGGTCGTCAATTTCTCACCAGAGTTCCTAAACTCACTTGATCCGGCTGGATTGCCACCACATCGTTTTTCACTTAAAGTGGGATCTTCAATTATTTTACTACGGAACCTCGACCCACCAAAATTTTGCAATGGCACAAGGCTGTGTGTAAAGAAGATACTGGGCAATGTAATTCAAGCGACTATTTAAAAAGGAAAGGGAGAGGGTGAAACAGTTTTTATCCCACGGATACCACTCATTCCGACGGATCTCCCTTTTAACTTTAATAGATTGCAATTTCTAGTGAGACTTGCGTTCTCGATCACGATCACCAAGTCACAGGGGCAGTCTATTAAGTACTGCGGAGTGGATTTGAGATCGCCATGTTTCTCACATGGACAACTTTATGTTGCTTGCTCAAGGGTGGGGTCACCCAAGAATTTATTTATTCTGGCTCCTGGAAATCAAACTAAAAATGTTGTTTATAATCAAGTTTTGTGTTACTTTAAAATTATAGTGAATTTGTAAAAGATTTTACTTTATAATTTGTATACTGTACTTATACTTTTAAAAACCTGTAAATAAAATTACTTTGATTTTACAGTATAGATGGAATTCATTCCTTTTCCTGCCTAATAGAAGATTGGGATAAATAAATACCCGGGCAACGCCGGGTAATCAGCTAGTAATACACTAAACTAGCAAATTATTAAGGTCACCCAGTAGCAAATAGACACGTATCATCCGCATGCGAAAACTATGGCGCTGAGGTGTCTTTACAAACAGCTTACTACAAAGGATTCAGATGTGTTCGAATATACGAGGGTTGTACCGAAAGTAATGCAACTTTCCATGGCTTTACAGAGGAAAGGGCTAGTCCGTCCCTTTGAGGAACTGAATGCTGACCCGTGTCTGAAAGGGTGGGAAGCACGGCCGGCCTGGGTCACCTTGGAAGGCTGTGGACCAACTATCTAGAGGGCGTCAGACCTTTCTCAGACCAGCCAATCTAGCCCACCCATTTTGGCCTTGGCCACACAGTCATACCCACGGGGGGGGGGACGAAAGCACCCCTCAGACGCTTAAAAATGAACATAATTGAGTGAAATTCATTGTTTTTATGCATACAATTTACAGGAACATTACAAATGAATTTGCAGGTAATTGAATGAAATTCATTGTTGTTATGCATATGATTTGCAAGTACATTACAAATAAATCTGCAGGTACATTACAAATAAATCTGCAGGAACATTACAAAACGCAAATGATACACAATGATGACTGAGAAAGACACAAAGATGACTGACAGAATACTACTGCTAGATTATTGCCCTGATTTTAAAAAGCAAGAAGCCACCTCATTTCAGAGCTGTCTACACACAACCTGTTTATGATAACTCCGCTATCGACTGAGTTAAGAACATCCTTCTCAGTGGCCACCATGACAAAAGCGTCTAAATGTTCATTAGTTAATCGTGCCCGAAGACGAGTTTTAATTATTTTAAGTTTCGAAAACACTCTCTCGCATGAGATTTGAGTAAAAGGTATTGTAAGCAGGTGTTTGTAAACTTTAAATAATTCCGTATATTATAGAGAGTACATATTATACGGGTTGTAAGGTCAGGTGATACGCAACTTACTACACCCTCTCCTTGAAAAATGTCAACTCCGCCTTCTTGTGGTGCATCCTGTTCCCGCTAAAGGGGCTCTGACGACCACCAATAGGGGTATAACTATACCATCGGGATTAGATGAAATGATATCCCGCACTCACCAACCCGCTTGGCCAGCGTGGTGAGTTATAGCCAAACCAAGCCAAAATGACTCCACAACTTAAATCTTGGCCCTCAGTCTCCGGCAGCTGGAATGTACCTGACCAAGGCAGTGGCCAGTGCGACATGAAGGCAGAGGGTGCTAAGAATCACCGGAGGACCGGACTAGGCTGCCATCTGATGCTTACCTTGGCTACAACAACTGACGCTCTCTATCTTCTGATTCAAGGCTCTGTGACGTGCCTGCCCAGCAGGACGCACACGACATAAAGACAGATAGCAGTCGGAACGAACGTCCGCGTAGCTCAATTGGTAGAGTGACTTATTCCGGAATGAGGGGACTAGGGTTCGAGCCCCGTCGTGGACAAATATGACGGAGAAATTTACTTCGTTATAATGGCGCCCGAACATTCCGGATGACCCGGTCTTTCAAAATCTCGCAATGGTGTGATGTTCTTTCCACACCGCAAGAGAGGAAAAATAAGAGAATCCCTTCTCCAGCGCTTCGAAAAATAAATGTGTGTGACGTTGCATTCCACACACCAGATTGACTGGGAGTTCTCAGGTGCACGTTCTACAGCGGATGGCTGCCTGCAACGACTCATGGTCATGGCTGACCAGTGGGCCATGTCCCGGCCCTCTTTCGGGGGGGGAGATGTGACGTGCCTGCCCAGCAGGACGCACACAGCATAAAGGCAGATAGCAGTCGTAACGAACGTCCGCGTAGCTCAATTGGTAGAGTGACTTATTCCGGAATGAGGGGACCCGGGTTCGAGCCCCGGCGTGGACAAATATGACGGAGAAATTTACTTCGTTATAGCTCCGTGAATTGGAAGAGGAACTACAGAGGATCAAGTGGGACATCGTCGGGCTAAGTGAGATAAGGAGAAAAGGAGAAGATCTCATTGAACTGAAATGCACCCACCACAAGTCATCCTGATGAAGAGATTGTAGAATTTTATGAGGAAATTCATCATCTAAATATAAAAGGCAAGCAGCGCTTGCCTTTTATATTTAGATGATGGGATGATGGGAGATTTCAATGCGAAAATAGTGCAACGGCAACAAAACGAAACTTTAGTAGGTAAATTCGGTCACGGTAACAGAAACCAGCGTGGAAATACTCTCGTTGAGTTTGCAGAGGCAGAAGGGGTTTTCATCATGAACTTCTTTTTCAAGAAAAAGCCGCAAAGGAAATGGACATGGAGGCATCATAATGGATTGACAAGTGAAATTCATTTCATTATGTGTAACAAGAAATTTGTCATGAAAGACTGCAGTGTGCTAAACAAGTTCAACACAGATAGTGACCATAGAATGGTAAGATGTAACATGCACCTGAATGCTAAACTCGAGCATGGCAAGCTCTTAAAACAAACAAAGTGTATTGACCTAACCAACCTTAAAAAACATCATAATACCTTCAAATTGGAACTGAGGAACAGTTTCTATGCTCTAGAAAGGCTAACGTTGGAAGAAGTGGACATCTCTGAAGTTAACGTAAAAATAACCAAAGCTCTTATGGAAACAGCAACAAGATTAGCTGGGACTAAGAACAAGTTGCAAATTATCAGAAAAAAACAAAATTCTGATGCAAAAAAGAAGAGAGATGAGGACAACTAAAGGATATGTGACTTCCAAAGTGGAATATACACTGCTGGCTACCCAAAATGCAACACCAAGAAGGAAGCATCCGATTGGCATGAAATTCGCAGCATGCGTCGCTCGCGATAGGACATGCAAACGATTAGCATTGCAGGGCATATGCAAATCATGTGCGTCTGGCACGCCACCGAGAAGCACTATAAGAAGGGTGCACAGAAGGCTGGGTGTAAGTAGTGGAAGTGTCTTGTGCTGCCGGACCTGTGCGTGAGAAGCTTCCTCATCGCTCGTCGCAGAATACGGCAGTCACTGCAGCACGTTTCGGAGTTCGACAAAGGACGAATACGGGCTTATCGCGACAGCGGTTTATCGTACCGAGACATCGGCGCCCGTGTGGGACGATATCCAGCCGCAGTGAGGTGTGTATGGATTCGGTGGGTGCAGGAGGGACGGACGGAGCGACGTGAGCGATTGCTGCAGCCGCGGCACACCACCGAACGTGAGGACCGACATGTTGTGCGGCGGGCATTGACGGCTCGCACCGCCACATCACAAACGTTAGCGCAGGAATTAGGATGTGCTGCCCAACAACCTGTGCCAGCACGTACCATTCGACGTCGTCTGCAGGAGCGGGGACTTGTGGCACGGCGCCCATTGCTCCGATTACCATTGAAGTTACACCACCGGGGAGTGCGGCAACAGTGAGCCGTTGAACGCCGCGCCTAGACTACGGAATGGCACGACATTGTCTTCTCCGACGAATCCCTCTTCTGCCTGCAACACCACGATGGTCGGATCCGCGTGGGGCGACACTGCGGCGAGAGACTTTTTGACGCCTGCATTATGCATCGCCATATCGGTCCGTCGCCTGGCGGTATGGTTTAGGGCGTAATTGGATATGACACCCGCACCTCTCTGGTACGCATCGCCGGTACACTCAACAGTCACCGCTACATCTCCGACGTTTTGGAGCCTGTAGTTTTCCCTTACCTGCAGTACCTGGCAGCGGCCACGTTTCAACAGGACAATGCGCTCCCGCACGTGGCACACATCGGTCAAAAATTCTTCACGGCCCACCAGGTATCACTGCTGCCGTGGCCAGCCTGTTCTCCCGATATGTCGCCCATCGAACACGTCTGGTCGCTGATCGGCAACCGAGTGGCCCGGCAAGCATCACCCGCGGCTACGCTTGATGAACTGAGGCAACGTGTGGAAGCAGCCTGGACCTACATACCCTAAGCTCACATCCAAAGCCTCTTTCGTTCGATGCCGCGGCGTGTAGCGGCCGTTATTGCCAGCCATGGGAGCCGCACGAACTATTGATGTCTGCGTGTTCCGCATGTCGCACGGGCCTGTAAGCTCAATCGTTTCATCTTTGTGTCTGTTGTTATGTGTCCAGTAAATCTGGCTTTGCTATCTCGTGTCCTTCTTGGTGTTGCATTTTGGGTCGCCAGCAGCGTATATAGCTATACAAGACAGTGCGAAAAAGTATCACTGAAGACGTAAGGAAATTCAACTGTGAACTAGTGAGGGGAGCAATTGAAAATAACCAAAGCCTGAAGAGAGCAAAGGGACATTTGAGTAAGGGAAGAAAACAGATTATGGCTCTGAGAAAAGAGGATGGTTCTGTAACAAGAAATAGACGTGAAATTTTGACAACAGTGAAAGATTTCTACTCAAAACTGTATGAAAGGGATGATACATGTATTCCAGGCATTACGAAAGGTACCAGTACCAGAGTTCTTCCAGTCCTACCAGCAGAAGTTGCCATGCAATCAAGAACATGAAACGGGGAAAGCTCCAGGAGAAGATGGAATTACCGTAGACATCATACAAGAAGCAAGTGGAGAAATTGAAACAGTTCTCTCCCAATATTTTACTCGGTGCCTTAATGAAGGGAAGATGGAATTACCGTAGACATCATACAAGAAGCAAGTGGAGAAATTGAAACAGTTCTCTCCCAAGATTTTACTCGGTGCCTTAATGAAGGGAAGATTTCTGAGGATTGGAACAATGCTACAATGATCCTGCTATTTAAAAAAGGTGACATTGAGGATCTCAGGAACTACAGACCTATCAGCCTCCTATCAGTGGTCAATAAAGTTATTTCACACCGCTTAAAGGTGACACTGGACATGGCTCAATTGAGAGAACAAGCTGGATTCAAGAGTATCCACGTACTGAGAGAACTAATTGAAAGAGCGAGGGAATATGAACTTCTATTATACATGGCTTTTATCGATTATGAAAAGGCCTTTGATTCGGAAAAACCATCAGCAGTTACAATGGCTTTGAAATCCTGCGGTATTGAAGACACATACATTAATATTCTTTATAACATCTATGAAAATGCAAGTGCAAAGATTCGGCTATTTGAGAATATAGCACCCATAAAAGTTGGAAAGGGGGTGAGGCAAGGCGACACGATATCTCTCTAACTTTTTAATGCCACTTTGGAAAATGTCTTTCAACCACTGAACTGGGAAAACAAAGGGATAAAGATTAATGGAGATTATCTAACCCACCTTCGTTTTGCTGATGACGTAGTCATTTTTGCAACTACCCCATCAGAGCTGCAGAGTATGATCCAGGAACTTGCTGACAAGAGTAAAGAAGTGGGATTAAAAATGAACTTTCAAAAGACAAAAGTGATGTACAATGCTTTTACAAGAAATGAAGATTTATCGATTGATGGAGAAAAGCTGGAGATAACAGACACGTACGTTTATCTTGGACAGCAGATATCAAGGGAGGGTCACATTGGTGAAGAAATTAATCGGCGTATAAAACTTGCCTGGAGAGCTTTTGGAAGAAACAGTATAATTTTTAAGAGCAAATATGCCATTATGTCTTAAAAGAAAAGTGTTTGATCAATGAATCCTTCCAGTGCTTACGTATGGTGCAGAGACGTGGACCTTAACTAAAAGAGACATACAAAGGCTGCAGACAACTCAAAGTAGCATGGAGAGGTGCATGCTTGGTGTAACCAGGAGAGATAAGAAGAGGAACTCGTGGATCAGGAA
Source organism: Macrothele yani (assembly GCA_039090855.1). NCBI lineage: Eukaryota > Metazoa > Arthropoda > Arachnida > Araneae > Macrothelidae > Macrothele > Macrothele yani. The sequence goes on along the minus strand of CM077013.1, from coordinate 65,312,737 downwards.
ATGCCTAGAGTGGAAGACATCATGATCAGAGTAAAATCCCTGAAATGGCAATGGGCAGGGCATATTGCCAGAAGGACAGACTATCGATGGACAGCCGAAATTTTAGACTGGATTCCAAGGGACAGGAAGAGACCCAGAAGAAGAGCACGTGGGAGATGGGTGGATGCAATTCGAGAGTATGCGGGAGTAACATGGCGGAGACTGGCACAAGACAGATCGTTGTGGAAGTAACTTGGGGAGACCTTCGTGCAGCAGTGGATTGATAATGGTTGACAATGAACATCAACACTTTAAAAACGTACTTAATACAAGAGTTACACTCCTTCACATCAGTACATTTAACAGATTTTCTCCTTCCTCTTCTTCGTCATCATCATCGTCATCATCAGTCTTACTGAAACTTTTTTCTAACTCATATATCCTAGCGTAATCTTGAACAATAGATCCATTACTAATCTGATGCCGCATCCCTGCAAATTAGAGTAACTCTTTTAGCTTCCCCTTATCAACTGAAGGAATAATTTCACAGTTTATGTCTAAGGCATTCAGTGGCAGTGATTCGTACTGGGCAAACCATTTGGGATCAAACCATGGAAAATCCAAATACAAGGACTTATGGTGGATAAATCTGTTGTCCATTATTCGAATTATATTGTCTAATACATAATAGAACACTGAAATGCGAAAAGTATCTACAGAAGTTGAAGCAACATTTTCATGTCTCTCAGCCTCTCCCGGCATTTTTCTTATAGTTTTTACTCTTTTCTTCTTTAGTTTAGTTTCTATTACGATGTTTTCAAAAGAGCTATTATCTCGGCCCTTTCTTCTAGGATACTAGACATTTTTTTTACTAAATATATTTGCAGCATTCAAAGTGGTGGCAAACTGTTTTCGAACACATTTTAACTTTGACGAAGAACTCTCTATTAACCTTCATGCTTGAACATAATCAAGGTTCTTTGTCTGTAAGTAATCTGATAGAGGAGTTGTTACTTTGAAAATCTGGAGAAACATCATCGCTACCAAAATTGTTTCAAATGATAAAAACCTCTCTAAAATGGCCGATGCATCATTTCTGACTTTGGGATTAAAGTCTTCAGAATTTGAAATTTTGAACAATATGACAACCAATTCTAAATACACGACAATAGGTAGTTTTGAATTGAGTTTCGGATAGTTAAACTTCAACTCAGTCATCAATCCTACCAAAGATTTTTGCTGTGGCGTCACTTCTGCTTCGCCATCTTGTAATTCCAATAGCTTCTAAGTTAAAGAAAGGTTTTTGTTCCAGGAACAGTTGCAGTCGTTTTAAGGATTTCTTCAAAAACACTTGTGCCTCTGGAAGTAAATTAAGAAATATATAGTACTTGAAAGGCATTGGGCAGTATCAGATAGTACTAAGTTAAGCACATAAGCGTAACACCAAGTGTGACTATGATTAGGAACTTCTGCTGATAGCATAGGGGCGTGCAGTCTATAGAAGCAATGTAAGCAATGCTTGCCTTACTACAAATGAATAATTGAAAGCTTTACAAATAGAAATGGCTATTAAAATGTAGACCCATGGCGTGATTGCTTCCGAAAATGCACCTCTTAAATAACTATTAAATAATTTACGCCGTATCTTTATTGAAATTTAGTGCCATCGTCGTGTAAAGATCACGCTTCCTGCGCGCCGAACGGCCACATGAATAAGCTCACCGCTTCTTCTATGAGGGCTGTGCAAGCAATCCAGAAGTTGCTTCGGATTCCTCCATTCGTTTCAAGCTTCACAGTCGCCGCTCCGAACGACCACGTGAATAAGCTCACCGCTGCCTGCACGAGGGCTATGCAAGCAACACAGCAGTTGCTTAGGGTTTGCCCATTCGTTCCATGAGTCGAAGTTAAGTCTGATCTGAAGTGATTATTTGTAGTTCTTTCGCTATCAAACCAAGCAGCAAAATATATGTTCTTCAACCACTCTACACGGTGCTATGATTTTCTGTATGTTTCCGTGTAAGGTGTAATTACAATTATTGTAAGAGAACACCTTTCAACGCTGTTTGACTTAATTTTTGAAGATGTAAGCGCTTCTCTTCTCTGAGAGAAGCAATTTCATATTGCTTTCATGTTCGCGTCTGAGCTGTCATCTATGGACAAACGCGACGACAACAAATATAAATGTGTGTTTTAGATTGTGTTTTTTTTTATTTTTTAAGAGATAAGTCTTTCAGCCAAAGGAGTTTTCAAGAGAAAAGGGATAATATAAATGCTGAGAGACCAAAACCGTCTTTAGAAACTCTCCAAACGAAGGCTAAAAAATGTTTTCGTCACTTCCATCGGGAAGAATACGAAAAAACAAAGTGGTTAACAGCTTGCAAAAGTAACCAAAAATTATACTGTTGGCCGTACACATTATTTTCAGTAGACAGAAGAAGTTTATGGATATACGGTGGTTTTGGTGACTTCAATAACTTTCACAATTCATCCAAACGGCACGAGAGTTCAGACATACACATTTCGTCAGTGATAAAATTAAAAAGTTTTGGCAAAACAAGGATTTTGAGTTTCAAATAGACGAGCAAATAAAAACGGACATTTCTCGACATAAAGAACTCGTTAAAAAATTAGAGATGTTTTAAGGCGCTTAATTGACGTTACGTGTTTCCTTGGCAAGCAGAAAGTGGCCTTTAGGGGGCATGATGAATCCACGGAGTCTGTTAATCCTGGGAATCATGTTGAATTTGCAAATTTAATTAGTTGCTATGACGAAAAGCTTAAAAATCATTCAGACACTTCGTCTTTTCAGGGATGTCAAATCGTACACAAAATGATTTGATTGAATCAATAGGAGAAGTAATGATCGCAGAAATATAAAAATAAATTGAAGAAGCTCCTTTCGTTTTAATTTGGATGAAAGAACTTATGTGAATTGCAGGTCTCAGCTGTCTACAGTGTTTCGCTATGTGACTAATGACGGGACTCCCGAAGAGACATTCATTGATTTTATTGATGTGAGTGCTGATCGTTCAGCTAATTCTTTGGCACGTCCAAAGCATTTTAGAAAGTTTTAAGTGCTCCAAAAAATTAATAGCTCAGACATACGATGGAGCTATTGGAGGTTTAACGACCACCGTGAGCAACTCAATGGGCTATAAGCAGTCGCCCGTCCCTAATTTAGGGTCACTGGTTCCAGGAAAGGGAGAGAGCCAGTGCCGTAAGACAAACACAACATCCATGCCTCACCGGGATTCGAACCCGGACCCCGTTCGGACGAATGATCAGAAGCCATCGCTTAGACCACTGCGCCACCGGGGCGGCCATTCGGGACTTCAAGCTCGTGTAAAAGAAAAACACCAGAAAGCTATTTTTGTGCATTGCTATGCTCACAGATTAAATCTGGTCCTATCCCACGCACTTAACAGTATAAGAGAATCCATAATTTTCTTCGCAACACTGAGTGGACGGGTTTCTTTCTTTTCAAAGTCGACGAAAAGATTTCATGCATTGGATGCGGAAGTGAAGAGAAGATTACCCAATGCAACTCCTACTCGATGAAATTTTCAAAGTCGCTTGGTGGGAATTGTGTATGAACATCCAGAAAGTACAAGAGCATTGTTCACAAATATTCTTGAAAATCCTGAACACTGGAATTCTGATACTATTGTTACAGCCAATGGGTTTTCAAAGTGTTTGGGTTAATTCGATTTCCGCTTTCTGCTGTGTCTCTTCTCTGATATCTTTCCTTTGAGCCGTACGTTATTTGAAATACTACAGAAAAAGAAATTGGAGAAAGTCACTGAGTTTCAGAAAGCAGTGTCAGAGAAAAGAAATGAGTTCGAGATGTGGTCAAAACTAGAAAAAAGCGAAACAGACGAAGCTCTTACAAAGCGTAAGCGCGGAGATGCGTACGGAGTTCCCAAAACAAATTACCGACGGCTCTATTGCGAAATATTGGACAATATAATGAGCCACATGACTTCAAGTATTTTAGACTTGCAGACTTCAAGTATTTAAATCCTGACAAACGAGTGGAATTTAGAAACTGTTTTCCAGAGAGTTTCTTTGAAAATTTAAAGAAAAATTACACCAAGTACTTCGATTTTGCTCATCTGCGATCCGAACTAAAAGTGTTGTATTCAACAGATGACTTCAGTGGTAAATACGTCACTGAAAGTTTGATGTTTTTGAAGTCAAATGAGATAGACGAAGCGATGCCGGAACTAGCCAAATTTTACAAGCTCGTAATTACCATTCCAGCAACAAGCTTTTCAGCCGAAAATACTTTTACATCCCTAAAGCGCATAAAAACGTATCTCAGAAACGCACAAGGACAGGACAGACTGTCAAAGTTATCCTTGTTATCTATCGAAAAGCATCTCCTAGTTAAACTTAAAAAGGAATGTTATTTCTATGATCACGTTATTAACTCATTTGCCCTAAAAGGAAAAAGATTGGAACTCATATACAAGTTAGAAAATTATAAAACTTGACATAAGAACTTTTGCTACATCCCCCCCCTGTGAAGATGATGTTTTTATACGTGTATGCATTTTGCCAGCTATCTATTGCACAAAGCGTTTTTGTATACTACAAAGGAAATGTAATACAAATGGGAACTACTTGTAATGATTATGCGATTGAATGATTTGATCTCCCAAGATATTCAGCAAGATATTTAGCAAAATGTAGATATTTAGCAAAATGTAACATATAAAAGAATTGTGTAATTTTCTCTATAAAAGGTGAATTATATTTGTAATCATGCTCTTAGAAAGATAAATGTATTTTTTGAAATGTTTGCTAATAGTTAAGATTAGCCAGCCCTAATCTACTTCGTTGTCACTGTATACTTTCACCAGAATCATGGGATACCTTCAATTTTCATTTCGTCTTCTAAATAAATATAGTTTTTGTTGACGATAATTCTAAATATATATATTTTTTTCATTTTTGTTGATGTGTTCAGTTTTCGTAGCAACATTGAAAATTGTTGATTAAAAGGTACCTGGTTCAAGAGTAAGTGATTCGCACTCAAAGCTTGTTTTGTTGTTCGCGATCTCTGATTTTTTTTAATCGCCATTTTTCACTTAGAAACCTTTTAAGCCAGAAAACTTCGATCAGGTACTCCTAACTAAATATTTTTATTTTTTCGATAAAAACTGAACATATTCAGTTGTAGGAGATAAACCAGGAACGGCCTTAGACTTCGAAAACAGGGTGGGCAATGGGTGGGTAAATATATATATATTTTTCCTAGGAAAGTTTAGTATTAATTTCTTTGTCGCACACATTAAAATAATTTTAAATGCTTTTACAACCGGTTGAACAGGATATCCAGGCCCCCCGTTCCCTCACACCCACACATAGATAAAAAGAACAGTAGCAAACTGAGAATACATATAATATTATATTATTATTAAAATCACATTGCTTGCCTATGATGAAATACCACCGCACGCCACTGGCTGATAGCTTAGTTGCTAATCCATTTAGTTTCCCATTCTTGTTTGCAGCACCATCAAAGGAATTCACCGCGCAGGAATTTGAAGTTCAAATTCCTATTGGAACTTGAATCTCACCCAACACATCCTTTAAGGTATTGAATGAATCCTGTCCAGATGTTGAAAAAACACATTTCAATGCAAGGAGTCTTTCAACAACTCCATGATCTATAACGTACCGAAATACAAATGCACACCGGTCATCGCAGGAAACATCTATAGTAGTGTCCATCATAACTGAAAACTTAACAGCCTTCCTCATTTCCTTAGCACTTTTTTTTATCTAATCTAAGATAATGTTGATAATTTTTATTACAGTATTCTTACCCAAGAATGTCACCAAAGTGCCTCTTCCTACTGCTTTCTCACTTTCTCTTTCTTTTCTCTTGCTGTGCATGAATATTTACACTCTGTTCAATAACGTTGTTGAGGTGTTTTTCAAGTGTTGGAACATATTTCTATCATATAATAAAAGAATTAATTCAAGAAAATTTCCATGATTTATATTTTCATTATCAAGTGTGTATGCCGATACTAGAGAGCCTCGGTAAGGAAGCCCTTGTTTACCTATGAACTTAGTGACATCTACTACTATTTCAATTATCCGTTTCCTTTCTTGTACATGCTGTTTTTTTTTCTCAGACCGGTTATTTAATTTAACAATAAATCGTGAGCAGTTTTCTGGCGTTTCACTGCCATAAATGACTGTACGGATACCATGTAGCTTTTGGATGTTTCGTGTTCCTCTACTCTTTGGTGAACATGCCTCCAGACGTTGAAGTCGGAGCAGAAAACAGATTTACTCAGTAGCGGCTTTTCAGTTGAAGTAGGTGAAGTGCCTCTTCACCTATTTTACTTAAAGTTTTATTCAGTAATTTGTATAATATATTATTTTTTGTCTCTATTGTGTTACAAAATCCTCACAATTTTGATTAGATATCAATTCACATAACGCGTTCAAGACGGAAAACAAGTCCTCATACGCAAAACAGTGCAAGTGAAGAGCCGAAATGAAAACCCTTGGAAGTCTGCAGCTTTCGACCGAGTTGCTATGGTAACCGTGACGTCAACCTTCCCTATCTGGCGCGCAAGTGAAGTGTTTTATCTTTCGGCGCCGAAGCCCTGCAGATAGAATCGTGATCTTCGAAGGAGATCACGGTGAAACGGGATGTTTTACCCAGGGTATCTTGCAGTGTTGTGGTACATGCTTTCCGAAAGAGATTTGTTTTTTCGTGCTTTGTGATTATTTGTCAAAAAGTTTAGCTGTTACTGTAGTTTCGTGTACAGTTTAACAGTTAGTGATAGTTTTAATTAAAGTATGTATCCTGTGAACGACATTGTTTGTAATTTATTATAAACTCCATTTAATCGGTGGAAAGATGAAGATAAAAGAGACATTTTACTTCAAGAACGACCGACGGATTCACTGAAAATTGTTGCCAAAAAAGAAATCAAAAAGAGCAGTAAATCTTACAATATTAATTTTAAAAATTGTTGGTTTACTGAATATAAATGGCTTTGTAGTACTTCTGTGTTACAAAAATTAGTTTGTTGGCCCTGCTTACTTTTTAGTAATAAACATTCGGCGTGGAATAAAGACAGATTCTCAGATTTATTAAATATAACACGCTCACTTCATAAACATGGTGATTCTAGCGAACACCTGAAATGCGAGTTAATGCTAAGGAATTTTGAAAAAAATCAGAACACCACTGCCGATGGCCTGAAGGAGAATGCTAGGCTTTTAAAAATGCATTTCAGTGAAAACGTTCGTTTAAATAGACTTTTCCTGCAGACAGTGATTGATGCAGTATTATATTTGAGCAAACAAGAACTAGCATTCCGTGGCCATGACGAAAGCATGGACTCGATAAATCGTGGAAATTTCAAGGAATTACTTTCATTGTTAATATCAAGAAGTCCTTTAGCAATTCAAAATCAATACGAAAAGATAAAAAAAATGTCTTCACAGGTGACTCAAAAACTATTCAAAATGAATTGATTGAATGTATTTCTGAATATATAAACGATCACGCTAAAAATGAAATAAATGAAGTTCAATGCTTTTCTATTCAAGTATAGATGACACCACGGACATAAATCAGACTTCTGAGTGCTCTTTAATAATAAGATTTGTTGATTCGGAAGGTGTATTGGCTAAGCGATTTTTGGATTTCCACGACGTGAGTGCAGATCGAACGTCAGAAGCTTTACACAAAATGCTAGACAACATTTTGGAACAAATCGATTAACAACACAAATTAATAGGACAATGTTACGATGAGGCAAGTATTATGTCTGGACACTTGAATTAGCTCCAGAAAAAATCAAGGATAAAGCTTCTCAAGCTGTTTTTGTTCATTGCTTAGCACATCGTTTGAACCTTGTATTACAGCAGAGTTTTTCTAAAATTTCTAAGTGTCGAATATTTTACGCAAGCCTCACTGGAATTCCTTCGTTTTTCAGCACTCAGTGAAGCGATATTATGCACTCACATCTACAACCGCAAGACACATACCAACCATAGCAGAAACTCGATGGTCCTCCACTTCGAAGTTAATAAGTGTAATTGTTGAAGATTGGGATAAATTGAAGGAAGTATTCGCATTTATGACAAGTAGTGAGCAATCAGACAAAAAATCAATTCAACTTTCCAAGGGATTTTTAAACGATATGAACATTTTTGAATTTACATTTTTGGCAATAGTATTTAATGAAATTTTTGGCCCCGTCGATCTATTATTCGAAATTTTGCAGAAAAAATCACTAGACATAAACTACTGTGTAACTCAAATAAAAAAAAACTCGTATAATTTTTAGTCAATAAAAGGAACGATGAAGTATTTGAAACACTGTTTGGAAAAGCTAGCAAAATTACAGAAATAAGCAGATCTAAACGGGAATGTGCTGTTCTTACACAAGAAACAATTTTTTAAAATTATAAACAATTGTAATTTTAAATTTTAGACCACATTCTTATGGAAATAGATATAAGATTTCAAGACTGTGAAAAACTTCAATTTGTTTGTCTTGTGACACAACCAAATTCGAACAATTTAATTCAAGCTTTCCCTCTCACGCTTTTGAAAATCTGCAACATTTTTACGGAAAAATAATTACTAAACTCCAGCACCTTAAAAATGAACTGAGTCTTATATATGCCAAGGAAGAATTAAGGAATGTATCGACTCAAGAACTTCTTCGAGTGCTTCATGAAGATAAAGACATTTTTACAGAATCTTATAAATTGGTTGCCCTCCTTTTAACCATTCCATCTACAAGTGTGTCAGTGGAAAGAAGTTTTTCTTGCTTTAAAAGAATACAAACTTACTCAAGAAACACTATTTCTCAAGACAGACTTGCTTCTTTGGCAAATATTTCTATTCAGAAAGATATTTTATTGAAGCTCACGAAGAAACAACCATTCTATGTCGACATAATCGACAAATTTGCAGCTTTAAAAGAAAGAAGAATTGATCTAATATACAAAAAATCGGTCAGTCCTCATATAGTGATTTTCACTGAAGACAGTCGATATCTTTTCATATTGCTCTTGTAGCCCTACACCTATTTTTTCAACCACGAGCTGCCACTGGATTTACTATCGCTAAACGCAACACAAAAATCAAAACAACTGCTGGGTTTTCTCATTAAAAGTCAACCACCATCTTTTGAAAATTTGTTTGTAACGTTTTTCTGCATTAAACAACGGTTTTCTATCATATCCTTCTCACAGGGCAGAACAGGATGGTAAGCCAAATACGTAAGCAATTCATTCTGGCCAAGTTTTATAAAATAGTCCGTTGACCCTGCATTTGGATTGATTGAGCCTTCTCTAACTTCATTTGTTACTGCAGTTTCTGGTAGGAGAGGTCGATCAGCAGATGTTGATTCAGAGACGTTTTATTGGTTAGTGGATTGTTTTTCAATGTCAAAATAATCCACTGAATCTGAGACTGGAAATGAATCTTCATGTGAGGTTAAACTCTCTGCCTGACCGGTTGACTTGTAAATTTTGGTTTGGGGTAAAATTGGGTAATTTTTGAGCACTCTTTTGCGGACTCTTGTAGTTGTTCGCTTTTTTCTCTTTCCCGTAGTCATGGCCACATTTCTTTCCCTTTTTATTGCCCATTGTTCACATGAGGACGTTCTGAAAAAAAAAAACATTAAATAACTTGAAAATATATGAATTTTATTTAACAGTAACAATGAAATTCAAATTTCGCAAGTTGCAACTGATATACAAATCGTTAAAAAGAAACGCATGCACATTGCACAGGGAGAGAAAAAGAAAATTACTCAATATAAAAATAATATTTCTTTCAAATTATACTACAATAACACATTAATACCTTACAATTGACGCAAAATATTAATGACTATTTAACTCTTTCAGGAAGCCATATTGGTAGGTATTTATAATATAAATAAAAAAACGTACTAAACGTCGGAAACCTTATCTTAGAAATTGCTGGAAAGAATATGTCTTTTCAAGACGCATGCGGCATGACTCATCGTTCACCATCACTGGGGTGACGCATTCTTGGCAACTGTTCGCTCATCTGGCGCTTTTTCTTGCCGGAGGGCGCACCGGGATATGCCCCGGTATCCCGGTGGGCCAAGCCGACCCTGGTGGAGCGTAGCTGTAATGCCAGTACAGTCATTTCAGGTTTTTTTATATTTTTTCATGAATTGTTCTTTTTTTTTTTCACCAGCAGCACTAAACGTTACTTGCCATTTTCCGTTAAACTACAAGAGGTCAAAAACTCTTTGCGTTTGAAAAATTTCTGGAAAAATAGATGGACTTGAATCAATAAATGAACGGTTGAAGGAGATTCTAATCTACGGTAAATTTGACACAAAAACTAAAACTAAAGCTTTTGGTCTACTAAAACGAATTCTAATTTTTGATTTCGTATTTTTTCTTGAGGTTTATGAAAAATGAATTATACAAATAAAAACTTCTTACTGAAGCAATGGAAAAAGAATCATTAAATCGTCTGGGTGCGTTGCTGTTCACTGATAGCGTGATTAAAAGTTTTGAAGACATAAGGAATTATATTGATGGCGTTAACGATACAATTGCAGCTTGTGTTAGTTTTTGCAACAAATTCGGCATTGATGCAAAAGCAGAATTTGCTCTTCATCATAGGAAAAGGAAAAAGCCAGTTCGTTTTTATTCTGAAAATTCTCAAGCAGAATTTACTATACAAACTTTTTATAGAAAAGAATGCATTTTAGTTTTGGATCAACTGATTTGCCTCATGAATGTTAATCTAACAGACTGCATGAAAAAAAATTCGCCACTTTATGAATATTTATGCCCTCCTCTTAGCAGTGGCGGCTTTTCAGGTGAAGTAGGTGAAGTGCCTCTTCACCTATTTTATTTGAAATAAGGTTTTATTTAATAATTTCGTATAATATATTCTTTTCTTTCCTTTATTGAGTGCCAAAATACCCAGCATTTTGATTAGATATCGATTCACAATGGGTGTTCAATACGGGAAACAAGTCCTTATACGCAAACCAGTTCAAGTGAAGAGCTGAAATGAGAATGCTTGGAAGTCTGCAGTTTTCGTCCGAGTTGCCATGGTAACTGTGATGTCACTCACCCCTATCTGCCATGCAAGTGAAGTGTTTTAGGTTGAGACGCCAAGGCTCTGCACCTGCAGTCGTGATCTTCCGAAGAGATCGCAGTGGAACGGGACGGATTGCCATTGCGGTGTTTTGGTACATACTTTCCGAAAGAGATTTATTGCCGCCCCGGTGGCGCAGTGGTCTAAGCGATGGCCTCTGATCATTCGTCCGAACGGGGTCCGGGTTCGAATCCCGGTGAGGCATGGATGTTGTGTTTGTCTTACGGCACTGGCTCTCTCCCTTCCCTGGAACCAGTGACCCTAAATTAGGGACGGGCGACTGCTTATAGCCCATTGAGTTGCTCACGGTGGTCGTTAAACCTCCAATCAAAAAAAAAAAAAAAAAAAAAAAAGAGATTTGTTTTTTCGTGTTTTGTGATTGTTTTTTAAAACCTTCATTAGTTACTTTAATTTCGTGTACAGTTTACCTGATAGTGATAGTTTTAGTTTTCAGTATGTATCCTGTGAACGACATTGTCTGTAATTGCAAACTCCGTTCAATCTGTGGAAAGATGAAAACAAAAGAGACATTTTACTTCAATGACGACCGACGGATTCACTGACAATCGTCGCCAAGAAAGAAATCAAGAAGAGCAGTAAATCTGACAATATTAATTTTAAAAATTGTTGGTTTACTGAATATAAATGGGTTTGTAGCCCTTCTGTGTTACAAATTTTTTTTGTTGGCCCTGCTTATTTTTTAGTAATAAAATTCTGCGTGGAATAAAGACAATTTTCAGATTTCTTAAATGCAAAACGGTCACTTCACAAACGTGGTGATTCTAGCGAACACCTGAAATGCGAATTAATGCTAAATAATTTTGAAAAGAATCAGAATACCATTGCCGATGCCCTGAGGGAGAACGCTAAGCTTTTGAAATGCATTTCAACGAAAGTGTTTGTTTAAATAGACTTTTCCTGCAGACATTGATTGATGCAGTACGGTATTTGAGTAAACAAGAACTAGCATTCCGTGACCATGACGAAGCATTGACTCGATAAATCGTAGAAATTCAAGGAATTGCTTTCACTGTTGATATCAAGAAGTCCTTTAAAAATTCAAAATCAATACGAAACGATAAAAAATGTCTTTACAGGTGACTCAAATGTTATTCAAAACGAATTAATTGAATGTATTGCTGAATATATAAACGATCACGTCAAAAATGAAATAAATGAAGTTCAATGCTTTTACATTCAAGTAGATGGGAAGACATAACCAGACTTCCGAGTGCTCTTTAATAATAAGATCTGTTGCTTCGGAAGGTGTATTGGTTGAGCGATTTTTGGGTTTCCATGATGTGAGTGAAGATAGAACGTCAGAAGCTTTATACAAAATGCTAGACAAAAATTTGGAACAGTTTGATTATCAACACAAGTCAATAGGACAATGTTACGATGGGACAAGCGTAATGTCTGAACACTTGACTGGGCTCCAGAAAAAAATGAAGCATAAAACTTCTCAAGCTTGTGACGTACCTGCCAGCAGGACGCACACGACATAAAGGCAGATAGGAATCAGAATAAATGTCTGCGTAGCTCAGTTGGTAGAGCGACTTGTTCCGGAAGAAGCGTACTCGGGTTCGAATCCCGGCGTAGACCAAAAATGACGGAGAAATTTACTTCGTTATAATGGCGCCCGAACTATCCGGATGACCCGGTCGTTCAAAATCTCGCATTGGTGTGATGTTATTTCCACACCGCGAGACAGGAAAAATCAGAGAATTCCTTCTCCAGCGCTTCGAAAAATAAAAATGTGTGATGTTGCATTCCACACAGCAGATTGAGTTCTCAAGTGCACGTTCTACAGTGGATGGCTGCCTGCAACGATTCATGGTCACGGCTGACCCGTGGGCCATGCCCCCGGCCCTCCTTCGGGGGGGGAGATGTGACGTACCTGCCAGCAGGACGCACATGACATAAAGGCAGATAGGAATCAGAATACATGTCTGCGTAGCTCAGTTGGTAGAGCTGCTTGTTGCGGAATAAGCGTCCTCGGGTTCGAATCCCGGCGTAGACCAAAAATGACGGAGAAATTTACTTCGTTATAAGCTGTTTTTGTTATTTCTTTGTACATCGTTTGAACCTTGTATTACAGCAGAGTTTTTCTAAAATTTCTAAGTGTCGAATATTTTTTGCAAGCCTCAGTGTAATTCCTTTGTTTCTTCACCACTCAGCGAAGCGATCGCTTTGCTGTGTGGTGAAAAAACAATACACTCACATCAACAACTGCAAGATGCATGCCAACCACAACAGAAACTCCATGGTCCTCCACTTCGAAGTTAGTAAGTGTAATAGTTGACGATTGGGTTAAATTGAAAGAAATATTCAAATTTCTCACAAATAGTGACCAATGAAACAAAAAATCAATTCAGCTTGCCCAAGGGTTTTTTAATGATATGAGCACTTTTGAATTTACATTTTTGGCAATAGTATTTAATGAAATATTTGGCTTCACCGATCTACACAGCTAGCCACACAATATGCAGCATCAAGAAGGAATCATCCGATTGGCCTGAAATTCGCAGCATGCGTCGCCCGCGAGAGGACATGCAAACGATTAGCATTGCAAGGCATATGCAAATCATGTGCGCCCGGTACGCCACCGAGAAGCACTATAAGAAGGGTGCACAGAAGGCGGGGTGTAAGTAGTGGAAGTGTGCTGTGCTGCCGGACCTGTGCGTGGGAAGCTTCCTGATGACTCGTCGCAGAATACGGCAGTCATTCCAGCACGTTTCGGAGTTCGACAGAGGACGAATAGTGGCTTATCGTGACAGCGGTTTATCGTACCGAGACATCGGGGCTCTTGTGAGACGACATCCAGCCACAGTGAGGCGAGTATGGATACGGTGGGTGCAGGAGGGACGGCGGACCGACGTGAGTGATTACCGCAGCCGCGGCACACCACCGAACGAGAGGAACGGCATGTTGTGCGGCGGGCATTGACGGCTCACACCGCCCCATCACGAACGTTAGCGCAGGAATTAGGGTGTGTTGCGCAAAAAAACTGTGTCAGCACGTATCGTTCGATGTTGTTTGCAGGAGCTGGGACTTGTCGCACGGCGCCCATTGCTCCGATTACCATTGACGTTACACCACCGGCGAGTGCGGCGGCAGTGGGCCAATGAACGCCGCACCTGGTCTACGGAATGGCATGGCATTGTCTTCTCCGGCGAATCCCGCTTCTTCCTGCAACTCCACGGTGGTCAGATCCGCGTGTGGCGGCACCGCGGCGAGAGACTTATGACGCCTGCATTATGCATCGCCATACCGGTCCGTCGCCTGGCGTTATGGTTTGGGGCGCAATTGGATATGACGCCCGCACCCCTCTGGTACGCATCGCCGGTACACACAATAGCCACCGCTACATTTCCGACGTTTTGGAGCCTGTAGTCCTCCCTTACTTGCAGGACCTGCCAGAGGCCACGTTTCAACAGGATAATGCGCGCCCGCACGTGGCACGCATCGTGCAACAATTCTTCACGGCCCACCAGGTGTCATTACTTCCGTGGCCCACATGTTCTCCCGATATGTCGCCCATCGAACACGTCTGGTCGCTGATCGGGAACCGAGTGGCCCTGCAAGCAGCACCCGCGGCTACGCCTGATGAACTGCGGCAACGTGTGGAAGCAGCCGGGACCGACATGCCCCAAACCCACATCCAAAGTCTCTTTAGTTCGATGCCACGGCATGTAGTGGCCGTTATTGCCAGCCATGGGGGCCACACGAACTATTGATGTCTGCGTGTTCCGCAAGTCGCACGGGCCTGTAAGCTGAATCGTTTCATCTTTGTATCTGTTGTTATGTGTCCAGTAAATCTGGCTTTGCTATCTCGTGTCCTTCTTGGTGTTGCATTTTGGGTGGCCAGCAGTGTATTATTCGAAATTTTGCACAAAAAATCACTAGACATAAACTACTGTGTTACTCAAATTTAAAAAAAAAACTTATGAAATTTTGAGCCATAAAAGGAACCATGAGGTATTTGAAAAACTGTTTGGAAAAGCTAGCAAAATCACAGAAATAAGCAGATCTAAACGGGAATATGCTGTTCTTACACAAGAAACAATTTTTCAAAATTATAGACAATTGTATTTTGAAATTTTGTACCACATTTTTATGAAAATGCATATAAGATTTCAAGACTGTGAGAAACTTGAACTTCAATTTGCCTGTCTTGCTGACACAATCAAATTCGACCAATTTAATCCATGCTTTCGGTCTCACGCTTTTGAAAATCTTCAACATTTTTACGAAAAAATATTTACGAAACACCAGCGCCTTAAAAATGAACTGAGTCTTGTATATGCTAATGAAAAATTAAGGAATATATCGACTCATGAACTTCTTCGAGTACTTCATGGAGATAAGGACATTTTTACAGAATCTTATATACTGTATTGGTTTCCCTGATTTTAACAATTGCATCTGCAAGTGTTTCAGTGGAAAAGAAATTTTTCTTGCCTTAAAAGAATACAAACTTACTCAAGAAACAGTATTTCTCCAGATAAACTTGATTCTTTGGCAAAGATTTCTATTCAGAAAGACATTTTCTTGATGTCACGAAGAAACAGCCATTTTATGATGACATAATCGACAAATTTCTAGCTTTAAAGGGAAGAAGAATTGATCTAATATACGTATAAAAAAAAAGTTCTCATTAACTGATTTTCATTGAAGACAGCAGATATCTTTTCATATTGCTCTTGTAGCTCTTCACCTATTTTTCCTACCACGAGTCGCCACTGCTTCTCAGGAGAAATTCTTTTACACCAGAGACAATGAAGGAAATTGTTAATCTTTTCCCCGACAAAGACAGCATTCAGGACTCAAGTGCGCTACAGTTTGAGCTTGAGTTATTCTCTAACCTCTGTACAAATCTAGAAACAACGACTGATGCTATGGCAAAATCTGAAGAAATGAAATTACAGTTGAAGCTAACGAATTCTGTATGTCGCTTAGCACTGACAGCTTCCGTTTCTGTAGTACCAAACGAGCGGACATTCAGTATTATGAAACGAGTCAAAAATCATTTAAGAAGCACCATGTCTGACAATAGATTGAACTCTCTAACTGTGCTTGCAGTAGGAACTGAAATCGTTGATGTTGTTTGCCTGGAGAAAATTGTTTCTCGAAGGACGCAACTGAAGAATAGAAGAGTTAAGCTGAAGTAACTTATGAACGTTTAAATTTAAATTCCAACTATTTGGAGTTCAAAACTTGGTTTCAATATTACTTCATTCGTATCAAATATATATCATCAATTTTTCCATCACGAAAGAAAAAAAAAACAGTTATGTCTCACACATAGAAGTTGATACGAGTGCATTGGTTAATTGTGAGTAGCATTTTCCATTTCCTTTGTTAAAGGTAAAGAAATTTTTCTTTTTTCATCTTAGTTGCCGCAGATGGAAAAACATGTCTTTGTGAAGTTACTGCCCATCGGAAAATACTTGTAGAAGGGGAGGGCAGTGTAGTATAACACCCAATAATTTCCTTTGAAACAATATTAGCCGCCCCGGTGGCGCAGTGGTCTAAGGCGTTGGCCTATGATCATTCGTCCGAAGGGGTCCGGGTTCGAATCCCGGTGAGGCATGGATGTTGTGTTTGTCTTACGGCACTGGCTCTCTCCCTTCCCTGGAACCAGTGACCCTAAATTAGGGACGGGCGACTGCTTATAGCCCATTGAGTTGCTCACGGTGGTCGTTAAACCTCCAATCAAAAAAAAAAAAAAAACAATATTAACAATCCAGTGTATCATTAAATGAAATTTTTTCACCTGATAAATTTTACTTCTACCTTGATTCGAAATTCAAATGAAACAAAACATTTTTTTAGACGGCAAATATTTTTAATAAAATGAATTCTTGATAATCAAATATTTTAAAATTCAAATTAACGGCGTGCCCGACATGAAATTAAGTCGATCTAATTTAATTGGAAGAATTCTGTAATTTTCATCTATATAGCCCCTCCCCTCCCAATACAAACACTTTAGTTACGCCCCTGCTTACAGCCCACTGAGTGCCGCCTCGGTGTCGCAGTGGTCTAAGCGCTGGCCTCTGATCATTCGTCCAAAAGGGGTCCAGGTTTGAATCCCAGGGAAGGCATGAATGTTGTGTTTGTCTAACGGCACTGGCTCTCTCCTTTTCTGGAACCAGTGAGTGATCCTAAATTAGGGACGGGCGACTGTTTATAGCCCATTGAGTTGCTCACGGTGGTCGTTAAACCGCCAATTAAAAAAAAACCCACTGAGTTGCTACAGTGGTCCATAAGCTCCCAAACAACAAACAAATTCTTAAAAATATATATATTGCAGAATGTTGGCAATTTGTACAGACAAAGCAGAGGTGTGATGGAAAGAATTTAGACCGTATGCATGTGACGTAGCATACGTCCTGGCGATCAACTGGCGTGCCGCCCCGGTAGCGCAGTGGTCTAAGGCGCTGGCCTCTGATCATTCGTCCGTAAGGGGTCCGGGTTCGAATCCCGGTGAGGCATGGATGTTGTGTTTGTCTTACGGCACTGGCTCTCTCCCTTCCCTGGAACCAGTGACTCTAAATTAGGGACGGGCGACTGCTTATAGCCCATTGAGTTGCTCACGGTAGTCGTTAAACCTCCAATCAAAAAAAAAAATCAACTGGTGTACAAGCACTGCTTGTACACGTTAAGGAAGATGGTGTTATGTGCTTTTTTCGGCTGAAGTAACAGAAGTGGGAGAGATAATCATGCATCCTATTATAGATTACAGTCTGAACGAACGAAGTGGGATCAGAATTATAAAAATTTAATTCAGAAGCGCCAAAATTTGTGGTTATCATATATGTCGACATTGATGACCGGAAACGAAGGAACATTGGAGTGTGTAGTTTTCATTTTGTAACAGGCATGTTCACAAATTTACTGATGCGTTATCTAAAAATACTCTATGAAGATCTTTAGACTAAAATTAGCCTATCCTATGAGTAAGATTATGCTGTTCTTTATCGTGAATGTATCCACTGCTATAGGGGAGTGAATACCTTATGGAACCTTCATATGTTGGACTCCCAGGCAGATTTTTGAAAAATGATCTCATGATCACATTCACCAATTTATTATTATTGTCATTATTATATATAAGGTACAGAGACTTAGTGCTACTCGCCAGAATTACTATTATTATTATTATTATTATTATTATTATAGCCTTACCTGTGTAAAGCTGATGATTTTTACCTTAGCTTAAGTTTCAGGTTGGGAAATATCTAAATTATTGAAAGGTAAACTTTTAAACTAAATAATTAGGCAAAGATGACAGGACTTTTTTACCTTAGTTAACTATGTGAATATGCTGTTAACACAGAAGCTGGTGGCCGTGCTGGAATGCAGAATTTCGAGTTCCTTTCAAGAAAAATATTCCCCTTCTTACAATATTGTTAAGGAAAATTGAATATGGAATATCATATCGGTCACCACAATTGCCCAATAACTTTAATTTATCAGAATAAAGCTATTTTTGATCACCAGATAATCCACTTACGTAGCCTATGCAATGCATCTTTGATCTCACTTGTACACCAGTTGTTGTGCAAGAAAGCAGCAGACGAAAAAGAGACGCAAACCGAGGTAAAAGAACGAACTGCATGGAGAATTTTCTTATTTTATTAAAGTTTTTGGTAGAACTCAAAAAATACAGTCAAAATTTATTTATAATAAGTGTGTTATCAGGTGATTAAAACGGATACTATTTTTAAGCTTATTTTTCATTAGAAACGTAACGTCATTTGGTAAAGTCTAAATTCGAGGACATTTGAGGAGAATATCAAAATTTGAGAACGATTTGAGTCCCCAAAGGCATCAGATATTTTTGGGAACACTAAATGCACTAAATTCAGGAACTGTCCTCGAGAATTTTTTTTTCTTATTCGGAGGTTTAACGATCACCGTGAACAACTCAATGGGACACTTGGCTATACGGTATACGCAGTCGCCCGCTCCTAATTTATGGCCACAGGTTCCAGGGAAGGGAAAGAGCCAGTGCCGTAAGACAAACACAACATCACAATTTCTCCCCGGGATTCTAACCCTGACCCATCTCTGAAGAATGGTCATAAGTCAGCACTGAGAACACCGCGCCACCGGGGCTGCTCCTCGAGAATTCGGATCCTCGGGTCAGTATATTGGACACGCAAATAAAATGTTTGAACTGATATCAGCGCTACCTATGATGATCCTGATCGTTACTTCATGGTTTTAGGGCATCAGGTTTGCAGCGAAGAAAATATTCTGCTTCAGATAGTCAAAGTCAATGGGAATTGTTGTTGAGATCTCCATTTTGTCGCGGAGTTGACGAGCGGGAGTGGCAGCATATTAGTCGTGCAGTAATTTTTTTTTTTTTTTTGCAGTTTATTTTTTTTTTAACTTGTTGCTGTGTGTAGTTGTGATGAGGCTGAAATATTAATGACGGACGTTTTTGATCGGTGTGAACGGGCGTTGTGGGGACATGAAACAGACGATGGTCACTATCATTTGTATTAGTCACTGGTTTGTCTGAAGTAAAAGTGTGAAGTAACACCAGGTATATAAAAGTGTTAATGTGTGCATGTTGGGAACGTAGTGTTCTGTAATGACAAAATCGGTCATGGTGTGTCCACTGAAATTTGAAGAATCTGAAGTAAGTTGTATGTTGCTCGCATGCTGGTACATTATTACTCTGTATAATTTTGCTCCATGTTCACATACTGATTATAACACAAGATGCCAAATTATTTTTCTGACTTGGAGTACGGTTTTATATTGAGCCTTGGTAATCGTGAATTCTATTGATCATGTTTTCATCACCCTGTGTATCTGGTGTCACATGTGAGTTTTGCAGGGTGAGTTTGTGTATATATAAAAAAAAAATGAAAATAGATGTGTGGCTTATATGTAATACCTCACTCTTAGCTTATTACCTGTGCGACATGCCGATAAAAACGGAACAGACTAATGTGATGAATTCAAATGGGCAATGAGACCATTATTTTTGTTATTTTCACTAGCATGTCATTGGAGTGAAGTACATTTGTGGCAGTTTTTCATTCACTAATTTTGGGGGTGGGGTCCAAAATTTACTAATGTAAAGCAGAAAAGTTTAGCATTTACAATTCGCTAGTTTGAAAAATTTTTTTTATGTGAAAACTCTGAAATTAAAAATTCTTCATATCAGAGATGAGATTTTTTTGTTTGGAAAATCAATAAATTGTTGATGCAAAAAATATATGAAAAGTTAATAATTACGCAGACCTGTTTGTAATGCTGGTGTAGCCTGGAATTCCGGGTTTTTGTCACATTCAAACTACCATGATCAGCTCAGCGATTTCCTTCTAAATGCTGTTATATCACTGTACTGTTAATTTTTAACAGTAAAGTTGCCCTGTCTATTGTGAAACACACTTGTTCTGGTGGGCTGGGTTTGGTCGGCATCACCGTTTAGATATCAGACCTGTTTGTAATCTGAGTGTAGCCCTGAATTCTGGGTTTTTGTCGCATTCCAAACCCATAAATCCAGATTTTTAAGTTTTAGATGAATTTGAGATGATTCGAACATTTCATTTCTAAAAATTTTACGAAATGATAACTAAAAGTTCAAGTTCCATATTCTTTGGGAATTACAGTGTTTGATTAAAAACACCGAATGTCCATGCGCATGGTGAATGTAGACAATTTATGACACCTTGAGTGTTTCTTTTGCTATCAAACAAGATCTCAAGATAACAGCCTGCTGAAAGGAAGGCTCTTTTTCCATTTTGAAAGTTGCATCTACATCAAATAATTTGATTATATTACATTCGGTTAATCCACTGAGCTACTTTTAGAAATTGAATGGAATCCACTGTAGGCTTCAAATAAAAACTGATCCACATAGACTGCTCATTAAACATAATATAAAGTGCAAAATTTGATTTCAACGATGCAGTACCTGAAAAATTTTGCACAGTGAAAGAAAATTGGGTACAAGAAAAGATGCAAAGTTTAACTGTACAAGCGCTAGAGCGTATTTGTTGTGTAGCTAGTTCATATGTGTGCTATGTACTGTATATATAAATATGCATTACATGTACAGTAGCGAACAAAAGTATTTGGCAAAACACTTTTTCGACCATAACTTTTTTTCTGCTGGACCAAATCGGTTCATTTTGGGATGTGATATGTGTTGATTTGTGGGTTACAATGCCGCGTAGTTTGTATTTCGCTCAGAGCGAATTTGTCGTTCAAAATGGGCCATATTCAAGAGTCTCCAATTATTACCCATTTGTTTGCTGCATGTATTAATGTTTTTCTTGTGATTTTTGTGGGTTTTGGGATGTGTAGTGCGATAATGTTAATAAGTCAATCTTAGGTTTTCAGAAATGGGTAAAAAGGCGGAGATCCCTGTTGGAGCTCACCAGGCGGCCGTGAACATGATGGAATCCGGAATGCATGTCACCGACATTGGGAGGGCCCTGAAGATCCGACACCAGTCCATTTCAGCTATCCTGCAACGTTATAAGAAGACTTGAACTATCGAGAACAGTCCGCGATGTGGTAGGCCTCGTACAACTACGTTGCGTAAGGATAGACGCATCCTCCGTCGATCTCTTGCTGATTCCATTTTGACTGCTGTGGACATCGCCACCGAATTCTGCGACAGCGCCGACCTAAACGTCAGCCGAATGACCATCTCCCATCGTCTCATTGCTGGCGGATTGAATGGAAGACGCCCCACCAAGAAACCACTTACCGGAGTCAAGAATCGACAAGCCAGAGTCGCGTTCGCGCGCTGTCATCGACACTGGACTGCAGCGGACTGGAGTAAGGTGCTTTTCACTGATGAGAGCAAGTTCAACTTGTTCGTAAGTGATGGCATCTGATACGTACGACATCCGTGTGGCCAGAGATTCAACCCCCAGTTCATTCAGCCGACTGTCAAGCACGGAGGAGGATCGCTCATGGTTTACGGCGCCTTCTCTCGCAATGGAATGGGCCCCATCATCAAGATTGACGGAATAATGACCGGCCAGAGCTACATGAACATGCTCATCAACGATGTCTTCCCATGGGCAAACCAGAACATGCCACCCGGATGGATCATGCAGCAAGACAACGACCCGAAGCACACCTCCAAAGTAGCAAAGGCAGCCTTCCAGCAGCAACAGGTCACACTTCTAGACTGGCCAAGCCGATCTCCAGACCTCAACCCCATTGAGCACATGTGGGAGGAGCTGGAGAGATGATGTGCAAAAAAACCTGCAGGAATAGGGCCCAGAAGTTCGACCAGCTGTCTGCAGAATGGGCGCGAATTCTGCAGGTCATTGCGAGAAGCTAGTGGACTCGATTCCAGCCCGTTGTGCAGCTGTTATTAAGTCTTGTGGTTATCCCACTAAGTATTAGTTATTGTTTTGTCGTTTTCTCGTACTTGTTTTCTGTTATCGTTGCATTAAATGAATGTGATACACACCTACTTTGTTGATCAATTTGTATGATCTTTGCGATTAAGCTCGGTACCTGATCTGTGTTCAGGTTTCTGATCCATCTGCATATGGGTCATGTTTACAACTGAATAACACATATCATATCCCAAAATGATCCGATTTGCTCTAGTAGAAAAAATATTACGGTCAAAAAAGTGTTTCGCCAAATACTTTTGTTCGCTACTGTATATTGGTACTGAGCTGAGAGTTTCAGCGTTTCTTGTGTCACCTCACAATCACCCCTGAATATGCGTGTTAGAAATTCTCTGTTATCTTCCCATATCAGTTTATGAACTGAACCTGTATAGTTATAAAAAAAATATGTATTTCAGAGTGCAAAATTTAACATGGAGCACACTTTTTATAATGGAACTATGTTACTTGGACTGCTGATAACATATACTTCACTTATGTGAGAATAGTATTGTAATGAGTCCTCCATATGCAATGTTATTATTCTATCGTGGCAAGGCATATCCCTTGTTTGCTGCCATGATAGGGCACTATACTCAAGGCAAAGCTAACCTGACATGCAGTTAAAGTTACGGAGTGTGTACTTCCACTGCATAATATAGTTCCAGTTTAAAAACTGTTTAAAGTTGAAGTGAGATCTTAAAAAGCACATGGATACATAGATGTTCTAAATGGCGTACATACATACATAAAAAAAACCCCCCAAAGATCCCAGTTTCGGTTGCGTTTCTAAAAAACACAAATATTTGCATTTTGGCGACGTCATTGTCACATCTGTTTTGCTTCAGATAGGCTATACTATATACACTGGGGATATTTACTGCGAGCGGGAGAGGAGAATTGTATTAGCCTGAAGGTAAGGGACAGATAATGGCTTGATCTTTTCTTCGTGGTTTCTGTTTTAAAATACTCATTCAGAAATCATTTGTCTGGTGGTCAGCAAGGTTATGAAGGTGTGGTATTTGAAAGGAGAACTTATGATGGAACGCGAGAAGTTTCCTTTTGTCTTTCCTTAAGTCGCACTTAGGGGGAAAGGTCCAGGACACATGACACCCCATTAGTGCACAGAGAAATACTGAAAATCAGGAGATACTGTACCTTGTCGGTAAATTGGTTCCATAGCATTAGCAGTGTAATCAGGTTAGCTTTGCCCCTGAGTATAGTGTAAGCACTAGCTTCCGACCATTTGTTGGAGATGGGTTCGAGTCTCGGTGAGGCATGGATATTATGTTTGTTTTATGGCATTGGCTCTCTTCCTTCCCTGGAATCAGTGGCCTTAAATTAGGGATGAGTAACTACATGTAACCCATTGAGTTGCTCATAGTGGTCATCCCCCCTCCCAATCACTTGCTCATGGTGCCATCTTTGTTTCTCAATTGCCTCACCACTCGTACTTCTCTCACCAATAGAGAGTAGCACTTGGCATTCACTGAGCTACCATTATCTGTTCATCCTATAGGGGAGGAGTGGGCATGTGAAAAATAAATTTTTGTTGCCATGCCACATGCCCCTTGATTTTTAAATCACATACATCCATAATAGAAATAAATACACAGAAAAGCCAAAATATTATGACCACCTGCCAGATACGATGTTTCCCTACCACTTGCCGCCCAAACAGCTCTTACCCTGTGAAGCTTGATACCACAAGATTTCTAAAGCTGTCATGCAGTAGTATCTGGAACCAACATGCTACCAGCAGATCCTTTAACTCTTGTGTTACATGGTTGTCTCCACAGGTCGGATTTGCTGTTCCAACACAAAGCTCACATGCTTGACTGGATTGAAGTTTGGGGAATTTGGAGACAAGAGTAACACCTAGAAGGCTTCCTCATGTTCCACATATCATTCTGGAACAATCAAGGCATTGTGGCATGGCACATTATTCTACTAAAAAAAGGTACTACTAGAGAGGAACACCATTGTTATGAAAGGATGTACCAGGTCTTCAATGATGTTTATGTAGGTGGTAGATGTCATATTTTCCTGCACATGAATGACTGGACCCAGGGGTTCCAAGCAGAATGTGGCCTAAAGCTTTACACTTCCTCCATTGACGTTTTTGTCCCACGATGTATTCTGGTGCCAACGCTTCCCAGGTAAATGATGCATTCAAGGTCCAATTTTGATGTGTGCCCATTGTAGGTGCTTTTGACGCTGAACCAAGGTTAGTATGGCCACTTGGAGTAGCTTTGCCTTCCCCCTTCTTTTGAATAGAGGTTTAACTACCACCGTGAGCAACTCAGTGGGCTATAAGCAGTCTCCCGTCCCTAATTTAGGGTCACTGGTTCTAGGGAAGGGAGAGAACCAGTGCCATAAGACATACAACATCCATGCCTCACCAGGATTCGAACCTGTACCCCTCATAGACAAATAGTCATAAGCCAGCGCTTAGACTACTGTGCCAGCGGAGCGGCCCCCATTACCAGTCATTCAAATTACCGATGGTTAGTTACACCACAGTATTCGTTCTGTTATCTTCTACCATACAGGACAGCCTTCTCTCACCTCTAGTGTTAATGAGCCATAGTCGACTCAAACCATGCTGGAATATTGTCATTTCTCTCTCTTGGATAACTTTTTGAAGGTTCTAACCATGGTTGACGGAAATTCTCTGACTCAGGTGTGTGGCCATTTCAATTTGGTCTTTGTTTGTTAAACTTGCTTAAGTCCGCCGCCTTTCCCATCTGAAGAACAAGAATAACACGGATTATCAGAGCACAGTATTAGGTGTTATTTGTATTGTTTCATGACCTTAATATGTGCCATTGTTTACCAGCAGTTGCTTTGATTTGCATAAAGATGTGCTGGTCATAACTTGTTTGGTTCTTCGGTGTATATTATGATTAGCATTGCTGCCAAATGAAGCAGCTGTTAATATGGGATATTTTTTAATGTCAAGGATAGCTTAGAGTATTTCAGCAAAGCCTAATGAATGGGATTTGTTTTAGCTTAAATTGTGTCTTCATGGCGATGTGCCCCAAAAGAGGTCCTACAGCCTAACAGGGAGACGACAGCTCACTGGGTTCGTTTAAGAAGAAGCACAATGATTCTCCCATTCCATAACTCACAGGGACATGAGTGGATAAATAAAAGGTTCAAAATGACCACAATAGCATGCCAGATTGTCTCTTCTCTCTGGACCAAGAGGAAGGAGGACCTACTGTTTTACCCTGCTGCTTTTGAGTACTGATGAGAACAGTGAGAAGGGTTCACAAGAGCCAGCTGGGTGGTTTCTAGAACTTGTGACACTGTATGGCAAGTTTTGAAATTCTCCCAGACTCAGTGTATGGGTCAGTTTTTGGGTAATAATAGAAATAAAGGGTTGGCCTTGTCTTCACTCTGCTTATAATTTTTGGAAGTATTACCACAGTGTTATATGTGTATCCTTCCATGGCCTTTGCCTGTGAGTTTGTTTCCCTGTGCCATTATACAATGTGAATAGTTTTACACTGAAGAGCAATTGAATTAGAGATACCTGTCTAGTAACGTGTAGAACCATCTTTCGCCCTGATGACGGCGGCGATTCGTCTCGGCATGGACTCGACAAGACACCGGAAGCGTTGGGAAGCCATAAGGATCCACGACCCCTGAACAAGCTCCCACAGTTCACGAAGATTTGATGGAGGGGGTCAAAGCCTCGAACATCTCTCTCGATGGCATCCCAGATGTGCTCGATGGGATTGAAGTCAGGTGACCTAGCTGGCCTAGGAAGTGAGGTCATGTTGGTGGAGTGTTCATCCAACCATTCGGATACAATTTGGGAGCGATGGCACGGTGCGTTGTCTTGTTGCAGGATGAGCTCCCCAGTGGGATATTGAAGACGCACAAACGGAAGCAAATGGTCGTCCAGGATATCCTGGTAATGTTGACCTGTGAGGGACGATGTCACACGTACCAGGGGTCCCATTTCAGTCCACGTAAACAGTCCCCAGACGAGAGTGCCACCCCCACCAGCTTGAAGAGTACCCTGCTGGCAAGAAGGATCCATTGCTTCATGTGGTTTGTCCCGTGCTCGTATCCTGCCATCCGCATGTACCAACATGAATCTCGACTCATCAGTCCAGGCAACATTTTTCCGCATGTCTAGGGTCCAGTGATGATGATCCCGCGCCCATGCTAATCTTTGCACCCTGTGATGTGCAGTCAGCAGCAGTACCCTTGTGGGATGATGGCTTCTGTACCCCATAGCGAGAAGATGGTTCTGGATGGTGTGGCTGCTTACACGTTTTTCTGCACCAGCGTTAAATTGCCAAGTGATTTCTTGCACTGTGGCCCATCTATCCGCTGTTACTATGCAAGCTAGCCGACGATGACCCCGTTCATCCACATGCTGTTGTCCACGGCAGTTGGCCCTTGCAGGGATGGTTTTACTGGATTCGATGCACTCACGGTGCACCCGTGACACAGTGGCTCGTGAAAATCCCAGTGCCTGCACGACTTCCGAGATGGAATGACCCATTCGTCGGGCCCCGACAAGTTGCCCACGATCAAATGCACTTAGATCATCCGTCTTACCCATACTGCGAGATCATCCGTCTTACCCATACTGTGTCCGACTCTTACCGATTCCCGTCGCATCGCTCCTTATATTGTTGGATCGCTGCATACGTCATGTCGTTTCCATTTACAGGGCCGCCCACAGCACTACATTTGCATAATGCCAGCTGTCTTTAATTCAATTGCTCTTCAGTGTACAATGAAATGTAAAACAGGGTCAGATTTTTTTTTTTTTTTTTTTTTTAATTGGAGGTTTAACGACCACCGTGCCGCCCCGATGGCGCAGTGGTCTAAGGCGCTGGCCTGTGATCATTCGTCCGTAAGGGGTCCGGGTTCGAATCCCGGTGAGGCATGGATGTTGTGTTTGTCTTACGGCACTGGCTCTCTCCCTTCCCTGGAACCAGTGACCTTAAATTAGGGACGGGCGACTGCTTATAGCCCATTGAGTTGCTCACGGTGGTCGTTAAACCTCCAATAAAAAAAAACAGAAAAAAAAACGACCACCGTGAGCAACTCAATCGGCTATAAGCAGTCGCCTGTCCCTAATTTAGGGTCACTGGTTCCAGGGAAGGGAGAAAGCCAGTGCCATAAGACAAACACAACATCCATGCCTCACCGGGATTCGAACCCGGACCCCTTTCGAACGAATGGCCAGAAGCCATCGCTTAGACCGCTGCGCCACCGGGGCGGCTCAGATTTTTTAAGAGTACATATATATTTCAATGAATCACAAGTGAAATAAGTAGAATGAAATGTGAAAAATCTCTGACATTGTATTTTTCATCTTCAATATCTCCTGCAGCACACATACTCTGTTGGCTGATGGAAAGAGTGGCATTTTTCTACATCTTGAGAGAATAATCACACATGCCAGTTATTATCTGTAGCTGTGACCCCCTTAATGATGGAAGGACACAACTGAGGATATAACTGATGGATCAAAACACTGTCTCATAGTAACACACAGGAAGCTGCTGTCTAAAACATAAGCTCAGTGACAACTGTGGCAAAAAGATACACCTCACACTTCGAAGTCCAACCTAACTTTCTTATGTTTGTAAGCATGAACAGTGGATAAGTAATACACAGTATTCTGCTGCCCATAATTCCCATAAGCATGTAAGGAAATATTTTAGATTGTTGCCAATTTTGGCATACAGTCTCAAAAAGGTTCGCCATTCTTGCCCTAGGGCTTCAAAGATTTTTGAAATTCTTATGAGCTGCCCCAGTGGCGCAGTGGTCTAAGCGCTGACTTCTGACCATTCGTTCAAGAAGGGCCCGGGTTAGAATCACGGTGAGGCATGGATGTTGTGTTTGTCTTATGGCACTGGCTCTCTCCCTTCCCTGGAGTCAGTGGTCCTAGATTAAAGACGAGCGACTGCTTTATAGCCCATTGAGTTGCTCACAGTGGTTGTTAAACCTCCAATAAAAAAAAAAATTCTTATGACTTCTTTTACAGCCTTAGCACATCTCTGGTGTCTCCTTTTTGCTCATGTATCCTAAAGACACACATATAGCCCACATGCACCCTCCTGTTTAATGCTGAAATATTTGAGATGGGCACACCCTTCAACATTACATGCTGAGTGCTGTGCCCATCCTTAATAATCTTAGTTAATCCACATCCAGCATTAACCTATAACTTGTGAGCCCACACAATTTATTTTTGTTTCTGGACTAATTAGTAATGCAAAATGCTTTAATAACTAGCTATATGGTAACTTTAATGTAAAATAAACATGTTTAATTATGTGAACAATAAAAATATATAGTTTAAGTAATTGGAGTAAATTTATAGGGGGACTACGGAAGTCAAAAATATTTTCAAATCATACTTTTTCAATAAATTGCCCAAAATACAAATTGAATTCAAAGTAAAAAGTAAATATTTGGCACAGAAAGTAAGACGGTTCAAACACATTAACAAAAAAAAAAAAAAAGTTTTCACCAATTTGTGACGTTTTAAGACTGTTTCCAGGACACTTTTAATATGCATAGTCTGTACAACGTGTAACATTACAATTACTGCAAATTAGTGTGCTACATTTGAACACAAGTGTATATAGGTTTTTTTTTTTTTTAATCTTAACTTGGACATTTTCTACATCTAACCTGCCTGTCAAGTAACTTCTGGGGCATTCTAG
The DNA here is from genome assembly GCA_039090855.1 of Macrothele yani. Lineage (NCBI taxonomy): Eukaryota > Metazoa > Arthropoda > Arachnida > Araneae > Macrothelidae > Macrothele > Macrothele yani. Next base: position 65,283,530 of record CM077013.1, on the reverse strand, counting down.
GAATAGGTTTAATTTCAGAATCCTTGCGACGTTCTTCCATAACTCGGAGGGTAGACAACTATTTAGCAGTCTCACGTTTAAGTGTGGTTCTGTCAGTTGTCTAGCAAGAGATTTCACAAAGTCAAGTGTGAATTTTCAGGGAAGGCAGAAAAGATGAAGTAAGCATTAATGAGACTTATATTCAGCAAAGTGTGGAAGATTGCAGGTGGCCACCATCTTGTACATCGGCTCGTGGAGTATGCCATGCATTTTTCATCAAGGGCATCCACACCACCTTTTCTTTCATTATAGAAAGCGACGATCTCTGGTTTTTCGGAGTTTGGTCAGCTGACGTAGCATGATGCATGGTGGAAATAAGAACGGCCTTATTCTTCTTTGGAGTGTAGGACAACAAGGTCAGGTTGTTGGTAAATCTGTAGAGGGCCGAGTTTACCTCCCTTGTTTTTGAAGGAAGAAATTCCTGAGGCAACTCTGCTTTGTTCTTCAAGGTTCCCACATACATAAAGTCCCTCTTTTTCAGTTCCAAGGCTAGCTTGATGGAGGAAAACCAGTTATCGGCTGTTATTTTCTGATTTGTGCCGATGATAGGTGCAGCTAGTCATATAACAGTTTGACTGGGTTTTTTCATTTTATTTTTGGCATTGGTGAGAGTCTTACCATTGCTGCCATAGCCTGAGTATATGTACGCTTTTAAGAAGTAGTGGGTTTTTGCATCTTTATAGGTCCATGAGTTTTAGACCATATTTCTGAGGTATATTGGACATGTACATTTGGAACTTGCAACAACCTCTGAATCCTACCAGCATTTTGTCCACACAAGCATATTCTCCAATAGAGCAGCAGGCCTGACAATTCTGGACAAAGGTTTCTAACATCCAAGATATTTCAGCAGCGGCATCAGTCTTCCTTCTATTCCTGCCCAATGCGTCGTCAAAGTGAGGGGCTAGTAGGATAATAAACATACTCTGCAAAGAAATGGTGCATTGAAAGATGTCCTGTCCAGTACGATTTGTAGTGAATAGTGATTTGAGATCTTCATTATTTGATTTAATGATTGTTGAAAACGTAAATATTCCAAGGAAAGCCCTGAACTCCTGGATGTCTGTCTCTGTAAACATAACATGACTCATCTGACAGCTGATTTTTTTGAAGAATCACTTCATTCAGCATTTCTTCTGTGAAAAGGACATACTTTTTACATGTTCTGAAAATACTCGAAAGTCCTGAAAATGCCCTAAAATTCTGTTACGTGTCCTGGAATTCTATCTATTCCCATTCTTTTTTTTTTTTTTTTTATGTCCCTTCGTAATGTTTTGTAGTTCAGGATTTTTTTACTGGTATCGCCAGGGCTCGACCGACAAATATGTCCCTGAATTTAGGAGCCAGGTGAAACAAAGTCAAATTTCAAAGTATTACGCGTGGACGTAAAGTGTGCTGATGATGCCGGAGTACCTGGGATAAAGTTTGTCGTTAAATTTTTCTTTTTACCAAAATCGTTTTTGCAAAATGAAGTTCCATTTTGCTCCATGATTTTCTTTGACCATTCTTCCAGTTGCTGCTCTCAAAACATTAAAATTTTAGATTTGATGTTATTAAAATACAATTTGTGGAAGTCAAATTTTGTACATATTTATTCGAAGTTGTGTATTTTCCTTCGTATAAACTGCAGACCATAAAATTCAGAAAAAAAAAAAAATCCTTCATCAGATCCGCCGCTGTGAATAAAAAAAATAAAAAAAAATCGTCTGATCCGCAGACCGTTAAGTAAAAAAAAATATCACGCAATTTGAGGGATGTGTTACCGTAGATCGTGAAATTCTAAGAAAAACTATTTTTTACTTCATATAATCCTCGGCAGTGTGTTCAGCAGGTCATGAAATTCAGAAGAAAAAATCCACCGTTGATCTGAATCATAATTTCCAACAGAAAAGTCGCAATTCACAGGATGACCATCCCAGAAGTCCAAAGAGGTAACAGGGCGCCCTGGTGGCGCAGTAGTCTAAGCGATGGCTTCTGATCATTCGTCCGAAATAGGTCCGGGTCCGAATCCCAGTGAGGCATGGGTGTTGTGTTTGTCCTATGGTGCTGGCTCTCTTCTTTCCCTGGAACCAGTGACCCTAAATCAGGAATGGCTGACTGCTTATAGCCCAGCAAGTTGCTCACGGTGGTCGTTTTGAGAAATGATGGTTATATTTAAGAAAAAAACCTGTCATTTTGAAGTTATTCCTTTGTTACTTATCCCTGCTATTTCCCGGGTAAATATTACTATTCGTGGAATCGCCAAGTTCAGCGCCTGAAAGTTAATGAATGAAAAAGATATTCCTGTAATTTTCCAATAAATTCATTTTAATTCATTTATGTTATTGCTTTTTGGTAAACAATATTTTTCAATGAAGAGGAATGGAAATACCTATCTTCGAGGAGTCATCTAATAGAACTGTCGTACAGCTGGAGTGTGCTTCTGAGAATCCTGCGACACTGAAATGCAATGTACCTATGTAATTTCGAGTGCATGCAACTTTACATTGGCATTGATCATTCTTTTGTTTACCGTTTTGAATTTTGAATTTCTGGAACTCTATTTACATTACATTGTATTTCTGTCTGATGAAGCAGCCTATTTGATGGTGAAAGCTAATGTTTATTCATTTATGTTTTTAATACAATGTTAAATGGATATTTTTTCACTTTATTGTTATCTGTGGTCTTTAACTTAGACCATAGATTAGGTATTGTGCTGAATTGTGCTGCAGTTCTTAAAAGTAAAAAATGGAACTTTTTACGAAAATTTTATAGGATTTTCGTAAAAAGTTCCATGACCCTGGGCTCCGACCCCAGGGTCATTCCAAAAACTGTCTACGGTCAAAGCTAAGGTACCATGAGATAGTATACCAAATCTGGTAGTTCTAAATTGAAAACTAGATTTTACGGAAATTTTATGTGGAGGCCCCTTGACCCGGGCCCTGACACCTTCCGTAAACCATCTACAGTCTAAGTTAGAGTACCATGAGATAGTATACCAAATTTGGTGGTTCTAAATTGAAAACTGTAGATTTTATGGAAATTTTGTGTGGATTCCCCCTTGACCCTGGGCTCCGATTCCATCCGATAACCATCTACGGTCTAAGTTAGCGTACCATGATATCGTACACCAAATTTAGTTATTCTAAATTGGAAACTGATTGAAAATTGAAAGATTTTATGAAAATTTTGTCTGGGGACTCTAGACTCCTAGACTCAGGGCTCCAACCAACCCCTTCCAAAACTGTCTACATTAGGGTACCATGAGATAGTATAACAAATTTGGTGGTTCTTAATTGAAAACTAGATTATACAGAAATTTTGTGTGGGGGTCCCTAGACTCAGGGCTCCAACTGACCCCTTCCAAAAACAATCTACGGTCTAAGTTAGCATACCATGAGAAAGTATACCAAATTTGGTGGTTCTAAATTGAAAACTGTAAATTTTACAAAAATTTTGTATGGGATGCCCTTAACCCTGGGCCCCGACCCCTTCCGAAAATCGTCTACTGTATACGTTACGGTACCATATGATAGTATACTAAATTTGGTGGTTCTAAATTGAAACCTGTAGATTTTATGAAAATTTTGTATGGGCCTAACTCCACCCCCCACCCCCTCCGATTCCTTCCAAAATTTGTCTATGATCTAAGTTAGGGTACCATGAGATAATATTTCAAATTTGGTGGTTCTAAATTGAAAACTAGGTTTTCCAGAAATTGGGGGCCTTTTGACCTCGGGCTCTAACCCTGGGCTCCGACCCCTTCCAAAAATCATCTACGTTATACATTACGGTACCATAAGATAGTATACCAAATTTGGTGGTTCTAAATTGAAACCTGTAGATTTTATGAAAATTTTGTATGGGGGCCCCCGGTTCCTTCCAAAAATTGTCAACGGTCTAATTAGGTAAGGGTACCATGAGATAGTATATGAAATTTCGTGGTTCTAAATAGAAAACTGTAGATTTTTATAGCGGTCTTACGCACAAACAAACAAACAAGCATTCAATTTTATATATATAGATAAAGAACTAAAATCTCTGGCTTTTATAGCATTATCGTAGTTCATTATTTTGACTTAAAAAAGCTGTAGAAAATATGGCAATACGTGGTATTTGTCTCTTTTCTGAATATGTTTCAACCGAATAGTACAAAAACCATAATTAATACGATTAGCTCAGCGAAACTAACAAATGTGATTTGCAAAATGATTACGTGCCATGGAATAGCTCTGTGGGCTCCTCATCGCACTTAGGCTTCTGTGAGCGTAAATAGTACCACCTTCATTGTCTCATATTTTCTGCCAGAATGCTTGTAAGTAAAAAAAGTATATATATACACACTGAAGTGCCAGAAAAATTGGTACAGACGAGCTGATGCAAAATACATAGCAACGTCACCTTTGCCCGTACTCGGTTGCGTCCGCCACTGCTTATATAAAGCGATAGACATCCTTGCCAGCTGTCAGACCTGTTTTTGGCATGAGAATGACAAGTAATAACGATTTAAGCGATTTTCAACGTGGTGTCATAGTTGGCGCTCGTGAGGTGGGCCATAGTATTTCGGAGGTAGAAACGAAGTTCGGATTTTCACGGACGACCATTTCAAGGGTGTACCGTGACTACAAGAATTCTGGCAAAACCTCCAACCTACAATACCAGTGTGGCCGTAAAAAGACATTGGGTGAACGTGACCATCGTCATCTGTCAAGAATCGTTTCATGCGATAGGCGTGCAACACTCTCGCAGGTATCATCGGAATTCAATGCTGGAGCCTCAACAAGAATCGGCGTCCGGACTGTGCAACGTACCCTGCACAATATGGGCCTTGGGAGCCGACGCCCAACTCTAGTCCCCTTGATGCAGGGATCGCATTTCTCCTAAAATTCCTAAAATTATAACTAAAATTTGCTATTCTTCCTAAAATTTTCGTAAGCTTATTTATTAAAAATACAACCGTTATTAACGCCAATAAATTTACAATTACGGTAAGGTAAGGTAAAAAGACCTGTTATTGTAGAAACGCAGCCTATATGCTGTGCTGCTGAAGGGAGGGAAAATGACGCCATCGAGATGCACTTGCTTCGGGGCGGGCGCTCCACTATTGTGCCTTCGGACAGTTTTCGAGAGTAACAAGAGATCTAAGGGAAAAGGGGAGGGGTCATTTTCACCCCTGGTTTGCGCTTTGCAGGCGAACTCCGTGGCACGCAGAAGATCGTACTTTATTTTTGGACATGCCTCGTGGAACCTCCTCTTTCTGCTGATGTTTTGTTGTTGTAAACCGCAGGTGGGTGGAAGCAAAGAAGAAACATGTGGTCTCCTTCCGTAACCTCCGGTAATGATGATGGGATGGTAGCTGAGTGTTATCATGGCAGGCAGTAGAGTACGTGATCATTGCCCTTTGATCGTGCGTCGGCGACAGCGACCTTCGATGCGCAATATATCTCGGCTCCGACTCGCTTTGACTGAACTTGCGTGAGATGCGTATGATAGTTTCTGGTTTTGCGTTTTTTATGGTGTTCTCTGTGCTGTGTGCAGGTTCAGTTCTCTAGTGGTGACTTGCTTTTTTTTTTTTCTATCTTCTGACATCCTCGCAGCCAAACTTCGGAAAGTTGTCTGGTTTTGCAATATTGGAACGTGTTTTTGTACTTCCCTTTCATTTTCTGGTTAGTAATACAAGTGTTTAAGATGCCTAAATCCAAAACGAAATTTCAAGATGCGTGGCTCGCCAAAGAATTGGACGGAGTGAAGTTGAAAGAATGGTGTTCTGCAACTGAAACAATATTTTCTGCTAAGTGTATATTGTGTTCAGAAATTTTCAATATTTCTAATAGTGGCTTTTCACAAGTAAAAGTGCATCATAAAGGAAAAAAAACATTTGCAGAAATTTCAAAGTAAATTTCAAAATAAGTCCATCCTTGAAAGCCTTTGGAGGACGGGATCTTCAGCCCAAAACAAATATTAGTGAAGTACTGAGTCATGATTTACAGTTGGCTAAAGCCGAAGCATTATGGGCCATGAAAGTTGCTAAGGACAATATGTCTTTTGTTTCATGCACTGAAACAGTTGAACTTTTCAAAGAAACGTTTCCTGATTCTGCTATTGTAGCCAAAATGCAACTTAAAGAAAAAAGTTGCTTATGTGATATTCACATGGATTGTCAAAATATTTTGAAGAGGATTTGAAAAAAGACCATTGCATCTAGTAGTCCAGGAAAGGTTACTATAGCATTTGATGAAACTACAAATACACAAGTGAAACGGCAGTTGGATGTGTATCTCAGGTACTGGTCTTCAGAAATAAATTCAGTTTCTTGCCGATACCTAACAAGCGTTTTTCTGGGTCATGCAACAGCAGATATTTTGCTAAAAGAAATTCTTGATGTGTTATCATCCTTCAATATTTCGTTGAACAGAATTATTTATGTATCCATGGACAGCCTAAATGTAAATAAGTGCTTTTTACGCAAATTCAATGAAGTTGTAAAACAAGAAACAGGCCAGAAATCTTTGGAACTAGGTTTTTGCAACCTGCATGTTGTTAGTAATGCATTTAAAATTTTTTTGACAAGCTTAAATATAGATTTTGACGAATTTGCTACTGATATACATTACTTTTTAAAGAGTAGTGCTGCAAGACGAGAGGATTATAAATCTGTCGAGGATATAACATTGGTCACAGCCAAATTTCTTTTGCGTCATGTCAGCAACAGATGGTTAACCGTTGGTTCTGTAGCCCAGAGGCTCTTGGATCAATGGTTAAATATTACAGAATTTTTTTAAACTTCTTGCCATCTCAAAAAGATATTTGAAAAACAACTACGCAATTCAGCAAGGTATAAAAGAATTCACTGTTTCCTGAAAAATGAGCTAACTCCTTGCTATTTAGCATTAATTTCATTTTCACACCAAAATTTTGAAAAGTTTTCATTATGTTATCAGAGTGAAGAACCAAAAATACACCAGTTATATTCTGATTTAAATACTTTAATGAGGAATGTTATGGCTCAGTTTATCCAAGATGATGTTATTGCAGGGAAATTTGGAGAAGACCTAAAGAATGTAGATTTTGAAAACAAAAATTTATGGAAAAAACTAGGGGAGTTAGAAGTTGGTATGAAGACAAAAAATCTCCTCAGGAATGTTCAGGAGACCAGGCAGAAATTATTTCTCTTAGATGTAAGATCATCACTAATTGCAACCACAAAATATTTAAAGCCAAATTTGCCATTCTGCAATCAAAAGCTAAGAGACATAGAAGTTTTAAAGGTAAAAGAACCAAAGAAAGAGTCAACTCAACTTTCAGTCACTGAAGGACTTTCGGAAATAACCAGAATTTCAAGTGTTTTGCATCTTTCTGAGGAACAAATTGATAGATTAAGAGAAGAGTGGAAACTTTTAAATTGCAATAAGCTAACTCTAGATGAACTAGTGAAATTTTCAGAGGAAGGGCATATTCCAGTGCGGATTGATCATTACTGGCGTAATATATTTAGTATTAAAGACTAGCGGAAAAGAAAAATACTCAAATCTTGCTAAACTCATCAAGTCAATTTTAGTTTTACCTCATGGTAATGCTGATGCAGAAAGGGGATTTTCGGTTAACACTGCTCTGTTAAGGAAGGACAAGGCTAACTTAAAAGACTCAACTATAACATCATTAAGAATAGTTAAAGGGGCCATTAAACACTATGGATGTGTAAGTAAAGTTCCCATAACAAGAAATGTGTTAAATAGTGTTCGTGATTCACATAAATTTTATAAAGAGTATGTTGATAAGCTGAAGGAAGAAGAATAAAAAAAGGTAAAAGAAAGGAAGCAGAAAGAGAGAGAAAATAAGGAAAAGCAGCTAGAGAAAAAAAGAAAAGCTGAGTTTGATGACAAAATAAAAGAAAATGATGCAGAAATAAATAGGCTTAAAAAAGATAAAGAAGCATCCCTAGCAGTAATTCAAGAGGGAACAGAAAGAATGAGAAAAGCTGTAAAAAAACAAAATACTGTTGAAATAGCAGTTGCCTCTAACTTGATCATACAAGGTTCAGCTGAAATAAAGAAAACTGAAAGTAAATTAGTTGTGGTGAAAGCAGAAAAAGATAGGCTTATCAGGAAAAGGTTAAAACAATAATATGAAAAAAGTAATTCAGTGAACAATTGTACATAGTTCTTGGTTTTTAATTACCTTTTTAGGATATTATAATTTAATGTGAAACCTGAAAACTTTACTGTGAAAATCGTGAATTGCTTCTGGTTCAACAGCATATTAATGTTCAAAGTGAAACTTGAATGTGGTAAATATACTTGAATATGATAATAACACGTGAAAAGATAAGAACTGAACATTAGAAGTAAATCATACTTAAACTTTAGACATTAGACGTCATGCAAAAAATGTGGGTGTGAACTTCGACCTTATATACTAATGGACTGCACATTGGCAATAGCTGCATCAAAGCCGCCATGGCTCCAACATTGGGCACGTCATCATCAGACTCCAAATTTCGTGTAAAAATGCTGTTATGATTACTAATTTATGCTGCAGAACTTCAGTGTTTTCAGTGTATTATGTGAATGCGCCTCATATATAATGAAAACTCTTCAGGTAAGTTTACTTATGAGCTATATACATGCATGATCGGGTTGTTTACATTTCGTGATTTATAATGTGATGAACATTTGCGAAGAATTTGGAACATGCATTCCATTTTTTTTTCTTAAGTTACTGTATTTTTATATCAATAGCTGCAAGTTTCTGGTTAAGTAATTGAACTTTATTGACTTAGGTATTTAATTCGTTTCTTACCCATGAAAAATCATAGAACTTCCTTTACTATATCGCTCAGAGCAACCATAAGCACAGCAGGTGTAACCCATCTTTTTGACTGATGTCATGTTATTTTATGTTGGAGCCAGAAATTTTGATGTCATGCGCAGTCTATCAGTATATATGGTTGAAGGGTGTGAAGCAAACTCTTTACAATGTATACAAAGTTGTTTTACTAGATGTATACAAATATACATCTAGTTTTTATTGAAATACACTCCTAAAATTTTCCTAAAATTTTTCTAAAAATTCCTAAAATTCCTACCTAAAATTTTCCAGAAGTATGCTATGATCCCTGTTGATGGGTGCACGACACAGCTATGTACCTCGCTTGGGCACGGCAACACCGCCACTGGACACTTGATGACTGGAAACAAGTAGCCTGGTCTGACAAGTCACGTTTCCAACTGTATCAGGCAGATGGAAGGATTCGTCTGTGGCGCAAACCCCATGAAGCCATGGATCCCGCCTGTTCAACAGGGAACTATACCGGCTGGTGGGGGGTCCGTAATGGTGTGGGGTGTGTTTAGCTGGACTTTACTGGGACCCATGGTACGTCTACAAACGTCTGTGACCTGCCAACGCTATGTGCGCATCCTTTCTGACGAGGTAGACCCGTTCATGTCCTGCATTCATGTTGATGAGTTGGGCCTGTTCCAACAGGACAATGCACCTCCACACAAGTGTTGGGATGCCACATTATGGCTAGAGGAGCATTCATCTGAGTTTGGGGTGTTGCCATTCCCACCCAAGTCCCCAGATCTGAACAAGATAGAACACATTTTGGATGCCATGCAACACACTATCGAACACAGGAATTCGAGACCTCAGAATACACCCGAATTGCAGAACGCTCTGCCGTAAGTATCGTGTGCATTGCCTACAGCTTATTTCCAGAAGCTAGTGGAGTCCTGTGCTCTTGTGGGGGACCTACCAAGTATTAGACTGGTGTACCAGTTTTCCTGGCACTTCAGTGTACATATATATACTTTTCCAATACCACCTCTCCTGACAAACCACATGGATTTTTTTAAAATGTCAAATTTTTTTTTCTCCATTACTGGTGTGGGTAGATATATTGTGTCAAATCATCCAATAAAAAAACATTTTTGAACCTTTAGGATTCGGATTTTTAAGATTTTTTGCTTATTCATTGTACCTATCAAGTGGACAAAAAATTCAAAATTTAAGATTTTTTAGGCTCTTAGTTTTTGAGCTATTGAGTTTTTTTAAAGCAAAAATCGCACAAATTTGACAACATTTTGAATTCTTTAAAAAGCTGTAGATCAAAAACTATTTAACCTAGAGAGCTCAAATTGGTGCCATTCTCTTCTGTTTTTAATGAGCTTTAATTTGATATGCAATATGACTATGGATTTTGTAATTTTTAAAAATCTCAGAAACACCACTTTCAATTTTTTTGAAAAAAATGTATGTCTAAAAGACATTAATGGTCTATTTGTGTGCCAAATTTCATAATAGGACACCAATGGGTTCTTATAAAAATTAAATTTCTTGTATTTTAATGTACGTGAAATTCGCTAAATTTTTTGACTTCCATGTCAATACGTAACTATAAATTGAGTGGTTGAGGTTTGAAAGTTGCTAATAATCTATTTTATAATTCTGTACCACAAATAATATGAAAATGCCTAATATTTATCAATTTTAATATCAGGTAATAGCAAATTGAAGTCCTATTTGTTATCACATTTTTTTACTATAGAGTATACAGGATTACAGGGTGCATAGGAAAGTTCCTTTAGCCTGGAATAACTTGCGAACGGAGAGAGGTACAGTTATGCAAATGAGATAATGGTATAGTAAAGTGACTACGCCCGATCGAATGCAACCGTTAGCAGCGCCCCTAGTGGCGAAATGCGGAAGTTAGCCATTGCAAATCGAAACCGAAAAGAGATAGAGCAAAATTTCCAATTACAAAAATGTACAGCATCAATTAATTAGTACAAAACGACGTTGTTTTTACACGGATAAGATAAATTGTCGCCTGAATATCCTACAATGTCCGAAATCGATGCGCGAAGATTTGAATCTGCATATTCACATTTCGAAAATGTAGCCGTATGCAAATACAGATTGTGATGTTGTACCGTACCTACGATATAAAAACGAGTAGCAGGATGTACCCTGATCAGAAGTTAAGGTCTACGTACGCTGTGTGAGAATGGCGAGCTTGGGGTTACGTAAAAAATCAGGTGTATGCAACAGCGCCTACAAGTCTGCTGGATCTACGTCGTCGTGTTACAGATGCTTGCAGTAGTGTGACACCTTCCATGCTGAGGAATGTGCCTGCAGAGTTACTTTCACGAATAAAAATGTGTATCGTGGGCAATGACGAACTCTTCGAACATACTCGACATTAACTTTTTATCACTGTGTGCCAGTTTGCCTTTCTGGTTTTTGTTTTGTCTAACGTCATGAAACTGTATTGACATAAGTATGCATTTATGTCATAAATTGTGTGCATTTGCTCATACCTATGCCTGGTCCCTTCAAAAGTTCACACAAAAGGTTGCGCATCGATTTCGACATTTTAGGGTATTCAGACGACAATTTATCTTATCCGTGTGAAACAAATGTCGTTTTGTACTAATTAATCGATGCTCTACAACTTTGTAATTGGAAATTTTGCTCTATCTCTTTTTGTTTTCGATTTGCAATGGCTGTGCCTGTTCCCTTCAAACATTCACACAAAAGGTTGCACATCGATTTCAGACATTTTAGGGTATTCAGACTTTTTCTTATCCGTGTGAAACAAATGTCGTTTTGTACTAATTAATTGATACAACTTTGTAATTGGAAATTTTGCTCTATCTCTTTTTGTCTTTGATTTGCAATGGTGGCTAACTTCCGCATTTCACCACTAGGGGTGCTGTTATCGGTTGCATTTGATTGGGCGTAGTCGCTTTACTATACTGTTATCTCACTTTGCATAACTGTTACCTCTCTCCGTTCGCAAGTTATTCCCGGTTAAAGGGACTTTCTTATGCATCCGTATATACAAATACGAGGTCTATTTCCGAATTAACCTAAATAATGAAGAGATTTGCAAAAAGAAATTAACCTATAGTTTCTGTGTAAAATTAGCTTACCATAATCAACTTCAAGTGTCCTTAGTGGAGATCAGGTGTTAGTAATGAGCAGTTCAGCAAAGTAGCTTGACATAAGATATAAATATTGTATTGGCTGGCTTCTATTTGATTTGAAGCTTCAGGCTGTAGTTGTCCACAGAAAAAGAAAAAAAAAAAAAAAAACAATTCAAACACCTGGATCCAATTTAACAATTTTTTTGTACATAATTCATGATCCAGTTGTTTCAGACATTCAGCGCACATGCATTCTTTTTAATTTTAGCTATTTGCTACACATTTAATTTTTCACATGTCACTCAAAATTGAAATTTATTTAGTCATACTTTCCAAAACCCTCACTTCAAGAACTTTTAACATAAGTACTTTTCCAAACTAAGTGAAGACAGTTTCATTTCTGTTTTTTGAGAGTATAAAACAGAGCAACTTCACAGAACACTGCACAAAAGACAACTAACTGAAGATTGCAGTAAACAATCAAGTGGTTACAAGAAAGTAGGGCTAGCTATTCCTGTTGAGACTTGTTCTTTTTCTGTTGTGACTTGTGCAAAACTGATCGAAACACTTCACCATATCTCATCTCCCATTATTCATTCTTTTGTATTATGAGGCATGATTTAAGTAATAATTTCTTTATTCCTGAAATAGATGACAAAATAAAAACAATATTATACATGTATATATAAGGTATTTATATAACAATACATTTTTTGTACAACCTATATTATTACTTTATTATTAAAATTGATAAATATTAGGCATTTTTATATTATTCGTACTACAAAAATTGTAAAATAGATTGTTAGCAACTTTCAAACCTCAACCACTCAGTTTATAGTTGCAGTATTAACATGGAAGTCAACAAATTTTACGTACATTATTATAATACAAAAAAATAATTTTCATAGGAACCCATTGGCATCCCTTTATGAAATTTGGCACACAAATAGTCAATGTCTTTGAAACATACAGTTTTTTCAAAACAATTAGAAGTGATGTTTTTGAGATTTTCAAAAAAATTTGTTTTTGAGATTTTTAAAAATTACAAAATCCAAATATCATGGTCACATTGCATATCAAATTAAAGCTCATTAAAAACAGACAAGAATGACACCAATTTGAGCTCTCTAAGTCAACTAGTTTTTGATCTACAGCTTTTTAAAGATTTCAAAATATTGTCTAATTTGTCCGATTTTTGCTTTTTTTTAAAGTCAATAGCCCAAAAACTAAGAGCCCAAAAAATCTAAAATTTTACAGCTTTTGTCAACTTTACTGGTAGATACTACCTACCACTGTACCAAAAATAATCAATTTCTGAGATGTCAAGGTTCAGACCATTGGTTGATTTGACATGGCATTAATGACCCCTGGCCGTATTATCTGCAGAACCAAAATTAAGCTTAATAACGTTTTAACAGGTAATTTGCGGAGATGACAGAAATTATGGTATTTACTGCAAATTGTGATATGTACAAAAAAAAACAACAAAAAAACAGTTGGGCACTAGTGCCAGTTTTCTAGGTGCTCGGGATTTGTCGAGCCCTGGGTATCATTAAAGAATTCTTGAAATCGGCATCACACGTGTAAGTTGCGTTGAAAAATTATGAGCAGGATGTTTCAGTAGCGATTTCTACCTTCATCGTCCCGCTCATAATTTTTCAACATAACTTACGCGTGTGATGACGATTTCTAGAATTTTTAAATGTTTTGTGTGTTACCACGTGTTTTCCTGCCAATTCTTCTCACTATGATCCCTGGGTATCACGTATGTCTGACAGATTTCCCTCTCCACCCCCGGCAAAATGCATGGAGCTGGTGTGGACACCATATCTCTGCTACTATTGGTCGATTTGAAAAATTCGTTTTGCATTGGGAAACTGCATTCTGTTTTATTTTTCCGATGCACAACTTCACCACTAGAGGGCATAAATGCAGATTCTATCGAATTCAAAATACATTTTATTTCATATATTTGCTTCTAAATATCAGTTTGATTTTTTTTTTTCCTTTCAATGCCATTTATATCTAGGACTTTTAATATTGTATTTCTAGCTAATTGCTACATTAGCTGTGTACTGATGTATGACTTACATGGATTAAGTACATTGCATTTAGGTGATATGTAAAGATTTCTGTTTCTCACATATTTTCTTTCTTGCATGTATTTTCTGTTTCTCACATTATGTTGTCTTAGTTAGCGTTGGAGGCATGTATCAGCTTAGCATATTCAGGGCTTGAAAAATACAAAGCTTGAGCTGCCCGGGGCATGTAAAATTATTGGTCTGGGCAGGTAAATAAAAAATCTAGTTTCCTGGACCGGGCAACTAGATTTTAAAAACTTTGGAGTAGAATTTCCTACTACAAAACAAAAAGACAGTATTTACACGTCGTGTTTCATTTCACTGCTAATCACCAGAAGTTGTATTATTGTTACAGAGTGCTAAGAACAGAAGAATATCACTTCTTTAATTATAATATGCTCTAGGTCCAGAAGTTGGAACCATATGTAGTTTTGCACCAAAATGTCGTTTATAGTCAGCGACGGGATGCATGCCTCTCATTTAACTAGCCTCCAATGTTTAGTGATAAAGAGCAAAAACTTTAATGAAGGAACATGACAGAGAATCACTAAATATTTCAAATACCAATTTCATCATCACATTTGATTCCAATTTCAGCATCATCATCAGTCATCTGAACTAGAGATACAAGATTTTGCGCATTCAACATTTTGAATACAGACCCTTAAAACAAAAATGCAAAACATGTGAAAATAGTTCATCATATCTTTTTAACTTAAAATAAATAAATAAATGAGGGTTCTAATTTGTTATTACTACCTGGGAAGGTAAATAATTTCTGCTCATGCCCAGCTGGGCATCAAGGCTTAAAATTCAAATTTGAAATGGAAGGGTGTCTTGCCACTTGTGTTTGTGAATGGAGGGGACTGAAAATTTCAGGTATGGAGTTTTGAATATGTGACTTAATAATATTAAATTCAAAGACTCTGGGAAAACAGTAGTAATTTTTCAAATAATATGAGCTCTACTTGATTTTTAAAACAAACAGGTGAATTAGATAAAATTTTTTTACTACATTCAATCTAATTCAAATTACCATGATTCATTTTACTAAACTAGAGTTGTTCTTTATGCAGTACATTGATATCATAAAGATGTGCCTGAAGTATATATGTTTGTCTTTCATTCCTTGCCACAGTTAGCAAGCTTTGATCAGCTATTGTTTTATTTCTGATTGTTTATCTGACTCAACTTCAAAAATATGCATTAAGATTTTTGTTGTTCAGTGAATTATTAAATTTTGACTGAATTCTGTTTTGTGTGCTAAGCCACATTCACATGGTGCATTTGTTAAACGCAACACAACACTTACTTGCAGAAGAACCTTTTGACACTAATGGAAATGTGTGTAGGGTTGCTGATAAAAACTCCTAGAATGTTTTGGACATCGGCACACATCATCATCATCATCATCATAAACCATTATCAATCCACTGCTGGACGAAGGTCTCCCCAAGTTTCCTCCTCAACGGTCTGTCTTGTGCCAGTCTCCTCCATGTCACTCCCCCTTTCGAATTTCATCCACCCATCTCCCATGTGGTCTTTTTCTGGGTCTTTTCCTGTCCCTTGAAATCCAATCTAAAATTTCGGCTGTCCATCGATGGTCTGTCCTTCTGGCAGAGTATGTCCAGCCCATTGCCATTTCAGGGATTTAACTCTGATCATGATGTCTTCCACTCTTGTCATTTTTCGGATCCACGAGTTCCTCTTCTTATCAAATAAAGGTAACTTGATCACGCTAGTTACGTTAACTGAAAACTTTTACAAAAGTTCGTAAGTTGGAAGCTTTCGACCTTATCTTAGGTCTTCATCACATGATGAAGGTCTTCATCACCTGCTTCATCACGTGATGAAGACCTAAGATAAGGTCGAAAGCTTCCAACTTACGAACTTTTTGTAAAAGTTTTCAGTTAACGTAACTAGCGTGATCAAGTTACCTTTATTTGTTAATATTGTTACGTGTTTTGCCCATAATCGTCATCCTCTTCTTATCTCTCCTGGTTACACCAAGCATGCACCTCTTCATGCTTCTTTGAGTTGTCTGCAGCCTTTGTATGTCTCTCTTAGTTAAGGTCCACGTCTCTGCACCATACGTAAGCACTGGAAGGATACATTGATCAAACACTTCTTTTAAGACATAATGGCATATTGCTCTTGAAAATTATGCTGTTTCTTCCAAAAGCTCTCCAGGCAAGTTTTGTACGCCGATTAATTTCTTCATCAATGTGACCCTCACTTGATATCTGCTGTCCAAGATAAACGTACGTGTCTGTTATCTCCAGCTTTCCTCCATCAATCGATAAATCTTCATTTTTTGTAAAAGCATTGAACATCACTTTTGTCTTCTGAAAGTTCATTTTTAATCCCACTTCTTTACTCTTGTCGGCAAGTTCCTGGATCATACTCTGCAGCTCTGATGGGGTAGTTGCAAAGATAACTATGTCATCAGCAAAACGAAGGTGGGTTAGATAATCTCCATTAATCTTTATTCCTTTGTTTTCCCAATTCAGTGATTGAAAGACATTTTCCAATGTAGCATTAAAGAGCTTCGGAGATATGGTGTCACCTTGTCTCACTCCCTTTCCCATTTTTATGTGTGTTGTACTTTCAAACAGCCGAATCTTTGCACTTGCATTTTCATAGATGTTATTAATAATATTAATGTATGCATCTTCAATACTGCAGGATTTCAGAGCCATT
The DNA here is from genome assembly GCA_039090855.1 of Macrothele yani. NCBI lineage: Eukaryota > Metazoa > Arthropoda > Arachnida > Araneae > Macrothelidae > Macrothele > Macrothele yani. The sequence continues at coordinate 65,266,798 of CM077013.1, read as the reverse complement.
GTAACTGCTAATGGTTTCACCGAATCAAAGGCTTTTTCATAATCGATAAAAGCCATGCACAATGGAAGTTCATATTCCCTTGCTTTTTCAATTAGTTCTCTCAATACGTGGATATGATCTATTGTGCTGTAGCCACTCCTGAATCCAGCTTGTTCTCTCGGTTGAGCCATGTCCAGTGTTACCTTCAAGCGGTGTGAAAGAACTTTAGTGAAGATTTTATAAACTACTGATAGGAGGCTGATAGATCTGTAGTTCCTGAGATCCTCAATGTCACCTTTCTTATGTAGCAGGATCATTGTAGCGGTGTTCCAATCCTCAGGAATCTTTCCTTCATTAAGGCATCGAGTGAAAATTTGGGCGAGTACTGTTTCGATTTCTCCACTTGCTTCTGGTATGATGTCTACAGTTATTCCATCTTCTCCTGGAGCTTTTCCCCGCTTCATGTTCTTGATTGCATGTGCAACTTCTGCTGGGAGGACTGGAAGAACTCCGGTACGGGTACCTTTCATGATGTCTGGAGTATATGTATCATTCCTTTCATATAATTTGGAGTAGAAATCTTTCACTCTTGTCAAAATTTCACCTCTATTTCTTGTTACGGAACCATCTTCTTTTCTCAGTGCCATAATCTGTTTTCTTCCCTTACTGAGATGTCCCTTTGCTATCTTTAGGCTTTGGTTGTTTTCAATTGCTTTCCTCACTAGTTCACAGTTGAATTTTCTTACGTCTTCAGTGATACTTTTTCGTACTGTCTTGCATAGCTCTATATATTCCACTTTGGAAGTCACATCTTCTTTAGTTGTCCTCATCTCTCTTCTTCTTTGCATCAACATTTTGGTTTTTTCTGATAATTTGTTCATATGCAACTTGTTCTTAGACCCAGCTAATCTTGTTGCTGTTTCCATAAGAGCTTTGGTTACTTTTCTGTTAACTTCAGAAATATCCACTTCTTCCAATGTTAGGCCTTCTAAAGCAGAGAACCTGTTCTTCAGTTCCAACTTGAAGGTATTATGGGGTTTTTTTTAGGTTGGTTATGTCAATACATTTTGTTTGTCTTATGAGCTTGCCACGTTCGAGTTTAGTGTTGAGGTGCATCTTGCATCTCACCAATCTATGGTCACTACCTGTGTTGAACTTGTTTAGCACACTGCTGTCTTCTATGACGAATTTTTTGTTACACATAATAAAATCAATTTCATTTGTCGTCCCATTTGGATGTCTCCATGTCCATTTCCTGTGTAGCTTTTTCTTGAAAAAGGAGTTCAAGACGAAAAACCCTTCTGCCTCTGCAAACTCAACGAGAGTATTTCCATGCTGGTTTCTGTTGCCGTGGCCGAATTTACCTACCGAAGTTTCATTCTGTTGCCGTTGCCCTATTTTTGCATTGAAATCTCCCATAATTATCTTCAAGTGTTGCTTACCTTTGTTATTTAGGTGACGAATTTCCTCATAAAATTCTTCAATTTCTTCTTCAGGATGACTTGTGGTTGGCGCATAAGTTTGAATAATCTGAGCCTGGTATCTTCTTGAGAGTTGGATAACAAGTCGTGCAGCTCTGTCAGAGGAACTTTCAACTTCTACAACTTTATCCTTCAGTTTCTTGTTTATTATAAATCCAACACCACTAGTTCTGCCAGTATCTCTCCCACGATAGTAGAAGAGATGTCCACTTTTCAGTTCAATGAGATCTTCTCCTTTTCTCCTTACCTCACTTAGCCCGACGATGTCCCACTTGATCCTTTGTAGTTCCTCTTCCAATTCAAGAAGCCTTGAATCAGAAGATAGGGAGCGTCCATTATACGTAACCAAGGTCAGCATCAGATGGCAGCCTAGTCCGGTCCTCCGGGGATTCTTCGCACCCTCTGCCTTCATGTCGCACTGGCCGCTGCCTTGGTCTGGTACATTCCAGCTGCCGGAGACTGAGGGCCAAGATTTAAGTTGTGGAGTCATTTTGGAGGTGTTTGGCCATAACTCACCACGCTGGCCAAGCGGGTTGGTGAGTGTGGGATAGCATTTCCTCTAATCTCGATGGTATAGTTATACCGCTATTGGCGGTCGTCAGAGCCCCTTTAGTGGGAACAGGATGCACCACGAGAAGGCGGGGTTGACATTTGTCAAGGAGAGGCTGTGATGTTACACATCACCTGTCCATAACTGCATCTTCATTAATTTTCAAAAAAGGAAGAAAAAATAAAAATGGTCTGCCAGGTTTTGAAAGACTGTACCGAAACTTGTGTGTGTGAAAGTGTGTGTGTGTCTGTATTGCTTCACGGATTCAGATTCTACACTCATTCAAAATGAGTTCCATTGTAGAGGAAGGAAATCTGCAGTCTCAATCACAGAAGATAAAATAAACCTTCACTTGCCATTGTGATGTGCAAGTTTAGTATTACAAAATACAAGGGTCAACTAATTTATTTTTTAACAAGTTTCCCCTTCAGCTCTGAAAAAAAAAAAGAAATATATATGTATATACACTATCTACCAGCAAGTAATGGACACCCCTGCAATCGACAATATCTGCAGTCTTGATACACGTCACGGTCGTCGCTGTTAAATATAGTGTGCGAAACAACAACGCAACCAGTCGCATGCAAGATGACATGCAGTTCATAGCTCTCTGATTTCGTTAAAGGTGTAATCGTCGGGTATCACAGAAATGGCCGATCCATACGTGACATATCCAGCGAGTTGAAGTACCCAAAATCGACAGTGGCCTACGTGATTGACAAGTGGAAGATGAGAGGTGACTGTCGGAATGTGCCCCGACCCGGCAGACCCACAAAACTGGGAGTTACAGACCGACGGGTGCTGGCCAGAGAAATTCGGAAGAACCGCACCAAATCGATAGGCCACATCAGCGAGAAGTTTCAACAGGCATCCAGGAGTGTTCTTTCGATGAATACCATCCGTAAGGAAGTCCATCTGCTCGGTTATCATGGACGTGCTGCCGTCCACAAGCCTTTGATCACCAAGTCCAATAGCGCTGCTCGGCTAACGTGGTGCAAAGAACGTCGACAGTGGACCGTTAAACAGTGGAAACAGGTTCTCTGGAGCGACGAATCAAGGTTCACCCTCTACCGTTCGGATGGCAGGGTCTGGGTTTGGCGTCTGCCTGGAGAACGCCTCTTGCTGGAATGTATTGTGCCAACTGTGAAGTTCGGCGGCGGTGGAATTATGCTATGGGGGTGTTTCTCCTGGTATGGCATGGGTCTCTTGGTCGCAATTCCTGTTAGACTCAACGCTGAGACCTACTGCCCCAGTTTGGATGACCATGCGCTTCCTACGTTGTGGCAGTTTTACGGGGTGGACCCATGTTACTTTCAGGATGACAATGCCGCCTGCCATGTTGCGAGGTCCACCATGGCTTGGTATGGTGACAGTGGGGTTAATCGAATGGACTAGCCTGCGCAGAGCTCGGACCTTAACCCTATCGCGCACCTCTGGGATTAGTTGGAGCGTTTACTTAAGGGGTGCTCCCACCGTCCGAAATCTGTGAAGGAACTGACCTGTCTTCTCCAAGCTGAGTGAAAGAAAATACCGCTAGCTGTCATACAACGCCTGGTTGAGAGTATGCCCCGGAGGGTCGCAGCTGTAATCGCTGCTCGTGGAGGCTCCACCAACTATTGGAAGGGGAATAAATTTCGTTTTCCTTTGCTATCACAGGTGTCCAATTACTTGTTGGTAGATAGTGTATATATATATAAATTAATATGCAAAAGTAAAACAGATCACGAAAATAGAACAAAAACATAGCTAGTACAATGAGAAGAGCCAAAGGCAGCTATACTCATGTAGTACATATATAGAGTGAATTGTAAAAAATAAAAATTGCAAAAATTAAATTTCAAAAGAATACTGAATTAAACTCAAAATGGAAATTCAAAATTGAAAACCAAAAAAAAAAAAAAAAAAAAAATGAACAAACAGGGTGCCGTCATCAGGAGAGCATCAACCTGCTGGAGTGGCCTTTCTTTTAATTCGGTTTCAAAGAGTTTCAAATTGCCCCTTTGACACGCTTAACTAATCTAGGACCTAACAATGATAAGTAAGTCAGACAATATAAAGTACCACTTGGTGGGTCCCTAGTGGTTGAAGACTTCTATTTGCATACATAGTTTTGCATCACCTCATTTTACATATTCTTTTGGCTTGCTAGGATGTTATCTAACCACGACCACTTTAACGTTAACATATATATTTATGTGGGTCGTTGGTCCTGTTCAGTTTGATCTTCATTCATGGCGTTGACCGGTTTGGTCTGCTGGTAAGCCTTTTTTTTTTTTTATCATTTTTTCAGTGTTTATATTCTTGTTTTTTTTAATTTTAATGTCTGCTTCGGCATTTGGTCTGGTGGCCTAGGGAGCATGATCAACCAACATTTTTGGTTCTCCTTGTCATTTGTTGGTACTAGAAAAGGCCACTCCGGCAGGTTGATGCTCTTCTGATGACGGTCCAAAATACGGAATAGGCTTTCAACAGAAAATGTTTCAAAACTTGTTTTTTGTTATGCAATGCTGAAACAACAAAAATTTAGCTTTGATGTAGGAGATATTGCTGAATTAGATGATGAAATTGATTACTGAAGTATGAAATGTGCCTTTGTATCCTTAAAATGGAATCTGAATTTAAAGAACAGAATCTGTTTCATTTATTTCAATTTTATTTCTTATTTGTGCATGGGCTGTAAGATTTGTTAGTGCATCTTCATCAAATTGGGTGTAAATTTTTTGGATTTTGAAATATTGTTAATAATTAATTTCTCAGTATAAACATGAGCAGTTTGTTAATGGCTTTTGATTTTGATTACTGCTTTGAATGAGGGAATGATTTTCATCTCCATGAATTGGGTAAACAAAATTACACCTTTATAAACACATAATTTGTATTTTGTACTCATATTTCCTTAAATCAGTTTCAAAGTGATAAAAATGTATTTTATGTCAAAAAATAACACTTAACCCTTAAATAAAGGTTTAAAAATTCAAAATCATTTCTTTTCCCTTTAAAATCATTTGTAGAAAACAAAAAATAATTTGATTATATGTCCCGTACATAAACACAGTAAATCCCTGCCGGGACGTTTTTTTCTGGTTTTTACCGCGTTTTTTTTTCACCTTTGGCAAAAACTTGCCAATCCTGTGAATGATAAACTTCGTTGTCATGTATGCTTTTATTTCTAAACTGAGTAACTACTGAAAAATCGTAACTGAAAACAGCTGTGGCAGAGTGAAAATCAGCATCAAGGATGCTGTTTTAATTTGTTCTTTTGTTAAGTAATAACATATTTCTGCATGTAAAAAATCATGTAAAAATGATGGGGGGGGGGGCATGGTCTTTCTTATGTATCCATGCCTGATTATTTATTGGTAAGTTATATGATGCCAAGGGCGAATCCAGAAAACTTACAAATGCAGAGGCCAAAAAATTATGTCTTAAATTTAAAGAAATGAAATTTTAATGTTTTGTAATAACAAATGCACATCGTTTAAATGAAAATAAATTTTGTAGTTGAGTCTGTGTAAAGGCTGCAACAATATTGAAGGAAACTATCAAAATTAAAACTACTATGAGAGACTGCACAAAGTAAGATACAGTATGTATTTAAATTTAATTCGTTAAACTCTCAAGGGGGAAGCTATGGCTTCTCTCTCTCTATCCCCCTCCGTAGCCCTCCCCCTTGTATCCGCGCTTGCATGAGCTTGCTTATTGCTGTTTTACTCGTCGGCGAAAGGCACTTAAGTATCTGAGTATTCGGTAATTTCTTTATCTGGGACATTGCTAATCATATTTAATTCTAAGTTGTATGTAAGGATTTCATTATTTGGAATGCGACTAAGCATAACAGTAATGTATTTTCCGTCCTTCAGACACGATGTGAAGTAATCATTCTCAAGGGTGAATCAGACAGACATGAACACCGTCTGCCCAAAGACCGACGACACGACCAATGCTCAAGCTCGCGCATGACTGGCTTCGCATTAATTTGTTAGTACAGTTCTTTGCTTGTATTGAATAAGAATTGCAAACTTCTACGTGCTGCACATCGTCGCTTTATTTTTAAGCTTTAAAATAAAGCTTTCACAATGCACTTAAAAGTAATGCAGATATAAACTTGCACATCGCAACAGTGAAATCCTCTCAAAACAAGAAAGATGACACCGAATTTGCGGGTGTAACGAGTTTTTCGAATCCTTCCTGACGTGGAAAATAAATTTTAAAAGCGTGTTTCAGAAAGGTAGGAAATCAAAAAAGAAAACGCATTTACGGTCCCTTTGCAGCAAGCAAAGTTGTGCGTCGGGAAAAGACCGATGGGCAAGCCTCATCGTTCTCCATAGCTTAGGCTTTCCAATGCAAAAATGATTTTTTTCTAATCGGACTAATAGGTGCAGAGATATGGTGTACGTAGAGACGGACGACATAGGCATGACATTAACGTATACTTTTTTTTTTTCCGAAAGATGTGCTAATAATTGGTGCAGAATAGTGATCATCTTTCCGTTATTTTAAATACCAGGGATACATATTTACGTTGTTGAGAAAAATCTAAAACAAAGTCATCGTGCATCAAAATTGCAAATATGATTTATCAGCGATAAATGCTTAAAATTAAAAGTAAGGGAATGTTCATACGTCGGGGATAAACATAAAAAAAAAAAAAAAAATTCGCTAGTACGAATTGGTGATGAAAGCGAGGAAAATTAACCCCATTTCCGTCAGTTTTACATGAAGTGCCCATTTAGTATCACTGAGAAATCACAAATAATTTGTATCTGAAAGTCTCTCATGATAACATGGCTTAAGTTACTGAGATCTCACCTTTTGAATATCTTTTAGAAATATAAGAGCAGGGCTCAACAAATATGTTCCATAGCTCGGAGCCAGACACAAAATTAAGGAGCCAGGTGAAACAGTCAAATTTCAAAGAACAATTCATGAATGTAATGTGTGGTGATAATGCTGGAACGAAAAGTGATAAAGTAGATTTGTTATAATTCTTTTCTTTTTACCCAAACCACTTATTGTAATATAAAGATCCAGTTTGGTCCATAATTTTCTTTTCCCGCTCTTCATGTTGCGGCTCTCAAAAAATTCAAATTTTAGATTTTGATTTTATTCAAACACAATTTGTGGAAGACAAATTTTGTACATATTAATTCAGAGTACCGTATTTTCCTTCGTAAAATCTGCAGACCATAAAATTCAGAAAAAAAGAAAATTGTTCCTAAAATCCGCTGCGGCGTATAACCCACCGTCTCTAAAAAAAAAAAAAAAAGTCCGATGCATAATCCGCGGCGGCATATAATTCGTGAATCTTGAAATCCTAAGAGAAAAAATTATTTTCCTTGGTATAATCCTTAGCGGCGTATAATTCGTAGAACGTGAAACCTTAAGCCGAGGATTATCCTTTGTATAATCGAAATTACGCCAAGGATTATTCATCGTGTAATCCTCGGCCGCAGACATTGCAATTCGCGCGCGCACACGCACGCATGAACACACACACGCGCGCGCACAATGGTTATACCGGGTGTCTGAGAATTATTGGACACCTTACAAAATTATGTAAAAAAAAACAAACTATTTTTTATGTTACGTATTACTAACAAGGTTTCTATATTTTTGTTTTGCAGAATTGTTATTCCCAGAACCCGATAGATGGCGCTAGGTGTGGCCTGATGAGGAATGTATGAGAAATGCGCAATCAGTAGTCATGTCATCCGTACAGCAGAAGACGATGTGTGGGTTATGGCTTGTGGAATTAAAGTCTGTCACTGAAGTTAAAAGACGGTACCGTTTAGAGTATGGTTGTAATCCTCCGTCAACGAATTCAATTAAGCGGTGGATGAAACAGTTTAAATAAACTGGCAATGTGAACATCGTGGAGGAGCCAGTAGGCCTAGCGTCAGCGGTGAGACGGTTGACCAAGTTAATGAAAAATTCCGGCGAAACCCCAGGAAATCCGTTCGTAAAGCAAGCAGAGAACTGTGCATTCCGAAATCGACAGTTCATGATACCTTGCACAAGAAATTAAAGTTTCATGCTTATAAAATTCAAATAGTGCAAAAGATGCATGTAAATGATCACACTCTGCGGTACGATTTCGCTGTGGATATGCTGAATCGAGTGGAAAATTACGAAAACTTTCTCAGTACTGTAATTTTTAGGGATAAATCCACATGTCATGTGTCGGGTATTGTGAATCGTCACAACTGTAGGATATGGGGCAATGAACCGCCTCATACTGCTATTGAACTGGAACGTGATTGGCCTTTTCTTCTTTTGCGAAAAAAACATAAATGGCGACATTTACTTGAATATGCTAGAAAATTTCGCTATACCCCAGATCAAAAGATATGACAACGTCGTTTTCCCAAAAGACGGCGCGGCCCCGCATTGGTCAATGTGTGTACGTAAGTGCCTAAGTGAGCATTTCCCCAACAGATGGATTGGGCGTGGTGGTCCCATTCCGCGGCCTCCTCGCTCTCCAGATCTAACTCCATTGGATTATTTCATGTGGGGTTATGTGAAGGATCGTGTCTATCAGACGCCTTGTACTGATTTGCAGGAACTGAAGCAGCGTATCACAGCCGCTATTAATTCCATAACTCCTCAGATGCTTGCCAATACATGACATGAAATCGAGTATCGCTTGGACGAACTACGATCAACCAAGGGATCTCACATCGAAATTTATTAACTTGTGTAGTTACATTGTAAGTTAGTACAGTCAGTTTCTTCCTATCTGTTTAATGTTTTGTTTTATAAACAATAATTTTGTAATGTGTCCAATAACTCTCGGACACCCTGTATAATTCGCACTTGTCATTGTTCATCCTGAAACATAATTTCCTACAAAAAAGGCACGATTCACAGGATGACCGACGCAAAAGTCCAAAGAATGAAGAAAGAAACGATCGTCGTGTTGAAAAAGCAACTCTCATTTTTAAATACATTTGTGGTACTTTTAAGTAAATAAAGAACTATAAGTCCCTGGCCTTTTCGGCAATACCGTACGTAGTTCATTAGTCAGACCTAAAAATCCGTAGTATTTGTCTCTTCTGAATATGTTTCAACTGAATAGTAAACAAAATCCATAACAAATACGATTAGTCCAGCTAAACTAAACGAATGCAATTCACAAGTGATTATGTGCCGTGAAATAGTTCTGCGGGCTTCTTACAGCAGATAGGCGTCCGCGAGCGCAAATAGTACCGCATTCGTTGCGTCATATTTGTCAGAATGCTCGTATGTAATATATATATATGCAAAAACTTTAGCTAAATTATTTTTCCCGCACCATTGAAGGCGGTTATGTTAATTAAAAATTATTGTGGGATTTATACTTGCATTTATGACTTTGCAGAAACCCATTTCCAACTAGGTCTTATTGGAAGTGAGAAAATGCAGAGTTTTGCTGGTCCTTGATAAAGCCAAGGCTCGACACTTTCTGCATTCTGGTTTTGCAATTATTTTATTTTTTACTCATGCCTGTTGGGGTTTGAGGTTTAATTTGTAGTTTTTGTCCTTGTTAAATAATAATTTTTTGTTTCAGAGTGCTTTGTAGTTTGTAATTTCTGAATATTCATCACTGCTGCGTTGCACGTCATGATCTTCAGATTGTTTGTTAAAAAATTTGGTTTTAAATTTTAGGTTGTAAATTTTGTCTTTTACTCTACTTTTGGATATATATATATATACATACATACATACACTATCTACCAACAAGTAATTGGACACCTGTGATAGCAAAGGAAAACGAAGTTTATTCACCTTCAATAGTTGGTGGAGCCTCCACGAGCGGCGATTGCAGCTGCGAACCCTCCGGGGCATACTCTCAACCAGGCGTTGTACGACGGCTAGCGGTATTTTCTTCCACTCGGCTTGGAGAAGACAGGTCAATTCCTTCATCGATTTCGGACGGTGGGGGCACACCCCTTAAGTCGACGCTCCAACTCGTCCCAGAGGTGCTCGATAGGGTTAACCCCATTGTCACCATACCAAGCCATGGTGGACCTCGCAACATGACAGGTGGCATTGTCATCCTGAAAGCAACATGGGTCCACCCCGTAAAACTGCCGCAATGTAGGAAGCGCATGGTCATCCAAAATGGTGTAGTAGGTCTCGGCGTTGAGTCTACCAGGAATTGCGACCAAGGCTCCCGTGCCATACCAGGAGAAACACCAACATAGCATAATTCCACTGCCGCCGAACTTCACAGTTGGCACAATACATTCCGGCAAGAGGCGTTCTCCAGGCAGACGCCAAACACAGAACCTTGCCATCCGAACGGTAGAGGGTGAACCTTGATTCGTCGCTCCAGAGAACTTGTTTCCACTGTTCAACGGTCCACTGTCGACGTTCTTTGCACCACGTTAGCCGAGCAGCGCTATTAGACTTGGTGATCAAAGGCTTGTGGGCGGCAGCACGTCCATGATAACCGAGCAGATGGGCTTCCTTACGGATGGTATTCATCGAAAGAACACTCCCGGATGCCTGTTGAAACTCCTCGCGGATGTGGCCCATCGATTTGGTGCGGTTCTTCCGAATTTCTCCGGCCAGCACCCGTCGGTCTGTAACTCCCAGTTTTGTGGGTCTGTCGGGTCGGGGCACATTCCGACAGTCACCTCTCATCTTCCACTTGCCAATCACGTAGGCCACTGTCGATTTTGGGTACTTCAACTCGCTGGATATGTCACGTATGGATCGGCCCTTTCTGTGATACCCGACGATTACACCTTTCTCGAAATCAGAGAGCTCCGAACTGCGTGGAATCTTGCATGCGACTGGTTGGGTTGTTGTTTCCCACACGATATTTAACGGCGGCGGCCGTGACGTGTATCAGGACCGCAGGTATCGTCGATTGCAGGGGTGTCCTATTACTTGTTGGTAGATAGTGTATATATATATATATTTACTCTCAATTGGAAATATAAAAACCATAAAATGAAGTGTTATAATTAATACAAAAACAATAGGTTATAGATTCTTTACAATTAAGCAGCAAACTATTGTGTTATAGATCCCGAATTCTAATAGAAAGAAATCATCATCATCATCATCATTGTCCGCCATTATCAATCTAGACCCTTATTTACAATTTGGAATTTATCACTACCTATGAAATTTCTAAACAAAGAATTATTGACAGGATAAATTTCAAATTAATTGAAAATTAGGTATTACAGTTATTCTGTGGTTTGGCTCTAAAACAGCCAATGTAAAGAAAATAAATACAGATTTTGTTTAAACAAGTTAGTAAAATCATGCAATGCATTGATTATGATACGCTTTCCAACATACCAGAAATTATTACTCAAGTTATGAGCATAATGGCTGTGGAATAAATCTTGCTCCTGTGTCATGACCTTTGACCCCATTTCGATGATATTCCACAGAACCGGTTCAGTACACCTCAAGAATAACATACTAAAGTTTTGTCGCAATAGAAGCAGTTTTACGCAAGTTATGAGAATAATGGCTGTGGAATAAATCTTGCTTTTGTGCAATGACCTTTGACCCCATTTCGTTGATATTCAACAGAACCGGCTCACTATACCTCCGGAACAACATAACGTTTTGTCGCAATCGAAACATTTTTTGGTAAGTTATGATGCACAAGGGCAATGGAATGGATCCCACTCCAGCATCCTGACCTTTGACCCCATTTCGCCCATTTTCAATGGGGTTTGTCCCCAGTGGCTCCCTACCACATACTAAAATTTAATCGAAATCGAACCATTTTTACGCAAGTTATGACGCATAAGGGCAATGGAACAAATCCCGCTCTTATGTCCTACCTGACCTTTGACCCCATTTCGCCCATTTTCAATAATGTTCGTGCCCAGGTGGTTCCCTACCACATACTGAAATTTCATCGAAATCGAACCATATTTACGCATGTTATGACGCATAAAGGCAATGAAATGGATCCCGCTTTTATGTCCTGACCTTTGACCCCATTCCACCCATTTTCAATAGGTTTCGTTCCCAGGTGGTTCCTTACCGCATACCAAAATTTCATCGGAATCGAACCATTTTTACGCAAGTTATGACGCATACGGGCAATGGAATAAATCCCGCTCTTATGCCCTGCCTGACCTTTGACCCCAATTTGCAATAGGGTTCGTGCCCAGGTAGTTTCCTACCACAAACTGAAATTTCATCGAAATCGAACCATATTTACGCATATTATGACGCATAAAGGCAATGAAATGGATCCCGCTATTATGGCGTGACCTTTGACCCCACTTCACCTATTTTCAATAAGGTTTGTCCCCTGGTGCCTACCACATACTAAAATTTCATCGAAATCGAATCATATTTCGCAAGTTATGACGCATAAGGGCAATTGAATGGATCCTGCTCTTATATGGCGTGACCTTTGACCCCACTTCACCCATTTTCAATAGGGTTCGTCCCCTGGTGGTCCCCTACCACATACTAAAATTTCATCGAAATCGAACCATTTTTACGTGAGTTATCGTGCCGACAGACAGACGGACGGAAAAAGCTGGAGCATATACGCTTCTTCAACCTACGGTTGGAAAGCGTAAAAAAAATGTACTTTATTGATTAAGCCTACTCATAAAACTCATCTAATAGCTATTTTCGTATATGTCGTGCAATATTGTTTGATGGTTCGTTCACATCGAAAGATAAGAAATCCACAAATATGATTGCATTTAAAAGATTCTATTAATTTACGCTTTCCAACCGTAGGTTGAAGAAGCGTATATGCTCCAGCTTTTTCCGTCCGTCTGTCTGTCGGCACGACAACTCACGTAAAAATGGTTCGATTTCGATGAAATTTTAGTATGTGGTAGGGGACCGCCAGGGGACGAACCCTATTGAAAATGGGTGAAGTGGGGTCAAAGGTCATAAGAGCAGGATCCATTCAATTGCCCTTATGCGTCATAACTTGTGTAAATATGATTCGATTTCGATGAAATTTTAGTATGTGGTAGGGGACCACCAGGGGACGAACCTTATTGAAAATGGGTGAAGTGGGGTCAACGGTCACGCCATAATAGCGGGATCCATTTCATTGCCTTTATGCGTCATAATATGCGTAAATTTGGTTCGATTTCGATGAAATTTCAGTTTGTGGTAGGAAACTACCTGGGCACGAACCCTATTGCAAATTGGGGTCAAAGGTCAGGCAGGGCATAAGAGCGGGATTTATTCCATTGCCCGTATGCGTCATAACTTGCGTAAAAATGGTTCGATTTCGATGAAATTTTGGTATGTGGTAAGGAACCACCTGGGAACGAAACCTATTGAAAATGGGCGAAATGGGGTCAAAGGTCAGGGCATAAAGGCGGAATCCATTCCATTGCCTTCATGCGTCACAACATGCGTAAATATGGTTCGATTTCGATGAAATTTTAGTATGTGGTAGGGAACCACCTGGGCACGAACCCTATTGGAAATGGGGTCAAAGGTCAGGCAGGACATAAGAGCGGGATTTGTTCCATTGCCCTTATGCGTCATAACTTGTGTAAAAATGGTTCGATTTCGATGAAATTTTAGTATGTGGTAGGAGCCACTGGGGACGAACCCTATTGAAAATGGGCGCAATGGGGTCAAAGGTCAAGACACTGGAGTGGGATCCATTCCATTGCCCTTGTGCATCATAACTTACCAAAAAAGGTTTTGATTGCGACAAAACGTCATCATGTTGTTCCGGAGGTATAGTGAACCGGTTCTGTTGATTATCAACGAAATGGGGTCAAAGGTCATTGCACAAAAGCAAGATTTATTCCACAGCCATTATTCTCATAACTTGCGTAAAACTGCTTCTATTGCGACAAAACTTCAGTATGTTATTCTTGAGGTGTGCTGAACCGGTTCTGTTGAATATAATCGAAATGGGGTCAAAGGTCATGACACAGGAGCGAGATTTATTCCACAGCCATTATCCTCATAACTTGAGTAATAATTTCTGGTATGTTGGAGAGCGTATCATAATCAATGCATTGCATGATTTTACTAACTTGTTTTTAAAATATTCTTAGTATTGCCGAAGCAAAATTTGACATGACTTCTGAGCGAAAACAATTTTTTTTAAAAATTGGTTTTTGCTCGGACGTAATGAAAAAGAGTAATCGTCAATAGTTTCGCCAAAATTTTTTTCCGTCGCTAAAACCATTTTCTTTTTTTTTTTTTCGCAAATTGCGAAGAATGCGATCGGCAGCGCGACCCCTGACACCACCTATCCTGACATTATACTACATGGATTTTTTAAAACGCCCCAGAAACTTTTTTTTTCAGTGTATTATCCACAGAACCTAAATTTATAACTTTTTAACAGAAAATTTGCGGATTATCCGACAGAAATTACGGTATGCATTGCAAGTTCAAGTTACGAAATCTGAAGTAAAAAAAGATTGGGTGCCAAATTTCTAGACAACCTGGCGCCCGGGATTTGTCGAGTCCTGTACAAGAGATTACTTTCCAATCTTGTTTAGAATTTGCCATTACAAGACTTGGAATGTTCCGGGTGTGATAACACTCACGATCATTTTCAACGCAGGTGGAAAATCATTGACCTAATTTCAGAATTTATTATAACAAACATTCACAGACCATATAAAAGTACAGGGTGTCCCACTCGCTACCGAACCCGGAATTTCTTTAATAACATTAACACCAATGAAGATATTGCAACGAAATTTGAAGTGGACTTACTTCATTTCGGGCACAAAGTATGATGAGTCAATTTTTGTTCCTAGCAGAAAGACGGGGAGCACTTTTTACGTAGAAAAAACAAAAAGAGGTGGTGGAGTGTCCACCTTTTTAACGTACACTTACTGTGTTGTGCGTGTGCAGTTATGCGCATTTCATCTTGCTTTTAGGCACAGTTAAAGTATGATGAATCAATTTTGCATTAGTAGCGGAAGGGCAGGGGAATATTTTACGTAGAAAAAAAAAGAGGGGTGGAGTGTCCCCCTCTTTAACATATACTTGTTGTATACTCGTGTGTGCGCGCGCGCATGTATCGCTGCCTTGGATAGGAATATATATATATATTCGATAGAGAAATTTTAAAAATGGTAAATGAAAATTGTTAATTGGTCATGAAATTTATACCATTGATCTAAAATGGTGAAAGCCTTGATATCAAGCATTCATGGTCCCCAGGCTAAAAGTACTTTCAGCATGATAGTAGAAATTATAGTCATCTGAGGGCATAAGAGAGAGAGAGAAAAAAAGAGACAAGCAAAAGGGACGAAATGGGAAATGAAAAGATACCAGCAGAAAGAAAAATTAAGCAGTGTATGCCTTGCAACCTCAGTGCCAACTAAAGACTGTAGAACTTACCGAGAAGAAAGCAAGTCTTGCTCACAAGAGGAAACTTGAGCTGATGTTCTATCAAGTACAACAAAACAAAAACTGTTTGAAGGTACTTTCAGCATGATAGTAAAACTTTAAAAACCATTTATTAATTTAAAAACCTTTTTTCTTTTAAAACCATTTTATTTTGTTTTGAATTCACTTCAGTAATTTTATATTATGAATACTGTTTAATATGTGCTCCAGTTTAATATTTACATAAACAAATAGCAATGAACAATACTTCGTTATATTCACACTTTTTTACCGCGTGTTCTGAATTTCACCCGGTTAAAAAGTTCAGCTTTTTTGTTTTGTTATATTCACCATTCTCATGTATGCAAAAGTCTCAGTAGCCATTTCACAAATTACTAACTGATCCTATGAGCCACGTTACCACCAGTTAAGGGTTCTTACCACCAGCTCAAGTGGTCTGTATCTGTAGACAAGTTGTGATATTCAATTGCATTAATTGTTTATTTTCAATGAAAATCGAAGCAATCCTAATTTTTGTTGTTCGTTTCTGGACAATTTTTGAAGTAAACCAACAGGAAAGAATATGTAAGACACGTGATTCCAATATTCTGGTAGTTGATCATGATCATATATAGAGGATTTTAGGAAGGGAGTGTCTGACCTCAGGTGTTAAACAACCCTTAGAAATAGGAAGCTAGGAGATTTGGGCTAGAGTGCCCGATAGGAAAGTGACACGGAAGCGAAGTAGAAAGGGGGAGGAAGACGCCCTTATTTATTACCGGTGGGCCAGTACCCGGGGTCCGACGGCTTAACGTGTCCATCCGACGCACGGCGGATATTTAGTGGATCGAGCGTTCGTACCTGCCTGGAATCGAACCTTGAGGTCCTTTTCGCGGCAGTCACGAACGTTGCCCGTTAGGCCATCCGCGGCCCAGTCTGGTAGTTATTTAGGCGTGAGGCTTTTAAATGTGAAATCCAGATTATAGGATTAGGACCATAAAACTTTTATATTTTCTGAATAGCAAATGATTTTGTGATACAAAGGGCTGGGAAAAATAAAAAAAATTGACTTTTCATTTGTGGCCAAAGAGAGTGGATAAAAATTTTTCATCAATATAGATGCCGTAAAACAAATAAATAAAAAAAAAATAAAAAAAATCGCCATCATCATAGATACCGAAAAAAAAAAAAAAAAAAAAAAAAAACACTCCTGATTCTCTTATAGAAATTAAACAAAGAAATTGTATGTAAGGTAAAGTTCACAGTTGTGTACTTCCTGTACGAAATGAAATTACGATGTTAGTGAATAAAAGCTAAGTTCCGTTACCTAACATTTAGAAAAAAAAAATAAAAAAAAATATATATATATATATATATTTATTTATATTTTAGTGCTATAATGAGTATAATCACGTATGCATCGAACACAATTGTTCTTTGTGGGGGAAAACAAAAAGTACTTGTGGAATAGAGCAGTAAGAGATAAGATCTTGGTGGGTGCCGATTATTTATGGGTCAAGAGTTTACAGAACGGTTACCGTCCACATGAAAGTCTTAGACGCATGCCTAAATATGGCACGAAGTAAATTTATCGATAGAAATATAGCATACATAGCGGAAAGAAAGTGGAAATTAATGCAAGTGTGATTAGTGCAAAAGAAATGAGTAAAGGAAAGCAGAAAAGAATTCAGTGTCTGTTACCCCACGAGACGTCGCACAACGAAGCTCGGCGGCAGACGGCATAGGAGTTCTGGTTGGTGCCAGGATCTTGAAGATCAGAGCACATCCCAAGATACCGCTTGTTGCTATCGGCCGAAGTGTCTGTCGCCTCTCACGGCAGGTGCCGCGGTTCTCCGTCACTGGCGTCAGGAAGGCCCCCATGGTTTCGGAGGGAGGCGGGGGGGGGACATGTACCAAAAAGAAACTAAAAAGGTTACATAACCATCCCGTGGGTTAGTGTACTTTGCATCAAGAATCTTGCAGGTCGTCGTCGGAAATAATTTTTTGGGAAAATTTCCAGTACCTACAACTTCAGAAGCACTGACCCGAGAATTGGTATCAGTACGCGTTTCAGCCGAAGAACAGCGTTTTTACGGGCACACCAGGCTCTCCTCTACCTGCGCATTGGGAGAAACACAGGTTTGCCTGTGTTTCTCCCAATGCGCAGGTAGAGGATTCTGGAAGATTATGCGTCAGTGTCCAACTGGAAGGGAACAGCCAGCGGCCAGACGATCCCAATGATGTCTTTTGATAGCAACAGGCAGCGACGCAGCCGTAGTATTTTTAATTAAGGTGACGTGCTGCACGCAGCCGTAGTTTTTTAAATTCAGGTGACTGTGCAGGCTTCATGGTATTTTTGGCAAGCAAAAAGGATGGTTTTTCTCCTACAAAGCGGGAGCAAACTTTGTTTATCTTTTCGCTCCCGCACAGCGATAACGTGGTGGCATTTATGCATCTACACAATATGAAGTTCCGTAATGGAAGTCTTAAGAAAATGTGTCGCGTACCAGTAAAATGTAGTTCGTGGCACGCAACAGCTCATACTTGTACTTTTTTTTTTTCGTTCGTTAAAGAAGGCAACCACCATCACATATAAGGTGCGTCGCATGAATATAGAGACAGTCGACTTTGCGCCGTGAACGCAATGCGAACATAGGTAAGAAGTTGAAGTGGTACCTAATTAGACATAACCGTACAACAAACGTTTCGATCCGTCGAGATGACCGGATTGTATGAAAAGAACACCACAAAGTGAAATAGTGTAATTTTAGGTGTCTCATAAATATAAAGACAACTATGCAAAGTAGCCACATGCAAATGAGATGTACAAATTAGCATGTTGTACGCACGCGCATGGGCCGTAATTCGGTCCAGCCTACAAAAGACAGTGGACCTGCCGTCAGACATTCATTTGCCGAAATGCCACGCAACAGTCAACTTTATGGTGAGGAGGTGCAGAAGATTTGGAGACTGAGAGCAAATGGATTGCCTGTAGCTAAAATTTGTAAAGCCATGGGGAGGAGTAGGGCAGTTATTTATAAGACTTTATCGAAACGCGATGCGTTAACTGCCAGAAAACGGCCTGGAAGGCCAAACGAAATGATCGTGCAGTCATGCGTTTAGTTTCATCCCAAAGGTTATCACTACGTCAAGTTTCTCGGACTGTTGGTGTCAAAGGACACAGTTCATCGACGAATCAAGGAAAGTCGCAACATTGTGCTCGTAAAATGCGCCGTCTGCCACTCCTCACGCGGCGCCCCAAGGAAGCTAGATTGTTATGGGCAAGCAGCCACATGCACTGGACGGACGAGTGAATCACAACTATTTTCTCCGATGAGAAAAAGTTCAACCTGGACGGCCCTCACGGTTGGAACTACTATTGGCATGATTTACGACACGAGCCACGCACCTTCATCATCAGACAGAAAGGAGGGGGATCTGTGATGGTCTGGGGAGCTTTTGCGTTGGGACAACGGATATCGCTTTTCTGCAAGGCAGGCAAAACTCCGAAACGTATCAGGACATACTCAGCAGCCACATTCTACCGTTTGCCGAAACTCTAGCGGGTGTTGATTATTTTATCTGTTCCAGCAAGACAATGCCTCTATCCATCGGTCTGCATCAACGGAAAGCTGGTTTAACACTCATCATGTGACCGTAATGGATTGGCCTCGATAGTGTCCAATCGAGAGCCTCTGGGGTATCCTAGCTCGTGATGTGTATGCGAATGGACGGCAGTTCTCAAGTGTGGTGGCATTGAAAGAGCAGATTGAACGAAGCTGGTACGCACCCCGTCCAGAACACTTACATCACTTGGTGGACAGCATGCCCAATCGGTTTTTCAGTGTTATTCGGAACAATGGCTATACTATTCGTACCGGAGGTGCTCATAACTAGTAAGTCTTTATATTTTTGAGACAGCGTATTTCTGTTTTTTTCTTGTACTTGGCGTTGGAATAGTTATGTTTCCGTCAAATTATTGTGCAGTTGCGTGTCCACCTTCTACCGTACTATTGGCATATTTTTGCTATAAATATGAGGTGTACATTTCGGCTCGTTGTTGTTTCTTTTTTATTCGAGAATTTGTTCTGTCTATATATTTATGGGACGCACTATATGTACTTCTGTACTGAATCAGCAGTTTATTCCTATGACCCAACTTCGCGCAGGTGGAGGAAGACGTCATGACAACGAGTCTTAGAAGCATATATTAGCGGCTTTCAAATCTGTTAATGTGCGATTTGCCAGTATAGCTCCAAACTGCGCTAACATATGTAATCATTAGCAGGGAGATACTTTTTCTACTAAAGGCGTGTTATTTCTGTTCAAACTACTTCGATTGGTAAGAAAGAGGTCTCTTCTGTCTCTCAGCTGGACCCTGAGCCCACTGCGTCTCCTAGAGCGTAAGCAACGTGCGCTTTCCAGGAAAGGTCGGCATTAACCACGATCCCAAAATACGTTGACCCAAAGGTTGGTTGTTCTTTGGATTAACGTATTTTTAAATAAGGAGCCCTCACCTTCCTACACCAATGCTTGGCAAAAAAGATTGATGAGCTTTCAGTAAAATTATTTATAATTTACAGTTCACCTCTTGGTGTAGTAGTATTCTTTCAACAAACGGTTTACTGCAGACGTCGTGTATTCTCTGGGTTTATTTTGATCAGCAGAAGATAATTATGAGTATAATCTGCGCAGCGTATCAGTTTTGTTCAACCTTTAAGATCCTGCAAGTACGTGAGAAAAACAGTAGTCCCAGAACAGAACCATATTACTGTAATGATTTGTATTTCTGAGGAAAACGCAAACTGGTACAGTAGGATTCGGCGCCCCGGTGGCGCAGTGGTCTAAGGCGGTGGCCTCTGGTCATTCGTCCGTAAGGGGTCCGGGTTCGAATCCCGGTCAGGCATGAATGTTGTGTTTGTATTACGGCACTGGCTCTCTCCCTTCCCTGGAACCAGTGACCCTAAATTAGGGACGGGCGACTGCTTATAGCCCATTGAGTTGCTCACGGTGGTCGTTAAATCTCCAATAAAAAAAAAAAACAGTAGGATTCGCTGTATACCGTTGACTTTTCGGCAAAATTGCAATTTCTTACAAATATCGCAGTTACCTCAACCAACCATCTGGGACATCTGAACACGATCAGTTTGTTCCGAAGGCTCTCATGCCAAACCCGACTGTGGATTGCCGATTTTCAGGAAGATCCCACCTGCACATTCTCTGTCATTTGAACCCTCGAGGGCCGCCCCGGTGGCGCAGTGGTCTAAGGCGTTGGCCTCTGATCATTCGTCCGTAAGGGGTCCGGGTTCGAATCCCGGTCAGGCATGGATGTTGTGTTTGTCTTACGGCACTGGCTCTCTCCCTTCCCTGGAACCAGTGACCCTAAATCAGGGACGGGCGACTGCTTATAGCCCATTGAGTTGCTCACGGTGGTCGTTAAACCTCCAATTAAAAAAAGAAAAAAAAAAAGAACCCTCGAGTGCTTTGCTACAAGCTAAGTGAAATGGTGTTCGGGAAGCGAACTGCACTTCCGTATGACGAGAAGATGGTATATACTGTAGTTCTGCGGTCATGAGCTCTTTACTCCGCGGAACGTTTTGAAACTCCCTAGATCAAGCGACTTGTTGGTGTCAAAACAGGAACTGCGAGGAGAATCTTTTAGCATTCCCAGCTCAAAGGGATTCACGTCTATTACCTAAAAAAAAAGACGAGTTATTTGAACCGTTGTTGCATTCCAAACAGAATCCTTGAACAAATGCCTGAACGATATGAAGTTACACAGCTGCCGAAACGGAACTTCTAAGGGTTTAATCCCCAGACCGACTTCTATGTAAGGGGATTATACAGGGTGTCTATAAATAAAGTATGCAACTTCAGTATGCTATTAAAAATACGATAGAAAAATACTTACTTTAAATGTCAAGATACGTGGCAAGTGTTAAAGTTTGCCAAGTCAGATGATAGATGGCGCCAGGTGTCCCATGTAATGAAAAATCACGTCAAAGATGGAATACAACAGACATGGCTTCCCCAGTGGAGAAAGCAGCGTGTGTGTTTTGGTTTGCGGAGTCAAAATCTCTAACAACAGTTTAGCGTAAGTTCAGAACGGAGCACAGGAGACAGCCGGCGACACGAAGGAGCATCAAACAATGAGTAACTAAATTCAAAGCAACGGGAAGTGTCTTGAAAGGCAAAACCACTGGGAGACCTTCCATTTCGGGCGAAAAGGTGAAAGACGTGCGTAAGACTTATCTGACAAGCTCGAAGTTCGCCCGTCGTGAGCAACGGTTCACAAAATTCTGCATAAACGTCTCCGCCTATATGCGTATAAAGTGCAGTTAGCGCAAAAACTTCGACCAACCATATCAACCACGTCGAAAAGCATTTACGGTAGACATGTTTTATCGCATTGACGAAGACCCCACACTCCTTTCACGGATCTGTTTCAGCGATGATTCAACATTCCATGTTTCTGCCAGAGTGAATAAACATTACTGCCGAATCTGGGGCACGGAAAATCCCGATGTGGTCGCAGTACACGAGAGAGATAGCCCGAAGGTTAATGTCTGGGCTGTCCAAATGTATTGCAGAGTCATAGGGCCCTTTTTCTCCGCTGAACCAACCGTTACTGGCATAACGTACCTGGATAAGTTATAACAATTCGCAATTTCACAACTACAGGATATTCAACACATCGTTTTTCAGCAAGTTGGAGCACCTCCGCACTGATCTTTGGATGTACGCAGTTCTTTAGACCACCATTTTCCAGGGCGTTGGATTGGACGTGGGGGTTCGACGGCATGGCCACCCCGTTCTTCGGATATTAACCCATGCAATTTTTTTCTTTGGGGCTTTATTAAGAACATTGTGTGCAAGAAAAAGTTACATCTATCACTGAGCTCAAAGAACGCATTGCTGCAGCCTTCCTCTTTGTTACACCTGACATTCTGCAGCGTACGTTGATGGAACTGGACTATCGTTTAGACATCCTGGGAGCAACCATCAGAGCACACGTGGAGACCTACTGACATTAAAAAAATAAGTTTCACAGTTATCATGTGTTTTGACATTAAAAGTAAGTTATTATTTTAATGTCGATATTTATTGTAGCTTTTTTCAATAGCATACTGAAGTTGTACACTTCATTTATGGACACCCTGTATATCAGTGCACTGTGACGCGAAAAACAAAACAACAACAACAACAAAAAAACCCGCTAAGGAACATTGAGGAACGATAGACCACTAAAGCTGTACACAAGTTCTCTGTTAAAATTTTTCATTGCCCATAATGTGCCTCACGATCAGTAGCCACCTCCCATAACTACTAAGGTGTAAATACAGTTGTCTGCAGGCATTGCAAAACAAAGAAGGCACTTGGCCGGGATGGTGTAAAATTCTTAATTAATAAAATTGCTTACATACAATTTCATTTTGAAAATACTGGTACTGACGGGTATTTTCAACAACGTCCTGCGCTTAGAAAGTTTCCGAAACGGTGAAAAGGAATAGACGTTATGGTACTCCATTATGGACACTATCGCAGAACTATAAGCCCTCTTTCATGTGATTAAAATCTGAGGAACTACTCAAATTTTGAAGATGTGGATCCATTTTTTGGTGTAAATATGACATGGATGGTAAATCAGATAATATCCGAAAACTTGAAAATTTCATCGTCCTGGAGCGGGAACAAACCCGCGTCTCCCGGTTAGCGCCCGAGTATGCTAATCACTACACCACCCAGAACGACCAAGAGTCAAGTTTCCGATTAATTTGAATATAACCATCACAGGATTAGCTAAGTCGAAGCAACCGGCATTCATGTTTAGGTAATCTGGAGGTTAAGAATTCTGTCCCGTGATTGCCCGGAGGAGCGGATAAGTCATGAATGGAATTTATCTGCCCTTCCGGGCAATCACGGGATAGAATTCTTAACCTCCAGATTAGCTAAACATGAATGCCGGTTGCTTCGACTAGCTAATCCTGTGATGGTTATATTCAAATTTATCGGAAACTTGACTCTTGATCGTTCTGGGTGGTGTAGTGATTAGCATACTCGGGCGCTAACCGGGAGACGCGGGTTTGTTCCCGCTCCAGGACGATGAAATTTTCAAGTTTTCGGATATTATCTGACTTACCATCCATGTCCGCCAAAAAAAAAAACGGATTCACATCTTCAAAATTTGTATTGTTTGGTGTTATCCCGTATTCCATTCATGATACTTCTCAAATGCTTGAATACCTTGTATGAGAAGAAAATCTTCTGTGTTTCAGCCACATCAACAGCCTCGGTTTTCATGGTTACTGGCTGTCTAGCTTTCGTATTCGATAACATGCCTTTTTTGTTGCTTATCCGATAAGATCTTATTTGTTGAATACCCGCTAGACCTATCAACAGGTTTAGAAGTGCAACCAAGATCCCGTACTGGAGTTAGTGGTGTTCTCAGTTGGTTACCCTGATGGGCGCAGTTGCTCTTTGTACCGCTGGGCCCACGGAAGGAAGACTATGATTCGACGTGATTCCTCCTTGAGACTTGTCTCTATGCTTAAAAGGAACAGGTGTTTTACCCTTATGTCCTCGTGTTCCATTTCGTCGAGGGAGAGTTTTCGTTATTTCCAACTGTGTTTGATCCTGGTGGTGGTGGTGGTGGTGGTGGTCAGATCCTTGGGTTCTGAAACTTCAATTCGTTGCACCGACGGCGTAAATGTTTGTTTACCAGCTAATTGCTTTTCATTTATATTGTTTCCTATCTTTTTTGTTTTTGGTTTTAACTGCCACCACTAGCAACTCTAAGGGTTATAAGCAGTCGCCCATTCCTAATTTCATAGGTTCCAGATAGGGGAGAGAGTAGCGCCGTTAGACAAGCACACACCCATGCCTTTTCCGGTACTCGAATCTGGGCGCAACTCTGTTGCTCAGCCGGATCCCTACGCCTCTAGTCACTCTGCCACCGGGACGGCATACTGTTATCTACAGTGTCCCCGTAACGGAATTTGTACGTTTATTCTTTTGGGGGAGGGGCCACAGAAACCACTTGTTTCTCACCACATTTCGTGCACTTCAGAACATTCTGCAACTGCTCACGGAATAATGGAACTGGTGGCAACAGAAACACTGTACCGGACTCCACCAGTAATGGTTTATTTCATTGACTTCCGAGCTAAGCATTTTTTTAAGTTAAAACGTGTCCGTCATATTCTTTTCTCCAAGAGCACGTTTGTAGAACAGGATTTTTATGCCAGGTAGAAAGATCCTTGCAACTTTAGTTATTGCCCAATGCTTATCTTACCATTCGGAAATCACCGACAGAACTAACAGCATTTGAAAATATTTGCTCTTATTCTTCGTAGCTAGAAACGCATTTAGCTGCTGTGGAATAAGTTCGGGAGCAAGGTTCTCCACCCCAGGCGGTCCTAAGGTGTCCAGCTAGCCGACAATTAGTGAATCCACTGAACTCGTGACTGAGTTGGGATTGGGAGTAGGAAGGAGTAGGAACTACAGCTCTCTTGGCTATGAGGACTCGTGCTTTCAAAACTAAAACCGCTGACAACCCCATTTTCTACCATGTTTTCCATTAAATAAATAGGCCCTCTGAAGGGCTTTTCTTCCTAGGAGACTCGACCTAATGTACAATTAATTAACCGAACACTTAGGTAGTTGTGGCGGTGATACTCTAACTGATCAGGCCCTTATCGCAAAATGCCCCACACGGGAACAACTGGTTATTTGGGGAGTAGCTCCCCACAGCACGACTAGGTTTGCTTGCATGTATGACATGTTCGGTGACCCGCAAGATGGAAGAGAGGATGTTAGAGACTGAGGTTCTTGATTGCCAGGGTGTTATTGTTATCGTCCTCCCCAACGTCCAACACTTGTCTTTGGTCCCCGCTTCACGAAAAAGTCGAAGTACATGCCGAACACATGTCTGCCCTATGTACAGACTGTATCCGTCGGCTAACCGTAGAGCCATGTCTTGCTCCAGACCTGCGGTTTTCCCTTGTTGCGCTCGGTGGTGGCAGTGACTTGGGCATTTCGGGGACGCAAGGTTTTTATTTTTCATGAATCCACCGTTTTTCGTGTTGCTAAGTTAAACAGCCTCTTAATGAACAAGCATGTTCTTTGGATTTTGAGTAAGAAACTCGGTTCTTGTGACATCTAGTGTGTTCTTTTTCATTATTCGCCCCTCTAGTCTGCTGGCAGCCTTAAAAACACCAAATCACCTTTTTGGATAAATAAAGCAATCCAAGTAGTTGCCGCTTTTCCAAAGAGATTAAGAAGCTTCAGCCTGGATACCTGCTACAATTTTCAATCTTAGCCTAGTCCCATTCCTGGTGTTCACCCTGAAGCTCTTGGCCCTAGGTCCAAGTGACCTTAAATCACACATTTTTGAACATTTTTGATAAGAAATTGTAGAAAATAAAAGTTCAAAGAATTGAAAGTGGCAATAGCGTGTTAGATGAACACGAAAGAAACATCAGATTCTGCTGTACTTAAATATCGTCTGCTAAAAAAGTGGCGTACGTGGATAGAAGGTTATGTTTTCCCTTTTTACGAAAGAGAAATATTCGTATTCTGTGATTAAAAAACGCTGTGAAAATCATGGAATTAGCATTTCTAAATGTAAAATAAGCAATATTATTATTAATAGGAGGAAACATCGTCGAGCGTTGCTTTTAACAGGAAAAAGGACACTAAACGAATATTCAAAGAAGATACATACTTTTACGACTGTTTCAAAAGCAAGGTATCGAAAGAAAATCCACCGATCCAAAGTGCAATCGCTGAGTCGCTAAAAATTTCTGAATCAAGGACTGTAAACGAGGTAATAAACAAGATTTGAATCTGAAAAAATACCCCCCCCCCTCCGAAAAAAACCCCACAAAAAAAACATAATGTTCACTGTCTTTTTTTTTGCCTAGGGCTGAGCGCAGAACACGGTGTAGACTTCTTTATGATGAAAATTTCTTGTTACTATCTGATGAAGCATGGATCTACTGAACGACTAAAAAAAAAAAAAAACGATTTGCTATCGCAGAAGCGCAGAAAAAGATTACGAACTTGGTTCCAAGAATCGAAAGAAAGTTTCAGTAAAGAATTCATAATTATTGCTGGTTTCTCATACAATGGGAAATAAAAAGTTGAAAAGGATGCTGAAATCAACTGTACATATTACCAAAATAATGTTTTAATTCCTATATTTAAAGAGGAAATATCGTTCCTTTATCCACAGAGCCTTCAAAGAGTAGAACTCCATCACGATAAGTCAACGAGTCGTACATCCAAATCTACCAGTCGATTTCTTGAAAAAATGAAAAAAGATACTGATGTCAAGTCTATACCTTTTGCTCATATTCCTTGAAAGTCTCCTGATGTGTCACCAATGGACTATTGTGCCTTCGGACTGCTAAACAGAGCACTTTCTAAACGCAGACCTAGAACTATGATCGGACTATGAAAAGCAGTGGAAGAGAAGTGGGATAAAACACCACTACCAATTTTAAGAAATGCTCTGTTATCTTGGAAATCTAGGCGTAGGTTCATAGTCCAGAGAAAGGGCTATCAGATAGAACATTTAAGAAAGAAATAATTGTATTTAAACATTGCTTCTAGCAGTCCAATATGAAAAGTTCCTTTTCTGTCGAACAGCTCTCCTATTGGGGAATATTCAGCATATAATTTCTAATTTTTCTTGGGCACAATTTTGCCACTAAAGCTTCCAAGTACATATTTCTGTTAGCAACGTATTTGTAGCCGTCTCTGCGGGTGTAAAAACCTTATTGAAAACTTCCTTTTCGGTCATATACACCTCTCTGCGAAAACATTTTTGGAGCATTTCCTGCTGAGAATAATACACAATTTATCCAATAAGTGTACAAGCGTAAAATGTTGTCACTGCTTTTAAAAGACCGATTAGAAAAATTCGTTGTCATTCGCTTAGTAGTAGAACGTTTTGTTCAAACTATTGTATTTTTACGGTGCACAGTTCTAACGATTGGTGGCGTTGGTGCGTATTAATGTTAGTAAGTATATCTCCGCTTCTAAAAATCCGATAAAAAAAATTCTATTGTACAGCATTTGCTAAAGAGAAGGATTAAGGGTATTCTATTTAAATAGCCTACCACTTGGGAGATCAGCATGTTCTTCTATTCGTGTGAAAAAGTGTCTCCGATTCTAAAAATCCCTTGAAAAAGTCCATTCCTGGTATGATACCTTTCACCATAAAAAATATTATGTACCCATTTTCTTCTTCAAATAACGCACAGCTTTCCCGCCTGGGGGCGTTAAGTTATATCACGTTTTCTCCAGGTCTCTTATCCTAATCGTCCGATTTGAAAAATTCTTTCATCTTCAGATATCTTCTGCTGTAAGGAATATTTTTTTTGTAAATTTTTTGATTTTTTAACAGATTTCTTCCGTTAGTGGGTAGGTATTTCTATTTGTGGATGTTTTACTGGTTGTGTAGAAATCCAGCTGATTTTTTTGCACGTCTTTTTTTAAAAAGATAGTGCTTATGTAATCGGTTTGCCCGCCCGCCCGCCCGTCCGTCTGTCTGTGAGCGCCATATCTCGGCAATTATTAGGCCGATTTGAAAAATTATTTTTACATTGGGAAACTTGAATTGTGAGAATGATGATCCTTGCATTCGGTTTTCTTTTTCGATGTACAACTTTGTCGCTAGAGGGCGTAAATGCAGATGATATCGAAATCAAAATACAATTTGTTGCATATATTTGCTTCTAAATATCCGATAGAAAAAAATCTTTTTTCCTTTCGATGCGATTTATAACGAAGACCATTTTAGGCACAGTTTCTTTTTCAAGTAATCCACAGATTTTCTTTTAGGGGGCGCAAAGGTAAATTGTGTTTTCCCCGATATCTCTGCTTTTAAAAGTATAATGTAAAAAATTCTTTCTGCATCGCAAACAGCTCCTCATGAGAAATGTTTTGCTTATAATTTTTGGTAAGGAATGGTTTGACTACGGTAGGGGGTGGTAGCGTTTTTTTCTGCTTTTGATGCTATTTGCAGCAAAATCTAAGCTTCTGAAAACTCGACTGAAATTTTTTTTTCGGAAACCGATACCGCTCACCTCGAAAAACCTTTTGAGGGTACGTCCTACTTAAAATAGGGCATAGTTTTTCCCGCCAGGGGGCGTAGATGTATATCGTATTTTTGTCGGTATCTGAGCTTGTAAGAGTCCGATTTGAAAAATTCTTTCTTTGTTGGAGATCGTTTCCGGTGCGAAATGTTTCTCACACAGTTTCAAAAATTTCAAGTCATTCATCGATATTCCGCTAGGGAGCATAAACGTAAATCGCGTTTCCATCATATCGCTGCTTCTAAAACTCCAATTTGAAAAATTCTTCCTGCATCGGATACAGCTCCTGATGGAAAAATGTTCTGCATGTAATTTTCATAAAGAATGGTTTAGCCACCATCCGACGTTAAGTGTTTATTTCTCCTTTAGATGTATTTGCAGCAAAATCTAAGCTTCTGAAAGCTCGATTGAGAAAATTCTTTTGTGGATCGATACCGGTCACCTTGGAAAATCTTTTCAGCTTACTTCCTTCTTAAAATGATGCACCCCGCCCCGGTGGCGCAGTGGTCAAAGCAATGACTTCTGACCATTCGTCCGAGATGGGTCCGGGTTCGAATTCTGGTGAGGCATGAATGTTGTTTGTCTTATGACACTGGCTCTCTCCCTTCCCTGGAGTCAGTGGCGCTAAATTAGGGACGGGTGATTACTTGTACTCTCACGGTGGTCGGTTGAACGCACAATCAAAAAAAAAAAAAAAAAAAGGTAGTTTTTCCGCCAGGGGGCGTAGACGTATGTTTTATTTTTGTCGATATCTCTGTTTGTAAGAATCCGATTTCAAAAATTCTTTCTTTGTTGGAGAGCGTTTCCGCTGCGAAATGTTTCGCATATGATTTCAAATTTTTCTTAACGCACAAGTTTGCCACTAGAGGACGCAAATTTAAGTTTACAGCAGCAATATCTGCGAAACTAAAAACCCGATATGAAAATTATTTTTCGGTTAGATTCTACTAACTATAAAAACTCTGTACTTTCTTCTCAAAATAACGCATATTTTCGCCGCTACAGGGCGCCAACGTATAATCAGGTTTTTTAAATAACTGTTCTATATGTGCGATTTAAAAAAATTCTTTTAACACTGGATGCCATTTACCTTGTGGAACACTAGGTTAGTATTTGAGGAGCTTTATAGTTCACAGTTCCGTCGCTAGGTGGTGGTTGTGTACTTCTGTTTGCAACTGCATCTCCGCTTCTAAAAACCCTATTGAGAAATTTCCTTTTTACTGTACGCCATTCGCTACAATATAGATGCGCACTATCCTCTTTAAATAATGCACATATTTCTCTCTAGGGGCGTAAAGGTCAATACTTTTTTCGTTATCTGTGCTTCCAGGAAACGTACTTGAAAAGTTTTTTCTTTAGCACAATTTTTCCATGAATGATTTTTTTTTTGCTTATTTTCAATTTTTCCATTGGGCAAAATTCTTCCAAGAGAAGGTTTAGGGTTATATCATGTTTCCTTTTATATTTCTTCTTTTAACTGTTTGATTTGAAAATCTGTTTGTGTCTGTTACCTTCCTTCTGCTATGAATAGGAACTTTTTGTGTGCCTTTGTTAATTTTCGTAACATGCTTTTTAGCCACTTGTGGAAGTTAATTAGCTGTTTCTGGATGTTTTATCGATTGTAAGAATCCAGTTGATATTTTTCTAACCGGTTGCATTGACTTTGAATAGCTTTGATAAATTTATTTCACGTCAGAAAAGATTCAAAAGACGTGCTCATTACAACTGAAAATTATGTCTTCTTTTTTGTTAATAACTGGTTTTGTTTATTATGAAGATCATTGCTTACATTGCGTATTCAAAATAATGCGCTGTTTTTCCATTACATGGTGTAAGAGTGTTATTTTTTCAGCTGAATAATTCTTTTTCTGCAAATCTGTATGGAAAAATTATTTTCTTGATAAAAGGTAGTAAGTATTCAAAAGATGTGCTCAAAACTTCCGAGAACTCAGTGTCATGTCACTTCTTTTTTATACTGCAAAGGTCATTTCACTTGAAATCAACCATCAAAAAAAGGGGGGGGGGTGAAAGGAAAGTTCACTTCATTTTCTCGAATTATAGAAACTGGGAAATTAGTAGTATTGTATGAAAAAAAGCACGAAATTTTAGCTCATTTTACTTTTTTGTTCAAAAGTATAAATATAGTGTTCGAAAAATCCTCGATAAACCAATTTGTTTTTTACTCATTTTTGACTACAGAAATTGGTTGAACTGTCTTCTAAAATGATTTAGAAAGTTAATTTTGGTATCATTTGAAAGCCTTTGATTTGCCCTTTAATGTGATATGTAGCTTGAGTGAGTTTTTCCAAAAGCATATGTTCAAGGCTAAATAGACCTTGATTTTTTCTTTAATTTACAAGACGTACAATTATATCAAAAGAATTCCATTTCAAGAGGTTTCAAATGCCACCAAAATTAACTTACTGAATCAATGTGGGAGAGTATTTTTTTAGCCAAAAATGGGAAATATAAATAAAAATTGATATTTTGAGTTTTTTCATTTCGCACTCAGACTAGGTTTACCAATTTTATGAAAGTCAGACAGTGAAATAAATTTTTCCATTTTTTTTTTTTGCGTTACTTTACATGGAATTTAACTTATATGTACTTAAATTCCATGCATGAGTAATATGCCTTGGTATAAGCGTCATTACACGTGCATATAAGTACATATTTTACGTTTACGGATGTGATGAATAACGGCCGCTGTGATAAAACTGCCCATACGCTTAACATTTAGTTTAACCTCTTTTCAGGCCAGTGGTCTAAGGCGCTGGCCTATGATCATTCGTCCGTAAGGGGTCCGGGTTCGAATCCCGGTCAGGTATGGATGTTGTGTTTGTCTTACGGCACTGGCTCTCTCTCTTCCTTGGAACCAGTGACCCTAAATTAGGGACGGGCGACTGCTTATAGCCCATTGAGTTGCTCACGGTGGTCGTTAAACCTCCAATAAAAAAAAACCAAAAAAACCCCCTTTTTTCAGTGCATGTGTGCACGAAAACAGAAGTGATTATATGAAACAGGAGAAAGTATTCACTCATTGGCTGGAACAATGGGCGGAATCCATGTTTATTTAAATACAGATGAGTGCTATTTATTTTGAGATAAAACTATACGCAGACAAATTACTTGGACGTGACCACGGAAAATAAATGAAATCGAATAATATTACTCAGGAAAAAAAATTTATCAGTTAAAAAATTGTAACGAGTAGATTTGTTTAGTGCTAAGTAAACTTGTTTAAAAATGGTGACGTAAGTTTATTGTTAGTTTAGCAAAAAGCATAAATGTTTTTTCTATACAGTGACTTATTGATAACCAGCGCTTTTTTTCTGGCGAAACACACCAAAACGGCGTTCGGCTCTTTTTTTTACACAAAAAATTTTTGGTTTTGAGTTTTGGAATAATTATATAATTAAAATACCGTAACATGAAACATGTAATTATTTAAGTAATGTAATAATCGTAACATATGATTGGAAGGCAACAGTTAACCCTTTGCATTGGATTTTTCTCATTGTACACGGAAAAATTTCTTTCCTGTACATAATATATAATTGCGCAGCCTTTGTACAGAGATACTTTCTATACGGTCGAGTCACATTGTCGTGACCACTAGCTAATATCCAGAGTAACCGCCGTGTGCAGCGCGGACAGCAGCTAGACGGGCTGGGAATGACTCAATAAGGTGCTGGAAGGTGTTCACAGGTATGTGGAGCCATGCTGACTGCAGTACATCTGACAGCTGCTGGAAGGTGTGTGGTGGAGTATCCATAGAGCGAACAGCACGATCGAGGTGATCCCACAGATGTTCAATTGGGTTTAAGTCTGGTGAATTAGGGGGCCAGGGAAGTACTTTGAATTGAAGTCTTCATTGTTCTCTTCCAACCACTCTCGGACATTTCTAGCTGTGTGACACGTCGCATTGTCGTGCTGGAAGATCCTATCCGCCCCAGGGAAGAAAATCAGCATGTGTGGTTGTATGTGGGTTGCAAGGATGGATTCATAACGAATTCGGTCCTTAGTGCCTTCCACAGATATGAGTGGACACAGGGAATGCCACGAAAACATTCACCAGTCCATAACGCTGCCCCCACCAGCTTGTGTTCTTCCAGCAATGGTTGAAGAGTGTTTATTCTCCGATGTTTCTCGCCTTTTACGCCAACGTTCATCCGTTCGGTTGGTTGGTTGGTTAGTGGATTTTAGTGGCGCAAGGGCCAGGTTTGGCCAAAGAGCGCCAGACAAAGAACTAACAGCCACAGAAATTTAAAAGCGTAACAACTGCGGCAAAACTACGCTGTCGGGTGTTGGGAATACCCAACTTGGCTTTGGCAGCAGGGTACGAGAGGCCGTTCATCCGTTCCATGAAGCAGAAAACGTGACTCATTGGAGAAGGCAATCCTTTGCCAATCAGCGGAGGTCCAATTCCGATACTGCCATGCAAATGTAAGCCTTTTCTGCCGATGCACCTTCGTTAGCATAGGTGCAGTGACTATCCGTCTGCATTAGAACTCATATGCAGCAGGGTTCGCTGAACTGTCGTTTTAGACACACTTCTGGTAGCCCCCTGGTTCTTTCGGCCAGTGAGTTGTAGCGTGTCGATCGGCCCTCACGCATTTTCGAAGGGTAGCCCCCTGGTTCTTTCGGCCAGTGAGTTGTAGCGTGTCGATCGGCCCTCACGCATTTTCGAAGCTGACGTTCACCTCTCACATCAGTGGCACGTGTGCTCCGCAAATCTACGTCCCTTATTCGCAATAGTGCCATTTCTCGAATCACGATACACTTTAACCACAGCAGCACGTGAACAGTTCACAGACTGCGCTATTTCAGAAATACTGCCACCCTTGGCCCGAAAACCGATATCCCTTTTTGCAAATCTGATAAATCGCTCCTTTTATCCATGATAACAACGTGTGATATGTTTTCAGAATACTTACAGCACACCGTACCCTCCAAGCCAGCTCACGACACGCGCCTTCTTTCATTGGCTACGCGCTGGTGATGTCAAAAGTAGGAGGTGGTCACAATAATGTGACTCGACTGTGTATATAAAGGGAAATTTGCTATATGGTGAACAAGAAATGAGGAAGTTACCTAACAAACTTCAACTCAAGGAAAGAAACGTGATTCATAGCTTTAGAGAATACCTACAACTTCAAGGAAAAGAAAAACCTAAGCAACTTTTACAGCTAAAGTTGGAGCTCGCAACCCATTGCTGTGTCGTCTAGAGAATGTGAAAGAGGATTTGAATAAACTCATTATTATTCATAAAAATTGTCGGACCTCCAGTAACCCAGTTTGGTTTTGCAAAATACTTCCGATCGTGGTCCCTACGAGGACACCATTCGGCAGTGGGTGCGAAAAGCAAAGAGCGGATGAAAACGGTAGAAATATCTCAAGAGTTGAATAAATTTTGTACTATATTTTAGGATCAAAAATGCATTTCCGTACTGTTCCTCGGTGTATTGTAAGCCATAGTGCAAAATTAACTCCCATTCGTAGGCACGTTTGACAGAGATTTTAATTTCAGCATTTTCCATGTATTATGAAACATACGGGACACTGTTATTTTTAACATAGTAATTCAGTGTACTATGCAAAAAAAGTTTCTGCGTTTTGTACCATGCGATGCAACAGTAATAAAGTTATGTTGATGTTCAGGAAATTTGGTTGCATTTTATTTGGTCAACTCCCCTACCTCTTCTTCCCGTCCGTCTTTTACAACAATTTATGTTTAAGAGTACCGGCACCTTTGTCTCCAGAAAAAAAGCTCTGATGATAACAATTACCTGTACCTCGGTACTGACTCATGCACATGACCATCACAAGTTTAGAAACTTAGAATCTTGGTGTGTCGAAGTTAGGTGGTTATCCAGACACCTTTGTAGTGTTGTCGAACTAGTGATGTAACAATCATCAGAAGCGAACGCAACGCCTTCTGTACTTTTGTCAAAGCTGTACTAGTTCGACCTGCCAAGGAAGAAAGGATGGATAAATACACTGCTGCTTAAAAATTCAGGATGATGTCAGTTTCGACTCTTCCGCTTTTATGACTGCAACCAAAATGTTCTAGATATGGAGCATATTAAACTAAACGAAAATTCAGAACGAAAAATACACTAGAGGATCCGCCATGCTGGTCAGAATAAAAACAGCTCTCTGGAGCTTATTTGCAATTCGCATCTCGTGCAGAACACAGATGTTTTATGGTGAAGGAAGTGTTCAATATGCTGATGTTGGCCTGCCACAGCGACACACATGCAGTACAGCGTTTAGGTATACTCAGCACCTGATTATCAAACTGTGCTTGAGGTACGGAGTCTCACTCTTGCATCAGTGCTGTCCGAAGTTCCAGAAGAGTTCTAAAAGGTGGACGACATCCTGCAATACGTCTCCCGAGTGTGTCCCATGCATGCTCAATGGGATTTAAATCGGGAGAGCGAGTTGGCCACTGTAAGCGGATAATATCCTCACTTTCTAGGTATTCTTCCACCACGGCGGCTCGATTAGGTCGTGCGTTGTCATCCATGAACAGGAACTCGGGTCCCATTGCAACCCTGAATAGCCGGACATATTGTTGCAGAAGGATATTGCGGAACGTCTGAGCCATCACGGTTGCGCTTTTGGACACATGGAGGTGTGTACGTGAATTCAACATTACTGCGCCCCACACTACAATCCCGCCGCCACCAAAACCATGATGTTCAAAGGATGTTGAAAGTCTTTTATCGAGTGCCAGGTGCTCTCCAGATGATGACACGATGTGAATCATTGTGCAGGCGAAACCTGGATTCGTCAGTAAAAGTCCCACTAGTCGAAATCGACAGTTTTTTTTTTTTAAGAATATACTCATATCAAGAAAGAAATGTAAACTGTATTTGATTGACAAAAAAAAAAAAAAGTTGCAGATTTATTCAAACACTTCAGTGAAAACAGTATTTTGAGTTCATCCATTCGCGACAGGTAATTCAGGTGCATCTTCGTGAGTGATCTTTACTGCAACATAATCCTTTGATCTTGCTCGAGATAGGGCAACGTAGAGCATACCATGTGAGACGACTGGTTTCTCGCAGGTATATCCCGATTTTAGCAAGTGTCTGTCCTTGACTCTTATTGTCATCGCAAAGAACAATTTGATCGGAAATTGAATCCGTTTGATCGTAAAAGGGAAAGTGATGTCGCTTGGAGTCAGCGGAAGGGGTGGCAAGGTGTGCAACGACTCCTTGTGTTCTCCGCACAAAATTTCCACAGAAATTGTATTTTGGAAGAGCGACTTTACGATTATACGTGTGCCATCGACTAAACATTTCCTTGTGTCCTAGTTCGAGAATTTTTTTTTTTTTTGACGGTTTAACGATCACCGTGAGCAACTCAATGGGCTATAAGCAGTCGCCCGTCCCCAATTCGGGGTCACTGGTTCCAGGGAAGGGAGAGAGCCAGTGCCGTAAGACAAACACAACATTCATGCCTCACAGGATTCGAACCCAGACCCTTCACGAACGAATGATCATAAGCCAGCGCTTAGACCACTGCGCCACCGGGGTGGCTAGGTTCATGATGAGCATCACGACTGCACCCTTTTTCAGTCGTAGAATGTGACACGGAAGTCCACTCATTTCGATCGTGTGCAAAAATTCAACTGGATAGCGCACTCTTTCACTCTCATCTTCAGTCACAACTGTGTTTGTAAATGTTGTTGAAATGAGATTCGCGTTGCGAATACTCTTCATTCTGTCTTGTCTGTGACATGTAGTTGCGACCCATTGATCGCTCACGCCTTCCAGTAAGGTTCTTACGCTTTCTTTTCTTTTTTCTTTTTCTGCGGGAGAGACATTCTGTTAAGGGTAAGTATGCAATAAAGTATTTGCTTAATTTAGGACTGATCATAGAACACCATGCACACACCAAGTCTGAACTGAGCGCTTGATGTAGATAAAGGCCGCATGATTCTCCCATAGACTTTACGTGGGAACTTGGCCGCTCCGCCACGCCCGAACCGTTGCTCCAATCTCAGTTTTCTCTTCGACTGGCAGATCTACATGGTAAGACCTTTATTTTGATACCTGAACCATATTTTTAAGATTCAGCCGTTTTCTCAAAATACGTCTCACAGTAAAAAACCTTATAAAATGAAGATATAGATGGCGCAACTCAATATGTACATTTTAAATATTTTCACTAACAATGGTCAACGGAATTGTTTATTTACATCTTTACACAATGGGAAACGTCTTACCTAAGTGAATAAACTCGATCGAATGAATATTAAATTATATATACACATCACACAGACCAACGGCATAACGCAAGCAGGTCTTCGAGAGTCTTCGCTGTTCTGATGCGAAGAACTTCGATACGATCGCCTGCTAGCGCTTCCATGACAGCATGAATCAGCGTATGGAGGTGAATAGACCATTGCTTTGCGCAACGGTTTGCTCAGAAAAGAGAAGACTTTGGACTATCTCAGTCCTTCTATGCTTCCGCCTTTAACAGCGCGTGTTTGGCGAGAGTTGTTTCAGTCAACCGCACGCGATCGAATGTCAACCGCACGCTTCTCCCATAGACTTTACATGGGAACTTTGCCACCACACAACGCCCGAACCGTTGCCCCAATCTCATTTTTCTCTTCGACTGGCACATCTACATGGTAAGACCTTTATTTTGATACCTCAATCATATTTTCACGTTCAGCCGTTCTCTCAAAATAGATCTTACAGTAAAATTCTTATAGAATTAATATATAGATTGGTCAGCTGCCCAAGCACGATGTCCTCTGCACCAGGCTAGACGGACTGCAATTAACGGCATGTATCTGGCAGGCCTGCGGCCAATAAAGGCCGTAGTCACTCAATCGTCTGTACATGTGCATGGCTTGAAACGGTGGTCCCTCTGGCAGCTGAAATGTCTCTGGCAAGGTCCGTGCGTACTCCGCCTGTGCCGTCTGGCAGTTAGTGACAAAAGATGGTCTTGTTGCGGCGTTTTAATCCGCGGACGCCCTGTGCTGAATCGTCGAGACGCATTTTAATCGTGTTCGAACCTCCGCCAGAGTCTAGAAATGACACTTTGTGTGGCATGCAGCAGCTCTTGCGACCCTGCCACCTGGGTTTGGCCAGCCTCGAATCGACCGATGATTCTGCCCAGCATGACATCATCAATATGGGTTCGCTGAGACATATTCACTGTCGAACCTCCGAAAGGCACAACACCTGCTCTATTCTGCTGCTCTGATTTCTCTTTCTATAACACGCCGCGTGTTATAGAAAGAGAAATCAGAGCAGCAGAATATACTGTATGTGCTACGTGACATTATGCTCCTAGCATCGCCATCGGTCTACTGGAATGACAAAGGGACTTTCGCTATTCCGGAAGAGGTATGGAGTAATTTGCAAGCCGAATCACTTTGTGTAGTGCAACATTTTCCTGTGATTCACAATTATTCTTAATTTTTGAGCATGAGCGTAAGTGGGTGCGGTATATTCAGAATAGTACATCGCGATGACAGAATCTATATATACACTGAAGAGCAATTGAATTAGAAACAGCTGGCGTTATGCAAATGTGGCGCTGTGAGCGGCCCTGTAAACGGAAACGACATGACGTATGCAGCGATCCGACAATATAAGGAGTGATGCGACGGGAATCAGTAAGAGTCTGAAGCAGTATAAGTAAGACGAAGGATCTAAGCGCATTTCATCGTGGGCAAATTTTCGGGGCCCGACGAATGGGTCACTCCATCTCGGAAGTCGTGCAGGCACTGGGATTTTCACGAGCCACTGTTTCATGGGTGCACCGTGAGTACATCGAATCCGGTAAAACCATCCCTGCAAGGGCCAACTGCCGTGGACAACAGCGTGTGGATGAGCGGGGTCATCATCGGCCAGCTCGCATTGTAACAGCGGATAGACGGGCCACAGTGCAAGAAATCACTCGGCAATTTAACGCTGGCGCACAAAAACGTGTAAGCAGCCACACCATCCAGAACCACCTCCTCGCTATGGGATACAGAAGCCATCGTCCCACGAGGGTACCGCTGCTGACCGCACAACACAGGGTGCAAATATTAGCATGGGCGCGGGAACAACGCCACTGGACCCTAGACATGTGGAAAAATGTTGCCTGAGTTGAGATTCGCGTTGGTACATGCGGATGGCAGGATACGAGTACAGCGCAAACCACATGAAGCGATAAATCCTTCTTGCCAGCAGGGTACTCTTCAAGCTGGTGGGGGTGGCATTCTCGTCTGGAGACTGTTTACGAGGACTGAAATGGGACCCCTAGTACGTGTGACATCGTCCCTCACAGGTCAACGTTACCGGGATATCCTGGACGACCATTTGCTCCCGTTTGTGCGTCTTCAACATCCCACTGGGAACCTCATCCTGCAACAAGACAATGCAGCTCCCGAATTGTATCCGAGTGGTTGGACGAACACTCCACAGACGTGACCTCGCTTCCTTGGCCAACTAGGTCACCTGACCTCAATCCCAT
Organism: Macrothele yani; assembly: GCA_039090855.1. Classification (NCBI taxonomy): domain Eukaryota; kingdom Metazoa; phylum Arthropoda; class Arachnida; order Araneae; family Macrothelidae; genus Macrothele; species Macrothele yani. The sequence continues at coordinate 65,227,898 of CM077013.1, read as the reverse complement.
CGAGCACATCTGGGATGCCATCGAGAGAGATGTTCTGGGCTCTGATCCCCCTCCATCAAATCTTCGTGAATTGTGGGAGCTTGTTCAGCGTTCGTGGATCCGTATGGCTTCCCAACGCTTCCGGTGTCTTGTCGAGTCCATGCCGAGACGGATCTCCACCGTCATCAGGGCGAAAGTTGGTGCTACACGTTACTAGACAGGTATCTATAATTTAATTGCTCTTCAGTGTATGTGCTACGTGACATATTATGCTCCTAGCAAATGGACTTTCGTCATTCCGAAAGAGGTGTGGAGTAGTTTGCAAGCCGAATCACTTTGTGTAGTGCAACATTTTCATTGTGATTCACAATTATTCTTAATTTTTGAGAATGAGTGTAAGTGGGTGCGGTATATTCAGAATGTTACATCTCGATGACAGAATCTATATATATTGGTTGGCTGTCCCGGTGGCGCAGTGGTCTAAGCGATGGCCTCTGATCATTCGGCCGAAAGGGGTCCGGGTACGAATCCCGGTGTGTCATGGATGTTGTGTTTGTCTTGCGACACAGGCTCTCTCCCTTCCCTGGAACCAATTGCTCTAAATTAGGGACGGGCGACTGCTTATAGCCCATTGAGTTGCTCACGGTGGTCGTTATACCTCTAACCAAAAAAAAAAAAAAAAAAAAGAAAAAAAAAATCTGTTGGTTTGTATTCTACTTAGGTTTTTATCGTAGACAAAACAAGGCAGTCACCCCAGACATTTCTTTAAAATTAATTTAAAAGAACGTGGAATTGCATCCTTGGAAGAAGTGACGGGAGGAGGTAAAAATACTGAATGACAAAACTTTACCAGTGAAATTCGATTTTTCCAGAAATATCTTATCTGATATCGTGCACATTGTGTTTTAATTTTTTTTTAACTAATGGAACAGCAGGGCTATTAAGACTATTGTGGTAGAATTTGAGATGCTATCTCGATGTATTTGTAGCTGGCGTTGCACTGCCGGATAGATATCTAGCAATCCAGCATTTACTTCCGGGAGTAGGGGGAGGGGCAAGGTTAGTAAACAAACTTTTGATTGTGGCTGGCGGTCGGCTAACATAAAATCTTTCCTATCATTCTGCGTTTTGACAGATTGTTATTAAGATTAATTAAAAAGGGGAAATATTGACATTGAATTGAAATGCTGCCAGTTTCGAACCAAAGGTTTGCAAAATGTTAAAACAGATTAAAACAATTATTCACGGCCCATCAGTGTTGTGTAGCACTTAGTTTTAAAATTTTCTGCTCGAAGAATCCTTTTTTTTTTCTCCTTTGGAATTTCGTTAGAGATGCAAATTCTTTTAGTACCAGAGATAGAGAGTACCATTAAAATTTGTGTGACACGAATAATCTTAATAAATCATGTTTATATGTGAATTATATTCAGCTTAAAGCGAAGGATAATTTAGTAGAGGGATCTAAATGAGCTATTCGTGCGTCTGGTTTTTAATTCGAATTCCGGATAAATGGGTAGATTCTGTGTAATTATCGGCTCTGAATCAGAGCCGGGCGGTTCTTTTATAGCCTTGCGATCCTGCGAGCTGTCAAAATTGATACTGACATGCCTAAACTGGAGATATTTGTGTTACCTTCGCAGTTTATACATATTAGTGAAAAGTAGGTACTAAAGCAAAGTACTTTAATATGAAACATATGCAGCTATCAGTTAAACTGTATCGAGATTCAACTGCGAAAGTTGCGCAGTTTGTGTAGAATAAAATATTTTCAATTTATAGGTATATTTAGAAACAGGTTGTAATAGTACTACTTCATGGGTGTAATTTTTCCGCATATAATTTTAGCGTTTTTAAGGGTGTCAATAAACTAGTAATTCAGTTCACTAAATTGTCTCTTCTAAAATTACGAAAATATATTGTTATATATTGTTTCTGATGTGGTTTGGCCTTGCTGATGGAAGTGCTAATGAGATGCTAATTAAGAGAATTTATTCAGTCACAAAGTAATCAAAAAGAAAAGTAAACGTTGGCCCAGGAATTGTGTGGAGGATTAGATTCGTAAACGAAGGCCCAGGAAATCGTGGGAGGATCAGAAAAGGGTACTGATTGTGAAGTATAAAATGTCATGTGGGAGACGTGATGATTATGCGTGCTAAGTTGTAAAAAGAGATGTTTGATGCATTAACACAAAGTGAAATTTAATATCAGCGGTCATTATTTATTTAGCAGTCTATCGTTCTTTCAGGAGCAAAGCTCTGAGTTTCGGAGAACATCTTCATAATGATTTTTTTTTCTTTTCATAAGACAACGGTGCCACCATCCTCTTTGTGTGAAAACCAGCCGAGTAGTTGGTAAAATGGGTGGTCGCGTTAACCTAAATCTGCGGAAAACCAAAACTAGATAAATTGTCAAGTAATTTGGTAAATAAAATGGACGTTCATGGACTTATTCCTTCAGGAAGTGCTTGAAATTTTCTTGTATGTATTGTCACGTACTCGCTGATATTTACACTGCACTGCCGAAGTACCAGTTGTTGCAATTTAAACAAGTTAGTAAAATTATGCAATGCATTGATTATGATACGCTTTCCAACATACCAGAAATCATTACTCAAGTTATTACTCAAATTATGAGGACAATGGCTGTGGAATAAATCTCGCTCTTGTGCCCTGACCTTTGACCCCATTTCGATTATATTCAACAGAACCGGTTCAGTATACCTTCGGAACAACATGATAAAGTTTTGTCGCAATCGAAGCATTTTTACGTAAGTTATGACGCATAAGGGCAATGGAATGGATCCCGCTCCTATGTCCTGACCTTTGATCCCATTTCACCCATTTTCAATAGGGTTTGTCCCCAGGTGGTTCCCTACCACATATAAAATTTCATCGAAATCGAACCATTTTTACGCAAGCTATCGTGCGGACTGACAGACAAAGCTGGAGCGTATACGCTTCTTCAATCTACGGTTGGAAAGCGTAAAAAATAGAAGCACGTTTTCTGATTTGATTTGTTTGTTTATTCAAATTTTAACTTGTTTAGGTCCGTTCACGTTGCATACAATCACTAGAATACTAATAGTCTTTTCTTCCTTCTCTGGACCTGATAACTGTATGACTGTCAGCAGTCAAGCGGAAGTGTGAACCCTTAAATTTGAAATGTAACTGCTATGACTAGGATCGGAAGTACTAAAAAAATAATGTATGATTGTATGCCCGTTTTTTTCGATTCCCAGGGTTGTAAATGTTATATGAGAGTAGCGTGTCGTGATCAGTTTGGAGAGTGAAGAAAAATTGCAGTGAAGGAAGAGAACGTGAGAGTGATAGTGGGCTTAGTTTTCTGAGAACCGCTTAATAACTTTGCCACCAGGACTGCGACTGATGTCTTACTGTATGGAAATTTTAAGAGAATTCCGAAAATTGTGTGAACATTTCTAATATGCGATTTTCTTTTAAATATGTATCTAGAGTTGTTTTTCAACTCGACAATCAGAAAAACGTATGCCACTTGGAGTACAGTATTTTAGAGGAATTTCCGCGTGTTACGTTGAAATTTTTAACCCCGTGGAGATGTATAACTTAATTGAATTGTGCTCCAGTACCTGATCGAGCTCTAATAAATTAAAAAAAAATGAAGTTCACATGATTCCATTTGATAAATAGGGCTTGTGCTTTCAACGCATTGCTGAACAGAAGTAGGCTTGATATGATTTCATCAAATTGTTTATACCTCTCATCAAGATTCTTAATAAGGATGTTCTAGCTAAGAAACAAATACATTAAAATCTGTAGTTTAACCAAAAAAAGTATTTATATTTCATCAAAAAATTCCTTTCAGGATTCGAAGTATGATTCATACTGGTTTTTTCTTGATTTAATTTTAATAATGACAGCTTATTGTGAACACTAGCTATGTGACTGTAAAGTTATGAGTAATTTGGTCTTTCCCTTGTAGAGAGCGATATTTTGCGCATTCTGCTTGATTTCAGTTAGGAAAGCGACATCACTGAGACTTTCAGTTAGATCAGAATCGTATTTTATTTTTTTCAATGAAAAGAGAGAAAGTTCTTTCCGAAGTTAGAAAAATCTCACCACACGTTTTCCAGCACTCAACCAACGGGTCCGATTGTGCAGAAGCAGGGCACCACATTCGGCATTAAGTTTGTATAAAGAATGTTTTGAATATTCTGTGTAAGAGTACGATTTCCACCACTAATTAAATTCGTTGTTTTCACTACCTTGTCCCATCGTATTTGATAGTTCCAGCGAAGACCCATATAATTTTTTGTTGATGTACAACGCAGTGTAACATTTCAAATTTGATTCCATCTCTTTTCAGTAAGAAATTAAATTTGGCTTATTCTTTACTTGCTGGCAGCAAAATTTCATTCCGCGGCCCGCCGTTTGAACAGCACTACACATTGCACAAGACCAACACTGGTAAATCTTTTGTGCCGCCCCGGTGGCGCAGTGGTCTAAGCGATGGCTTCTGATCATTCGACCGGGATGGGTCCGGGTCAGTGGCTAACTAGCACAACGTGCCCTCAGCGCCCTTAAGCGCAGTAATTTCTCCAGTATTTCAAGCACGAGGGAGGATGTGTTTTTCGCAGGTGTGTGTAGTGGATGGGAGGGAGAGGCGTCAAGAAGAAGTCAGGGTGAGTGTCTGGAAAAGTAATGCTGGTACCTTGAGCTCTGTAGTTTTCACTTTTTAGGTAATAGATTTAACAATACATGTAATTGTTTTGTACAAAACTAAAGTAAATCACTTGGAGAAATCACCCTCTTGTACATGGCAGATCCTCGGCTGCTGTGAATAAACGTTGGTGTCTGTCGTGTACGTAATCCTAGGTGACTCACTGACTGTTTCCCCACATCCTCCATGGGGAATCCCCATGTGGCCTCGCACTTTTCCTCAGCAGCGCATAGAGAGGGCGATTGGAGAACGATCGTATGACAGCCCGGAGCCAAAGGGCCGAATAGCTTCAATCTGTACGACATCCAGTGCTTTAAAAGTTATACTTGACATTTATTTAGGCAAAGCTAAATGCACCTTAAAAGAAAATATAAACCTGTGGGTTAATTATTTTTTGTTTGTGCGTGTTCGAATTTTTTCAAAAAACTATAACTGGAAGCTGCAGTACGCCCCTTGGTTACCTGCGCCCCCCCCCACGCAGCTGCGAAGGGTGGTATTACACCACTGGTCCGGGTTCGAATCCCGGTGAGGCATGGATGTTGTCTTTGCCTTACGGCGCTGGCTCCCTCCCTTCCTTGGAGTTAGTGGCCCTAAATTAGGGACGGACGACTGCTTATAGCCCTGTGAGTTGCTCACCATGGGCGTTAAACCCTCAATAAAAAAAAAAAAATCCTTGTTAAAACGAACAGTCTGTACTACAGTTGTTCTACTTTCCCCCTCATCCAAAGCTAGGTATAATGTATTTAATGACTTTTTTGTATAAGCTTCTCGCATTTAAGGTGGTTCCACCTAAAATCTCTGCCTTATGTTTCCAGTGGTAAAATTTCTTTACACATTTTCTTCGCATTTAACGTATTCCAAAGGATGAAAATTTACACATCGATAAAACTAACTTTAAGTTATAGCATGGGATACTTAATACATGCTAAAACATAACCATAATTATATTAAAAATCAATCATTTTTCTTTGAGTAATGTTCAGATCTGTTAATAGATGGCGCGACCTGTACATTGATAACGTCAGTAGACAAACAAATGTTGGATTGCTTAATTATGGTTATGTTTTAGCAAGTATTAAGTATCCCATGCTATTACATAAAGTTAGTTTTACCGATGTGCAAGTTTTCATCCTTGGGAATGCATTAATCGCGAAGAAAATATGTCAAGAAGTTTTACCATTGGAAACATAAGGCAGAGATTTTAGGTGGAACCACCTTAAGGCATCAAAGCAATTAGTTCTTTTTCTTTTGTGATAAGTCGGACGTTGCTGCGTTGATCTGTTGAACGTTTACCGTGGAAGAAAAGGAGTCGGCTGCTGTTTCTTCAGTAAATTGAACTGTTTTATGTGAGCAGTACTTAGAAGATCAATTCAAATGGGCTAGATCAGTGCAATAATGATGGCATAAATCATTCCTTCGTGGGAGTTCATTCATTATTCACGCAAAAGTCATTCTCGAATGATTATTCCGATGAATGATCCAACTTCCAGGCTGTCACTCCTCTTACTGAATGATCTTTCGATGCTGGGATATCTCCTGTTGCACTTACAAGGCGCAGCTCTTGGACTGCCCCAAAGAGCTCAAACTCTTCAACCTTTCACGACGAATAATTTGTCGAACGATTCCGACACATCATTCAAATGAATGGCATTCATGTATCATTCCCATTCGTAACTTTCATAATTATATTATAGATAAATGCTGGTTGCTCACATTACGGTTGACACTTGTTAATTCTCGATTACTTTTCTTATTTGGATTTCATTTCCGAACTCTTGCGGGAGGAAGAAAGTTAAACGCCCTGCGACTTTATTGTGCGCCGCGGTAATGGCGGGTTAAATGATCATTCACGGCTGTGAGAGCGAACCTTTCACTGTGAACAGTCATTTGCTGCGAACGAATGGTTCACCAATGGTTCATCATACAGTGCACGTAGTATTCCGCAAGCCATATGTTGTTATCCATGCATAGTGTGACCAGACGTACCGATTTTAGCGGGACAGTCCGTATAACGATGGCTCCGGACAGTCCCGCGTTTTAGCTCTATGTCCCCCTAATCCTTCGGGGACGCTGAAATGTCCCGCTTTTTGGAAACTGTGTCGATGAAGTCTTGCTTTATGCAGTTGGCATCATCCACCACCCCAAGTCATATTTTTTGAGTCAGGATAAGTGTCCCAATATTATGCATACATTTTTTGAAAACCCAGGCTCAGATCTTTAGTTAAACTTTGTCCGCAGTCAAGCAGTAATCTTCAATCAAAGCATTAAAGTGGTTGAGGGGCAAATTATGTCAGCAGTAGATGTGAAGAGGACAATAGACCTGAAACAAGATGTGTTATAAAAAAAAAAAAAAAAAAAAAAAAAAAAGGATGTGTTTCTGCCATATTCTGTTAGATCTCAAATGAAAAAGCTGCATTCTGATGGCTTGATAGATTAATTGTCTATTCTAAAAACAGTAGATGAGTTTTATGACACATCTGCTCACTATTTGGATCAGTGGGATACTCATTTCAAAGACTTGAGCTGTTTTCAGTGGGGTTCATTAAATGTTTCACCTACCTGGTCATATATTGAAAAATCAATGGACTATCTTTCACAGAAAAACTTTTTCGATATTAAATATGATACAGAATTGTATGACGAATGCATATATGTTACTAGCTACGCGAATGAGGATAAAATATCTCAATGGAACAATGATAAGTTGCGAATGGAGCAGCGTTGGGTTGAGATGTTCACACATTTCAAAAATAAAAACGTTCAACATAAACATATGGTAAAACTTATTCAGTACGTGCTTTGTTTGCCAGGGACAAATGCTCCTGGGGAACGAATTTTCTTTAATTTTAATAAACTGTGGACATCAGGAAAGACTCAACTGTCTATAGCAACACTTAAAAGCATTGTTGATTACAAAGGTGAATTTTTTGAATTTCTAAAAAATAAAAAGGAATTATTAAAACAAATTGCATCCCATGAGAAATATGAGCAGCAGTCTGCTGCATAAAGGTGCAATATATTATTAAAAATGTATCCTGCTGAATGCCAAAAAAATTCTGGTTTACTGTAGTTATACAAGTATACTATATACTGTATATTTTGATAGTTAAAACTTAGAAGGCTACAATTGAATGTGCATGTACAGTTAAGTGTGAAATAAATCAACAGTCACATTTCTGCATCGATATTTTATTTTTAAACTGTAAATAGTATATTGGAAAACATCAAATTTCTGTTTAAAAAAAATGGGTGTCTACCTCAGCCAATTTTAACAATCTCATCCCAATGCACACAGACTGATGAGAGGTAATTGCAGTTGATGTGCATTGCTGGATTCAGATAGGTTAGGTTAATCTTTTGCTAATTTAGAAAATGTAAGTTATCTCTTACATTTCATAAAGCCACAAAATAATTTAATGGAAACTGCCACATTTTTTAAGTAAATAAAACATATTTTGATTGAATCTAAATATGGAGAATTTGGCAATTAAACAATGAATCTCATTAAATATGATTAACATTCACTTCAGAAAATCATTTTGAGACCCTGGGTTTTGATAAATAATAATAACTCATGGTTAATCGTTTGTCACGTGAGCTTGACTAACCGTCGTACTTGCCCCACTTTTTGGTCCAGAAAAAATGGTTACATTATCCATGCATCGCGTGCTGCCAGGAAAGAGAAGAGGTAATGTCTGTACACCACAGTAGTCCGCGAAGTTCTGTTTGAAAAAAAAACAAATAAAAAAGAAAGAAATGCAAGTTCGCCATGTCAGACAGTTCGATAAGTACTGGTCTAGCACTCCTAGCTCTTCATTCGTGCACATGATAAGTATGAACTCTGTTAAGGTGGTTCCACCTAAAATGTCTGCCTTATGTTTCCAGTGGTAAAACTTCTTTACATATTTTCTTCGCAATTAATGTATTCCCAAGCATGAAAATTTGCACATCGATAATACTATCTTTAAGTTATAGCATGGGATATTTAATGCGTGCTAAAACATAACCATAATTATATTAAAAGTCAATCATTTTTCTTTAAGTAATGTTCAGACCTGCTAAGAGATGGCGCGACCTGTACATTGATGACGTCAGTAGACAAATGTTGGATTGCTTAATTATGGTTATGTTTTAGCAAGTATTAAGTATTTCATGCTATAACTTAAAGTTAGTTTTTTCGATGTGCAAGTTTACGTCCTTGGAAATACATTAATTGTGAAGAAAATATGTAAAGAAGTTTTACTGTTGGAAATATAAGGCAGAAATTTTAGGTGGAACCGCCTTAATAAGAATGAAATACGGGATTACACCATTGTACAATACAAATTTGGAAGATGTGAATCCGTTTATTGATGTAAATATGACATGGATATTAATTCAGATAATATCCGAAAACTTGAAAATTTTGTCGTCTTGGAGCGGGAATCGAATCCGCGTCTCCCGGATAGCGTCCGAGTATGCTAACCACTACACCACCCGGAACGACCAATTCTCAAGTTTTCGGATATTGTCTGACTTAACGTCCATGTCATATTTACATCAAAAAACGGATTCACATCTTCCAAATTTGTAATGAACTCTTTTGTTTCTCGTTACGGCACTAGTTATCTCTCTTTCTGCGTGCTCTTTATCCGGCGTCCCTAAATAAGGGGCAGTCGTTTCTTTCTTAAATATATATTTAAGTTTTCATTGCTCACATGATAAATTACAGCAATTTGCATAATTTACCTGACTGCTACATAATTAAGAGTCAGTTACAAACAAAGAAGACAGCGTGAGAGAGAGTCTTTGAAAACTAGCAAGAAATCCTCATAGCTAAGTATTTTGATTTTTTGTTTTCAATGTTTTTTTTTTTTTTTCTCTTTACGGTTAGTCAAGCACAAAAAGGTTCATGGGGAAAAAATGGTATGCATTTTTTTCTTGTGCTGTGCCTTTGCGGCTGAATAATCAAGTTACTAGTAGACTTGGCGAAAGTGGTTCTAGTGATCCAGTGTTGTTTTCTGTGTAGTTGATAATGGTGCTATGAAAAATATTGTCTGGAAAACGTAGTGCTGCAGGGAGTTTCCGCTTCCCCGGAAGTGTTACAATTGTGCAGTAATTTCGTTTCCCATGTTCACATCGTTAAGGGTCCCAACCCTCCCCCTCCCGCCCCCTTGTACACACTACACATGTTTGTTACAAGGAGCTGCTGTCTTCCAGTGGCTTCCTGCCACCGAAATGGAATAAAAAAATAAAAAAAATACGATTAACTTATGATCTTTGCAAAGAAATAAAAACCTCTTTTTTTTTTTTTTTTTTTGCTGCTTTTTTCTTTTGTGGTCATTTCTGACTCCGAGATAATGGAGTCATGTAATTACAATCGGTTTTGGCGTAACTCCCCACGCAGCAGGCATTTTGCCAGCAGTTATTATTTTTCTCCCCTCCTCTCTCATGTGGAGCGAACTATTCTACGAGCGAAATGAGTTGAGAAAGCTGTTTGGTACTTTCGTAGAGAAGGGAAAAAAACGCATTAGCGTGTCGATAAATAATAATGACTTACTTGCCATTTAAAAAATAAATATTCATGTTTTTAGAAGTTATAGTAATGCATACCTTTTCTGTCGATTTGTCTTAAGTAATACCCCGCAAATGTTAATGCAATCGACGTTAAGCGAAAGTTATTAAATCATGCATGCTACTTGTTTGATAAGCGTCAAGCAGTGTGTGTTTCTGGCGCGACAAGGGTAAGGGGGCGTGATGTTTGGGCGTGATCTGGGAAATGTCATATTAGTTGGCACCAAGTGACGTCAGGTTGCATGCAGTTTTCAAACAAGCAATAAATAAACAAACAAAAATAACCCACAGTTATTAGACTCACGTTCGTCGTCGCCAATGAATGTAAGAGGAGCGGTAGTGAACTTTTGCCGGGCCGATTATATCAGCAGAATTGTGGCTGACAGATTAACATACCAAGCAGCACAATAATAATCAGAATTATTATTAATTATTTTATGGCTTTCTACATTTGTTTGCATGTATGTGCATGCGCGGAATTCACGTTCTACAGGGCGATATATATGGAGCTGGTATTTTGTCTGTTCCGCCATGATTGTGCATTTGACATTTTGTAAGAACTTTTAGCAATTCCTTTATCTAGGTTATTCCTTCAGGAACTATTAAACTTCAGTATTATCTTACTAAGTATAAATAAGAATGTCATGATGATTAGAAATGGTCGTGCATAAGGAGAGAATGCTTTGGAATAAAGTTCTTGATGAAAACGCAGATTAATGAGAAGAGGGGAGCAATCACATGAAGCAGTAAACATAGGAGAAACAGACAAAGGAATTCTAGTTACTGGAAAATACACTGCTGTCCAGAACTTTTAAAAAACCGGAGTACATTTTGACTAGGTCAAATTCGGAAAAAAGCGGTTGTGAACCTGCAAGTGCATCGATGGTAACAGCAAGAGTAACATGAAATGCGCGACATCAGAAATCATGAATAACAGAAGTCGAAACAGAAGAAGTGTTACGAAGAAGGAACAGGATCATCTATCGTTCAGTGACACTTCCATCAGCACTGCATAAACAGACTACAGGGCGAAGTCCTTAGTAGGGGATATTATGTCCACCGGAGTTATAGAAACAGGCAACGTTTGACCCGCAAGAACTGACAACGGGTCGACAGTTTCTTGCAGGTCGAGGTGTTCCTGACCCGATTTCGATTCAGTTTTATTCTTGAAAAAAAAAAAATGTTTGAAAGAAAAAAATGTTTGTTGAATTTTGTGCTCGATACTGGAGTCAGCGGAGTGAAAAAGATTTGCCATTTGCCGTCTCTTTCTTAAAGCAACAAAAATTTCCAACGATGCGGTGCAAACGCTAGACTCAACGATATCATATCGTAAAACGATACTTCCTTTGCTTTTGTTTTCAGTGCAATTGTCCGGAGCAAGATACAGGCAAACGCTTGTCACCTGCTTTTCTGGTGATTCACTCTCGCACACCTCGCATATCACTTTGTAAGACGGAGAAGTTACCTTTCACATCGCATTTTTGCATCGAGCATTCAGAGGTTTCCGTTTGACGTGCTTCCATTGCATGTCGCGTTAGAATTAATGCCCTTATTTGTTAATATGGATGAATTTAATATTAAGGGGACTGAAAAAGGCGTCGAGGCCAACAAATACGTGCTGTTGAAAACATTGGACAGATATGGCGTTTGCGCCGAAAACAAAAAAGAGGAAGATTCGTCTTATTAAGAAACCAGAATATGTTTTACAGCAACACTAATTTTCACAAGCTTCTGGTGAGTAGAAAGTTTCCAAAATGTGACTGTTGATTGACACGGTGGTCGTTAAACATTTAATAAAAAAAAAACAGGTGTTGCTGTGAAACATATTCTGAAGCTTGATATGCTATCAAGAAAACAGCAAAAACTGAGTTAAACATACAAGTTGCTTAATTCAAAAATTTTGATTGTAGCATCATCAAAATTAAGTGGAACAGCTTTAACATTACTGTGGAGGGAATTTTTGACTCTCGCAGATTTGTTTGAAAATATGTGTAAAACAGTTAGGTTATGGGAAGAACGTCACTTTCTGTAAGTGAGTAAATTATACGCTCCCATAAATACATTTGTATGATTTCTATATTACCCCTACGATACCCACTGCGGTTAGACTTTTTGAACGCCCTATATGTATATAAGGCACAATAAAGGTTACACTCAAATTTACAAAACAGCTTTTGAAATTCTGAAGTGCCATAGGCTGCATAAAAGAAAAACAAATACAAATATCACTTTAATACTGAGAGCCGGGGAAAAAAAAAACTGTTTCGGAGAAATTAAAAGAAGAGATCTAACGACGACCACAGGGAGAAAAAAAGAGGAATATAGAACTATGCCAAGCTGTTATCCATGGCTTCGTCAAGGGCCAGACACAGACAACACCTCTCATACCTTTATAGAGAATGAAAAAAAGTGTGGGTTTGAGCACCATTCAGTATGCTACAAACCAGCAAAAGCTAACCGAAAGAACACAAACCCACCCGTACCGCAATGCATACTTGGCACCAGGGCTCGAAAATTATATTGTCCGACACGTGCGTGACACGTAAAACTTCTGCCTGGGCATGTATCCCCCCACCACATGTCCGATCGGGCCTGTAAGAAAATCTAGCTATTTATAGGAAAAGTTTAAAAAAAAAAAGAAATGTTTTTTTGTTTGTTTTAATTTCCCTGTCAGTTTTCTTATAACTGGAGGTTTCCTCCCTCTGCTTTATTTAATAAAATTAATGGAGTGCCTCTTGAGAGATTAATTAAAGGCCAAACTGGATGACCTTGAAAACTTAACTGCTCCTGTGATTTGTGGGATACCTCAAAAGACAGCTTTCAAATGAACACAATATGAGCCCCCGTTGTCCAATTAGGACCAGAGTTATTGTCATTTCTGATAAGCACAATAGGCAGAAAAACGCCTTTGTAAATTTCGAAGTCCTATATTGCATGTAGGAAGCTGAAAATTTGTGCTGATTAGTTTCTCTAAAAAGCATGCAAGCCCATTGAGTTTCATGAAAAAAGTGTTACTTCTTTTTTGTGTATATGGAATGAACGACCCATAAAGAGTTCATATTATTTCACTGCTGGGTACGAAATGCGGTGAGCTCAAATTTCATTGCGGGGGATTATCCATGAATGCAGTAAAAGTACTTTGTTTCTTATGTTGTGCCTGAAATGTTTTTAAAAAATAGTATACAGTACGTGCAGATGTGTGTCTGTGTATTCGGACATGTTACAATTTTAAAATGTTTTTGGCCCTGTTTGGTACCGATGTGCCATGATGCTTAGCATCAAATGGTTTAGGAGCTCTTGGGGTAAATTGCCCCACTCCTGTTAAAGAACCCTGATAAGAGCTGGAATGGTTTCTTTGGAATATTCTTTTACGTAACACGTCTCCCCAGAGTGTCCCATTCATGTTCAACTGGATTTAGTTCAGGGAAGCGTGCTGGCCACTCCATCCATCAGATATTCTTCCAGCGAATATTTACACAGCTGCTGTGTGATGAGGAGGGTCGTCATCGTCTATAAAACTGAAATCCGCGCCACAACACCACCAGACACACGAACGTGGCGAAGAACCGTACATATCATTGCAGTACCACTGCCCGGTGTTTGCTCCTTGATCTATCACCTGTAGTTCGGTACGTCCATTGACTATGGTACAGGCCCAGACCCTTACCAGGACGGCGCAAACGCCATATCTGTCCAATTCAACGATGTTCCGGACATCATTCGCAATAACACGATTGTTCCAGAAGAGCTAGCGCTTGGAATTCGATGAAAGACTAAAGCGCCTTTCGTTTATGAACATTACTTTGGCCCAGGGATTCCCAAACTTTTTGAGACCGCGCCCGCGCCGCCCTTCACATGCCACATTTTCCGTGCGACCTCCTATGTACCCAAAATAAAAAAAAACAAATTGCCCAAATTCGAGTTTGTGGTATTTTTAAAAAAGAAAAAAGTAATTTACATCACTAGCTTGTATTCTTTTTAATGTAAAAATGCAAAATTAGAATAAAATTACAGAACTGAATAAGAAAAAATTGATGAGTTAGGCATATTTACACAGTGGTAACACTTTTTATTTGGCTTTCACATTTTTTATATAATTTTAGAAACTACATAACAGAGGTATTTGCGTCTTAAAGGGATGGAGAAGCTTGTTTCTCGTCACACAAAACATCAAATACGTGGACAATGTTTGATACAGCTACGCGGATCTCCTCCTCAACGTTAACTTTGCTTCTATATCTGGATTTTATTACCGCCAGAGCTGAAAATCCTGCCTCGCAAAGGTAGGATGTGGCAAAAGGGGGAATTGCTCTCACGGCGTTTATTCTCAATTCTGGGTACTCCTTTGCCACACTGTTTCAAAACTGTGGCAGAGTTCCGGAAGAGAATGGCATTATCAGCGTGGAGACTGAATAAATGTTTCTTAACTGTTTCTGCTCGGCAGTAGTGAAGGTTGATGGTGGCTCTGCTGTAAACGGGTCTGGTCATAAACCAACACACACTCACATAGAAATAACTACGTTCACAGTTATTAAAACACAGCAGCTCAGTCCTAACGAATGTTTATACGCGCCACATATGTATCGAATAAAGACAGACTGCGTAGTAGTAAAGTAAGCGCCAAACAATGAGAGGCAGAATGTTGTCGCTTGACCTTGCCTGGCTCAGTACATTTTCAGACTTCAGGGGGCGCGAGATCTGCACGACGTCACGCCAAATTTCCAAAGAGCATTACTGTCCGAAACTCACATGAAGGGAGCGCTTTCACAACAAGAAAAATGATGCGTTTTCTTTTTTCTTTAACAATCTTTCTTACGATTCATTCTTTAAAATATGTACACGTCTTCAAAATTGACATGTTGCGTTTCAATATTCATTATAAGTTTTAGTTTTTCCCTATAGTCGCGACGCCCCGGACCAGGACAGGTGACACCCTGGGGCGTCGCGACGCACAGTTTGGGAACCTGCTTTTGCCCATTGATCTGAAGGCTTGTCAAGGTGAGACGTAAACCACGGTTGCTGGCTGTACGATGTACCGTGGATAATGCTACATAGCTTACGAGTTTTGGAGCACTTAGTCCTGCTACGTTTACATACCTGCCAAGTTTAACGATTTACCCGTAAAATTTACGGAAATTCTTGTTTTTATGGTTATTTTACGAACGACATATTTTACAGATTTCCGTTCCTCCTCCAGGTTAGTACAATTTTGAAGAAAAAAAGTAAGTGACCCCAAGGATCACTACGCCTGTAAATTTTACGAGGGTTGTACCGAAAGTAATGCAAAAGTGGGCATGACTTTATTAACTGACAGAGGTCGTTCAAATTGCACGTGTTGTTAGAGTGATTCTTTCTCTATACAAAGGTACTACTCAACATAGTCTCCACCACAAGCGATGCATTTGCACCATCGTTGAACCAAACTCTCAAATCCTCTTTGAAAAAATTCAGGTGTGGACTGTTGCACCCAGTTCTTCACAGCCACTTTCACCTCGTCTGTGTCATTAAATCGTTGTCCCCAGAAACTGTCCTTCATTGGACCGAACAGTCGGAAGTCGGAGGGCGCCAGATCTGGACTGTACGGTCGTTGGTGGACCACCACTGACCAACCTAATTTTCTGATCGGCTGATTTGTTGCCGAAGATATGTGTGGTCTCGCATTGTCCTTTTCAGATTCTTGTTCGGTCTATTCCTCCTTATGGCTTCTCTAAGCATCTTGAGTGTCTCAATCTACCGCTCGCTGGTCACGGTACGTCCTCGTCCCAGAAAATCAAGGAGAATGACACCCCTGTCATCCCCCAAAAGAACAGTTACCATGACTTTCTGTTCTGATCGCTGGCTCTTGAAATTCTAAGGCCTTGGTGAAGAGGTGTGCCGGATCGTAAAGATACGCCCACGTTTCATCCCCTGTCACGAGATCGAAAAAACAAAAAAAAAAAAAAACGTGTCTTCATTGGCTTCAAACGCTTCCAGCAGATCCGAGCAGACTTCTACCATTCTCTCCTTCAAATCAGTTGTCAACTGCCGAGGTACCCACTTTGCACACACTTTCCGATACCCTAAGTCTTCCACCATCTTCTGTATGGCATTGTGACCACAGTCCAGTTGTGCAACAAGTGCTATCGGTCTCCAATGCCTGCTGGTGTGTGCACTGGCGATAACTATTAACAATAAGGGTAATCACTCGAATTTCAAAAACTATATTTTCCCAGTATTAGAGAAAACACAGGCTCGCTATTCGAGGATGGGCGTTGTGTTTCACCCAGCCGACGTTCCGTGTATCGGGGTCCGCTGAGTGCCACAATGTTTATGAGTAATCGTCTAGTTTTTCATTTCACTTTTAATTTAGTTAACTTAGAAATTTTGATTTTTACTTGCACTGATATGAAAGCTACTCGGTATTGAACCGGAGGATATTTTTCTGAACATTCATTTCCCAAGCACTCACTCGTACACCCAACTCTCAATCGTGGTTAACATCTTACTTCACAAAATTGGACACTGAAATGAGGTTTAGGAGACTCATAATAACTTGTGAATAAAATATGTTTATTTGCCTAATGAAGGCTTGAAATTTAAAAATACACTCAGTCATATGAATATGCTTGAAGACCCTTTTATCAAAATTATTTTACAAAAAGTTAACTTTAATTTCTTATTTTAATTTAATATATATCTGAAAATTTTGAAACACAATTTGCTTAAAATGATTCCCTATCTTACACAATTTCCTGCTCTGATCAATTAATTAATTTTCCCATCCATTTCATTTCTTCTATTTCCGCCCTTCTTTTCTCAGCATTAATTTAGAGCTGGTTTTATTTCCGACACTGACTTTTTTTTTTCTACTATGCTCTTCTTTAACTTTCGGTTCAACATACGAAATATATAAAAAGAGAGGAAACCGCTATGGTCGGAAATGTCCTACCTTCTATCTCACGATAAGGGCTGGCTTACAATTCTCCTCCCGATGGTTCCATGCAGATTCCTTTCCTGGATGCACAACATTGGTTTAGTGAATTTCCCTTGTCACTTCAATAGTCTCAAAGTCCAACTTTTAACTTTTTCACTACGGCAGAAAATCTTTCTAATTTGGGCACATGCTCGATCCTAGGCTAATTCATCAGCGAGAGCGAGGCGGGAATACAGCCTTCTCGTATCATTTCGATGTCATTAATGCTTCCCGCTACTTCGCTCCTTAGTTCTTTCTCAACTTTTTTCACCATCCTATATCTTTCATTTTGTGCTCTTCTTCCAATCTACGCAAGTTGTTCTCCCCGGATCCTCCCACCAAATTACAGATTGGTCAAATAATTATCATTTCCCGATCTGATTTGCTCTGGGCTTCCCGCCAATACTCTGATTTGCCATCCTTCGCCCCGTCCAAACATTACGTCCGCCCCTGAATTCTAGGAATTTCGTGCCCGTGGATCTTCCTGGGTCGTTAATTTTCCTACCATAAAA
This sequence comes from Macrothele yani, assembly GCA_039090855.1. Classification (NCBI taxonomy): domain Eukaryota; kingdom Metazoa; phylum Arthropoda; class Arachnida; order Araneae; family Macrothelidae; genus Macrothele; species Macrothele yani. Next base: position 65,210,207 of record CM077013.1, on the reverse strand, counting down.
CTGCTATGGTTATTCCTTGCCTGGTGCCACGTTATTCTTTTTACCAGACTTGGTGCAGCAATTCTCAAGACGACTGGCGCCGAACTCCAATAAAATGTTTACCCGCCATTCATCCTCTTTGTAGAATTCTCCACCCTCCTCAATATTTCTGGCTCGCGGGGGCGATGAGAAGAGATGCCCGTGTCTTACGCTACAGCCAGCGGGCTGACTGGAAGTTTCCTTCGACTCTGAGAGGGGGAGGGAGGGGAGGGGAGGGGAAGGGGTTCTATCACGAACCCTGCCTCGGCGCGAATCCAAGTAAGAAAATCTATGGAGAAATTAAATCACGAAAAGTAGAGCTTCTGAGGAGTGTGAAGTTTATAAAATCCTAAATTTATTAATTCTTACACTAGCTCCCCAAAATCTCTCCCATTTATTTGATTAATTTTAAAACCCCATTTCTTTTCGCCTCTCAGATTTATTCTCAACTTCCAATACAGGGAAAAGGTGCACGCTCGCTCACGAGCGCTGCAACACAAGCTCACGGATTGACACTGCCGGAATCGTGAAGGAGTGGTTCCAGGAACATGCTGGTGACTTTCTGTTAATGCCCTGGCCTCCAAATTCACCTGGCATGAACCCAATCGAACATTTGAGGTTCGTCTTGGAAAAGCGGGTTCGCGCTAAATCACCACCAGCCTGAAATGTACGGGAACTCGAGGACCTGCTGTTGACATTACGGTATTGGATACCCCTGGATACCTACCGCCACCTCATCGAATCGATGCCTCGCCGAGTGGCCGCTGGTTTGCGGGCTAAAGGGGGTCCATATGTTTCATCGGTGTAAAAGCATTCGATATATGAATGTTTTTACAATGGAAAAGTATTCATAAATACAATGGTAGGTGCTCATAATGTAATTGCTCATCGGTGTAAAAGCATTCGCTATAACCGAACAAATAAAAAACGGGCTATTTTTGGTATATTACATTGTCAGGTTTTACCTAGTCAATCATAAATTGTTGATATCGAAGCCAATTGATGAACAATTAAGTAAAAAAATTATAGCTAGCAAAAAATGAGTGAGATTTGTAATAAGTAAAACATTAAAGTAGCTGCCAAAATTTTGTAATTGTAAACATTAAAGTAGCTGCCAAAATTTTGAAATTTCACCTGTTACATTTGATTTGCTGTCTACACGTTACGTCGGAGACATTGTCAATTGTTGCTTGATTTGTGCTCGTCATAGCTGTTTTAAATGTCTCAAACTTCTTCTGACTCGGGGTTAAGATGTTTCTATATACAAGATATACTCTAAGATTTTTCAAACAGAGATTAAGTGATGGAAGGGAGTCTAGGAGGGGGGGATAAAAGACAGCATTTGCCCAAGAGATGTATGCGTGGAAAGCGGGGGAGGTAGCTAGAGGTATTAAAAAAGAAAAAAACTTTAAAATATTTTTTCTTCAGGCAAACTGATATGTCTGTAAGGGAAACCACGGTTGTTGTCAACAGCAGGTATTTCCTAATTTTCCAGCCACAGAGAAAGGGGTGAATGCCACTTATTGTGTTTGCTCATAACTGTGCTTAAATATATATATGGTTTCTCCAAAAAATATTGTGCGTAATATGCGGATAAAATAACGAGATATATTATTACAAAGTAGGCTACAAGGGATCTATCAAAACTTCGGTTTATGTGAAGCTTCGTATTATGCGAGCTCGTTATATTTGGGTTCGACTATGTCTGTTTCTCCACAAATTCTAATCGGAATATCTTTGCAAACGAAGCAAATTATTCGTGGACGATTAACTGCATCAAAAATGGACATTTTCTCCATTGGTGTTTTTTCTTCCTCTGTCGAAGAGAAACTTCGAGGGAATGTCTCTCAGTGCAGTAATTCCATACCAGAGAGAAGCTCCGGGCGTGGGAGATGGGAGGGGTAGGGGTGGGGGCAATCTTAATGCAGCTGATCCATTTCGAAGATTTTTGAGTGCAACTGACCAAAATCCCGATGTTCAACGACAGGCAAAACGATTACATTAACTCGTTTTTACAAAACGCACAAAAGCAGGTTGTCAGGCAAATAGCCACATAATTGAAAAAAAAAACCCCAAAAAACCAGGGATTTTTGTGTTTGCAAGGTAACAAATTAAAAACAGAAGTCACAGAGGAAGGGGAGGGCAGAAAACTCGAATTTTTCTTCGGGCACATATGCTTAGAGACGGCTCATAGAGAAGTACAGAGAAAAATCATGACTACAGACGATATTTATTGATGTGGAGAAGGCATACCGTAGTTAGTGCTCAGGCAGAAACCGTAGAATACACTGCTGGCCATCCAAAATGCAACCCCCGCACGGGGATAACTGGTTTTCCGGTTTTTTGGGGAGCGGCGCCCCCACGGCCCGAGCTGACCTTGTGACGGTTTTTTGCTTTCTTGTTTTTGAGCTTTCACGTTACCGCAGGGACAGCTGTTCATCCAGCTGATGGGGAGTAGCGACCCCACGGCCCCAGCCGACATGTTATGTTTGATTCTTCCCATTACAACTTTGTGTTGCCACCACCTTGACAGCACCCGCCACAGTTGTTGGTTGCTGAGGTTGTGATTATGCGCCAGCCCTTTCCTTTCCTCTCGCTTTCCTCTCCCTTTCCTGTTTTTACTTTCTTCTCCACTACCTGTTCTTCTTTTCTACTCCATTTTCTACTCGACTTGTTCCTCTCTTGTTTTTCCGGGCTGGTTTGCTAGACCTACCCGCACGTTTGCCGTGTGCGGTGACCCGTAAGGTGGAAAAGGGGATGCTGGAGGCTGAGGTTTCTGGTGGCCAGGTTGTTGTTGTCGCCAGTCGCCAACACTTCTCTTTGCCCCCTGCTTCACCCTAAACGGGCGGCTAGGGTGTTACCGAGACCTGGGAAAGTCTCGGTACTCGCTGAGCGCATGTCTGCACTATCAACATGCTATATCCGTTGCTTAACCCTAGAGTCGTGTCCTGCGTCCAATTGGGCTTAACCCTAGAGTCGTGTCCTGCGTCCAATTGGGCTCCCCTGTTGGGCTCGGTTGTGGGCGGGGAAATCGGCGGACGAACTTTTCACTTCTATTCATGGCTAACCAAAAAAATTCCCAAGAACTTCAAACAAAGCGGCCCATTGAGGAAGGGTCACCCCTCCCAACAAGAAACCTACACCTGAATCTGCCAATGTTCGGTTCTTTTGCATCCACTCCTTGGACGCTTCAAACCCATTAAACACCAGAAGCCCCTTCTGGATAAATAAAACATTGCAATCAATTGCCAGCTCTCCTAAGAGCGTTAAGAAGCTCCAATCTGGAGATCTTGTCGAGATGTCGAGTCCCAGATATGCTACAGTGCTTTTAAACACTACCTCTTTTTAGATTGTCCAGTAAAAGTTACCCCTCACGGCTACCTCAATTCCTCACGAGGTGTTATCTCTTCTCAAGACCTTCTGGAGTGCAGTGACCAAGAACTTCTGGAGGAACTGAAAGACCAACAAGTGAGTGGAGTCCGGCGCATCCTATTTCGGCGAAATGGCCAATCTGTCCCATCTCGAAACATCATATAGTGACCTTTAACACCCCATCCCTGCCAACATCAATCAAGGCAGGGTATCTACACCTTGAAGTGCGCCTCTTCATATCAAGTCCTCTACGATGCTTCAAATGCCAAGCATATGGTCACTCCCAGCAGTCTTGCAGGAGCACTGCTCGGTGTGAGCGTTGTACTGCAACAGACCATACTTTGCAAGATTGCCATGCCGAAGCCGAGCTGTGCTTCAACTGCAAGGGATCTCATGCAGCATCATCGAGAGACTGTCCAAAGTGGAAAGAGGAAAAAGAGATCCAACGCATTAAGACCGTTGAGGGAATCTCCTACCCAGAGGCCAGAAGAAAGGTCCCTCCAAATCAATCAAATCGGCGATCCTATGCATCAGCGGTTGTTGCAAGGACTACAGTCGGTACCCAGACTGATAGCCAAATCCCAGTGAATTGTCCCTACAAGCTAGACGACATCATAGCTGCTGGTCTGGCAGCACTACAATCCCGAGCTAGGGACGCGAAAGCTCCAACAACCACTGTGCCTAAACCTGCTGCAACTAACACCAGCACCACCGGGACTTCAACAACCCCGGGAGGAAAGAGAAAGGAAAAAGAAAGGGAGAAGAAATCTCCAAACTCCTATCATAAGAACCAGGATCGAGCAAGATCATCTGCGACACAGGAACCAAAATACCGCCCCATTTTACCACCAGAGACTACAGGGCGTCGGACAAAACAATGCCAAGCGCAAATGGACATTGCTGACGAAATGATGGAATCGGACAACTTTTAGTTGTCCCAGTTTTTCTCGGGTTTTGTTTTTCGTTTTTTGTTTTTCTCATTCACCACAATTCAAACCATGGGTCAAATCGTTCAGTGGAACTGTCGAGGCTTTCGGACAAGACATGACGACGTGAAACATCTGCTTTCGTCATACTCTCCGGTGTGCCTTTGCCTCCAGGAGACAAAACTTAAACCATCAGACCTCCTTTCAGTTCGAGGCTACAGTGCATTTCGGAAAGATAATGTTTCAGGAGATATAGCTTGCGGGGGAGTTGCCATCCTTGTCCCCCACAGTGTTCCAGTTTCTCCCGTTGCGGTCTCAAAATCTTTACAAGTCGTTGCGGTGCATATCTCCATGCCTGTGCCTCTAACTGTTTGCAGCGTCTATCTGCCACCGGATGAGGACGTGAGCGTGTCCGTTCTTGAGAGATTAGTTGAGCAGCTGCCGTCACCTGCTCTTCTTCTGGGTGACTTCAATGCTCATAATCCATTGTGGGGTAGTGTCAGAACAGACACACGAGGCCGTAGGATGGAATCTCTTCTTTCCTCGACCTCTTTGTGCCTGTTTAACACCGGTGCTGACACTTACTTCCACGAGCCCACACGAAGTTTCAGTGCAATCGATTTATCTTTGGGTCAACCATCGGTTATGGCCGACTGGTCGTGGACGGTGTGTGACGACCTCCATGGAAGCGACCGCTTCCCAATTGTACTTAGGTATAATGTGAGCGTGCCATCTTCTGCCTCCCGCCCTCCTCGCTGGAGGATGGATCGTGCCAGGTGGGAGGTCTTCACACCGTCCGCAGTAATATCTTTTGCCATGGTGACCCGGGGGTCAATTGACGCAGCAGTCACTGATGTCACAACGTGTATCATTCAGGCAGCAGATCTCTCTATCCCAAAAACATCAACGACGCTCCCAAGACGTCCGAAGCCTTGGTGGAACCCTGATTGCGCAGCTGCTAGGAGAGTTCAACATAAGGCCTGGTGTACTTTTCGGCGTTATCCGACCGATGCTAATCTTGTTAAATTTAAAAGAGCAAAATCTTACGCTCGGTTGGTGCGTCGACGAAGCAAGAGGGAGTCTTGGATGAAGTACGTTTCATCTATCAATTCACGTGCCAGTTCAAAAACTGTTTGGGAAAAAATTCGTAAGATCCGGGGAAACTATAGTTCCAGCCAAATTTCAATTCTTGAGAATAACGGCTGCACGTATGCTGAAGTAGGGGAGATTGTGGATTGCTTGGGCGAAGCGTTTGCCTCAGTCTCTAGTTCTCAGGCGTATCTCCTGTCCTTTCAGAGGATTAAAACAACCGTGGAACGCCAGAAAATCTCCTTTGCGCCTTTTTATAACACTGAGTATAACTCCCCCTTCAGCATGGTTGAACTACGGGTGGCTCTGCATCGGTCCGGTGCAACATCTGTCGGTCCCGACGGCATCCACTTTGACATGATCCGTCATCTCTCGCAGTCGTCTCTCGAGAATCTGTTAGTGCTTTTCAACCGCATTTGGTTGGAGAACAGTTTCCCGGACTCTTGGCGAAGAGTTTTTGTTTTACCTTTTCCCAAGCCTGGCAAAGACCCCAAGTCTCCCTCTAGTTATCGGCCAATTGCCCTCACTAGCTGTCTGTGCAAAATCCTTGAACGAATGGTTAATTCCCGGCTAATTTATTTTCTTGAAGAACATCGAATACTGTCTCCATCACAAAGCGGCTTTCGTCGTCATCGTTCAGCTCCTGACCATCTCCTGCTCCTTAAGACGTCTGTTCGTGAGGCGTTCGTACGTAGGCAGCACCTGGTGTCTGTATTTTTTGACATCGAAAAAGCTTACGATAGAGCGTGGCGTCACGGTATCCTCCGTGACCTCCACGAGAGTGGGTTGCGGGGAAACCTGCCAACCTTCATTGCCAACTTTCTTCGTAACCGTGTGTTCCAGGTGCGCCTGGGTACAACGCTCTCCGCCTTTTTCCATCAAGAACAAGGTGTTCCTCAAGGCAGCATTCTTTCGGTGACTCGTTCATCCTCCGCATTAATTGTTTGCTCAAAAATCTTCCTCCTACGGTTTCGGCTACCATTTATGTTGACGACCTTCACATCTTCTGTTCGTCATCCAGCATGCATTTCGTTGAAAGGCAGCTGCAGACTGCAATTACCCAGATTGTTAAAGCGGCTAACAATAATGGGTTTGTTCTTTCTCCCGACAAGACAGCCTGTGTCCATTTCTGCCAGAGGCGTGGCCTCCATCCTGATCCAGAGCTCTATTTGGACCGTGCAGCCATTCCAGTTTTGCCGGAAACCAAGTTCCTTGGTTTGACCGTTGACCGTGCTCTCACCTTTCGCTCGCACGTTCGACGGCTAAGGACTTCCTGTCTGAGAGCCTTGTCAATCCTTAAGATCCTTGCCTCAGTCTCCTGGGGTGCAGACAGGACTTCTTTGTTCCGTATTTACCATTCTCTCATTCGGTCTAAGCTGGATTACGGCTGTATGGTGTATGGTTCTGCGCGTCCTACCGTTCTCCGGCCGTTGGATACCATCCACCATCAAGCGCTGCCTCTTTGTACGGGAGCATTTCGCACGTCACCCATTCTCAGCCTTTATGCCGACGCGAACGAACCGTCGCTTCATTTACGCCGTCTGCAGCTGTCTCTTCAATTTTACCTGAAACTTAAATCTCTCTCAGACCATCCTTTACACGATGCAGTTTTTCATCCCCAGCATGCTCGTTTGTTCGAGATCCGTCCCTCGTGCATTCGAACCTTCGGTCTTCGTATGGCGGCCGTAGCTCGTGATGCAGGGCTCGACTTGTCACTCGTTGGGGAGACCAGGGGCTTTGAGGATCCCCCATTGAATCCTCTTGGTGTCATGGTTGATACCAGCTTTACATCTTTTGACAAGTCCTCAACCCCTGCGTCAGTGTACCAGCAGCTCTTCGCTGAACACCGTTACGTCAATGCAGACTTTATTCCTGTTTTCACCGATGGATCTAAGGCGGCTGGTGTTGTTGGATCCGCCGCCGTCTGCGTTGACGAAGTTTCTGTTGCCCGCATTCCTCCTGAGGCCACGGTGTTTTCGGCGGAGATGCATGCTGTGTATCATACACTTGTTCACGTGCAGTCGAGCTCTCATCAGCGTGCTATTGTGTACACTGATTCGTTGAGTGTTGTGCAATCATTGTCATCTTTGGATTTCTCTGGCCACCCACTTCTTTTTACCGTTCGGAGACTTCTTCGTTCTTTGCTCGAGGCTGATGTCCAGATTCGGTTCTGCTGGATTCCTGGGCATGTTGGGATCCCAGGGAACGAGTCTGCCGATGCTGCTGCTAGATCTGCCTCCTCTTTGGTCGTCACACCCTTGCCACTGTTTCACCGTGATTTTCGCTTTCTTGTTCACGATCATATCAGACGAACGTGGCGAAGTCTGTGGGACCAACAGGTGGAGAATAAACTGCACCGTGTAAAACCTAACCTTGGAATCTGGAAATCATCGTGTCGCCGGAACCGTAGGGAAGAAGTTGTTCTTGCGCGTCTCCGCATTGGGCATTGTCGCTTCACGCATAGCTATTTGCTGTGTGGCGACGCTGCCCCAATGTGTGAGGCGTGCGACTGTTTACTCACCATCTCTCATGTTTTATGTAATTGTGTTCGTTTTTGTAATCATCGGTTTCACTATTTTCAGTCTCATCTACTGGATGACGGCGCAGCTACACTGCAGAAGCTTTTGGGCGAGCACTGCGACACTTTCGCAGTATTTTCGTTCTTAAAGCAGATTGACTTTTTAAAACTTATTTAAAAAAAATAATAATAATTTATAATGATTATAACAGTGAATTAATAAATTTATTTATAAACCTAATTAACTAACTAGTCTTCACAGCTTTTATCATTCTCTTTTCTAACTTTTACCAAGCCTGTCTGCTCCTAATCATTTCACAACGCCTCTGAAAAAAAAAAAGAAAAAAAATCTTTAACTGATAGTTCTGTGTCTGGCGCTCTTTGGCCAAACCTGGCCCTTGCGCCACTAAAATCAATTAACTAACTAACTAACTAACCAAAATGCAACACCAAGAAGGACACGAGATAGCAAAGCCAGATTTACTGGACACATAACAGATACAAAGATGAAACGATTGAGCTGCGACTTGCGGAACACGCAGATATCAATAGTTCGTGTGGCCCCGCATGGCTGGCAATAACCGCTGTTACACGCCGCGGCATCGAACGAAAAAGGCTTTGGATGTGGGCTTGGGGTATGTCGGTCCTGGTTGCTTCCACACGTTGCCACAGTTCATCAGGCGTAGCCGCGGGTGGTGCTTGCCGGGCAACTCTCTTGCCGATCAGCGACCAGACGTGTCCGATGGGCGACGTATCGGGAGAGCAGGCAGGCCACGGCAGCAGTGACACCTGGTGGGCCGTGAAGAATTGTTGCAAGATGCGTGCCACGTGCGGGCGCGCATTGTCCTGTTGAAACGTGGCCGCTGGCAGGTCCTGCAGGTAAGGGAGGACTATAGGTTCCAAAACGTCGGAGATGTAGTGGTGGCTGTTGAGTGTACCGGCGATGCGTACCAGAGGGGTGCGGGCGTCATATCCAATTGCGCCCCAAACCATAACGCCAGGCGACGAACCGGTATGGCGATGCATAATGCAGGCGTCTTACAATCTCTCGCCGCGGTGCCGCCACACGCGGATCCGACCATCGTGGTGTTGCAGGCAAAAGTGGAATTCGTCGGAGAAGACAATGTCGTGCCATTCCGTAGTTCAGGTGCGGCGTTCAACGGCCCACTGCCGCCGCAGTCGCCGGTAATGTAACGTCAGTGGTAATCGGAGCAATCGGCGCCGTGCGACAGGTCCCCGCTCTTGCAGACGACGTCCAACGGTACGTGCTGACACAGGTTGTTGCGCAACACACCCTAATTCCTGCGCTAACATTCGTGATGTGGCGGCGTGAGCCGTCAATGCCCGCCGCACAACATGCCGGTCCTCTCGTTCGGTGGTGTGCCGCGGCTGCAGAAATCGCGCACGTCGGTCCGTCCGTCCCTCCCTCCTGCACCCACCGAATCCATACTCGCCTCACTGTGGCTGGATGTTGCCCCACACGGGCGCCGATGTCTCGGTACGATAAACCGCTGTCACGATAAGCCACTATTCGTCCTCTGTCGAACTCCGAAATGTGCTGGAATGACTGCTGTATTCTGCGACGAGGCACCAGGAAGCTTCCCACGCAGCTTCCCACACTTCCACTACTTACACCCCGCCTTCTGTGCATCCTTCTTATAGTGCTTCCCGGTGGCGTGCCGGGCGCACATGATTTGCATATGCATTGCAATGCCAATCGTTTGCATGTCCTCTCGCGGGCGACGCATGCTGCGAATTTCAGGCCAATCGGATGTTTCCTTCTTGGTGTTGCATTTTGGGTGGCCAGCAGTGTATATACGTGCACGCATAAAATTTTGTACTGCGTGTTGAACGCAGAAATGCCATCTCTAGTTATGACGTACTAGTGAGATAATTGTGTATCAATTGCATTTTAATCGCTGTAAGTGTTAAATAATGCCAAATGTCTTAATTATAGCATGGAATCCATTAAAATTAACAAATTATTGGTATCTATTAAAATTAATACACCAAGAAAAACGTTTTGTTATTTAACAAAAAAATTCAGTCGATATACAGTCAACAAAAAAGTTTGTTAAATTAACAAAATTATTTTGATGAAAATTATTGTTCATTCTTCAAAATTTATTGTTATCATGACAGAACGTTTTGTTCATTTAACAAAACAATTTTATCGATTTTTTGGGAATTTCTTTGATCCAACAATATGTATTGTTATCTTGATAAAACGTTTTGTTGTTGCAACCAAACATACTGGTATCGTGACAGTAATTTCTTGCTCCAACAAAATTTAGAGTTATGTAGTTGGGCCACTTTGTCCCTAAACTTTTTCGATGGTAACGCTTTGCCGGTGCAATAATTTTAGGCGGTGCCCTTCGACCCTGTGTGTCCGCCATTTTCCCCCGCCATCTTTTTTTCCCCGCCGTATTTACTTTCTAGTGCTGTTTAAATGAATTCGGACGGTGTTACGTCACTAGGAAATTTTGTCAGAGCCAGGGAAAAATCACTCACCGAGAGGATTCGAACCTGAGTTTAGAACTAGGCGTGTTAACCACTCGGCTACACCTACGCTTGCACGCGTGTTCTTATCTGAGAATTGAGCATTTGACGGTGGGTTTATTACCTTCTGGAATGTTCACGGACGATTTGTACTTGACATAACGATGTATTGACACTATTTTGGTGCGTATGTAACAGGTTTCTAAATCCGATTTCTTTTTAAATGTTTCCTTAGTTTTTTTTGATGAAACAAATTATTGACATTTTTGGTTAGACAAAAAAAAAAAAAATCGTTCAAATATGAAGAGTAAGTCGTGCTATTAAAATTCAATATATATATATATATATATATATATTTATTCTATTAAGAAGATATCTAAGCAAAAAAATACTTATATAATTTTGACTCACACCTAGTACAACATAGAAAAGGTTATGTATCTACCTGTGTGAGTAAAATGAGAAAAGATAAAAAAATAAAATAAAACAATTGAATGTAGAAGGTGTCGAGAATACTGAGCCTTGGCTTTATCAAGGACCAGCAAAAACTCTGCATTTTCTCACTTCCACAAAGACATATATATATTTTTTAAACTATTTTAGGTGGGAATGTTACTTGCATCTATGGCCTTGCAGAAACCCATTTCCAACTAGGTCTTTGTGGAAGTGAGAAAATGCAGAGTTTTTGCTGGTCCTTGATAAAGCCAAGGCTCAGTATTCTCGACACCTTCTACATTCAATTGTTTTATTTTATTTTTTTATCTTTTCTCATTTTACTCACACAGGTAGATACATAACCTTTTCTATGTTGTACTAGGTGTGAGTCAAAATTATATAAGTATTTTTTTGCTTAGATATCTTCTTAATAGAATGTGAATTCTGAATTTTGAAAACTGCTGCGTTGCGCGTTTTGATCTTCAGGTTATTTTGCAACTTTCGTTTTAAATTCTAAAGTTTTTCCTTAGTCTTCAGTTTTGCTCTTAAGTATATATATATATATATATCATCATCATCATCATCATTGTCAACCATTATCAATCCACTGCTGGACGAAGGTCTCCCCAAGTTTCCTCCACAACGGTCTGTCTTGTGCCAGTCTCCTCCATGTCACCCCTGCATACTTTCGAATTTCATCCACCCATCTCCCATGTGGTCTTCTTCTGGGTCTTTTCCTGTCCCTTGGAATCCAATCTAAAATTTCGGCTGTCCATCGATGATCTGTCCTTCTGGCAGTATGTCCGGCCCATTGCCATTTCAGGGATTTAACTCTGATCATGATGTCTTCCACTCTTGTCATTTTTCGGATCCACGAGTTCCTCTTCTTATCTCTCCTGGTTACACCAAGTATGCACCTCTCCATGCTGCTTTGAGTTGTCTGCAGCCTTTGTATGTCTCTTTTAGTTAAGGTCCACGTCTCTGCACCATACGTAAGCACTGGAAGGATGCATTGATCAAACACTTTTCTTTTAAGACATAATGGCATATTGCTCTTGAAAATTATGCTGTTTCTTCCAAAAGCTCTCCAGGCAAGTTTTGTACGCCGATTAGTTTCTTCATCAATGTGACCCTCACTTGATATCTGCTGTCCAAGATAAACGTACGTGTCTGTTATCTCCAGCTTTTCTCCATCAATCGATAAATCTTCATTTCTTGTAAAAGCATTGAACATCACTTTTGTCTTCTGAAAGTTCATTTTTAATCCCTTTTCTTTACTCTTGTCAGCAAGTTCCTGGATCATACTCTGCAGCTCTGATGGGCTAGTTGCAAAAATGACTACATCATCAGCAAAGCGAAGGTGGGTTAGATAATCTCCATTAATCTTTATTCCCTTGTTTTCCCAGCTCAGTGACTGAAAAACACCCTCCAATGTGGCATTAAAGAGCTTCGGAGATATGGTGTCACCTTGTCTCACTCCCTTTCCAATTTTTATGTGTGTTGTATTTTCAAACAGCCTAATCTTTGCACTTGCATTTTCATAGATGTTATTGATAATATTAATGTATGCATCTTCAATACCGCAGGTTTTCAGAGCCATTGTAACTGCTGATGATTTCACCGAATCAAAGGCTTTTTCATAATCGATAAAAGCCATGCACAATGGAAGTTCATATTCCCTCGCTCTTTCAATTAGTTCTCTCAGCACATGGATATGATCTATTGTGCTGTAGCCACTCCTGAATCCAGCTTGTTCTCTCGGTTGAGCCATGTCCAGTGTTACCTTCAAGCGGTGTGAAAGAACTTTAGTGAAGATTTTATAAACTACTGATAGGAGGCTGATAGGTCTGTAGTTTCCGAGATCCTCAATGTCACCTTTCTTATGTAGCAGGATCATTGTAGCGGTGTCCCAATCCTCAGGAATCTTTCCTTCATTAAGGCATCGAGTGAAAATTTGGGCGAGTACTGTTTCGATTTCTCCACTTGCTTCTTGTATGATGTCTACAGTAATTCCATCTTCTCCTGGAGCTTTTCCCCGCTTCATGTTCTTGATTGCATGTGCAACTTCTGCTGGAAGGACTGGAGGAACTCTGGTACTGGTATCTTTCATGATGTCTGGAGTGCATGTATCATCCCTTTCATATAATTTGGAGTAGAAATCTTTCACTCTTGTCAAAATTTCGCCTCTATTTCTTGTTACAGAACCATCTTCTTTTCTCAGTGCCATAATCTGTTTTCTTCCCTTACTGAGATGTCCCTTTGCTATCTTTAGGCTTTGGTTGTTTTCAATTGCTTTCCTTACTAGTTCACAGTTGAATTTTCTTACGTCTTCAGTGATACTTTTTCGTACTGTCTTGCATAGCTCTATATATTCCACTTTGGAAGTCACATCTTCTTTAGTTGTCCTCATCTCTCTTCTTTTTGCATCAACATTTTCGTTTTTCCTGATAATTTATTTACATGCAACTTGTTCTTAGACCCAGCTAATTTTGTTGCTGTTTCCATAAGAGCTTTGGTTACTTTTCTGTTAACTTCAGAGTTGTCCACTTCTTCCGATGTTAGGCCTTCTAAAGCAGAGAACCTGTTCTTCAGTTCCAACTTGAAGGTATTATGGTGTTTTTTAAGGTTGGTTATGTCAATAGATTTTGTTTGTCTTATGAGCTTGCCACGTTCAAGTTTAGTGTTGAGGTGCATCTTACATCTCACCAATCTATGGTCACTACCTGTGTTGAACTTGTTTAGCACACTGCAGTCTTCTATGACGAATTTTTTGTTACACATAATAAAATCAATTTCACTTGTCGTCCCATTTGGATGTCTCCATGTCCATTTCCTGTGTGGCTTTTTCTTGAAGAAGGAGTTCAAGATGAAAAACCCTTCTGCCTCTGCAAACTCAACGAGATTTACACGGTGTTATATCACATACATTTCTTGCCACAAAAAATAGTGAAAAGCTATATACATTTGTTATAATTTAATGATTTCACTAAGTGTTTCCAAAATTCAGGTAGATCGACAGGGTGACAGTCATTACAACATTTCGTATCTAATGCCTTGATAAAAACACTTTCTGCTATCAATAGGGCATGAACAGAGGAAAGAGTCTGAAGCATACTGACATTGCACCAATCAGGAATAAATATGCCATTATTTATATTACGTGCAAGTGCTGTATTAAAAAGGTGCGCTTTAATGCTATACTTGTGTTCATTCACTCGTAGCTCCAAATTCCTCCATGTAGAACCTACATAATTACTAACATGCTGTTTTGTAATTGGGTCTAAAAGCGGAATATTGTAAACACCCCAACTTCGCAAAATATCGGGTTTATCTCGGTCTCGTCTGAGTTGTGCAAACAAATTGTTACAGATAATGCCCAGTTGTAATTTATATTTGGAACACACATGTAACAACAAATTTGTAACACCAAGTAAGTATTCTAGTGACCCTTCTCTGACCAACGTAGTAGAACAACGTGTTATTACCATTTCACGAATACTACGGGTAATATAATCCGGGTACCCAAACATGTTAGTCATCTTAAAAATTCCCTTAATCTCTCTGTTTAAAGCTCGGTCTGTGGATGAATGTGAGTAAGCTCTCCTGAAGTAAAAATCAATCGCTGAAGTTTTCTGCTTAAAAGGGTGACATGAGTTATACGGAATGCCAGAACAAACATAAGATGGTTTTCGATAAACAGAAAATGCTAACTCATGGGTGGTAGAGTTACGACTAATACATATATCAAGAAACAGTAAAACATAATTACACTCGATTTCAACCGTGAGCCTGATGGTAGGGAAAATAGAAGATAGTGCGTCGACAAACTGTTCTAAAAAATCCTGTGAATGAGGCCAAATAACCAGGATGTTATCGACGTACCTTAAATACAAACAAGGAGGGTGTGGAAATTTAGATAGAACCGAATGTTCAACATGTTGCATAATAATTTCGGCAAGGACGGATGACAGTGGTGAACCCATAGGGGAGCCCCCACCTGTTGATAAACACATCCGTGAAATTTAAAATATGAACGTTGTTTAACTAATCTAAGTGCGTTCATAACAGCCATAATAGCCTCAGACGGAACTCCGGAATCAGCTAGAAGCGCCTCTATAATTTGGTGGGCGGCCTCCACGGGTACATTAGGGTACAAGGATACTACATCAAGGGACGCCAATATGAAAGGCTCATTATGTGGCTGAAACATTCTAAGCCTTTCAACAGCCCTAGTAGAACTCTGAATAGAGTAAGGGGAATCCACTAGAAGTTTGGACAAATATAATGCCAAAGCTTTTCCCAATGGTCTGGTAGGGCTAACATAGCCGGATACCAGTGGGCGAAGTGGGTACCCTTCTTTATGTAGTTTAAGTCGCCCAAAAACATCAGGCACACGGTATCCGGGTGGAGGGGTATAAGCATTTTGAAAACACTCAGGGAAACAATGTGCACGTTTTAGTCTACTGAGTGCAGCCACAGTTGTTTTTATAGGATCTCTATTAACCACCTTGGGCTGAATAGAATTGATAACATCAGTCATCTTAGAGTTATACTGTGTATTATTCATAATGACCATTTGATTTGTTTTATCAGCTGACAATATTGCTATGTCTCGATTATTCCGAAGCACCCGAAGCTGAACTTGCTCTTCGTTATACTGATCATTTATAGACGAGTTATGTATAACTTTAGGTTTACGCTGTAAAAACCTAGCAATCTTCATACGAGTGCAATCTCGTTCATTGTTATCATCAGGAATATTCTGAAGAGCTCTTTCAACACGTGGAATGAGTGACAATATATTACGTCGTGTATTAGTCAGCCATAATTCAAAGCGAAATCTTAATCCCTGAAATGGCAATGGGCTGGACATACTGCCAGAAGGACAGACCATAGATGGACAGCCGAAATTTTAGATTGGACTCCAAGGGACAGGAAAAGACCCAGAAAAAGACCACATGGGAGATGGGTGGATGAAATTCGTAAATATGCGGGAGTGACATGGAGGAGACTGGCACAAGACAGACCGTTGTGGAGGAAACTTGGGGAGACCTTCGTCCAGCAGTGGATTGATAATGGTTGACAATGATGATGATGATGATTAGGGTACGCGAATTTCGCACCTCGTTGGAGTGCCCTTACTTGAATTAAATTAGAAGTGTAGTCACTTAAGTTAATGACTGTTGTTGGTCGTGTATCAGAGTTCCATCTTCGTGAGTATCTACTGTAATTTCTGCTACTCACCTCATTATCCACAAGCTGTCTTAAGCTTCCCAATATGTGTTTGAGGCAATGTTTGAACATCACTATCAACGATAGCATTAACAATAATCAATTCACGGTTCACTAGTATAGGGTGAGTTCCGTATCACAATTTCAAAAATGACGTATAACACTTACGGTTTAATGAGTCCACAAATCCACGTTTACTGCGAATAGTCTGTGATAATCGTTTCTTCTCAGCATTCACAATAATGTTGTTATCTCTTCGCGAAAATGTCTTTGTTCGGATACACAGATGCTTAGGGATCACATATAGGCCCTTACAGTTAATCAAAAATGACAGATGACTTGATTCCTTAGCCAGCTTGATGTGAAATGTTCGAAACATTCGTATGGGAGTCGCCCACATGAAATAAAATAAATCTTGTTAAGACGGAGCTCTTTTATTGTATAATAAAAATATTAACGTTCTATATGTTTCAGGGTACTATCACCATGCAATCTTTGGTTGCCGCACGAATTTTCAAACACACTGCATATATAACGTATACATGAAATCAAGCTCTATACATAAATTACAACTCTTACCATTTCCTCATGTTCAATTTTTTATTTGCGATCAGGAACCGCAAGCCGTCAAAAGAAATGTATTATTGCTTTGTCAGAAATCTGGCTTTAAATTTAATGTGTCCCTGTGCATCTAATAAGATGCGGATTCTATCGTGTTCATTGTAATTATGAGTCTACAAAGTGAGGCCAAATTATCACTAAAATTCACTGAATCCAACCAAAATAACACACAATAAACACTAGCAAGAAAATACGACGGAATTATTGAGATATATTAGAAATTCTTACCTCTGAATGTCTCTATCAGAGTTGACAACTCCCAGTCTTCTAATGATGCACTCACTTCGTAGTCAGCCATAATTCAAAGCGAAATCTTAAGCGCGAAACGAGATTCTTCTGGTCAGTGGTAGTCAAGGTAGTTAGAATGACTAACTACCTCATTCTAACTACCTTGAGTTATAGTCTGGTAGGACCCGTATGGAGTAGCTAGTACTCCCGTGCGCTTTGGCGTAAGGTCGATACCACCTCCGTATAGTTGAATTAACAAAATATAGCCAACGAAATAATTTTGTGTTTCCAACAAAGCAATTAAGATCGAGTTTTGCTAAAGCAACAAAATAAATCGACAAAACAGCTCAACAAAATTATTTTGTTGTTTCAAACAATTTTTTTTTCTCAGTGCATCATTTGCATAATAAATCGACTTTTAGAATCGATATGTTCGATACAGCAGTCACTGGAACATATCGATTAAACATTCTCGGAAAATTTACGGATTTCAATTCTCGGAAGTTGGCAGATTTGTCACTGTGAGACAATTTCTATGGTCTCCTTAGTAAGGTTCTTTTTGCGGTGATGTAAGATGGAGATGATCATTAAAGATATAGGACTGATACTAAAATCGAAATACACTCACGGACAATGAAATTTGCGCACCTAGAAGAAAACATGCTACAATCGTGTAACTTTGCAAATAATTAGAGTGCGTGCTGGTATTCAAATGATACGTTTGGTGCGAGTGCGAGTGCCGCGCACCGTGTGGTGGCGCTGCAAGCACGAACTAGCAGCCTTATAAACCGGCGTGTAATCGATGCCCCAAGAAAGTGAAAAGCGCCGGCCAACGCAAGCAAGAGCAAAGAGTGACAAGAATGCCGGGTAGACGCCAGAGATGTCGATTTACGCAACTTACGGACTTTGAGAGAGGCCTGATCGTCGGGCTGAAAACCGCAGGGTGGTCGGCGCGACGTATAGCCCGCCACATGGATCGTTCTGACCATACCGTCCGACTGCGTTGGGAGCAGTGGACACGTGACGGCACTGCTACACGGCGGAGCGGTTCTGGACGGACCAGGAGGACCACCGGTAGAGAGGATCAACGGATCGTGCGCCAGGCACGAACGGATCGTGCGAGGACAAGATCCACTATACAGCCAGATGTAGCGGCATCTGTGTGCTTACCATTTCCCGACACTTCGCGACAGCGAATCTGTGACCCCAACGCCCCTTACGTGTGCTGCCATTAACACCGGAACATCGCCGGCTCCTTGTGCAGTGGTGCCAGGCCAGAGCGACGTGGAACGCCACTGACTGACGAAGTGTGGTGTTTAGCGATGAGTGCCGCTTCGTTTTGGGGACAGATGATCATCGTGTCCGGGTGTGGAGGTTTCCGGGTCAACGGCACAATCCCAACCTCGCTATCGAGCGCCACATCTCCCTCACTGCAGGCATTATGGTCTGAGGAGCCATTGCCTACGATAAACGATCAGCTCTAGTAGTGGTGCGTGGATCATTGACGGGCCAGCGGAATGTGGATGATATCCTACGGCTCCATGTGCTCCCATTCCTGGCCGGGATTCCAGGTGCGCTATACCAGGAGGATAATGCTCGCCCGCACACGGCTTGGGTTGCCCAGGACTGCCTGCGCCATGTCCAGACACTTCCGTGGCCGGCCCGCTCCCCGGACATGTCCCTTATCGAGCATGTGTGGGACCAGTTGAAACGCCAGCTGCCACCGTGTCGCACTATCCGGGATTTGGAGCACACCGACCAACACGTTTGTTGCTGGTCTGCCGTAGGACAACATCAGGCGTCTGTTCGTCTCCATGCCGGACCGTATTGCAGCATGTATCGCCGCAGGAGGCGGTGCGACGCGCTGTTGAAGATGACCGGACTGCGTGCCACAGATTCCTCTGTAATTGTATTGCAGCTCTGTTTTTGCCATCATGTGTATCATTCATCTGTTTCATTACGTCCTTAAAATTTCAGTTCAATCCGATGCTTGCAAATTTCATTGTCCGTGAGTTTATTCAAGTGCTTCACCGAAGCAATGAAGAATTGATGTTGTCCTGGAAAGAGTAATAAACAGAATGAGATGGTGAGTACTGAGTAACAGACTGCAAGCGGAATGGAATACCCGAAGAAAAGAAAGATGTCAAGGAGTCTGAACAGCCAAGTTTTTAAAATTATTGTAAGCCGACCGTCAGTACTTTGCGGTGTGAGGCTTGGGAAGTGTTGTGGAAAGTAGGCAGGGATTGTTGCAGAAAATGAGGATGCGGTGGTGGATGTGAAGGGTGTTCAGAAGGGGTGGGTTTAGAAGTGAGAATTCAACGGGTACGTTGACAGAAATTTCGAAGGACCAGAAAACAAAATTGCATTGTGTACATATGATTTGAGAAAGTACATAAAAGTAACGGAATTTTTAATTTTTGAGGTGAGACATAGGAACTGTTTAAACAGGGACATGAAGCAAAAGAATATTAATGAGATGACAGAACAGAATGTGAACAGAAAATCTGTAGCCGCGATTATACTAGTGGAAAATAATAATGCCACTGGGGAAGTAATATCACATTTAAATCCGTGAAGTTTTAATTTGTCGTTTAACAGTCTTGCTATGTTCAAATTCGCAATGTTTTCAAACTTGTACCGCGGGGGAAAAAAAAAAAAATCACCTCTAAGAAGTTTATTCGGCTGAGATTCAGTTCATTTAAATTTCTTTGTTACTTATATTGAAATAAGAAAACAATAATCCTTTCAGTTTTCATTTAGAAAGTACCAATTAAGGTGGAGAAATATCTTGCTTTGATACCTTTCATTAAACATTGCTCAGACGTAATTAGTTTTTGATTCCGTTAAGCTGTGGTTTTGCTGTTTGTGACACTTCTGCTACCAGAAAGTTGTGGTCACCGCGCAGACAAACGTAATCATGAGTTCCGAGAAGTTACATTTCTAAGAAGCGGAAAGTGTTCCTTGTGATAATGACAACAATCATGTTGGCGTGATACATTTCCGCGTGCTCCTCTTTTCGCACGGAGTTCAGGGCCGAAGTCTGATTTAGGAGTACACAAATGTGCACGTACATTAATTTAGCAGTTGTAAATAAGGGGTTAAATTTTTTTTGTGTGTGAAGATTCGGTCATGGCACTACATGCCTACAAAGTTTCGTGGTTCTGTTGCTGTTATAGTGTGTCCGGAACGCGACCTGATAACACTTTTTTGCTTACCTTAACTTTGAAATACAATAGCTCTTGAAGTATCTCCAGAATCGAAAAACGGTTTAATCCAGCGTGTTCTCCAAACAATTCTCTACAAACGATGTGAATTTCGTATTTTTGTGTTCAATCCGTTTTTGCGCTGCGAGCTAGGAAAGCAAGTGTGTCGCGAAATTTCTAAAACAGCGGCAGCAGTTACTTTTTTTAGAATAGAGATAAAAGGCCAGGAAGTTTTCTCAAGCTATTGCAGTAACGCGAATTTCGTAGCCCCCGTGACCGAGTAGTCAGAGGCGTTGGCTTCTGGCTAATCGTCCGTGCTGGGCTCCGGTTCGAAACCCGGACGAGGCATGGGTGGTGTTTCTGTCCTATATCGCTGACTGCCCCCTTCTCTGAAACCACTAGCCACAGATTTGGGGACGAGCTACTGCTTTTGTAACCCTTAAGAGTTGCTATGACGTGCGATAAACCCCGAATTAAAGTAATAAAAAAAATGAGATTCAATTTAATTTTTTTGTAGTGAAATTTCAGGAATTTTTATGAGTTTTCATCCGGTAGATAATTTAAGAAATTCTGTTATAATGCGGAGGGAAACGTTCAATAAGGATAAGCGGAATATTTTGCTGCATCCCGTATTTGTGCAGTTGTTTAGCTCTCTTACAAGGAATTCTGATGTTAAATACTCTGGAACCAAATACACTGTCTACCAACAAGTAATTGGACACCCTTGCAATCGACGATATCTGCGGTCCTGATACACGTCACGGCCGCCGCCGTTAAATATCGTGTGGGAAACAACAACGCAACCAGTCGCATGCAAGATGCCACGCAATTCGGAGCTCTGATTTCGAGAAAGGTGTAAACGTCGGGTATCACAAAAATGGCGGATCCACACGTGACATATCCAGCGAGTTGAAGTACCCAAAATCGACAGTGGTCTACGTGATTGGCAAATGGAAGATGAGAGGTGCCTGTCGGAATGTGCCCCGACCCGGCAGACCCACAAAACTGGGAGTTAGAGACCGACGGGTGCTGACCAGAGAAATTCGGAAGAACCGCACCAAATCGATGGGCCACATCCGCGAGGAGTTTCAACAGGCATCCGGGAGTGTTCTTTCGATAAATACCATCCGTAAGGAAGCCCATCTGCCCGGTTATCATGGACGTGCTGCCGCCCACAAGCCTTTGATCAGAAAGTCCAATAGCGCTGCTCGGCTAACGTGGTTCAAAGAACGTAGACAGTTGACCGTTGAACAGTGGAAACAGGTTCTCTGGAGCGACGAATCAAGGTTCACCCTCTACCGTTCGGATGGCAGGGTCTGAGTTTGGCGTCTGCCTGGAGAACGCCTCCTGCCGGAATGTATTGTGCCAACTGTGAAGTTCGGCGGAGGTGAAATTATGCTATGGGGGTGTTTCTCCTGGTATGGCATGGGACTCTTGGTCGCAATTCCTGTTACACTCAACGCCGAGACCTACTGCACCATTTTGGATGACCATGCGCTTCCTACGTTGTGGCAGTTTTACGGGGTGGACCCATGTTACTTTCAGGATGACAGTGCCACCTGTCATGTTGCGAGGTCCACCATGGCTTGGTATGGTGACAATGGGGTTAATCGAATGGACTGGCCTGCGCAGAGCCCGGACCTTAACCCTAACGAGCACCTCTGGGACGAGTTGGATCGTCGACTTAAGGGGTGCCCCCACCGTCCGAAATCGGTGAAGGAACTGACCTGTCTTCTCCCAAGCCGAGTGGAAGAAAATACCGCTAGCCGTCGTACAACGCCTGGTTGAGAGTATGCCCCGGAGGGTCGCAGCTGTAATCGCCGCTCGTGGAGTCTCCACCAACTATTGAAGGTGAATAAACTTCGTTTTCCTCTGCTATCACACGTGTCCAATTACTTGTTGGTAGATAGTGTAATTCTTGAACTATTTCTCATCCACCGCGGTGGCACAATGGTCTAAGTTTTTACTTTTCTTTTCTGACCGTTCGTCGGAGTGGGCCCGGGTTCGAGTCCTGGTTGAGACATGAGTAATGGGCTCTTATTTTCGGGTACCGCCCCTACCATAGGGTAGGGTGCTACCCGAAACTTTAACATATTTCCTTTTTATTCCTTAGAAAAAACTCATAATTTGGAGATATTTATAATGCATTAAGTCTAGGAATAGCCATGTCGACAATTATTACCATGAAAGATTCATGTATTTATCATTTCTTAAGCTTCTGAAACTTAAACTTTATGCTGTTTTTCCTTTGGGTTCACATGTTCATTTCCTTGTCAAAGTAGCTTCAATTTCTGGATGGTGTGTAATTCCTGTTCTCAATCAAAGCCTAATATTGTGTTACAGATGTGCCCATTGAGGTGAACATAGTTAATTTTGGGTGAGTTTACTATGGTGAGAAGTGTGCTCTTGTTCCACTGACCCATTCACTTGTTCCGAAGCAGTTACCGATATGTTACTTTTTTCAAACAATCAGAGGATTTCTGTTCCTTTGAAATTTCAAACGAGATTGGATAAAAACGTTGAAAATCTCGTCCTAAGGAGTAGGTTCACCAGGGCCTTCAGAAACAAAGCCATTCAGAATCAAGTATCCACGCCATTATCCGAATCAAGTTCAGCATTTATTAAATCGTGCAGCAAATGAGGGAAATAATTTCATCAAACTTTGGTAGAAAAGTTATCCTATCTAACGATTTGCGACTTATTTTCGTCGCTTGCCGAGGTTGTTGTTGCCCAGATTTTCTGCTCTTTATCTAACCCTCCTCTCGTCTGCTCGTATAGTTCGGATAATTTTTTTAAGGATAAAGTTGAAGCCCTTGTAAAATTTTAATGCCCTGTCGGATACAAAAAAAAAAAAAAAAAAAAAAATATTCTTCACTTCCTTGAATTTCAGTTATTGGAACTAAGGAACCAGTTTTTCACAAGAAGGTTGGGCAGTTATTTTTATCAGATGGAAATTTAGGAACCGCCCCGGTGGCGCAGTGGTCTAAGCGATGGCCTCTGATCATTCGTCCGAACGGGGTCCGGGTTCGAATCCCATGGATGTTGTGTTTGTCTTACGGCACTGGCTCTCTCCCTTCCCTGGAACCAGTGACCCTAAATTAGGGACGGGCGACTGCTTATAGCCCATTGAGTTGCTCACGGTGGTCGTTAAACCTCCAAAAAAAAAAAAAAAAAAATAAAATTTAGGAATGTTTACCTAAGAAATGAAAAACGCTGTGGATTCCTCCGATAAAAAGCTTTTATCATATATGTATTGTATGCATTAAAGGGGGTTTAAAGACTTTTCGCAGGCGTAACTTTGTCTCCTTGTGAACTTTTTCCACTTCCGTTATTTGAAAGAGCACTTTCGCGCAACAGATTTTGGGGGCGAGATTAAAAGCATCAGGAAGTCAAAGATGTGGTTTGCAAGCTATGTAAAGATTTGTTGCAGAGGTCTAGCGCAACTAGAGCAGTGTCGTTGCGAGGAAGTAACGGTGGCTAATGCCAAAAAGTAATGGTACAATATTTCCAGAATACAGGGTACACGCATGCTAGGCTTCGAACGTATTGAATCTCGTTTTATCAGTGACCTTTTTAAAACCGCGTATTGAATTTATCCTTTTGTTGTACATCAGCTGTGAGGGTGAGCGATTTCCCTGCGGTTTTCCCGTTCTTTGAAGTGCGATATATGAAGTCTTAGTTGTTGGAGTGAGGGCAGTCTCCTGGAGCTCGGCTCTGTCAGACACAGTATCTTGTAAGCATCAAAAGTTTTTTTCTGTTGCCTTGTCAGGTAACCGACGGATAACAAACGTTTTTCTGTCTGTTTTATATCTAAATATTTCCTCCAATTTGTGATGACATGCTCACACACTAACCACGACTCAGAAGGAATTCCACTTCGAAATTGCAGGGTGGAACCTTGTGTAGTATCATACAATAGTACGGTACTCACAAGATTCCTCTGCTTAGATGCAAATTCGGTGGAATTTTACTCGCCCAAACAACGACATCTGAACTTGGTACTTCCTCGGTTTCTTTACCCGTGCAGAACTGCATGAGTGTAAAACCTTATTAGTTATTGGCATGGATGTATGCGGTGTGGCTTTTTATAAGTATGATGAGAACATCACCTTGACATCAGAGCGGCATAAATCATTTCTAGAGGAGCATAGCCCGGCATACCCTGTGGTGGAGCTGCAAGCACGAACTAGCTGCCTTATAAACTGGCATGTAGTCGATGCCCCATGAAAGCGAAATGCACCGGCCGACGTAAGCAAGAGTAGAGTGACAAGAACGCCGGGTAGACGCCAGAGCCGTCGATTTACGAAACTTACGAACTTCGACTTCGAGAGAGGCCTAATCATCGGGCTGAAAGCCGTGGGGTGGTCGGTGCGCCGTATAGCCCGCCACGTGGATCGTTCTGACCATAACGTCCGACTGTGTTGGGAGCAGTGGACACGTGACGGCACTGCCACACGGCGGAGCGGATTCAGACGGACCACCGGTAGAGGGGATCGACGGATCGTGCGCCAGACACGAACGGATCCCACGGGGACCCGGTTCACTATACAGACAGATGTAGCGGCCCCTGTGTGTCCACGAACCATTTCCCGACGCCTTGCGGAAGCGAATCTGCGATCCCAGCGCCCTTTACGTGTGCTGCTATTAACACCGGAACATCGCCGGCTCCGTGGGCAATGGTGCCAGGCCAGAGCGACGTGGTACGACGTAGACTGACGACGTGTGCTGTTTAGCGATGAGTGGCGTTTCACTTTGGGGACAGATGATCATCGTGTCTGGGTGTGGAGGTCCCCGGGTCAACGGCACAATCCTACCCTCGCTATCGAGCACCACACCTACCCCCACTGCAGGCATTATGGTATGGGAAGCCATAGCCTACGATAGCCGATCAGCACTAGTAGTGGTACGTGGATTATTGACGGGCCAGCGGAATGTGGATAAGATCCTACGGCCCCAAGTGCTCCTATTCCTGGCCGGGATTCCATGTGCGTTATACCAGCAGGATAATGCCCGCCCGCACACGGCTCGGTTTGTCCAGGACTTTCTACGTCATGTCCAGACACTTCGATGGCCTGCCAGCTCCCCTGACATGTCCCCTATCGAGCATATGTGGCACCAGTTGAAACTCCAGCTGCCACCGTGTCGCACTATCCGGGATTTGGAGCACACCGTCCAACACGTTTGTTGCCAGTCTGCCGCAGGACAACATCAGGCGTCTGTTCGTTTCCATGCCGGACCGTATTGCAGCATGTATCGCCGCAGGAGGCGGTGCGACGCGCTATTGAAGAAGACCGGACTGCGTGCCACAGATCCCTCTGTAATTGTCATGCAGCTCTGTTTTTACCATCATGTGTATCATTCATCTGTTTCATTACGTCCATAAAATTTCAGTTCAATCCGATGCTTCCTTCTTGGTGAGCAAATTTCATTGTCCGTGAGTGTAGTGTTTTATATTGTATATAGTACTGTGTCCAGATATGTACTTAATGTTTACCACGTGCGATGTGTTTTAAGATGGAAGTGGTATGTGTAGAGGAAGCCCAACACTGCTCTTGAATTTCTATTTTCCTATAAATAGTTAGGTGCAAAGTTCCTAGTGAGTGATGTTTGGATTAAGCTGATCCAGTTTTTAGTCAATGACTTGTTGTTGTCGTTCGGCGCAAGAGAATTCCTTTGAGAAAGACCTTTTGCCGGGAATAGTTGCAATTGGCATGTTGATTGCAGTATGCACTAAAGAAGTGAATACCTCTTATAGCTGAAACTGAAAGCCATTTTCCGAAATACCCTTTAATACATTTCTCTGTAGTGGACTCATAATACTGCGGCATTGTATTCAATGGAAAATTGATTTATACGTTTATTTTGTAATGCATAGGTATTGAGTATACAAAATACAAGTTCAATTATTACAGATTAACATTTCATTTTCAAATCATAAACAGTGTACAAACTGTTTTTACAATAAAATATGTCGCTTTATCCGGTTAAATTGTGAAAGTTAATATTAAGTGAAACATGCTGTACCACTGATAATAAACTTAAGTTACGTGATCAGCTAACCTATGATTTTATGAGAAATTTAGGCTTATTGTAATGACATCACTTTAACTTCCGGTTTTATCATTCTTACAGTAAATTATTTTTTTGAAAATAAGCGATCTCTTGATTTGCCTTTTTAGGTTGGTAAGATGAGAAAAACAGGACTCGTTCAAATATTTAGTTGCAAAGAGAAAAAGTTCTGCAAGAGTAATGCTCGTGAGATGACCGTATTCACTTTTCATTCGTTCAAGAAATTGCAGGTGTCTTTACGTTCTTCTACTTGCACATTTTTCAGGCGGTATCACTGGAAAGTTAAAGTAATTTTTTTTTTTTTTTTTTGAGGTTATATGGAATTCTCGCTTGTGCAGTGGCGCCGTCTGGAAACAGATCAAAAAAAAAAAGGAGGGGGGGGTTACCTGATTTTAATTAACAAGTGATTGAATTTCGTTATTAAAAGAAAGCAGACATGCGGTAGACCTGGGTGAGGTAGAGGAGCGTCTCGCTCTGGTAATGTGTAGTAAAGAGCTGGAAAAAGGAAACGTGGATATATATATATATATATATAAGAGCAGAGCCGAAAACATAAGAAAAACTTAATTTAAAACGAAAGTTGCAAAATAACCTGAAGATCAAAACGCGCGACGCAGCAGTTATGAAAATTCAGAATTCACATTCTATTAAGAAGAGACTGAAGCGAAAATTTTTTTTGACTCATACCAAGTACAACATAGAAAATGTTATGTATTGACCGGTGTGAGTAAAAAAGAAAAAAAGAAAAACTGAATGTAGAAAGTGTCGAGAATACTGAGCCTTGGCTTTATCAAGGACCAGCAAAAACTCTGCATTTTCTCACTTCCACAAAGACCTATTTGGAAATGGGTTTCTGCAAAGTCATTGGTATGAGTCAAAAAATTTTTTCGCTTCAGTCTCTTCTTAATAGAATATATATATATAGATAGATAGTATGTATCCCTCTGTATTGTGATTTTTTCTGTACTCCACTGCCAGGAAGTGAAGCTCTATTGTGATTGGAAGTCACTAATTATTGCCCTTATATCGATACAAAACGAAAAATCTTTGAAAAAGAAAAAATGTTGAGATACCGCGTGCCAAATGCAGTATTCAGATGCACCGAAAAGTTGTGGGCGAATATCTTCCGATTTGAACCTTCCGCGTTGGGAAATAGTGCACTTGCAGCACAGCTGCTAGGAATCTCTGGGGATGTAGCCAGCTTCCACATTAGTTTGCGGTTTTCCACCATTGCTGCGTTCTTTTGCGGAAGTCAGAGTCAAGCAGTTGGAATGTCAGCAGACGAACAACTTTCTGATGTGAAAGCCAAAACTTCTTCAACTTCCTTCTGTTAATCCATTAGAAGCAAGAGACGCCAGAAGAGCGCCGGCAAGATTTCACCATTCTACAACAGAAAGGCGCTTCCGTGGATGTTCAGATCACTTTATTCCGGGCGATTTTCTAGTCGAGACGTAATCGTAGCCATATACGAAAACCGCTACACATTTGTGGGAATCTCTGTAGCGTGTTACCTTACAGTTACCGACATTTTTAACAGTTGTATCAACATAAGAATAGCACGTGAAAAAAACAACACAAAAACAAAAAACAAACAAACGGTAGTTTGGTTAAAAAAATTCATTGTAATGTATCTGCGATAAGAATTGCCGATTTTTTATTTATTTATCCGAAACAGTTATTCTTGGAAGGTGATAATTAATTTTAACTCGTAAACGATATTTTTCTGTGGGAGCAGCAGATGTCACCTTTAAGTACTTGAAAACTTACATGAAGTTCCTGAAGACTTCATTTTAAATCTGTTTCTGTGGAAGTGGATGACAATGATTTACCGTGCTTTAGTGCTCTATGAAGATTCTGTGGGACTGTTTTAATTTCTCCGTGATTCGTATTGTGAAGCTTCGCATGAAGAAAGATGTACTTAACCTGTTGTGGACCGGAGTTATGTAGGTCTCCCGAACTTGTGCCAAACCGGGAGACCAGTCTCCGACTTGTCATCCTGACACTGCGCTGAAACACATTTTGATAGCCACCTAGGTGTTTGTAGCTATGGCATTAATTTCGCGTGGGATGCCTGTAACTTAACTGTATTTACTCATTAGCAATTTTATTGATAGGTATAAACCAGAAGACAGCTGAACTTTCTGATAATCTATTTAAAATGCGACTATCAATACAAGTGTATAATATGTTTACTAGCATTAGTTGTGGATATTGCACTGAATTACAGTCTACGTCCAAAAAGTTCCAGAACTGACGCATTAAAGAATATAAAAAAGTACCACACTCACAATTACTGCTGGTCACCTTCAAAATACCGCCCTTCTGAATCAACACACAGTTTCCAGTGTTTCTGAAAATCCTCAAAACAGTTCTGGTAGACCATCGATACAAGACTTTCCGGGATGTCCCCAAGTTGTTTTGTCATGGCTGCTTGAATAGATGTAACGTCTGAATGATACTGTGAGTAGGAACCACTTCATTCAGCGCTTTGTCGTTTTTGGTTTGTGGATCAAACTACAGGTACCATGTTTCATCTTCTGCAATAATTCTGGAGCAAATACCCAGCAGGTAGGAACAAATCGATGAACGAGCCTCCTTTTGGTCATCATTCAGAATGCGAGGTACCAAGTTTTCATTTTCCCAGACATTCGCGTGGAATCTCATGACAAATAGATTTACTGATGCCCACCGACTGTACCAAGAGTCTTACTGTAATTCGGCGATGTTTCTTTAACTGATACCGCACCTCTTCGATTTTTTTCCGCTGTCCGCACACTGGAGGGACGCCCAGATCTCGGATCATCACTAAAGGATTCCCGTCCGTCACGAAACTGTGCATACCATTCGAAAACTCTGCTTTGGGATAATTTTTGTGTCTTCATACGTTTGCTTTAACATTCAGTAAGTTTCAGTAGCTGATTCACCAAGTTTCTAACAGAAACAGATGTTTGGCTTCCATGTCTAAAATGAAATGGGACGAGAACGCTTGCTATGACTCCCGTAATTCCCGTCTGCCACCTGTCGGTACCGATATAAACCGGTTTCCAGTTGTTCGCTGATTCTAGGCTCTGAATGTTCGTATGAATAATTAGCGTGGTACTATTGAATTTCATATCAACGATGCGGATTCGATTTCCGCTCCAGGGTGATGTAATTTTCAAGTTTTCTGATGTGTTGATGTTGCGTATTGAATAGTAAAATTGTCGATTCAGGTATATCTGATTACTAGGTTAATAATCCTGAGACTTTCGTTGAAGAAATTCTGTGTGTGATGTATATCCATTGGTGGATATAATTATGCAGTGAAACGAAGAGGTACTTTTGGTTCCGAGACGAACCGACATCGTGCCCCCCCCCCTCCTCCCCAAAAGAAGCAAACAAACTTGATGCTGTACCTGGACTTGTTCGAATGTCTAAAGGTTCTCTGGACCATCGCTTTTGGGGAAATGACTACTGACTTACTGTGAAGAAGCCATGCATGTGCACATTGCTGTAACGAAGGGCATGTCGTAACCTCGGGGTCATCGGAATATTGATTTGGGCTTGGCGTCTCCAGTGTCCACAAGCCAAACTGTTGTAAATGTTTACATGTAGCAAATTTGAATAAATAAACAGTATCACTGTAAACACACGGGCGATGGAGAAAAGCATAAATCATTTTCGATCATGACGTTTAAAAATATATGATTCACAGATTATTCTGAGCCCGGCGAATCATTTCACAGTTCTACTGTTAGGCAGTGTGTGTGTGTGTGTGTATTTCTGTCTACGATATTGTACTTTCGCTTCTAAAAATCCAAGTGATTTTTTTTTTTTCAATGTATGCCATTTGCTATGGTTAAGACCGCGAACATTATCTACTTTAAGTAGTTCACAGCTTTTCCGCTGGCGGGCGAATATGTAAAAACTTCCTTAGGTTCTAAAAATGGTACTTGAAAAATTCTTTTTCCACTGCATGGCACCCGTTATGAAAAATATTTTACGTATATTTTCGGTTTTTTTTTTTTCAGAATCCAGAGTTCTGCAGTTAGGGGACGTTAGCATACACACTGTAAAAAACAAGTGGTGGGAATTCACGGTTTATTCCTGAAAACAAAATGCAGCAAATTTGCCGGTAACCGTCCATCTTTTAACGGAATTTCCGTTTTTAAAAGTACCTATTTTTTTAACCCGTATTTTCAAAGATTTTCCGTAGTCAGGAAATCCGTTTATTTCAATAAAGTCAGTTTCAAATTTTTCCGCGTTTAGACAAAAATTTCGCAAAATTCAACTGGCTCAGTGGTAGTGAGGATAGAGCGCTCCCTACCACTGAGCCAGAGTGCCACAGGAACCAGGCTGACGTTCAAGGCAAAACTTAATTGCGCGATGGTGATTTTTTTTTTCAATAATTCGATTGATTTAGTCATTTTATTTTCTATTGCAGCTGGTTATTTTTTAAATACGTTTCTAATAGTTTTATTTTTTCTGTGCGAGGTCTTATTACAAATTACATATTTTTTTCATGTGATTTTTCGAAGCAATAATGATTTGTTTTTTCAACTTACAATAATTTTCAATTATCTTTTAGAGAAGGTGCAATGTAATGTTTTATAATATTATTTCACAAAACTTATAAATATAAAATGTACTCTAGATAGCTATATAGCTTTTATCTTAAGGATTCCACAAACTGATGCATAGACATCATACAATCACATGTGCAATAAATTAAGTACCCGGTTTCTTACGATAGCACAATATATAATAGTTAGTGCCCAAAATGGGAGAGAGGAAGAAATATTCTGTGACACAGTAACAAAAATTCATGCGATATACTATCCACAATATTCGATCTTACTACATAACTTCAAAATCAGATACTTTGACAGACTATTGAAATTTAACTGTTAATCAGACCCCCAAGTATTCCCGCGAATCTCTCCTATTACCAGAAATTTTTCGTCATATATCGGATACGGATAAAGTAAGAACGGAGTTTTCCCATTAATATAAGAAAGGAAATTTGCGGAAAGGTTTCTGAAAATTCAGAAGTTTTCTGGCATGCGAAAAATCCTTGAAATTTAGAGTTTTTTCCCGTCATTTCACGGAAAAAGTATCAGAAACACGCTTCGTTAATTCACGAAAGATATCACGAAAAGTGGCTCGTGAATTTCAGAATTGTTTTTTACAATGTATGTGTTTTGTAGGAGTATATCATTCGACAGAGACAGAGAGAGTTCCTTTCTTGGTCGATTGAACGTAATTTATATTGTTAAAAATTAGCATAAACAAATTCTCTTTCTGTTCATAGGAAGGATGTTTTTCCACATATTCAGTTATAACCTCATTTAATAATATTCATATTTTTTTTTTCTTTTTCGTTTCCCACTTCTTTTTTTTATGTTGCAAGCACTTTCTTTCGAGAAGTGACGTGAGCTTTTGTTTTTAAGCATATCCTGTATATTAAAAAAATCTTGCTTGCATTTGCCGTTTACCGCACTGTAGACGTTCGACAGATTGGACCATGCGTTTTTGTGCCATTCGGAAATTCTTCAAATTTTGGGAAGCTACTGATTAATTAGATCAGTGTTTCTTAACTTTGTCGTAAAAAAGTTTAGGAAACGCTGGATTAGATATACTTCAAAATACCTCTACTAGGCTTGAGACATTTTTTCCAAAGATATGCTCACTGCGTCTCAGTATTTGGTGGCATCTTTTTTGTTGATTTTTACACTAAAATGTGGGGTGGGGGGAATTCAACAGATGCGAATCTATATTACGAGAAATCATTTACAATCGTCGTCATAGCTTTCCTCATCATTTTCATCGGCTCGTTCCTATTTTTGATTTTTTTTTTCTCCTGTAATACTGAAATTTGTGAACAACTAATGAATTTTCAAGGAATAGTACAATTGACCTTTTGACAGCAGTCTGGGGAGAGAGAGGAAATCAGATTCCAAGCCGACAATGTAAAAAAGAAATGAGAAATGCCGTTATCCTCGTTTCTGCGTTTCTTTTCTTTTACTTTAATCTTTTCTTTCTTTTTTTCTTACCGAGGAAAATTTGCTGTGGCAGTACCTATGTTATTTAAGTGTTCAAGAAAAAAAAAAAAAATGCTGAATTTGTTAATGAAATGTATGTGACCTACGTTGCAGGTTCTTTTAGGTTGAATACGGAATACGTGCAGGTCGCCGTACGAAACGTGGCTTGTGGTATTGTTCAGCAAAAGTGCGGATCAGAATGTAAAGTAGTAGTTGTTATTAGGAAGACCAAATAAAGTCCTTCACCGTTTTATCTTACCATCTACTGAAAAAACCTACATTTTCGTGTAACGGCTGCAGTTGAATATGATAAAAACAAAAAATCATTTTCAGTAAAATATATTCTTTGAAACAACTGTTTTAAAAACAAGACATCTATCGGAAACACTTATACAAAGGAGTAATTTCATCTGTAGAGCAGTTTTTTTTGTGTGAGGGGGGGGATGCTAACTACTTATATGAAGCAGTTTCTTCCAGCATCAGCAATTTTAACGTTAAAAGGAAATACTTGAAACTGATTACAGGGACTTGAAATTAACTTAGAATGCCATAATCTGTTAAAACTGCTTATGCCGTTAAGTTTATTCTTTGAATTGACCCTAATTATAAATAGCAGTTGAGTTTTATTAAAGTAGTTTAAGCAGCTTTTTTTCCTCCGTGCGGTAGCGGTTCAACTGTAATTAGATCACATCATTAAATCTCTGAGCTACAGAATTACCCGCGGGATTGAAACGCTCGGTATTGTTTCCTCCTTGTTTAAGATAGTGTTGTATTTTTGCGTTAAAGATTGATCACGAAAAAGAAGGCTTGTCTTTTATAAATTTTCGCAGCTTTGTGTTTATTCATGCATCCAGGCATGAATCGTTTAGCACATTTTTCCTGAGAACCATTCTAATTTTAACCTCTGCAAATGGGAAGTAACGAGGCAGTGTTTTATACTTTGTGTTCCTTGTGCATTTTCCCCTTTGTAGTCTGTGTCCGTTCTCCACGTTTCTTCTAATGTCTCGTCAACAACTACACTTTTCCTAAGGATGTCGCCTTTTCGGGAACAAGAACCGTACCTATCGGCCGTGATCGCATGACCTTATTGCACGTTCTGTCATGGTCGTGCCTCGGAACACCTGCTCGCGCGGAAAACAAGTGTTCCACATTGTTTCTTCAGTCGATACCAGGCAATTTCAGCGCTGTCGAACTTTATGACGTGCTTATTTTGTGCGCTAATATTTCTCATCGTTGGCTTTTCTCATAACTTTTTCTTTGTTTGCGTGGTGTTATGCGCTCTATTAGCCACTCTGACCGGAAATTTTCCGGCATGCCCTCGTAATTTGTGCAGAACAAATGTGACTTAGCGCTCAGCGGGAATAATTTGTTGTTGCGAGGGTTCTGGTTAACTGGCGGCTGTGCCAAAAATCCGTCCTGTTCTTTCATTACTGGGGGGGGGGGGGTGCTTTTTTGCTTTTAACGCCAAATATTTTCATTGCTGATTGTTAAATGTAATATAGTTATCGCTGTCGTTATGTTGTGTTTAATGGTATACCTACTGAAGAGTCGAAGGATCAGCGATTTCTTGACGATTGGAAGTTTCTTTTCCGAATAGTTCTGGAAACGATGCCGCCACTTAAAAGAATTTTTAAGTATAAGAAATTTAAAGGAAGGGAGGTCACTATCTTGCTTTATGAACCGCGAAATATGCCGAGAAAATGTTTGGAAAACCTGCTTGCTCAAGTTTTCAATTTTACCTTTTATTTCATTTCATCTTGCATATTGTGCTGAAGGCCAACATGATTTCCTAGTAAAATATGAGCTTTAAGTTAAGCCTTCGCACAAATCGTTCAGAATGGTTTTTGCCTTTTTTTTTTTTTTTTTGTATTTAATTAAATAATCGTTAAAACAATTGCTGCCCAATGGATTAATAGTAAGTTTGCTTTTAACCATTGGACAGCAACTGTTTTTATGCTTTCAAATGTTGAAACTGGAACCATTGGTAATTTTGTATTATGTAATATGATATTAAAAGAATCCAGATGTGGCATCTAATTGTAATTTACACGAACTCATTTGTGTAAAGTAATAGTTTTTTTAATGAATTTAATTTGTTTTTGGTTTATTTCAGTAACTTTTTCTTTCTTTCTGAAGGTGTTGCTTTTCCATTGTGTGGCAGACAGAAATTTAATAATTAGCAGAATGTGTAAATAGTTTAGAGTTTCTCTGCCCCATCTTACTGCACTTTATTTTATTTCAAATTACTGTTTATTCTTTCAAATGTAACATCGACATTTTAAAGAAATATTTCTTGTTTAAGCATTACACAAACTAATTTTAGATTGACAAAAAATGGTTAGCAGAAATCTAAAATTTCCTATTCAAATGAATACACTGAAGTTATTTCTTGTCTTGGTTACAAAAATGAGCTGTGAATTTTTTTTTTTTTTTGGTTGTTATTGTGCTTTCTTGTTTTTAGCTGCTTTTGTAATTTTATATTCAAAGACAAATGTTAACATGTGAGCTATTACTTTTGTATTCTTAGAAATAGCATTTATATAAATTGCCTGAAAAATAAATAAATAAATAAAGCTTTCTTCAGATGCCACACTCTTTTATGTCGCTGTGCTTTTTTTCTCTAAATCAAACCTTGTAAAATTTTTTAGAATAGTACAAATGTGTTTGCTTGGACTGACTGCTTTTCGGAATTTTTTTTTTTTTAAATAACTTACAATTTGCTTTTTCTGCATTATGCAGCTGCAGTTCATAACCTCATATATTCTGATTTTGGGACTATTGTCTCCCTTATGAGATATGCAATATTGCAAACAATTTTTTTTGCTAGAATATAATTTAAAACAAGTGTCTGTCCATTTTTTGGGTGTAATGAACACAAGAAGAATTTGTTAAATTTTTAATTGAGTACATCTTGAGTAAATTGCTAAACTGGTATGCCGTAGGTATTTCAAAGTATTTTGAAGCATGTGCTCAGTAAGAATTTTCAACAAATCTGTATATCTAGACCACTGCTTGTGAAAATATTGAAAAATCCTTTTTCATTTGGGATAAGTTTTATCATGGAGTCCATTTTGCATATACTTCCTATGTTAAGTAATGCACAGTTTTCCTGCTAGAGACACAAACCTATATTGTACGTTTCTTGATAACTCAGCTCTTCTAAATGTAATTCTGCATCCAATAGCAGTCAAGGTAAAAAATATTTTGCATATAATTTCCACTTTTCTTAGCACACATTTTTGTCAGGGAAGGAGAGTTACTGCATATTTCTGTTTGCAACATGCTTTCATTAGGATTTACACTCCTGAAACCTAATTGAGAAATTTTTTTTTTTTGGTGATTTACCACTCACTGGTAATTTTTTTTTTTTTTTTTTTGCATACTTCCTTCTCAAAATAACTCATAGTTTGAGCAGCAAGAGATGTAAATTTATATTTTAGTTGTTTTAAAATCTCTGCTTCGGAATGTTTGATTTTAAAACTTTGGTTTGCATCCAACATCATTTCGGTGGAGAGTATTTTTCTTATATTTGTTGATTTCCATAACACAGAGTTTTGCCAGTAAGGGCATAAGAGCATATTCCTGTATGCAATATACTTGCAATTTTATCTCCACTTCAAAATATACAACTTACAAGGTTGTTTCTGGCTGTGGTAATATTTTTTTCATAGGGTGTGTTCAGTGTTTAAATTCACAACATTATGTATGAAATTACAATAGAAATTGTATGTGTGATTTTAATATGTCAATTTATTGAAATAATTGCCATATTCGATTTTTGTGAGAAGAGGAAAACTTGCACAAAATTAAATTAGCATCAATTCTTTCAGGGAAAAAAAAATATATATATCCAGATACTGTCCTCAAAAAAATTATACTTATTTAATAAAAATGCAAAAAATTAAAGCTTCCCCCAACACACTATAAACATTCTTTGCTCAGAAATTTTTCAATCTCCAAAAAATTAGCAAAAAGCTGAAAACATAGAACACACACCAAGCTTTGACCAAGTAAATAAATAAAATAAAATAAACCTGCATATTAAAGAAATCGAAGATGTCTTTCTCATGTAAGAAGGTAATTCCAACATAGAAGTAGGTGGACATGTTAGACAAACCGTTTATTAGGTGGAGTAGTCACAATATAAAATCACTGTGAATTAGTGGTCATCAGCAGGACACTGTAAAAAGGGATTAAGAGAATGAATTAAAATTAGCAAAAAGTAATTCATTGTCACTGATCACATGGGTTTATTACTACTGGAAGAATGGTCTGTGGTGAATAATTATTATTGTAACCAAAATCATTACAGTGACAGTGAATTGCAGTGATGGTCTGGCAAAGAGGATGGCCATTCCTTGAAAATTATTCAATAGGGAAAAAAAAAAAAAATCAGTAGAGAAATTATACAATTTAAACAAATTACATTTTTTAGAAATTGTAGTTAAAATATCATTAGAAATAGCCATGAGTTATTTAAATTGACAAAATTTTCTAGCTAAGTGTATATTTGTGTTGGGTATGTTATGTGGGCTTGTAGAAGTCAAGTTAATCCAGATATATAGAGCAGGTAGATGTATGATGTGTGTTTAATACTTACCAATGCTCCCATACTCCTTATAAATCCTTAAAAGTCCTTAAAAATGGTTGCATTTTTTATAGGGTGCTTAGAAGTTTTTATTTTTTGCCAAAACTAGCAAAAAGTACTTATTTTTTTACTAACTAGTTGTATGAAATCCAAAGTTATGATGTAGTACTTAGAACTTCTGCTGCTGGTTGGCTTCACATGATGATCTCATGTGATGTCAGATGAAAGCCCATGGAGAGGACATGGTTTTAAATGAATAATTTGCTGAAAAAAGTGAGGGACCGTGGGCTAAATTAAACACATCCAGCAGATTCCACCCAACAAACCCCATTGCCATCTCTTGGTACTAATATTTCACATTTGTATTTCCCCTTTTTGTATATGCAAATAACAATTACTTTAATACCATGAGCAAATGATGTTCAAAATTGATATCTTGAGCATGGTATTTAGACTTTAGTTTTGCATGAGATGATTATGTGCAAAATTCAGATCTGGAACTCGTAACTTTAACTATAGTTTTGCAATTTACATACTCTTTATTGCATATGTGATTATCCTGTCAAATAAGAAAACTGATTTGACCAGCAGAATTCTAAATTAAATAAATCCAAATAATATATTACATCCCTGTACTTAAATTATATGGGGAAAATATGTCAAACCTCATCAGCATACTTCAATTTGCATAGTTAAGTCGTGTGTAAAAGTGTATTTGTCCACATGTCATTGTTGCCTATGCAATTCATAAAATCCTTATTGGGGAGGGGGTGGGGGTGCTTAAAAGGTGCTCTCTTTTGTGGGAGAAAAAAAATGGGATCCCTGCCTCATATTGTGTATCTGTAATGGTCAGCCTGATTTTCCATGCATTTCGAAACGTATTCCAGGTGCTAAATTTTTCTGCTAGTTAACAGGTACTGTTGTTTGGAGGTTAGGCCTAGGTTAATGTTTCTAGTCTGTTGCTTTGGTACAAAAGTAAAACAATTGTTCAAAGCGTAAGCACAAAGAAAATGGTTTCAGAGCATTCTGGAAATGCAGAATGCTGAATAAATATCAAAATAACAATGAAAAGAATCATGGTGTAGAGAACTTTAGGAAAGTGGTGTCTGACCTGTTGTCTTAAACTTCCTCATAGAAATAGTAAGCCAAGAGGTTAATTTTAGGGTGAGCTGAGGGAAAGAAAAAGAAGTAGAAAAATGTTAGACTTTGAAGTTGAACTGCACAGTTAGCTGGCCGCTCACCGAAAATTTGGAATAGAACCTACAAGGACCAAACAAAGATATATCGCTGCCAGCGGAAACATTTCTGGCACCAGCAAACACCCCTCCCCCTTCCTTCACCTCCCCCAGGTTCCGACTGACTAAACTTTGACTCCTTTCTTTTCACTTAAGCAAACCATTGTACCTGCCGTAATCCAACACGTCCTTCTGGAGTCATACCTCCTTTAGCAATAATATTATTTGTTCCTATATTATCCTTCTCACCAAAGTACCAAAAGAACTGTAAAATCTAAAGGACAAGGTGTCCGTTAAATGTCTTTCGGGACTGGTTAGGATGTCTGTTGGTGTCCGTTAAATGTCTTTCGGGACTGGTTAGGATGTCTGTTGGCCGCTGTTGAGAGGTTTTGTTGTTTGGAGGTTATCGTTAATGTTAATCTTATGTCAGCTGTTCTGTACTAATCAAAACTTGCAGTTGCTGGGAGGTTACCGTTGTTCAGAGGTATCCGTTAATGGAGGTTTCACTGTAACTGCATTAGATGTGATATACCTCATCCAGTAATTGGAAGGCCGAAATTACTGTATATTCTTGCCTGTAAGCCAACTTCATCCCTCTGTTCAACAGCTAAAAATTCTTAAAAAACACTGGAACCGACATGTATAAGCCAACATTAAATTTCAAGTTTGGAATACCTGATTTTATTGAAGTAAAATTATGGAAATTTCTAAAATTATCTTCTTTGGAAACCTTACAGGAACTATTTGAGTTACTATGACAGTTTCCAAATAGTTCTTGTAAGTTCATTCCATTAAATTGTGTCATCAGTACAAACATTGTCATCAAAGTCATTTTCGCTGAACCAAATCAGCATTATTTGAAAAAGATCACAATTTTGCACTAATTTCCTGGCTAACTATACCCTGCTGTTGTGTTGTCACCCATCAGCATCTGATTCTCTTATCTGTCAGTTATGAAGTGTTCTCCCTAGAGATTTTTTACAGCTGGGTGGCAAGAAATTTTAGCTGGGTGGTACTTTAAACGACCGCTTCCTCAATCGAAAAAAAGAAAGGATGTTTTGCTTAACATGACTGTACTTATTAAATACTTACTGATAAATCATGTTCAACACAGATTTCAGTTGTTTTCACCAATATTTATGGTGTATGTGGGAGTAAATTTTGCACTCTTACTATTTTGTGTGTGGGAAAACATTCATTACAGGAAATTCAGCTGGGCGGCAGAGAAAATTAGCTGGGTGGGCCGCCCAGTAAAAAGGCTCTAGGGAGAACACTAGTTATGTGCTCAGCTGTCTGCCCCCATTCTATGGATAATAACTAGTACCTGTGGTTAGTAATGTGATCATATTTCTTGTGGGAAAAATTGTTCTGACTTCTGCCCTTTGCAAAATTACCACTATGTGATACCTCAGAGGAGAAGCACTTTGGTGATGCTGCTGTTCTCCCGAAGTCTGTGTTCTCCTCCCAGGGGTCAATCTAGATTTTTAAAGATAACTCATTTTTGTGAAATATGTCGATTTTTGTGTTTGGAGCAATTTTGCCAAAAAAAAAAAAAAGTTTAAGAAAACCCTCAGAAGTGCATTATATCAGGAAAATTCCCATGTCCAGATGCAGGGGTCATCAAAATAATTGGTCTGGGCATATCAATAAGAAATCCAGTTGCCTAGCTGAGTACGTAAAAAAACCAAAAAAACTTTTGACACGAACAGCTTTGCTTTGTTTTCACCGCAAAATAAACAGACTGAATCCCCCCCCCCAAATGAGCATTACAGTATTTAAGATGCATCTTATACTAAAATGTTTTTAAAATAAAATTTTACTGAAAATATTTTGTGAAGATATCTTTAGAGTTCAAAACATTTTCGTGAAGATACCACACAGTGCTATCAAAATGCTGCTTACATCAACCCCTGCCAAGACATCATAGGCAAATATCACCCCCCTCCCCCGTCAGCCAATGGCGTACATGTGCTACAGAAGGAGACAGTGATGTCATATCTTCGTGCAGCCAGTAGTCTTTGTCTTTAGTTAGGGTGGCCATTCTCGCCTTATGGGTGACACGTCACCATCAATCAGTGTTCTGTGTCACACAAACAACTCAAGTGACCAAAGTATAGTTTAAAGCTTTCCTTTACTTCCTTTTTGGGAGCAAGAAATTATGTGGTCTCAAGTTGAAACTAGATTTGGTTTTGCACATATCATATTATCTGCTATTCCTGTACTTTTGTTCCCTGAAATTGTATGCTCGGTTAAAAAAGTTTCATTATTTTTTTATATTTTTTACTCATTCTTGTATAAGTCAGCCCATTCCGTTTGAAAAAGAATTTTTTCCAAAATCTTTCAGCTTACATGCAAGTTTATTCAGTACTTTTTTTAAAAATTAGATAGCTGTAACCATTTTCAAGATTTTATTTGAATTTCCCAGCTCTTATTGATGGAGAATTTTTTAGGTTGTGAAGATATATGTACACTGAAGTGCCAGAAAAACTGGTACACCAGTCTAATACTTGGTAGGTCCCCCACGGGAGCGCAGGACTGCAGAAATACGATGGGGCATGGACTCCACTAGCTTCTGGAAATATGCTGTAGGAAATAAACACCATACTTCCTGCAGAGCGTTCCACAATTCGGGTGTATTCCGAGGTCTCTGATTCC
Organism: Macrothele yani; assembly: GCA_039090855.1. Classification (NCBI taxonomy): domain Eukaryota; kingdom Metazoa; phylum Arthropoda; class Arachnida; order Araneae; family Macrothelidae; genus Macrothele; species Macrothele yani. The sequence continues at coordinate 65,169,499 of CM077013.1, read as the reverse complement.
TGTGTTCAATAGCGCGTTTCATGGCATCCCAAATGTTTTCTATCGTGTTCAGATCTGGGGACTTCGCTCGGAATGGCAACACCCCAAACTAGGGACTTCAGTGGGAATGGCAACACCTCTAATCATATTGTGGCGTCCCAACACTTTTGTGGAGGTGCATTGTCCTGTTGGAACAGGCCCAACCCATCAGCATGAATGCAGGACATGAACGGGTGTACCTTGTCAGAAAGGATGCGCAAATAGTGTTGGCCGGTCACAGATGTTTGTAGATGTACCAGGGGCCTCAGTGAAGTCCAGCTAAACACACCCCATATCATTACAGATCCCTCCCCACCTGCCGGTACAGTTCCCTGTTGACAGGCGGGATCCATGGCTTCATGGTGTTTGTGGCACACACGAATCCTTCTATCTGCCCGATACAGTTGGAAAAGCGACTCGTCAGACCAAGCTACTTCTTTCCAGTCATCAAGTGTCCAGTGGCGGTGTTGCTGTGCACAAGCTAGGCGCATAGCTCTGTGTCGTGCACCCATCAAGGGGACTCGAGTTGAGCGTCGGCTCCCAAAGCCCATATTGTGCAGGGTACGTTGCACAGTCCGGACGCTGATTCTTGTTGAGGCTCCAGCATTGAATTCCGATGATACCTGAGAGATTGTCGCACACCTATTGCGTGAAACGATTCTTGACAGCCGACAATGGTCAGGTTTTACCGGAATTCTTGTAGTCACGGTACACCCTTGCAGTGGTCATCCGTGAAAATCCGAACTTCGTTTCTACCTCCGAAATACTATGGCCCATCTCATGAGCGCCAACTATGACACCGTGTTGAAAATCACTTAAATCGTTATTCATTCTTATGCCGAAAACAGCTGTGACAGCTGGCAAGGATGTCTACCGCTTTATATACGCACTGGCGGACGCAACCGAGTACGCGCATAGGTGACGTTGCAATGTGCTTTGCATAAGCTCGTCTGTTCCAGTTTTTCTGGCACTTCAGTGTATAATTGAACTTACTGTGACATCTTTCCCACTGCAAGTGAAATTTAAAAGAAAAAAGTCATATGCCTGCTGCAACAAATTTGTTTGCATATTGTCTATAAGTATTTACTAATTTTTACAGTTCTGCTGATATGCTTAAAGAACAGGGACTGTGTCTGGGCTACTAACTGTGGAGTTTTATCAGAAACTAGGGTCAAAACAGGAATGAATGTATCACCATCCTTGCTTTGTTATTTGTATTTTATTTGATTGAAGCCCCACATAGTGCTATGTACTTTTAAGTAGCTAGAAATCTGATATTTGCTTATATTTTTCCTGTCTTATAATTGCAATTAGGAAAGTAATATTAAAGTAAGTTTTTTTCATTGTGTATTTTAAAATGCACTTAATTACTTTAGATAGACATGTATCAACTAATGCAAGTTCCTAGTAGTAGATCAGCACAAATCAATTTTTGTCTAACATAATAATAGTTAGGTAGATAAATAAAAAAATGCAGTGGTCTAGCAAACAATGCAAAGTTCAGTGATTTTACCATTTTGTAGTGCTTGGAATACATTTTCTTTGTGACAAAAATTGTGTGAGTTGTCTGGAGAAGGAAACCACCAATACTTTGAATTCTGTTTTATGTATTTTTGTTTAAATGGTTTTGCTTAAAAACATCAAAAGTGGATTTTCTTTCTTTTTTGTAGCAACACTTTCTTGTCCAGCATCTAAGAAAAGAAAAACTGTGAACTGCATTTTCCCTTATGGCTCCACCTACTGTGAAAATCAAGCATTTAACCAGGTTAGCAAAACTTTCTGTAAACATGTGCATATGTAAATGTAGTTCATCCATTTTTCATGTCTCACTGGGTGCATGAAAAATGGATTTTCATGTCTCAAAGAAGTGCATTTCTATAAACTTCAGAAATTAACTATGTGTGTGTGTTAATTCTATTCTCTGTTGGGAGAAATTTCAGTCAAATTTTTTCTCAGTTTTATGCTCTCTGTCATTATGAAATATCTTTGATAAATCATGAGGTAAAGTTTTGGATGTTAAGTAATTTGCTCTAGTTTTATGCATCAAAATATGGGACAAGATCCCTGCGTGACAATTTTATTAATATGTTCATCAATTTTAGTGGTTTATTGGCATGTTTTTTTGTTTTGTTTTTTTGTAATAAAATTTTTTATAGGAAATTATAAGGTATCCAAAAGTACAATTGTTTACTTTAAGGAAACCGTTGCTTATGTTACTCTTCAGTATTTTGAGTCTTTAGATTTTTTATTCTTAGATAAAAAGCATCAAAATATCTTAAAGTAAGTAGGAACTGGAACACTGTGAAATGGTGATACGGATTCCCCAAAGTCAATAATAATGTAAAAAAATAAGTGCAGAAATTGAGGATTGAATTTTTAAAAGATTTCAGTAAATTTTACTGGAGATGCCAATGAAAAATACTTACAGTTCAAAAGTTGATGTATGAAGACACACTTGTTGTGCAACTCAGAAACAAGAAAGATGACACCAAACTTTCGGTTGTAAGAGCACATCTTTTGAGTCCTTTCTGACACGAGTAAATTTTATTGAAGTTATTCATAGTCAATGAAACCACCAGTGCCTAAAAAGTATGTTACAAAAATTAACAAATTGTGCACAGAAAGTTACTTATAGCAGGAAGAATGTATCTGAAGCAAAGAGAGATTTTCAAATCAAACAATTAAAAGGAATATAGAAGCAAACGTGATGTTACTCTATGCCTTCAAGTGGAAGAATTTCACTTCACTGAAAAAGTTGAAAATAGGCAAAAGATATTCTTTCTTCATGGCAAAAGATATTCTTTCTTCATGGCAAAAGCTATGCTAAGGAAAAATAACTTTTGAAATACATCTTTTGGAAGTAGAGATAGCAAGAAAAATGTTTTGACCTTTACACTCTCCAGCAGGAAAGCTGTGCATTATTTAAAGAGGATAACACTCCCAATCTCTATTGTAGCAAATGGCATACAGTAAAAAAAAAAAAAAAAAAAAAAAAAAAGGAATTTATGAATGGTGTTTTTAGAAGCGGGGATACAGCTGTAAACAGAAGTACACAAACACCACCTAGTGACAGATCTGTGGACTACAAAACTCCTCAAATACAAATCTAAACTGTTCCACAAGGTAAATGATATCTAGTGTTAAAAGAAATTTTTAAATCTCACAACTGGATGCAGAGATATTGAGAAAAACAGATTAAACATTTGTGTCCCTAGTGGTGAAATTGTGTATTATTTTTGGAAGAAAATATATACACAAAGATGTTTTCATAGCTAGTAGTATTTGACCAAAAAAGAATCTTTTCAATCAGGTTTTTAGTCCTGCAGGTATTACTGTAAATGTTAACATAAACTTATGCCCCTGGCGGCACACTTGTGTGTTAAGAAAAATTTGAAATTATAGGAGAAACATTTCTCATCAGAAACTCTCCGACAAAGAAAGAATCTTTGAAGTCAGACTGTTGGAAGCAAAGATATTGACAAAAATAAGATAGATCTATACCCCTGGAGGAAAAACTATGTACAATTTTAAGCAGAAGGTATTTTCAAATGGCTTTCCAAGACAAGAGGTATTGTTCCATGAAATAATTATTTCAATCGATTTTTCAGAAGCTCAGACTTGGCTGCAAATACATCAGAAGCAGAAATAAACACTTACTTCCCCTGGTGACCATTTTTTACCAAAAATTAGAAATTATGTGCGAGACATTTCCTATCAGGAGCTGTATCCGATTCTGGAAGAATTTTTCAAATTGGACTTTTATAGAAGCAGAGATTTCCAGAAAAAGGCAGTTTACCTTTATGCCCTCTAGCAGAAAATCTATGCATTACTTTAACAAGAAACTACAGCTAAAATAGTCTTAATTATAAATGGCATTGAAAGGTAAAGAATTCTTTCAATAGGATATTTAGAAGCAAATATATGAAATAAAATGCATTTCAAAATCGATATCATCTGCATTTATGCTGTCTAGCTGCAAATTTGTGCATTGAAAAAAACTGGAATGCAAGGATCATCATTCTCACATTTCAAGCTTCCCAATGCAAACAGAATTTTTGAAATTTGACTAATAGTTGCAGAGATATGGTGTCTACAGATAGACAGACAGACAAAGTGATAACATAAGCACAGTCTTTTTTTACAAAAGATGTGCTAAAAATATAGAATAATCCAATTTTGAAAACATTCCAAGTCTTCATGATTAACTTTGTGAGATTCTTAGAACCCTGTCTGATCAGATGGCTCTCCAAACCATTGTATGTTGCCTTTGTGATGTGTATTTCTCTCCCTTGTACATATTTCCCCCTCCCTCCCACCCTCAAAAGGTGCTTTTTTGTTCTCATTTGTCCATTCTCTCTGGGCAGAAATGCCTCTTGTTACAGCACATTGCTGAATGCAAGTCTAGCCAGTGGCTGACCTATGAATAACACCACTGAAGACATTCATTACAGTTAGCAGGAATGAGGGGACAAACAGTTAAGTGAGACTGGCCATCGTAGCCCTGCTTCCAGCAAATGATTGCAAAACTGTGCAAAAGGTGTCACAAGGCACAAAAACACTCAGAATCTGGGTAGAAATAACTGACTTGTGTGCTGGTTATCAGTTGGATATTGTGGCTGCACTTTTCATCAGTGTTTCTAGGTCTTCAGTCTAATATTGAATATGATGTCTGCTTCATCCTTTGTGTGCCTAACATCATTAAAACTGCATTTTTGTCTTGGCCACGCTGTTCTGCGATATTAGGAATAATCATTCCAGTTCTTGTAGGCTGACTGTTTGTACTCCTTTGAAGGGCAAAACATGATCAATGAAGTTACCTTTTTATTGCTATATGTATATTGCAAATTGAATAAATTTTCACAGTGAGGCCTCACTTATTAACTTTCCTACATTCGGGGGGGGGGGTTATTTCAGTGTGGAAGACAGTTAATAAAAAGCGCTCTGCCAGGAATAGCCATCAAGATATATTTTTTTAAGTACATTCGGGGGGGGGGGGGGGGCTTTATTTCAGTATGGAAGACAGTTAATAAAAAGCGCTCTGCCAGGAATAGCCATCAAGATATTTTTTTTTTTAAGTGACAGATCTATTTTTTTATCATTTAGTGAAATTTGAGATGTTTTGCTAAATGTATGGTGGTAGTTTAAATCTCCATTGTGAACAGGAACTCCACTTGCATGCAGTTACATTTACCAGTTGTACATAGCTTCTCATTGTGCAGAAGCAGTTTTTTTTTTAAGCTTTCCAAGGTTTCACTTTTAACTATTTTTACTTAATCTTCAAATTTTAATGCAAGTTTCTTAATTTTGGTTTGTTTCTTTGCAGGTCTTTCATGTTCATGATTTTTACCCCCCCCTAAACCATATGCAAAGCAAACAGTGAGACAAGAGTACCTTGCTCTAGACATTCAGTTATCTTTAATTTATGTGAAGTAAAGAGCATTATTTGCTTCCTTTTACTACTAGAATTTAACTTGGGGCTGAAATTATTTTAATATGGTATTACACAAACTGGGAAACAAAAGAAATCACTAAAATTGTACTCTTGTTTTTGTAAAATTGCACATAGATTTTGAACACTTGTGACTCATATGGCATGTGCAACACAACCGATGGAGGTCCTGCATGTCTCAGCTTATTTGCATGTGAGTATTATATTGGTTTTAATGAACATGTACTGTATAACCATTGTGCACTTGGCACCCAACATTATGTGGGCAAGGGTTGATCTATTACCTGCCTTTCAGTGGGAGTGGATGATAAAGCAACAGTTAACTGAGGCCAGACTGTATGTAAAAGTTTCAAAAATATAAAATGTTCAACTTAAAAATACCCCATTTTTTTTTTAGGATTTGTTCACAATAAAGTTTTACTTTGAATATTGGAGTCAAATTCCCTAAAAATATATTTATTGGACTGTTGCAGTTGAAATGGCTGATTTCTTTAGGGTGCTGAAAGCAAGCATAAAAGCAAAAACAATGCACCTGGTCAATTAAAATAATCACTAGCAGCATCAATACACTTCTGCCAAAGGGTCTCAAGAGGGTTCATGCCAATGTTGAAAAATTCCAGTTCTCTGGAGGATTAAGTCTTCAAATGCCTGGTACACAGCTGCATCATTATTGAAGGTTCTTAGGTGCTGAAAGAAGTGATAGTCTGTTGCTGCAAAGTCTGGAAAGTAAGCAGGGTGTGTCAGTTTCCCATCCTAACTCTTGAAGTTTCTGCATGGTTATTCATGTGACATGGGGAGGGGAGCAAGTGTTATCATGAAGCATCAGGAACCTATGTCTATTGACTAAGGCTGGCTATTTTCTTTAGTTTCTCATGCATTTGTTGCAGGACATCTGAATAATGTTCCGCTGTGATAGTGTGACCAGGCCTCGAGAATGAATGGTTGACCACACCTGTGGATGACACCATACAGTGACCATCCCTTTCTTTGGGTGGTAGCCATGTTCCTGGGTGCTTCATCGGAAACAGACTTTTGAGTGGAATGGTCTATGGTTTAGTTTCTCATCAGTAGTCGCAACACTCTGGTCTATGGTTTAGTTTCTCATCAGTAGTCGCAACATACAGGATTAGTTTCTCATCAGTAGTTGCAACACTGCAGAAATCCTTTTATTTTATTTCTGTCAAGCAGAGAAGAGCACACTTGCAACATGCTTTGTGTTCCTTGGTTAGCACAAGCAGCACCTACTGATCAAGTTTTGCACATTACCAATGACTGCCAGGTGCCAGGACACTGCTGAACAATGAAAGTTCAACTTTTGTGTGACCTCCTCTGCCATTTGGCATGGATCCAATTCAAAATGATTTCTTTCAATTCAACATTATTATCACTGGTTGTTGGTTTGTATCCATGAGGTTCAGTTTGGAGACTTGTGTCACTGGACTGGATTTTTGTGAACCAACGACACATGGTCCATTTGGTCACCAATTGCTGTAATCACGTTCCTTGTGCCTTGGACGGAATGTCCCAATTTAAACTCTTAAAGAAAAATTGACTTAACCATATTCACTACCATCAGTGACTACATAACTGACGATCCTATTGCATAGCGCATAGTACAAGGTGTCATGTGACATACCATATGTTTATTTGCTGTACAAAGCCAATTAAGCAGAATGGTGCTAAGTTGCAATATCCTGGGATAGGCCATTTCAATTGCAACAACTCAGTTCTTGTAAACCTTCAACACCATCCCTACATTTTGTCAATTTGAATCACTCTTTAATGCTCTATTTTTCATTTTGTTGAGTGTAAGAAACATTTGTTTTTCACTCGTTCATGCTGATAGAAAATTTTTTACCGAGAAAGGCTTTGCCAAATTTTTGTTCAAAGAGAAATCTTGAAAAAAATTTCATATATTTTGAAGTGTTAAAACTTATTTTAAAATTTTCATGGGAAAGAAACTTGTGCATCAAGAAAATTTGACTAGAGTGGATGATGTTATGATCAAAGTAAAATCCCTCAAGTGTCAATTGTCTTTATATATTGCTAGAAGAATTGATCACCACTAGACAGCTGCAATGCTCTGGATACGGAGGGATAGGAAGGAAGAGAGTCCCAGAAGATGTGGGAGATGGATGAATGAAATTCAAATGCAGGCAGGAGTGATATGGAAGAGAACAGTGCAAGACAGAAATTATTCAAAGCAATCAGAATTGTAGTTAACTGGCCTACATGTAACATCTCCTCAGAAAGCTTGGAAATGTATATCGCCCAGGAGCAGGAGTTGAACCTGCATCTCCTGATTTCTGTTCGAGCATGCTATCCATTACACCACCCAGGACAATGAAGTTCCAAGCAACTAAGGCTAAGCAATCACAGCTTAGGAATATCAACCTAGATTTTGACTAGTCAAAGGGATCCTGCCTTTTTGTAATGTCAACGATCCCTTCACATCCAGGCACGGATCAAGGTCTTAATTCACCAGTATTTCAGATATAGCAATTAAAGAACTATTCTTCAGGAACACATGGGAAATTCACTAGATTATTCAAAGCAATCCAAATTATGTACTGAATTGCCTGTAGTTTACTGGTCTCCATGTAATATCTCCTCAGAAAATTTGAAAATTACATTGCCCTGGAGCAGGAATCGAACCCGCATCTCCCGATTTCCACTCGAGGATGCTATCCATTACACACAAAGAGTTGTGGAAAGGGCACGCAGAGACTTTTTTTATCCAGCAATGGATTGATAACTGATGGCGATGATGACAAAAGATACATACAGTTAAAGATTAAAATTGGCGATTTTTTCAAGTGACCATTGGTCTGTGGGTGGAAAAAATCTAGTGGCCACTTTCCTTACGGCTATTTCATGTTGTATATACATTTTATCACTGCACTGTATACCTTTTATTTATTTAGACACAGTTAAATTTAAGCTTAATAGTTACAAGGCCCACTGTCTATTGTTCAGTGCAATTAAATGAATAAACATAATCTTAAAAATTATATTTTTCTTCAACCACATCAACTAAATTTTCTAGACAGTTTTTATTGGAAAGATAAATATAATTTAATCATTTTTATTTGGTCTCTCATTGTCTCTTACTTTGTCTTACTTTATTTGCTGTCTATTTTCTGAAGTCCTTTTTTGCATGCGCACTGCCACTGTCTTGTCATCAAGAACATTCATTGCCCACAATGCTTGCATTCTCTTAACTTTTGCATTGCTTGGCATAACAGTCAGCAGTGTTTCAACAATTTGTGCTATGATCTTCATGTACTAAAAATTGCTTGTTTTTAGTTTCTCTAGCAGTTTTTGGTTAGTTATTGATAGTAAAAAATGTTCAGACATTGTTTCGAAGCTGCTTCCATTCTTCTAATTTTTTTTTCATTCCATTTATTTTTAGTTAGGCTCTTCTTGGTGTCAAAATGAAAACTGGCTGATAGCTTTCAAAAATGAATTTCATATCTTATAGCAGAATCATTTTGTAGTACAGCTGAGATTAGGAGAAATGTGATGCCAACCTGGTCGCTTTTTTTTACAGACTTGCAATGATTCCTGACCACTAACAGAAAATATTCAGTAATTTCCTGGGTTGTTCTAATAAATATTACATTAAAAACACTGATAAACCTTCACAGATGTTGAAAAAATAATCATGATGAAATAAGAACACTTGCAGATTATCCCGATTCTGTCGGATTCTGTCCGGTTTTCGAAACCAGTGTCAGATTTCCCCCGGAAAACGTTCAGTTTTGGTGGAATTTTAATGATTTGTCATTTTTTCCTGTTTGCCCACCACACAGACCTACCAAATAATACAGATTCTCAGTCGTCGCTACAAAAATAATCGATTGCTGTGGAGTATGGGAAACATCAAATATACTACAAAAAGAAAAAAATCTGGTTGTCGTTTTTTTGTTTTCCCTCCAGAAAACGTTGTTTTGGTAGAATTTTAATGAGTTGTCATATTTTCCTGTTTGCCCACCTCGGACCTTTCAAATGCTACGAATTCTCCATAGTCACTATGGAAATCGTCGATCGCTGCGGAATATGGGAAACATCGAATATACTACGGAAATAAAAAAATCTCTATGTAATAATGTTATTCAACATTTGCTCAAAGTTTATTTTCATGTTTTCAAAATTCTAACATTCATCAAACATTTTTGGGACTGTTTTATTGGATGTTTTTGATGTCGCGACATTTGTTCGATATAATTTGGGCATCTTCATGCCGTCCATTGCCTGAAAACGATTGTTTTAGCACGGATGAAAATGTTCCATAGTTTTTTAAATTTCGAACTTATCTTACTCCAAGATGAGTTTTTTTTTCTCTTTCTGGTTATATTCTTCTTTGTTATATTTTTTATGATTATGTTTCTCATTTTTAATGTCTTCAGTAATGGAATGAAAAGAAAAAGAACAACTTCGTGTTTTAAGCTTTTTCTAGTGAAGCACAGTTTTTGTTATTTCTAACAGCCTGTTTTTCATAACCAATTAATACGGAGAATATTTTTTCTTTTCTGCATTTTTAAAGCTAAATTAAATTTCAAAATCGGTACTTATTCCACCCATGATGGAATCAGCCTTTTCCGTGACCCGTAAAATAACTATCACGGCGAGTGAACAATATAGTACTGTTTTTTTTTATTTAACTTCGCTGAAAAAGTTGTGTTTACCCATTCCTTAGTAACATTTTACTGTATTAAGGGGCAGACAAGAGTTTGTTTTATTTTGTTTAAAGCGAACTTCACACTTGCAGAGGAAACACGACTCTGCGTGGAATGAAAGATGGCGGCACAAAGTGAAGTCCCGATTTTCTACCTTTGATTTCTTTTTGTAAACAAAAGGGAAAATGCTTGCCCATTTTGTTTCATGATAAGCAAGAAGTGCTTAAGCAATGGAAAATCATGCATTTTCAGAGAAACCAAACTTTAAAAAATGAGCTGCTGAAGACGAGTTGTGATGCCACAGTTCCATCTAAAGCCACAGGTGTCCATTTCTGATATGGTTACCTTGTGCCCCAACTTAAGTGGGAAAACAAACAGGTGCCCCTGTTCTTGAAGAATGAATCTATAAGTAGATTGTACCCACTTATTTGCGGAGGAAAGGGCTGTTTTTCACCGCGCATGAGTTGGATGATTTGAAAATGCATTCCCTATAACAGGAGCATTTTAAAAAATGCAAATAAATTCTTTAGCAATGGAAAAAGGCAAATTTTTGAGTGTGGTTTTTTTGAGTGTGGTTTTTTTGAGGCAAATTTTTGAGTGTGACTAAAGTAACTTTTTCTACTGGACATTTTATTTTATACAGTCGCCACGTGGTGAGTGGCGACCGCTAATTTTAATCTTTACATACAGTAAACCCTTGATGTACTGCCACCATTTGTTTCACTACACTGTGGTGTTACATGAAGGGTGGCACTCTATCTCATTTGCAAATTATTTTTAAGAAACTCAAATTTTGCTAATTGTGGTTCTTCAAAAACCATAACTAGCATTAAAAACACATTAATTAGAAAAAAATGCAAATAGTTATATGTATATGTTGTTGTGTACTTAATGAGTGTTTGCACTGCAGTTCAAAATGTTCCTTTCCATCTCAGAAACTTCCAGTATGCATTAAATGGCAAATTTCTTTGCATAGTATAGAAACTAAACTTGACATTTTTATTATAAGGAAGCAAACAAAAAATTGTGTTGTGTTAGTAAAACTTTATGAATGAAAATTAATAACATTACACTATTATTTTACATGACTTTGCACAATTCCACTTTATTATCTTCAGAGCACAATGTAATTTTTTACAAATGTTTTTGAAATGTTGCCATTGTGCAAGCTTACTTCAAATAATCTCAATGTTAAAAGACAGTGATTTGCATATTTGACTTAAGGGAAGGGCATCCTCTCATCTGATCCTTTAGTGTCCTCCTCATTTTCTGTATTGTCCTCAGGTTTAAGAGTTGAGATTATGTCATCTACTGTCATTTCTTCATGGAAGGTGCTGGTCTCTCCTTCAAATATTCCTGCATTGACATTTTGGTTTAACTGTGCAAATTTGTGAAATATCTTCCCTAAGACTAGGTGAAAAATTAAGGCAGATAACTGATCCCCAAACTTTTTGTTAAATCCGTGTACACACGGACGTAACGAAAATATACACACGGACATAACGAAAATGTACACACGGACATAACGAAAATGTACACACAGATTTAATGAATCTGTGTGTACACGGATTCCAGCATTTGGATACTGCTTCTTTTGAAACTTCATCCCAAGCTTTCTATGCTGTGTAAACTGCATCTCTAAGAGATGCAAAGAAAGTTGGGTAACTAACTCATCATTGATGCACATTATTATGTGCTTGTTTATCATACCTGCATCACATGGCTGAACACCACCAGTTGTGTTTTGAGAGGTAAATTCAATTTTAACATTACTAAGTGTTTTCTATTTGCAAGTGACATTATATAGTGAAAATAGAACTTTCATCTTCTGCCTTCTCATACCAATGCTAAATTGTTCCAGTCATTCATCAAAAAGTAGCACAGTCATCCATCCCTTTTTGTGTGTTCTTTGTAAGTGATATAAATCTGGATTAAAGTTTTTAAAATGACATGGTCAAAATGACTTTCCAAACAGCAGTAATTCTTTCCTGTTACTTTCATCACTGTTCACCTGAAAAGCTGGAATTACTCAGTCTTTAACTTTTTTGAATTCTTTCAAGAGGGTCTTAGAAGTGTGTTTGCTGAGTTACATTCTGTAAAATAATGCAATTTCATCCATGTTGTAAACATTCCTGTCATATGACAAAATTAATTGTTCCACTTTCTCAAGGACTGTGTAGAACTTAATTTATTTTCCAAAGAAGCTTCTCAAGGCTTGATATGTTGGAGAAAACCTCTCCAATGTTTAACATTTCTGTGCTGGAAATCCATAATGCCCATTTTTTCATCCAACACCATAGCTTGTTTCTTTATCCCTTCATCTGTAGCAGTGCAACTTTTTGAATTCACTTGAGAAATCCAAAGTTCAGAAGCATCTACTTCCTTGTGTTTGCCACCTACAAATGTTTCAAAATTATCAGGAACAGTTTCAATTTTTTTAATCTACTTTTCTTTGTCAGTTAAAATATTATATGCAGTCTTTTGGCTAATTTCTGTTCCCCTTAAAAGTCTGGCAATATTTTGTTGGTTGGCCTTTATATTTTCATCATGATATTTTGTAATTTCAGTCTTTTGTTTTGTTAAAGGCTACTTTTTGAGATTTTTTGTCAAACAGCAAACAACAAAAAACATCCTTTTGTTTGTAATTTTTATGCTCATAGACAATGACAGACATTTCCAGAGCCAAGGAAACGAAATAAAGAGAGAAAGCCTCATGTGGGGTGAAACAAGTCTTGTGTCCCAGAGAAAAGCAGTGTACTCAGTTGTCATCTTGGTAGATGGCAAAGAAAACAGAATTTCTTTTCCAGCTAGGAGGTGAAGGCAGGATGTGTGAAAAAGGACAACATCCCAACTCAGAACACTGCTACTCTACTTAAAGACAGACCACAGCAGGTATTCTTTGCTGTTGCTACTGTTGTACACAAATAGAGAACATGGATAAGGGTTAAAGGGCCATGAGACATTCATTAAGCACCAGTTACCGGAATAACTCTCTTCATAAATCTTGGCCATAATGATGTCCCAAGATATTTATTAAACAAAAAAAAAAAAAAAAGTTGTCTTACTCCTCTCCTTTTGACTCCTATGCCACTCTATGAAATAGAAGAAAGTCTAAATGGAATCTCTCACTGTGGTATGTTCTTGAAAGGGAATGAAATGTTCTGCCCCAGGCAGTGCCTGCAATTTCCCCGCCAAAAGGTTTGCCACTATTGAATCTTGGTCCTAAAAGCTGGAAGGGAATTCTCACACAGCTTGCAAGTGGCAGTGTATCAAGTATGTTTTGTGTTGGAAAAGGCAGGTTGGCATAGTGATTATCAGGGCTTGAAAAATATCATGCCCGAGATGCCCGTGGCACGTAAATTATTGGCCTGGGTAGGTAACAAAAAACAATCTAGTTGCCCGCTCCAGCAAATATATTTAAAAAAAAAAAAAAAAAAATTAGGAATAGAATTTCCAACTATAATAAGTCCTTGCATGTCGTGTTTCATTTCACTGCTAATTACCGGAAGTTGTATTGTTCTTACGGAGCACTAAGGTGCAGAAGAATATCACTTCTTTAATCATATTATGTTCTAGGTTCAAAAATTGGAACCATATGTAGTTTTGCTCCAAACGTTGGCTATAGTCAGCGACGGGATGCATGCCTCTGATGGAACTAGCCTCCGGTGTTTCTTAACAAAGGGCGAAAATTTCAACGACAGGAACATGTCAGAAACACTAAATTTCTCAAATACCAATTTCATCATCATACCATTTCAAACCATTTTCGGCATCATCATCTTAAAACTTGAGATACACGCTTTTGTGCATTGAACGTTGTGACGTGCCCTTCTCGCATGATGCACATGTGACAAAGGTAGATAGCAGTGAGAGCACATGCCAGTGTAGTATAGTGGATATCATTTGGAGCTCCGGAGCTGATAGTTTCGAATTCCACCCCTGGCATAGAAATGATAGCGAAATTTACTTCATCATATTAGTGCCCGAACTAACAGAATGGTCTGGCTGTTAGATTTCTCGCAATGGTGTGATGTTCTTTCCACACTGTGAGATAGGAAAAATGAGAATCCTTTCTTCAGTGCTTCAAAAAATAAAAATAAATCAGTGCGATGTTACATTCCACACACAAAATTTTCTGGGATTTCTCAAATGCATGTTCTTCATTGGATGACTGCCTACAACGACACACGGTCCCGGCTGACCTGTGAGCCATGTCTCCGGCCCTCGGTGGGGGTGGGGGGGTGACGTTCCTGCCCGAAGGATGCAAACCGAACGAGATAAAGACAGATAGCAGTGAGAGCACATGCCAGTTTAGTATAGCGGATAGCACTTGGAGCTCCGGAGCCGAGAGTTGGGGGTTTGATCCCTCCCCATAGCATAAAGATGATGGAGAAATTTACTTCGTCATAACATTTTGAACACAAACCCTTAAAACGCAAATGCAAAACATGTAAAAAATTTCATATTTTTTAACTCAAAAAGGGGGTTCTGATTTGTTTTCTTAAAAGATACATTTTCCTGGGCATCCAGTTTTTACTACCTGGACATGTATATAAGTTTTACACATGCCCAGCTGGGCATGTAACTTTTCAGATATTTTTCAAGCCCTGATTATATATTGGCAGTTAGCAATGAGTGGGGATGATCAAGGGATGAAGGACATGGCTCATATGCTCCTTGAAAAGTCCTTGAAAAAGTATGACTCCATAAATAGTAGTTGAAAATTTGTTTGTTTTTGTTTTTTAAATAATGATATGAAAGTTCATGTGTAAAATAATTGTTTGTGATGAAAAGTTGTATAGGAGATTTCTGTGTGATTTTCATAAAAACGCCAAGCTGATCAAATAGTGCAGAACTTGCATTCAACCCAGGGGAGTGCATGGACAGCTGGTACCTTGGCTACGACGTCACTGCGGAGTAAAATATCAGCCATGGGAGTAAAATAAGTGGAATGATATACACAGTGCGTCAAAGAATTTTTAAGACTGGGTCTGTAAAATGAAATAGAAACAAGTAATTAAAATTTGTTTTGGTTTGTTATTCAAAATAAGTCCCTCCGGCTTCAATACACTTGTTACAGCAATTTAATAATGATTCGAATGCCTGTTCCAGTTCACTTTGCGGAATCGCCTCCAAAGCACGCGTCGAAGCTGTTTGTATGGTCGAAATATCATCAAAATAACACCCTTTTAACGTCATTTTAAGTTTTGGGAACAAAGAAAAGTCGCAGGGTGCTAAATCAGGCGAATACAGTGGATGATTCAACACACAGACATTATTTTTCGCCAAAAATCTACGAACAAGAAGTGAGGTGTGACTGGGTGCATTATCGTGCAACAAACACCAACTGTTTTCTTCTCGATATTCTGGACGAATGCGATGAATTCTGCCCATCAAATGCCTCAAAACATTTAAATAAAACTCACCAGCAATTGTTTGTCCACTTGGAACAAATTCTTTGTGAATAAATACCCTTACTATTGAAGAATGTAATGAGCATTGTTTTGATTTTCGATGGAACTTTTCTTGTTTTTTTGGCTTGTGGAGAGTTTTTTGACTTCCATTCCGCACTTTGTCACTTTGTTTTGGGATCATATTGAAAACACCATTTTTCATCACCAGTAACAATCGATTGTAAGAAGTTTGGATCATTTTCAGCAGCTGAAATGATGTCTCTGCAATATGCACTTCTCCTTGATTTTTGTTCATTGGTTAACGTGTGTGGAACAAATTTAGCACAGACTTTTGTTTTGCCCAAATCTTCATGCAGGATGGTTTGAATCATTTCTTTGTTGATGTTTAGACTCTTCCATCATTCTTAGCGACACACATTGATTGTTTGCCATGAAATCACGCACTTTTTCAATAATCTCAGGTGTCCTAGATGAACTTGATCTTCCGGTATGCTTATCATTTTCTAGCGTCTCTCTTCCGTCCAAAAAACGTTTGTGCCACAGGAAAACATTTGATCTACTTGAACAAAACTTACCGTAAACTTGTTTCATCATTTGGTACGTTTCCGAGGCACTGTTGCCAAGTTTTGTGTTAAATTTAATAACAGCCCTTTGTTCCATCTTAATAATTCAACATGAAAAAAATTTTACTTCTCTAATGAACGCCCGTTTCGTTTGAGTTACTTTAACAATTGCGCAGTACTTTTGGCAGAAAGCAAGCCGATGGTCACGGTTTATAACGCATTCACGATTACACTGGTGGCGCCACCGTAGGCTGAAATCTAGTGCCAGTCTTAAAAATTATTTCACGCACTGTGTATTCGCAAATTGTGATGGATATCTGTTCACTGGGGTTAGGGACATATTCTTGCCGGAGGGTGGAACATCTAGGAATTGCTTGTGCTTTATGTGTGGACCCTTCCATCTCTTGGCTGCATCAAAAAATGCATCAAAGTCATTCATCAAAAAAAAAAAAAAAAAAATTGAAGCAAACAATAAATATACCAGCAAATGAAAAATGCATGGGCAATTCAAAGTTAATAAACTAAACCAACAGGGAAGCAGGGGGTAACAGGTAGGTCATTGAAGGTGTGCCCATACTAGCTAAGTTTAATGGTCTGAACTTACTAAAATACCTACTTACTGACCAACCGACAGCACACACATCAATAAATAATTTCCGTAGTTAGGTGTGACTACCGTATATGCTCGCGTATAAGTTGACCCCCCACTTTCACAGGAAAAAAATAGTAAGAAATCGGAAACTCGCGTATAAGTCGATCCCGGAATGAGAAAAAAATTCAATGAGTTTATTCAAAAACATTTGAAAACGAAAAAAAATTATATATATAATACTAAATTTAATTTGCACACCCAAAAACTTCATCGGAACCCTTCAAAATCCGATTCCGAGTCAGACTCGCCAAACAGTTCAAAAAATCTTTCTCCGTCATCGGCGCGTCATCATAAACATCAGTATTCCCATCTATGCCTGTGTCATCAGAATCACTGTCATCATCACTCATAAAAATCTCATCATCCTCTGTGCCATCAAGTTTGTTACTAATGCAACATTTCTTGAATGATTTCACGACCATTTCCGCAGGTATCGCATCCCAAGCATCCTTGACCCATCGCGCAATCAAAACGATATCCGGCTTCTTTAGATTTCCGCCCTTGGTGTCAGTCGGCAAATCGGAACTTATCCAATCTGCCCAATACCTCCGCACATTGTCCTTGAAGGGCTTATTAAGGCAGACATCTAGTGGTTGAAGAACAGATGTCAACCCACCTGGGATGACAGCAAGAGTTGTTTTTGAATTTTCTGCAGTTTTTTTCGCTTCTGCACAACGATGTGCAACAAACATATCCCACACCAAAAGAGAAGGTTTCCTCAAAAGTGCACCTGGCCTTTTGTTCCACACATTCTTTAATCAGTCAATTGTTTCGGATTCGTTCATCCGTCCTTTTTCATGGGCACGAACGAGCACACCAGACGGAAAGACAACGCTTTTCGGCAGAGTTTTGTGTTTGAAAATAATTACCGAAGGTAGCTTACTGCCGACTGCCAAACAGGAAAGAACAACCGTGAAACTGGATTTTTCCTGGCCAGTCATTTTGATCAAGATTATTTTTTTGCCCTTTTGGTTCACCGTCTTATTTCCAGGAAGGTCGAAACACATGGCGGTTTCATCCATGCTCCCTGTTTGGGAAAGTTCAAAAGCAGTGTCTTTTCTGTTTTGAATTACATAGTTTTGAAATTCCATTATCTTTGCTTCGAGGTCACGAGGTAACTTTTGTGCAATTTTGGTGCGCTGGCGTAGACACAACCCATAGCGGTTCATGAACCTTGTGCACCAACCTGGTGAGGCACGAAAAGTGTTATTTGCGGCTGCAAACTTTTCATCTTTTGCGAGCTTCATTGCTCGCAAACGTATACCAGTTCGCGTTACAATGCAACCATTTTGTCTGCAGCCCACAATCCAATCATTCAAGACACTTTCCAGCTGTGGGAAAGATGTCGTTCCACGGTGCAGCGCCTTTTGCGATTTTGGGATTTTCACCAAGTCCGTTTTTTTTTTACGCCAATCTCGAATCAGTTTTTTGTTAATGCCAAATTGATGTGAAGCAGCACAGTTGTTAGTATTTTCTGCAAAAGAAACCACTTTCAACTTGAATCCTGCGTTATAGACATCCGTTTCTTTACACAATCCGTGTCACCCATAATAGGAGAAGCGAGACACGTGCGATTAAGAACAAGCAACACCTAACACTGGCTGTCGCATGGCTCCGTTACGTTGAAGGTCAGCGCAATCAACTGGTAGTCGGAAGGGCGGAGCTTTCTATGCGCGGCTGTGCTGCGCTGTGGATACGCAAAGCCAGAAGAGAGGAGACTTTTCAAAGCGCGGAGAAATTCAGAGGGTCACGATTTCGTAATTCTACCACATCAGTGTTTTTTCTTTCTTTCTTTCTTTTTTTCTTTCGGAGGGTTGCGATTTCGTAATTAATACCACATCGGCATTTTTATTTCTTTTGGGATGGATTGCCTTTTGCCTCACAGAACTTTTGGACTTGCGATTTTTTTAGACCCCGCGTATAAGTCGACCCCATTACTTTGAAGCTCTCATTTTGTCCCAAATTTCTGGACTTATACGCGAGTATATACAGTAATCATTTATTTATCTACTAACCGAGCTTTCGTACCTCAACGGAAGGCTTTTTCAAGGCTTCATACAACTCTTAAGAATAAGTTATGTGATTTGAAATATGAACATAACAAACATTAAGACAATGGTCATGAATCTACTTCCGTGTTCATCAAATGCTATCGCATATTAAGAATTCTTTCTGCGATGCCACATTTTTGATTTTAAACTGATTAATACATCAATATAACATTAATAAATAATAACATTCTACACATTAATTTTTTTTTCCCATAAATTTGGAATTTCGAAAGATACTCTCATTACATGTGATTGAGACGAAACAAAGTGCTTTGCAACATACACTACAAGATATGAATCGGCAATTAGAGAATCAATTGAAATTATGCCTATGATGAATATATGTAATGAGAGTGTATCTTTCAAAACTCCAAATTTATGGAATTTTTTTTAATGTGTAGAATGTTTATTATTTATTAATGTTTTATCGATTGTATCAATCAGTTTAAAATCAAATATGTGACATCGCAGAAAGAATGCTTAATGTGCAATAGTGTTTTATGCACGCAGAAGTAGATTCATGATCATTGTCTTAATGTTTATCTTTTTGTTTATATTTCAAATCACGGAACTTCTTCTTAACAGTTGTATGAAGCTTTGAAAAAGCCCTCCATTGAGGTGCGAAAGCTCGGCTAGCAGATAAATTAAATGATTAGTTACACCTAACCATGGAAGTTATTTACTGATAGATATGGGTGTATATTTTATTAGCACACACATGATAACTTGGTTTTAAAATGCCCTTTAAAAGTGCTTGAATTTATTTTGCTTGGAAGAACCTTAAAGGAATACTTTATATAGAACATTTCTGTTCAGGCTGAAGGGTTGTTGTGATGCAAAGGTGTTGGTAAATCAAGGGTTGACTACCACCTTTGCATTAGGAGCACCTCCCTCCCATTTCGCATATTTGGATTGATAACGAAGTACTATGGGCGATCGTCATGTGCAGCTATTACAAATTATGCACACCTATTCTCTGTACGTAATCAGTAAACATTTGCCAGTAATGGGGAAATGTGGCAATGTCAGCCAATTTGTCCATGGCCAGATAGTTGGGTCCCAGAGGGCCGGTGCCAGTATTTTGGACAGCCTCACTTGTTGTCCGCTTCCATACTACTGTATCAAGGGTGTACCAGGACTGGATTAACCATGCACAGACATCTGGGAGAAGGGCTCACGTTGGTCCGCCACATGCGGTTGGTCCTAGAGGTGAACATTGGGTGTTATGACTGGTATCTCAGCCATGGCATGCAACAGTCCCCCAGCTCACCCACCAGTACAACAGCGGTGCAGTTCGACCTATTTTCAAATGCACCATGTGCTGTACTTTGCCTGCAGTTCCATAGCCAGAGATCAACGAGGTTACCCATGATGATGGCCATTAATCACAACGGTGTCGCACGATTGGTCAACATAACGATCAGTCTACTGTAATGACTAGTCGACAGTAACGACTGGTCGACAGCACGATTGGTCGAGATAACCATTGGTTCAGTGGATTATGGTTTACATTCACAGCGGTACCTCTCAGAACGTACTGACCTCTCAAAACGTAACGTTCCTTTTTGGAAATAATATCTTTTAAATGTAGTCCTCATAACGTACAGCATTAATACATATTATTTCCAAATAGGCCTCCGTGTCATCTTTTGTACTCTAAGTGAAATCTATATAAAGGGCCTTCTGAACTATGTTATTTCCAAAAGGGCCCCGGGGCACTTTTAGGTATAGGCACCTTGGGGAAACTGCCACACATAATTCAGAAACTCGGAAAATTGCCACACATTCAAAGCATTTCTCGGATGAACGGCGATTTGTGCTCGTCCCCTTAATGAAAACCATGTGGCAATTTTCCGGTGGGGCAATTTTTCTGTGTGTGGCAATTTTCCGGGTTGCTGAAAGATGTGTGGCGATCTTCCGGTGGGGCAATTTACCGCCAAACTGTTTTTTTTTTTTTTTTTTTTCCCCCAAATTCCGTTGACCATTTTATGTCGACCAATGTCGACTTATCGTTATATCGACCAGTCGTTACTGTCGACCAATCGTTACTGTCGACCAATCATTATGTTGACCAACCGTTTGTCGACTAATCGTTACATACCCAATCACAAACAATGCCTCGCATCAGCCAAGGAATGTTGGCAGTGGACCCTCGACAGATGGAAGAAGGTCATCTGGAGTGATGAATCCCATTTCCTGCTGCACCGCGCTGATGGCATAAATGGCGTGAAGTCCTATCCCCTGGTTTCACCATTGGGGTTCATCAGGTTAGTGGAAGGGGTGTACTGGTCAGGGGAGCATTTCTGGCAAGCCCTGGGTTCGTTGGTTATCATCCCACAAAAAGTAAATGGTGAGCACTACAGGGACCTGTTAGCTAACCACTTCGTCCATATGTGCAGGATGTTTACCCGGACTACAGTGCCATCTTTCAACAGGGCAATGCACTGTGTCATTGGGCTTGTATGACTACTGAGTGGTTAGAGGAAAGCAACAATGAATTCACCACATTGCCTTGGCTCCCGGACTCCCTTGACTGTAACTCAATTGAACATTTGTGGGATATGCTGGAACGGGGTGCGAGAACTGCTGATCTTCCTTCATGGAATGAGCATGAACTTACAGAGCTGCTGCACTGGACAGGGGTCAAGTTATGCATGGAGGATGTTCAACACCTTGTAGAATCTGTTCCTAGGTGTCTGCGAGCCATGATTGCACAGAAAAGTGGACCAATGCATTGTTAGGTAGGTGCTCCTAATGCAAAGCTAACTCAGTGTATGTGTTGGGGTTTAACCTTAATGAAGGATGTTGACCTTGAGTTGCATGTGATATGAGCTCTGAGATGGCAGCACAGTCAACAACTCTGAATACACTGACTGAGAAAGCAGAACCATAGGACTCCCATGTTCAGTTATTATGGGAGAAGTTTGCTGCCAGTTTTAGAAATCTGCTAAATCACTGAACTCTTCTTTTCAGCCGTAAATTTGTGTCGACTCTTAAGAGGTTAACAAATGTGTGTAGACTATCATTTCATATTCATGTGAAACACGTTCTGTATTTTAAACATGTAATAAGCCCTAGTAATATTTTGCATGGCTTTTATTTTATGTAAATGGTTGTTGATACTTGTGTTTATGATACATAGCCTAAGACATTTTTTTATTGCCATCTGGGGACAAATTTCCTTTTGTAAAATGTGCTTCTGTTCATTGATTGAAGGCTTCTTGAGGAACTCAATCTGTTCTTATGGCTATGCTGTCTGTTCAGGTACAGACTGCAGAGACACAAAAATGTGTTTGCCATTTTATCTTCCTTTATGGTGAATTTGGAATGAATTTTATGTGTTCTGAGAACAGCAATGACGCAGGTGCTTGTTTTATCGTGATTGTAACAGTTTGCTTTAACGTTAATGCAGATTACATATTATTTTCCTTATTATTGTTATTATTATTGTTTTTGAATGGGATTTACAATTTTCTTTTTTACTTCCAGGAATCCTGGAAATACAAGGTTTCCAAAACTAGATGAATGTGCTCACTTCCATTATGAAAATGTAGAACTAGGACCAATTACGGTAATTAAAAAAAGAAAATACAGTAGTAAATCTATGTTATATTTGAAATTTCCAATAAATATGTGATGTGAACTTTTCTAAAACTTTTGTGTGATGAATGTTGTATTGTTTCATTTTGCCTTTAAAATGGTTGCTGCAAAACACTGCTGGTATGCACCCACGGGTGGTGGAACATAAATAATTTCAGAGGGGGTCCAACTTTTTCGAGAGCTAAAACAATAAAAAAACAAAGGGAAAGATGACTGAGAGAGAACAAAATCCCATATATATATATATATTTAGAGAGAGAGAGAGAGAGAGAGAGAGAGAGTTACAAGAAAAGTCATTGGTCAGGCCAATATTTCATAAACTATGGCAGTTAGTGATTTACTTCTTGTGCAGTTGCATAGGAAACCCCTATGGCACACACAATAACACCACGAGGGATCCCCTTTCCCTTGGGTGTGTGTGTGTGTGTGTGTGTGTGTGTGTGTGTGTGTGTGTGTGTGTGTGTGTGTGTGAGAGAGAGGGGACTATCGTGCCCATTTTGCAGATAGGGCAAAAAGTCAATTACCAACTTGTTCAGCGAGGCAAAAATAGTACATGTGCTTTTGTCCCATAACAAAAGATGGAAGGGGACCAGGAATGTGGCCCCAAGGAAATCAAAACATTCAGAAGCAACAACTGAGTATTTAGACAAAGCTACAAGATGTGAATGCATAATACTGTAGAGATTTTATTAGTTTAGAAAGTACAATTTACATGTTTGCATACTCAAATTGTTGCAACGATGCACACCTGCTAGTGTTCTACGAGCTGACCGTTTATGTGTTGCGGCATATCCCCATCAACTGGCACAAGCTGATATTATACATTGTTGCAGTGCTACATTTAGCGGTGGTGTTGCATACACCTGTGATTTAAGATGGCTCCAAACAAAAAGTCCAGAGGGCTAAGGTCTGGTGAGCATGGAAGCCATGCTACGAGACCACCTGGTCCTATTTATCTCAGGTCAAACACATTGTTTAGCCATCTTGATATGTGTGCACTCTTATGTGGTGGGGCCACGTCATGCTGGTGCCACATGTTCAGTAAAGGTTGTAATGGTACATTGTCCAAGAAATCCATTACATCCATTTGAAAGAGATGTAAATATCATTCACCATTCAGAGTTGTGTTGTTAAAAAAAAGGTCCTACAAGCGGGTTCCCCCAAATGCCACACCAAATGTTGGTGAACTGCCTCACCTGATGTTTTGTGTCTCTTGTCCAATAAGGATTTTCCTGTGCCCAGTAGTGTACATTATGCATATTCACAATGCCATCTCATGTGAAGCGTGGCTCATCTATCCATAAAATGATTTACAGAAACTCCGGGTCCTCTTCTAAAGCATTCAACAAAACATTACAAAAATCAAGTATTTTCTCTGCATCTGCAGGACATAGTTCCTGCTGCAAATAAAATGAATATGGATGTATATGGTTCCTATGCAAAATTTGTAGTATATGCTGTTGGCTTATTCCACTTTCCCGGGCAACTACATTTGTGCTGCTGTGGGGATGTGCAAATATGTAAGCCAGAATATCTGTATTGTTCCGCTTTGGCCTGCCTGTATGTGAGTGGTGGCTGACACTACCAGTGTCATGTAGGCATTGGACTACATGTGTGATGACCCTATAATCCAGATGTCTGGCATTGAGAAACCGTTGTGCATACAGCCGTGCTGCTGCATGAGCAATCCGGTTGCACTCACCATAAATCAGGCTATTTCGCACAATTTCTCGTTTGTAAATGCCAACATTAGTGTTTGTACTTTACGTATAAAGTTAACAGATTGACGACAGCTTCTTGCTAAACTTCTAAACTGATAAGTTCTAAGTAAATGAAAGCACAAAGGAAAACTTTTCCTACAAACCTTATAAAGAGTTCTTGTTCTGAAATAAAAAGCAGTTCCTTGACACATTCAATATGAGACTTTAATGTCAAATACAGTAAAAAATACACTGAAACAAGGAGAAATAGCAAAAAGTGGCAAAACACTCATCCAGTAGGAAAACTGTATGCACATCTAATTGACTTGCATACGTGGCAAAGCGTTCGACTTCCTGCCACTGGTTCACGAAGTGTTGGCATACCAACCACGCATGTCTTTTTTGTATTCTGACAACCACGCAGAAAACACGACATTTGAAATCTATGCAAATATGCTTCCGACACAGTGACTCAGATAGCTTTCTGCTTTTTTCGCTTTTGGAGAGTCCCCTTCCATCTTTTGTTATGGGAGAAAAACATTTATGTACTATTTTTGCCTCGCTGAACAAGTTTGTAATATACTTTTTGCTCTATCTGCAGGGAGGGGGCATGATAGCCCCCCCCCAAGGGAGCTAGGGGATCCCTTGTAGTCTTATTGTGTATGCCGTAGGGGGTTTCCTATACAAATGCACAAGAAGTAAATTGCTAACTGCCATGGTTCATGAGATATTGGCCTGATCACGGACTTTGCTTGTAACCCTGTGTATATATTAATTACATCATATATATCACATTCGGGCCATGGATGGCCTAGTGGGCAACGTTCGTGACTGCCATGGAAAGGATCTCAGGTTCCATCCCAGGCAGGTACGAACGCTCGATCCACTAAATATCCGCCGTGCGTCGGCTGGACACGTTAAGCCGTTGAACCCCTGGTACTGGCCCCCTAGTAATAAATAAGGGCGTCTTCCTCCCCTTTTCTACTTCGCTTCCGTGTCACTTTCCTATCGGGCACTCTATCCCAAATCTCCTAGCTTCCTATTTCTAAGGGTTGTTTAAGACCTGGGGTCAGACACTCCCTTCCTGAAATCCTCTACATGTGATCATTATATCACAATTAGACATAGAAAGCAAACAAAAAATGTAAAGAAGCAAAATAAAAATTGGTAACCAATTAATAAACCTTGGATCCAAAAATATTAGAGTTTCAAGTTTGAAAGCAGACAAATAAGCACTGAAATCATAAGACCCCACTGAAATGCGCAACACAGCATATAAAGATAGTGGTTTCAAGTATGTTATAGCCATATAAAACACAAATCAAACAAAATATCCAATCAACAACACTAACCACACACACTCGCTGACAGATTGAAGCCCAATTAAAGCCTGGCCAACAGCACCGAAATATTAATAAAAACTCTATAATGGTAAGTATAGTCAATAAAAATACCTTGGCCTGACAATTTTGTCTAAAACACAAATGCAAAAACCAAGTCAAAGTTTCAGAATGTCTAACTCAGACTCGCAAAGAAGAACAAACCAAGACAAAAACACAAAGGCAAAAATTCAGACCAAAAAAAGGGCTGTCTTTATCAGGTGAATGCCAACCCTTAGTGACCTTTCTGAAAGGGCAATGGCAGAATTATCAAAAAACTGGCCCTTGTGTTCCCCTTATTTGTACCCAAACTGTTCCCCATATATATATATACACTGCCGTACAATTGCTAAGGACGGATGGCAATAGCAACCATAAAATGGAAGGCAGGAAAATGTGGAAATTAGCATAAGTGCGGGATACAGTAAGACGTGTTGTGCGTATGCAAATTTTGGATTGCCGAACTTGTTCGTGACGTCATAGCGCTGATAAGAGATATAAAGGATTTGACGCGCATTGACCGTTGTTGTTCAAACACAAAGTTGAAAGGGAAAGAATCAATTGACGAATTTGCAATTTTCAGTATGTTTTCCCGACATCACCTAGATGATTTTATGCGTGGCCGTATTGGCAAGATTGAAGAAGGGCGAAAAATAACAGATGTTGCCAGGGAGTTCAACGTCAGCCACAGTGTTGTTTCAAGGCTTTGGAAATCATTTCAAACAAATGGAGAGTGTAGCAAACGTCACAGGGGAGGTCGTGTTCGCAGTACGACATCTGCAGAAGATCGGTACATAGTGCTATCAACAAAAAGACACCGGCGCAGCACAGCTAGTGAGGTAGCAAATCAGTTTATGGTTGCTACTGGCAAGCGGATCTCCCGAAAAACTGTCGCCAGACGTTTGCATGAAGGAGGTCTATACGCCCGCCTTCCTGTTGTGTGCATCCCATTGTCCAGACGTCACCGTACCGCCCGTTTGCAATGGTGCCATCAACATCGCAATTGGACTGATAATGACTGGTCTGCTGTCCTCTTCTCAGATGAGAGTAGATACAGTCTATCGTCTGATTGTCGACGACAACTGGTCTGGCGTGATAGTGGTACTGCATATTGTCCAGCAAACATACAGGAAAGGGACCGATATCCGACATGTAGTGTCATGGTATGGGCTGGCATCATGATCAATGGCCGTACGTCCCTCTATGTGCTTCCAACTGGGACTATGACTGGCCAACGATACATTAATGATGTTCTGCTACCTCGTGTTCGAATGTTCCGTGGTGCTGTTGGTGATAGATTCATTTTCATGGACGACAACGCAACACGTCATCGAACAGTCGCTGTCCAGGAGTGTCTTGAGAGCGAGGATATTCAACGCCTCGTATGGCCAGCACGTTCTCCAGATCTGAATCCCATTGAAAATGTGTGGGATGCTTTGGGGAGGAGTCTTGCTGGTCGCCAATGCCCTCCAATAAACAAGGACACCCTCATCCGTGCACTGACAGAGGAATGGGATAAATTACCCCAACAGCTGCTTGATAATGTTGTGCAAAGCATGACACGACGTGTGGAATCTTGCATCGCCCTCCATGGTGGCCATATTCCGTATTGACATCTTACGCCGGAACGCCTGCGGACAGTAATTGCATTTTTTTCACGTTTACGTATTCTGCAAAAAATGGCCTGTTTGTCCCTTGAACATGTTCCAAAGCCTTCTGGATTCAGAGCACAATAAATTGTCTTTCTTGTAATGTCCTGGCATTCTGACATTATTTTATTTCACTTGGCATCCAACCACACTTACTTTTTACGCGCTATGTAGCCGTTTATGATCCGTCCTTAGCAATTGTCCAGCAGTGTATATGAACAGTTTATATATATATATACACACACACATTTCCATTTTGACCCCCCTCCTTTCCCCCAAAAAAATTCTACATATGTCCCTAAATTATCACCAATTATCATCAATTCACTGCTGGATTGTTACCTCAAGTGCGTTCCACAACTTTCTGTCTTGAGCTTGTCACTCCAGCATTCCGAATTTCATCCACCCATCTCCCATGTGGTATTCATCTGGAGCACAGAATATTTTGTATATGTTACAGGTACGTAACACTGAAACATTGAGACTTTTCAGATACATTGCGTAATGTAACAATATTGTTTCAGAAACCTTACGGTTACGACAAAATGTCCCCAAATGTTACATCACTTTGAAACATAACTGATATGTTACAGTGAAAGGTCTTTGCAACTTCAAGATACCAACTTCATGTTACTGTTACGTGTTTGAAAGATATTTGTAACTTCGTTACATTACTGTTACGTGATAATATAGGGAGTTTCTGTAAAAAGGAACCAGTCCATGTGCTGCTTCAAGGACGCATGTGGTTGATTCCTGGTCAATCATGATTCCTGACCATCTTTTGTCCACCATTTTCTCTTTGTGTTCAACCATAACATTTTGTGTGCCACGTGGTACTACCGAACATGTTTTGCTCCCCATTTTTTGCCTAAAACCTAAAATATGAAATATAAAGAAATTCTGGTCCGATTGGGATATTTTCAGCGTTTACAAGCTACAACTCAACAAATTATCTGAAGGCATGTGCCTACCTAGGAAACCTGTGTGTGCGTGTGTGTGTGTAGGGGGGGGGGTTAATACCAAAAGTGTGTAGAATATAAAAAATTTCTCGTCTGATCGGGAGATTTTCAGCACTTACAACCAGAAATACCTTTGTTTTATATATTAGGTATCCCCCCCCCCCCCCCGCCGACATGTTTCCTGAGGCAGCACATGCACTCAGATAATTTGTTGACTTGTAAGTTGTAAATGCTAAAAAATCTCCTGATCTGGCCAGAAATTCTTTATATTTTACACTTTTAGGTATTACCTCCTCCCTGAGAGAGGTTTGCTGAGTAGGCGCAGGCCCTCAGATAATGTGTTGAGTTATAGCTTGTAAATGCTGAAAATCTCCCGATTGGACCAGAAATTCTTTGTATTTTATGCTTTTGGATAATTTGTTGACTTGTAGGTTCTAAATGCTGAAAATCTCCCGATCGGACCAGAAATTCTTTGTATTTTATACTTTTGGACAATTTGTTGACTTGTAGGTTCTAAATGCTGAAAATCTCCCGATCGACCAGAAATTCTTTATATTTTACACTTTTTGGTACTAACCCCCCCCCCGCTCCTTGACAGTTTTTCTGAGTCAGCACATGCCCTCAGATAATTTGCAGACTTGTAGTTTGTAAACCCTGAAATCTTTTGTTGAGTTGTAGATCACAAACATTCTTTTATAAAGAATTACATTAATAATCGCAATTAAGAAAAGACGAAATTATAGAAACTTTATATGACTCAGATAACCAACCTCTGGGGGTCGTGGACACGAATCGGTCAAAAATGATATTTTTATATGGCCCCTTAAAATTTTTATGACCACTTCTCCGGTGGCCAGTTCTCCTACACCCAATCAACTCGAGTACGACATTATCACCAAATAATATCCCAGTAGCACGTGGAACGACTACTAGGGTGCTTCGATGAAATGGTATAAATGCGCATGCGCATCCACGCCGTTGCCAAATCAAAAATCTTAAATATCGCCGGAATGTAACATCAAGGTAACAATTATGTACAATGGAAACTATAAAGCAGTAGTATCGGTGAATGCTATTTTTAACGTAACCGTAATGTACAAAGATTTTTGTTCCAAAATAGATGTTGCTGAAACGTAATTGTAAGATATTTCTGAAAGTGTAATGAAAATGAGAGATTGTAACATTACTGATACATATCTGAAACATTTTGTGCTGTATGGGTATTCTGCCTCTTGGTATCTAATCTAAAGTTTTAGTTGTTCAACAGTGGTCAGTTCTAGCAATATGCTCAGCTCATTGCCATGTGAGGGTCTCACAGCAAAATCACACATACATTCGTCCAGACTCGTTTATCTTTGTGACAGAACTCCAAGAGAGACCTATATACACCAAGCAGCAGTACACTTACCGTTGAGTTTGAATTATTTTTGTTCAGTTATTTATTTGGCAGATGTATTGGGTTTTCTGATCTGGAGTCAAGACAATGCAGACTTTGTAAAAAAAAAAAAAAAGAAAAGAAAAGAAAAAAAGAAAGAAAACACAAAGAAGGAAAAAAACAACCCGCCCTGGTTATTGCTTGTAAACAATTTGAAGAATTTTTGAATGATCTTTTTTAAAGAGAAAAAACACTATGCTGAGTTAACTGTTCCCTTATTTGTGCAAAATAATTTTTTTTAAATTTTACTTGAAGCGTTTTCCAGAAAACTCCATAGCATGGTGGTGGTCTCCAAGAAATCATCCTGAAAAAATGATAACTCATAATATGTGACCCAGAAATCTTTTGTGGAAAGATCCCCAGTTAGGGTGACCATGAAATTCCAAAGGGGGTCCTGACTCCCATGTCCCCCACTTTCTTCTGCCCATGCCTTCACCCTTGATGCTTTTATGCTTTGCCATGTGTTCTATGTTTGACATTTTATGGTCACTTATAGCTGATGTACTAAGTAGCTCTGTAACTCACTTCTGTATCTAAAACATTAGATCAGAGATTGGCAGACTAAAAACAAGTGTAAAATTTTGAGCATGCCATTTTGTATCTGATGCCTAGAAAAATTCTAGAGATACCATTTACCTAAGTGGACAGGAAGGAAATATTTTATGGCATGCTGTATTGTATCTGATTTAAATGTATTTTTTTTTTTTTTACATTTAACTGCTGAAAATGATGATGGGTCCATAGATAAAGTGATTACATAAGCACATGCTTATGTACACTGGCGGAAAGGGAAAAAAGAACACCAAGAAGGAATTGGCGGACGATCATGAAATTTACATATGTTAATGGGGTCGAGTTTACGTAGATGTGATGTTAATTTCAGGACCAACCGCTGAGCGCTTACACCACAGCACGGCATAATATGCAAATTATCGTCGGTTGTATTTAAGGAGTACGGCAAAGTGAATGTAATCAGTCGTCGGCATACGGGCACTTGCAATACGGGCACGCCCGAAGAAGCCGCAATGCCTGGACACGGAAGACGTGTACGATTTCAGCAGTTATCGGACTTTGAGTGAGGTCGTCTAGTCGGACTCCGCGAGGCAGGGTGGTCATATCGTCGTATTGCGGAGCGAAGTGGACAGGAAGTATCGGTGGTGGTACGATGTTGGCGTAGATGACCCGAGGAACATTCCCACACAAGAAGACGTGGAACCGGGAATCACAGACGGACTGGTGAGCGGACTGATCAGCGCATAAGAAGAGCAGCGTTGTCAAGCAGAACACGCACTGCGATGCAAATCCGAGCTGCTGTTGCACCTGAGGTGACTGTGCGAACAATCCGCAACCGTCTACTGGATGCAGGATTATGTGCACGTGTGCCTCTGGCATGTGTACCTCTGACTCCAGCCCACCGTCAGGAACGGCTGCAGTGGTGTCGCCAACGTCTGCACTGGAGAACGCAATAGCGATCTGTCGTGTTCAGCGATAAAAGCAGATTCTGCTTGGGAGCCTCCGATGGCCGTATGCGTGTTCGCAGACTCACAGGGGAGCGTCTCCACTCTTTTTGCGTCCGCCAGCAACATGCAGGGCCTACACCTGGTCTCCTGGTGTGGGGAGCGATCAGCTATCACTCCCGTACACAACTAGTGTTTGTATCGGGTACGTTAAACAGCACCTTCTACGTCAACAACATCATTCAGCCCATTGTTGTGCCATTTGTAAGGTCGGTCCATCGTGGTGTTTTCCAGCAAGATAACGCACGCCCACACACGGCACATGCAACGCAACATGCACTTCAGGGTGTGAGACATCTTCCATGGCCTGCACGTTCACCAGATTTGTCCCCCATTGAGCACGTGTGGGATTTTATGGGACAACGACTTATCCGGTCTCCACGGCCAGCCACGACCATCCCCGATTTACGTGTCCAGGTTTAGGATGCTTGGAATTCAATACCCTAAACTTACATCCAACATCTGTACAACAGACTCCATGCCAGAATTTCACAGTGTGACGCAGTTCATGGTGGTTCAACCTCGTACTAACCATGTTTCATGGAAATGTTATTTTTCAGTTTACCAGCAAATACAGCTGTATTTTGCCATAATGTTTTTATCACGTTATCCTCTGTATTCCGTTATTATGCTGTATAAATTTCATTGGTATCAGACGTCTCCTTCTTGGTGTTCTTTTTTCACTTTTCGCCAGTTGATTTTAAGACAATGTCCACATTGTCTTAAAATTTTGAATTGTGGACAAGCATTTTTTATCTAAATGTTTAGTATAATCATGTTTTAGAAGTTTTGATAGTTTTAATAGTATCCATAGCATTTGAAAGGGAAAATGTTTTATGGTATCAAAAAAAAAAAAAAGAAAAAAAAAGTAGTTGCTGAATTTAAGAAATAGGTAAATTTTGAGGACATTATCTGAAAGAAATAAAAGTTGTTTATTCTGTTTTATATGTTTGTCTATAGGCATATACAGACTGTCTGTTTTCAAAAGCAGTAATAAGCCCTTGCCAGTGTAGCTTAATCGTGAAAGCATTCAACTATGGAGCAGAAGGATGTGGGTTTCTGCCACCAGCAGAGAGAGGGTTCGAACCTGAATGTAAAAATAGATGTACTGGCCATCTGGTTCTTCAAAAAATGTGTGGTGTTCCTTCGATACATGTGGGTGTTCCTTCTGGAATTAATGAGAATTCCTTCTTTGCTTCAAAAAAAGTATGATGCTTCTTCCACACATTTTTCAAAGCTTTGAAGAAGGAATTCTCATTAATTTTCAGATTTTCAGATGATGTGTGGAAGAAAGACAATATTTTTTTTTTTTTTTTTTTTTTTTGAGAATACAATGTTCAGTAGATCCATTTTTTACTTTTGAGCACCAATGTGAAATTAAAACCTTCTGTCTGCTGGTGGCGGATTTTGGAACCCACATCCTTCTGCTTCGGAGCCGAATGCTTTCCCAATTAAGCTATGCTCGCAAGGGTTTATCGCTACAACTTGCCATCTTGACATAGGCGTCACCTCAGTAGTACATTACATGCATTATTATAATTTTCACCAAGTTCCACATGCTTTTGAAAAATATGGAATTACATAATTTCACTCATATGTATAATATTGATACGATTTCAGGCCGAGCTAAGTTATGCATTCCACCGCTCACCACCAATTGATATGGCCTGTGGGAAACTATCCCACCACTGAACGCCAACCGATGCAGTACCAAGCCGAGCTAGGTTATGCACTCCACCGCTTGCCACCCATTGACACGGTTTCGTTATTCGAGACTTGGCGTTCGTTTAAATTCGGGAGCTGGTATAGATGAGTGAGAACATTAGCTGAAATACAGGAATTATTTTTAACACCAAAGCCTATATGGAGTAAAGAGAGTAAGATTAAAACACTTGGACATTTTATTGTAGGCAGAACCTACCATCCGAAACATCACTCAGCCATGGAGATACAAACAGGAGTTATTCTCCTTATTTGGAACTAGTATAAGCTGGCCCTAGATTCTGAAAACAGTCTTGCGCCAATAGGCGTATCAGAGTTCTAAAAAAAAGAGTCTGGGTTCAGCTGATGTATTCAGTTCACTTACTCAGCGAAAGGATAGCATTAAACAAAAAAAATCACTCCCTTATTGCGTGCTGCTTTTTAGTAATCCAGGCTAGAAGAATGGTTTAAATTGTGTACTGGAAGTTTTCACTACACACACACACACACACACACACACACACACACACACACACACACACACACACACACACACACACACACACACTGTGACAGAAAAGCACTTTATGGGGCCTTTATCAGCCCTTTTTTTGTGACATTCACGTGTGTGACATGCGGGCTGGTGTTCGCTCTCTTCTCCGAGAAACAAAAACCTGCGGCAGCAGATTGGGAGAAACGTGGGGGATAGCACTCCTTGACCCCGTCGAGAAACTTCGTTGCCAGCTTGGAGCAGACACACGCTTGCGGTTTTACATAGGTCAGCAACCTTAAGCCTCCCCGGAAGAGGAGAACATTTTCAAGGGAGAACTTCCAGAAGGAAAACAGAAGATCTTTGCTCGCCGTCCAGAGCCTTATTTCTCGTTGGTGGCTCATCGTGATTTCTTGTCGAGAACCGTGTATCAGAAGATAGTCGCAGTCTCTGTAGCCTGTGCCCTGGCAGCGGTTTATTACTTCTGGAAATAAATATAGCAGCTTTTTTCAGCGTTGGTCAATCTGTCCTCTTAGGCGCTCTCAATTTACCATTTTTGGTGGGCTTACCCAGCCACCTAATTATCGTTATGCTCTGCTTTTCTCATACTCTGGCGTCTGACCTCTGCGCGCCGAGCATGATTGCATTTTTCTTTTTCTGTTGGTGTCCCTCACGCGGCTGTCTTACCCCAGCGGACGGAGAAAACCAACTGCTCTTATTTTTCGTCTGCCCTTCACGGAGACGAAGTAAAATTGCCTCTTGCTGTCCCAAGTGCCTTCACCTTGCTCCTATCTGTCAACAACTTAGTGCTGCCCTCTTCCCTTTCGTACAGAGCACTCATAGCTTCTGTGAGGCTGATGCTGCAACTGACCCTCGACCCACCATAATCGTAATTTTAACGCAGGCCAAAAGCTTTTTCGACATACATCGCTTAAAAGTAGGCATATTTATGAGGGTCTGGATGCCGCCCCATCGCCCGACTGGGTGGTCATGGTGTATCTCTGTGTGGGCCCTCAAAGGCGATCTCACAATTTCTTTGTTTCCACCCAGCTAAATCGAATTATCCGACTTCCCTAATTAAAGCGTGCTAATTTTTCCAATTAATTTCGCCATAGGCCAAATATTTAATTTAAACATTATCGTAATTTGGTCACGCTCATCAAGTCCATCCCCCCTTTTGGAATTAATTAATTTAACCCCAAATTTCGTGTCAATATATATAAAAAACTCATTCTATAGTCTAAGACTTCAGTAATGTTGCCTATTATTAGTTTTCATTTTTATGATAACCTTTCACAGCAAGCTAAGTGATGTGTACAGATAACTTTACTTACATCTTGTACCTCACAAAAATATACATTCTTATGTATTATTTATAATCACCCTCATGGTTCTCAAATGTTCATGTCATATTGGTGGTTCTGTGTACTTTACATTTCAGCTTCATGAACTACTTTCATTCTTTTGATTATATTTGTATCAGTTTATTTATATAGTTTAATTAATATGGAAAAAAGGGGGTGCAACAACACGAAGCCAAAAAAAAAAAAAGTAGTTCAAGCCTGTTTTTCCAATTTTTTTTTTGTATTTGAAAATGTAGGATATTCTATTAAATAAAGAAAATTAATTTAAATCATTAAGACTTTAAATATTTTAAACTCTTTTCAGTGGAATTATTTTTGTTCTGTGGTTTTTGTTTCTGTTAAACCATGACTGGACATACTTTATGTTGAATTGAATAGGTGTGAAAGAAAGTGAAAACAGTGTAACATGCATTAGTTCTGATATTTGGTTTGTTGATGTAGGAAATCTTATTACATTTGTGCTATAAGATTCCTGAAAAAAGAGATAGAAAGGAAAAATGAGAATTTATATGGTTTTCAGTGAAGTTTTGAATTTTTGAAATCAGCGCTACATGTTAAAAACATGCGTTGTATTAGTTAAATCGTGATTAATTTTCAGTATGTTATTTATCTATTCCTGATATGGAATTCTGATCATTTTTGTTAAAAAAAGAAAGGAATCATATTGGGTACTGTGGAAGGAAGAAGATGTGTCTGCAGAAGCAACAGAGCACTTCATGCACTACTCTTGGACTAAGCTTAAAGTAGTTATTAATCTTTCCTCTTTATGTAAGATCTGAAATCTGTTTAGATCTTTTTCTAGGTTATAGACATACTGATATCAAAAGGAACACACACATGCTTATTATTATTTCATTTACCTTTCCAGGTTCAACTTTGTGAAAACCAGTCTGACCCCACCAAACCACAGCATTTGGCCTCAGCAAACAAAGAAAATGAATCTGACTGCCTGTCTTTTTTGGTTACGGTGACAAGCAATGAACGGAAATGGGTTGTGAGGCGAACATACAGAAACTTTGTATTTTTGGATACTCAACTGCATAGATGTGTGTATGACAGAAAGTACAGTTTGTTGCAGGAGCTTCCTTCAGCTGCACCTGTAAATTTAGAGGATGAAAACTCTGAAGTAATCTATCATGATAATTTCTGTTAAAACTATGACTATATTGCTAATGCAAGTGGTTTTTTTTTTTTTTTTCTGAATTACTGAAAGTAAAAACTATGTGCAGTTATTGTTTTGGAGTTTTTCACATCTAGTTTTAAGAAATCATAAATCTAATTTTTTTCTTTATGAAATCTAGTTTTGGGATATATCAGTGTAGATCATATTTTAAATTCACAGCACCTCACATTCACATCTAAAATTGCCATCATGCAAGTGGTGGTAAGGAAAGTGGTCGTTATGGCATTTAAAATGTCATTGCCAGAAAGGGTCTTCAGTATTGAACTGTATGCATAAGAGTTGTTTTTCTAGTAAATATTTTCCCTCTTTTTCTTCATAGAATATTGTAATGTAGTTTGAAAAATATATTGTGTAGTACAGTCTTGAAAATTTGCATGCCACATACTCTTGAGATTACAGCAATACATAGAAAGAAGTCAAAATAATTTTTTGTATTCTTTATTTTTTTGTTTGCATGTCATCATCATTGTCAACCATTATCAATTCACTGCTGGACGAAGGTCTCCCCAAGTTTCCTCCACAACGGTCTGTCTTGTGCCAATCTCCTCCATGTCACTCCCGCATACTTTCGAATTTCATCCCCCCATCTTCTATGTGGTCTTCTTGTGGGTCTTTTCCTGTCCCTTGGAATCCAATCTAAAATTTCTGCTGTCCATCGATGGTCTGTCCTTCTGGCAGTATGTCCAGCCCATTGCCATTTCAGGGATTTAACTCTGATCATGATGTCTTCCACTCTTGTCCTTTTTCAGATCCACGAGTTCCTCCTCTTATCTCTCCTGGTTACACCAAGCATGCACCTCTTCATGCTACTTTGAGTTGTCTGCAGCCTTTGCATGTCTCTTTTAGTTAAGGTCCACATCTCTGCACCATACGTAAGCACTGGAAGGATGCTTTGATCAAACACTTTTCTTTTAAGACATAATGGCATATTGCTCTTGAAAATTATGCTGTTTCTTCCAAAAGCTCTCCAGGCAAGTTTTGTATGCCGATTAATTTCTTCATCAATGTGACCCTCACTTGATATCTGCTGTCCAAGATAAACGTACGTGTCCGTTATCTCCAGCTTTTCTCCATCAATCGATAAATCTTCATTTCTTGTAAAAGTATTGAACATCACTTTTGTCTTCTGAAAGTTCATTTTTAATCCCACTTCTTTACTCTTGTCAGCAAGTTCCTGGATCATACTCTGCAGCTCTGATGGGGTAGTTGCAAAAATGACTATGTCATCAGCAAAACGAAGGTGGGTTAGATAATCTCCATTAATCTTCATTCCTTTGTTTTCTCAGTTCAGTGATTGAAAGACATTTTCCAATGTGGCATTAAAGAGCTTCGGAGATATGGTGTCCCCTTGTCTCACTCCTTTTCCAATTTTTATCTGTATTGTATTTTCAAACAGCCGAATCTTTGCACTTGCATTTTCATATATGTTATTAATAATATTAATGTACGCATCTTCGATACCGCAGGATTTCAGGAGTGCTGTTTACCTTTATTATTTAGATGACGAATTTCCTCATAAAATTCTTCAATTTCTTCTTCAGGGTGACTTGTGGTGGGTGCATACGTTTCAATAATCTGAGCCTGGTATCTTCTCGAGAGTTGGATAACAAGTCATGCAGCTCTGTCAGAGGAACTTTCAACTTCTACAACTTTATCCTTCAGTTTCTTGTTTATTATAAATCCAACACCACTAGTTCTGCCAGTATCAGTCCCACGATAGTAGAAGAGATGTCCACTTTTTAGTTCAATGAGATCTTCTCTTTTTCTCCTTGCCTCACTTAGCCCAACGATGTCCCACTTGATTCTTTGTAGTTCCTCTTCCAATTCAAGAAGCCTTGAATCAGAAGATAGGGAGTGTCCATTATACGTAGCCAAGGTCAGCATCAGATGGCAGCCTAGTCCGGTCCTCCGGGGATTCTTAGCACCCTCTGCCTTCATGTCGCACTGGCCGCTGCCTTGGCCAAGTACATTCCAGTTGCCGGAAACTGAGGGCCAAGATTTAAGTTGTAGAGTCATTTTGGAGGGGTTTGGCCATAACTCACCACGCTGGCCAAGCCGGTTGGTGAGTGTGGGATAGCATTTCCTCTAATCCCGATGGTATAGTTATACTGCTATTGGCGGTCGTCAGAGCCCCTTTAGTGGGAACAGGATATACCACGAGAAGGCGGGGTTGACATTTGTCAAGGAGAGGCTGTGATGTTACGCATCACCTGACCTTACATCCCATGTTTGCATGTACAGTGTAATATGTTATGTAGTGAACTTTGATATGATGAATTATATCAGTTGCCATGATTTTTTGTTCCTCTTGAATATGCATTTCTGAAGTTATGCTGAAAAAAAAGTTGGACATTGCAAATTATAAATGTTCAGATCATCAGTTATTGTAAAGTTTTCAGCTGCTTAGAGAGGGGTTGGGATACTTTTTGGTACCAAATCTTTTATTCTTTACTGTCTTATTTTATATGGCTTGCAATTGAATCAGGTCATATGCTATGTGTGAAGTCTTCTCTTGCCGCCCCGGTGGTGCAGTGGTCCAAGTGATGGGTTCTGAATCATTCGTCCGAGATGGGTGCGGGTTTGAATCCTGGCGAGGCTTGGATGTTGTGTTTGTCTTATGGCACTGGCTCGCTCCCTTCCCTGGAACCAGTGGCCCTAAATTAGGGATGGGCGACTGCTTATAGCCCACTGAGTTGCTCACAGTGGTCGTTAAACCTCCAATAAAAAAAAAAAAAAATCTTATTACTTCCGGGTCAGTAGTGAAGAGAGAGAGAGAGAGAGAGAGGTGGTGGGGGTGCCATTTGCTACTCTATTAATGTAACTCTTAGTGAGCTTCTCGTGAAGATGTCATTTATGTGGACACAAGGATGTAGATGACACCTCTTCTGTTACATGTGGCTCTGCAGAACCACATAGACAGGTGTTTGATTGAATGATAGTAGCCTTATGCAGCTGAAGTTGCAACAGCATCTCACAACCATCTGGAGAACCCAACATGGCTGTTCAGTATTCTGCTCACTCCTGCACTTCCTGCATTATCGCATGCTATGCTTGTCAAATGTGCTGACATTGTTGGCCAATTATGTTAATTTGTGGTGTATAGTCTTTAATACCCATAGACTATAGTATTAAAAGAATAAAAAAAAGTCTTATATCAAATTTATCAAACAAGGCTCATAACATCACAGTCCCAGTAATCATTTTCATGTTGTCAGGAATTTGCCATAAAGGAATGATGCTTGTTTTTTCAATTGTATGAATTTGCATAGAGTGGGGCGAGTTTTGTAGTAGCAAAGTGTGTTTGGAGGACTCTCAACATGGAAAGATTTCCCTGTGGGCACACCATTGTTGCCATAGTCTGTGGTAGCAATTGTCATGCTGCCTGGGAGATGATGTTTCATCTTTCATTCCACAAGGCATGAATGTTATTGTAGCATGCATCCATCGTTGGGCTACTGTGCTGAAGGGAATCTAAACGTGGATGGAAGGGACAGTAATGTTTTTGTTTTGCTTTGTTTCAGGGCTTAATGGCTTCCATGAACATCTAAGGCTATAAGAAGTGGCCCATTTCTGATTTAGACCCACTGGTTACAGAGAAGAATCAGCGTGACATATTTTCATGTGTTGCTGAGCTTAAAAGTGAAGTAGAATAAATGACAGTATGTCATTTATTCCACTTCACTTTAAGCTCAGATTGCTGGCTGCAACAGGCTTGTGGTTTGATTTTGCAGTTGAAATATGCACAAACTATGCTTACATATTTCATGCAAGGTCAAGATCAATTAAAGGAAGTTCGGAAAGTGGTAACAAGTTGTGTAACCCTTGACCAAAGCTCAAAAAATCATCTGAAGCCCTCATATTCTCATTGTCCACATTTCTATGCACTTCCGAAGATACACAACATTGGTGTTCCCTTTCGTCCCATAGTTAGCAATATAGGATCACTCACGTAAGTTGGCCATATTTCTATCTTCGAAACTATCGACTTTAACGGCTTCTTCAAACACAACATCTGTAAAAAATTCCATTGAGTTTGTCAATCGGCTAAAGCGACATCCATTCAACGATCAGTTCATATTATCCTTCGATGTGAAATCCATGTTCACAAGTATCCCAGTGAAGGGAGCCCTCAAAGCATTGAAAGCAAGTCTCAAAGAACATCATTTCAGCCAACTGGAAATAGAAGAAATTTTGAGACTAGTGGAAATTTGTATAAGACAAAACAGTTTCCTTTTTCGTGGAAGATTTTTCCAACAGACGGAAGGCCTTGCAATGGGTAGCCCACTGTTACCTATTTTATGTGAAGTCTACATGCGCCACTTTGAAGACCAACTATTTCAGCTTGTTACATTTGACCTGTGGATTCGATATGTAGATGATACTTTTGTTCTCTGGAATGGCATGAACTCGGAAATACCTAAATTAGTTGATCTTATCAATTCAATTTATCCTCGTATACAGTTAACATATGAGACTGAAAATAATGGCTGCTTACCATTTCTTGATGTTTTTGTGTCACAGTCTGAAAGATCCTTTAGTACAACAATTTATCGAAAACCATTTGCTGTTTCCTTACCCCCTCATGCAAAATCAAATCATCCATGGAAACAAAAGATCTCTGCCTTCTTCACATACGTATATCAGGCAATACATATCTGCTCAACTGAGGATTCCTTACAGAAAGAGCTTGATTTTCTTAAACGAATTGCAGTACACAGAGGATACAGCCCTTTCGTTATAGACAAAGCTGTCCAAAAATTTAGGAAACCAAAGCCTGTCTGCACGCTCATGCCTATTGACCTCCGAATACGAAAGAATTGGGCAGTTATCCCATTTGCTCCTCAGATTAGCTTCAGAATTTCAAAAATCCTTGAAAGTTTCAATTTCAAAGTTATTTTCAAACCCATAAACAAGATGAATTTTTACGGATCAAAAGACTACGTTGAAGACATAAACTCCTGGGGAATTTATCAGATACCTTGTGAATGTGGTCTTTCATATATAGGACAGACCAGCAGGGCTTTAAGTTTCTGTGTGAAGGAACACAAGATCTATGTACGGAACTATGAACTGAAGAAGTCGTCTATAGCTCAACATTGTCACAAAAATAACCATAAATTTTTGTTTGGAAATGCAGCGCTTATTGATAAACCATACTTAACTATCAAGCTTAATATATTAGAAGCTTTCCAGATATATGTCTTGTCAAAGACATGATGTTGACTCCATTTTTTTCAAGCTCGTGGAAACAACTCACCAAAACCCGTGACCGTCAGAATTCTGATGATGTCACAATGATTTGAATGTTTACACTCCATTCGTCCTGAGGAAGGCGAACTAAACGCTCTGCGAAACTATAGTCGATGTATAATAAACATTTTGTTGTGCGAAACATTGTTAGTATTATTCTAAGATCATATATTTTGATATAGATCTCAAATTGTTGGTAATATGCTTGCTTTTTTATATCACTGAATGCTACTGAGGTTATTTATTTCATTGGTTAGTGTTGTCTGGATTTTCTTATCAAAATATCTGCTGCATGTTGTGATCATATCAGTCAGCACCTACTGTATGCTGATTCAAGATCATTCAAGATCTTATCAAAATATCTGCTGCATGTTGTGATCATATCAGTCAGCACCTACAGTATGCTGATTCAAGATCATGTTTCATCCTTATCAAAATATCTGCTGCATGTTGTGATCATATCAGTCAGCACCTACAGTATGCTGATTCAAGATCATGTTTCATCCTTATCAAAATATCTGCTGCATGTTGTGATCATATCAGTCAGCACCTACAGTATGCTGATTCAAGATCATGTTTCATCCTTATCAAAATATCTGCTGCATGTTGTGATCATATCAGTCAGCACCTACTGTATGCTGATTCAAGATCATGTTTCATCCTTAAAATCCCTTCTCAGTTTTTAATACCAAATACTTAACAATTCATTCCCACTCCCCAGCCCCCCTTTTTTTGTGAGAAATTCAACCTTCAGAAAGACTTCTGTTTCATAATCATGTAGTGTTTTAATTTCTATTAGTGCAGATATTCTCTCTAGCCTAGCCAATGTAAACAGCTTGTGCAATAGCTGCTAACACCGAGAAGTGAAATAACTGCAAAATCAGTGAAACCCTAAACTTGCTTTATCTATGAAAATGTTATTATGAGAAAAAAAAATAAGGACACATGACATGAATGCAAGTTAATAATAGAAAATAAAGTACCATGTTGTGCACCAGAATCATACCACAAGCATAGAATGAAATCAACTAACAACCAAACAAATCTGAGGAAAGGAAATGGATCTCAGTGAATTTAATATTCAAAATGACTTTCATGATGTGTTGTAATTTCTATTGTTCCAGTTATTATGGTTTGTCTTGTTAATTTAAACAGTGGTAGCTGATTATGTCTAGATGATTAAGGGAAGTAACTGCAGTAACAGTAACAACATTAATACAGCTACCTTATCTGTTGAAGCAATTGTTACAGGAAGAAGTTGAAGAAGACAGGAATACATTTTGGGGGAAAATCTAAAGTCACACATTGCATCAGTGGATGCCACAGCACAAAGAATAAAATCAACTAACCACCAGTTAGCATGTGTGAAAAAAATCTTTTGAGAAATGACCAAAATGTAACTCAGTGAATTAAATTGTTGAAATGGCCTTGATCACATAACTGTAAAGTATATTGTCATCTCTGTTGTTATTACAGTTATTCCATTAGGTTTCTTGACTTAAACAACTATTGCTGAAACTGTGTCTGTTGAGAAGACTAAAAGGGTTAAATAACCATTTATGTACCTTTTCCATTAAAGCTATTAATACAGGAGGAAATTAAGAAGATATGAAAATGTTTTGTTGATAAAATGTTGAGTAAACATGTTACACAAATATATACTACAACAAGCTGAGAATGAAATCAGCTAACAATTGATGGTCTTTTGAGAATAAATCCTTTGAGAAACAAATGACCAAAATGCAACTCTGTAGCATTTTGGCATTTGGAAAGTGCACATGGTCAGTGCCCTCTTTATGTAGATTCTGTGAGAATCTGAAATACAGTGGGATTAACTAGATCACGAAAAGCTCCTGTTTCAAATTAAGGGATTCCTTACGGTAGTTAAATACCTGCCTTTAGCTTTAAAAATTACATAATATGAAATTGGAAGACATATTAACTTTGGATGCGATAATATTAAACAATACAAACTGATCTATGCACTAACTCTTCATAAAAAGGACGCAAAAAATTATTAAACATACTGTTTAAGCATTGTTTTTTGTTTACTCCTGGCAGTGTGCAGTAATTTTAAAATTACTCTTGTAGAGTAATATCCTTATCCTATAATGTGTTAATGGTGAACCTGTATCAATAAAACAATAATGTTTGGTATTTTTCATTGAGAAGATGTTTAATATGCAACACATAAGATGTGTTTTTTTAAAGCAGGCTTAAGTGTGATTTAAATTTGATCTGTGAGCCAGCACAAATTTGCCATTTTCATGCTTTTTGTAGTAATGAAGTTTTAGTTTTACATCTTTCACTTTTTTGTTTTAATTTTTTAGAATATTCTTTCTGTAACTTTGTAGTGCTCAATATTTTTGTATATTCTGAAGGTAGAATATATATTCCTTTTCAAAAATTTGTTAAAGTAATTAGGAAATTTATTTCTGGAAATGTTTTATCTTACAGAATACAGTCAAAAGTCTGCTTTCTGAATATTTGGAACGTTTTTCACAGTTGGCAGGGAGTCTTATCAATTGTGGACCAGTTCTCAATTGGCTAGAGGTGAGTGTGTGAGATCACAATTTTTTTTTTTTTTTTTTGATTAAGGACTAGGAGCTGTTAAGGTTTTTTTTACAGTAGTTAATATTCGTAGCAGTCACTGCAAATATCTACACACATTATTGGGGTGGAGATAAAGTGAGGATGCTGGTTCTCAGGCATGACTTTTGGATAGCGGTGGAATGTTCATAGTAGGCGAATATCAGCACTTCTTTAAATATCCATCAGCTGCATTCTCAGGTTTGCCAAAGTTGTAGCTGTGGCAGTTAAAGTGTATGTCTCATATCTGTTACTCTGAAGCAAATGCAAGAAATACACTTTATCCACCACAGCTTTGTATAAAATGGTTTTTGGCTATAATGACTGTTATATATAGCTTTATTACTTACTGTGCCCAACAAAAGACCCCAGGAGCAGATTTATGTTCAGTGTTCTGCAACATGACTTCCAAGGGTTGTAAATGTTATGTGGGGAAAGACCGCAACACTTTGACCAAATCATTAAAAAATATATATACAGCACCACTTGAAGAAATTGAGATCTTTGATGTTTTTGAAATTGAATGGACACACTAATTTCATTATCGTTGACAACTGTAAAAGCAGCATTCTGTCAGGGTTTTTTTTT
This sequence comes from Macrothele yani, assembly GCA_039090855.1. Classification (NCBI taxonomy): domain Eukaryota; kingdom Metazoa; phylum Arthropoda; class Arachnida; order Araneae; family Macrothelidae; genus Macrothele; species Macrothele yani. Next base: position 65,125,269 of record CM077013.1, on the reverse strand, counting down.
TCTTGAAATAACTTCTGTATTTGAGATTTCAACATTGTTTTGCATTTGTTAACTGATTAAAAATAAATTTTAAACAGTATTTTAATATTTATTTAAAATTATTAATATAAAATACTGTTCTTATTTTTTAAATATTTTATTGGGAAGGTTGCTTTTTTTGCCAATCAAATGGTGTTTTGCTGTTTTCCTAGGATGATTAAATGCTGATACTGCAACTTTAAATTTCTTGAAATTATTGGACTATCACATTCGAAACCAAAAACCGTCTCTCTTGCAGACATTTTTGGAAACTGTAAAAGCCATATGCAGACCATGAATGTGTTCTGCAGTTGTTAACTTGTGGTGATTTTTCCAGGATGGATATCTAACCCTCCCCAGCAATATTATGTGCAGTGATGGAAAGTTTGCGCCAATTTCATTATGTTGCGCGAAACTGCTATAAATTACAAAAAAATTTAATATTTGCGCCCAACCGGCAATCCACAGCAAAAATTGCCGAGCGAAAAAAATGTTTTCACGGCAAAAAATGCCGTTTTAAACGTCGAATTGAATGATGCTTTTTTATGGTCTATGCGTAATTTGGTGAAAAACGACGCTTAATCAACACGTACCGTACCGCCAATCCCAAAATTTCAGAATGTTTTTCACCTACCATCTAATTCGTTGTTTTTTCGGCAAAAGTAACGAAAAAACAACGATTTTCGCGATGTAGGAAATTAAATTGTTTTTCCTTATGGAGGAGGAGTTTTGTTGTAATCACGTGGTATGTAAGAGAAACGATGCTGTACGTTATGAAATCCTGATGAAGATTGTTTACTGATAGTTAGGTGGTCTTTCATAGTGCTGTGAAATTGATATTGTTTATATGTTGTTCCCTGCTCTTTGGGATAGCGCAGTCATTTCATTCCGGGCGTTTGCGCGATTACGTAAATACAGCGTAAGGTCAGTCATTAGCTGTTTCCTTGACGCGGAGAACGACTGAAAACGGCTCTCCCGTGGCAGGATACAATGGTTCTGGTTCTAAAGGATTCATTGGTATTCAGAGATGCCAACTTTTACGGATTTTCACTCCATCGAACGGAAGTCACCCGAAAAAAAACTACGGAAAAGCCCTCGCAAGATCCCTGCACGCAATTTCTATTTTTTTTACCGTCTTTTGGTTGAAAAAACGCACTTTACAGGTAGTCCCTATGCGCCTTCGATGTTCTGACTTCCCCCACCAATGGAGGCAGAGTTTGTCATGTGATTCCCCATACAGTCATTTGAGAGTACCGTGCGCAAAAGTCGAGAGGGGAACTCAGCTCAGCGCCTTTTGCCAACTCTTTACATTGATTGCATGTGGCTTTGTGCTTTTGAAAATTTCGGTGCAAACGTTTTAACCCTTTCCACTCGACTGTCGGGTGACACCCGACATTACGAAATCGCCGAATTGCTCACCCGCCACTCCGATGACGCCTCTATAGCTCGCATGTCGGTGGCCGCGATACATTTCTTTTTCGTCGAATAGGTAGGGTGTCACTCGCCACGCCGATGACGCCCCTATAGCTCGCATGTAGGGGCTCGCGAGAGGTTTCTTTTTCACCGGATAAAGAAAAGAAACGTCATCTGCGTGTCGGGTGTCACCCGCCCTGCCGATGACGCCTCTATGGCTCGCATGTCGGCGCTCGCGAGGAATTTCGTTTTCACTGAATTGCTCGCGTGTCGGGTGTTATCCGCGACGCCTATGACGCCTCTATAGCTCGTATGTCGGGGCTTGCGAGACATTTCTTTTTCGTCGAATATCTCCCGTGTCGGGTGTCACCCTCCATGCCGATGACGCCTCTATAGCTCGCATGTCGGTGGTCGCAAAACATTCTTTTTCGTCGAATAGGTCGGGTGTCACTCGCCACGCCGATGACGCCCCTATAGCTCGCATGTCAGGGTTCGTGAGACGTTTCTTTTTCACCGGATAAAGAAATAGAAACGTCATCTGCGTGTCGGGTATCGCACGCTATGCCGATGACGCCTCGATGTCTCGCATTTCGGCGCTCGCGGGAAATTTCTTTTTCGCCGAATAAATCGGGTGTCATCCCGTCTATGACGCCTCTATAGCTCGTGGGTCGGGGCTTGCGAGACATTTCTTTTTCGCCGAATATCGCAGGTGTCGGGTGGCACCCTCCTTGCCGATGACGCCTATATGGCTCGCATATCGGCGCTCGCGAGGAATTTCGTTTTCACCGAATAACTCGCGTGTCGAGTGTTATCCGCGACGCCTATGGCACCTCTAAAGCTCGGATGTCGACGCTCGCGAGGAATTTCTTTTTCGCCAATAGGTCGGGTGCCATCCGCCACGTCCATGACGCCTCTATAGCTCGTGGGTCGGGGCTTGCAAGACATTTCTTTTCGCCGAATATCGCAGGTGTCGGGTGGCACCCTCCATACCGATAACGCCTCTATAGCTCGCATGTCGGTGGTCGCGAGACATTACTTTTTGTCGAATAGGTGGGGTGTCACTCGCCACGCCGATGACGCCCCTATAGCTCGCATGTCGGGGCTCGTGATACATTTCTTTTTCACCGGATAAAGGAAAAGAAACTTCATCTGCGTGTTGGGTGTCACCCGCCACGCGGATGACGCCTCTATGGCTCGCATGTCGGCGCTCGCGAGGAATTTAGTTTTCACCGAATAGCTCCGGTGTTATCTGCCACGCCCATAACGCCTCTATAGCTCGGATGTCGGCGCTCGCGAGGAATTTCTTTTTCGCCGAATAGGTCGAGTGTCATCGGCCACGTCTATGACGCCTTTATAGCTCGTATGTCGGGGCTTGCGAGACATTTCTTTTCGACGAAAATCTCGCGGTCGCCCTCCATGCCAATGATGCTTCTTATCTTGCATGTTGGCGCTCGCTAGAAATTTCTTTTTCCTCGAATAGCTTGCGTGTCGGGTGTCATCCTCTGTGCTCATTACACCTCTATAGCTCGTGGGTCGGAGCTTGTGCGAGACATTTCTTTTTCACCCAATATCGCATGTGTCGGGTGGCACCCTTCATGCCGTGGCGCATCTATAGCTCGCATGACATTTCTTTTTTGCCGAATAGGTCGAGTGTCAGCCGCCACGCTGATGATGCCTCTAGCTCGTATGTTGGGGCTGGTGAGCTAAAGCTGAGCTTTCACTGCTAAGTTGTGGCCTCTACTGCAGAAAAGAAAAAAAAATGCGAGTTCTGTGTGAGTATGGGTGAAAATTTATTTGAGTAGAAAGGGTTAATTTAGATTAAAACGAAATGAAACGTAGCAGTGAAACAGCTATGACAACAAAAAGAACAAAGTCAGATAAAACTTATCGTCAAGTGTATCACTGTATTTATAGTAAATAATGGCCTTTTTATGAAGCATCTAAAATTTTGCTGAATCACGTTTTATAAGCCACGTGGCTGCGATTTCAGCCTGTCACAAGGCGGCCGCAATGATTGTAGGCGTCATGCAGAGAGCAAGAAGCACAAAGATCATGTCAAAAGATTAAATGGAGATGTGAATAAAATTAATGTAACCAAAAATTTCTGACAGCTTATAAAGAATCCTGGAAAAAATATCAAGAGCAGATTAGTGCTGGAAAAATGCAGCAAAACAAGCAAAACAGAGAAGAAATTGAATGTTCACAAAGTGATTTGAAATGGGAAGAAGCTGAACATTTGCAGCACTTGGATTCCCTCATAAAATGTTAAACAATGCTGAGATGAATATTGAATGTGGCATAAAAAAAGACATGAGTGCAATAGAAAGTGGACAGATACTATTAAAAGAAGCAAAACAAAACATTGCTAACTATCTTAAAATATTAGAAAAGAATAGAAGTGAGCAATTAAATATTGAGAAAAGCAGTGAAAAATGAAACATTTTTTTGTAAAATAAAGGATTAATAATAGAATCCTGCTATGGTTACACATTTTTTGATCTATTTTAAAACTAAAATGTTTCATATGTGTGTGTATATTTCAATGCAAGATCATAATATTTGCCCTTTTTAGGTATCAATCACCAGCAAAGTGCGTATATTTACGTGCAATTCATTAATGATATACTATAAAAACAACCATTCACTTACCCGAAAGATCTTGGTCATTTTTTTATCTTGTAACACTTCAAGCATGTCAATTATATTGTTGTTGGCTTCCTGAGGTTGAACTGACTCTTTGCCTACGACTTTCCTTCTTCCGGGGTTGAAACATCGTACTATCTTCTTTTTTTTTTTTTTTTAATTTAGTGGACAACACACGCAGGTTTCTTTCTGCCATATGAAACGTAACCATAGCTCGTCATCACGATAAAAACCTCACACATACACACACTATAACCACTCATTCATACATTCCGTTAAAAACACTATGTACATATTTACACTATCTACATTCCCAGGCATTTAAACCATTTGTCAACTGTGATTGAAAAAGTGCTCAATCCGTTTCAAACTCCGTGTTAACCCTATTGCATGTGCCAACCTCATTCAGCCTGTCATACACAACCCTCTAGCGCTTTCAACAGGCACTGTCTTCATCAGGAGGCAGCAGTGTCTCACCCGCCTACCACAGCGCAAGTGAGCTGATTTATTGAGGCCTGGGTCTCAGTCGCAATCTCTGCATCTCTGCGTCTCTGGCGCCATCTATTGTCATTGTTGCTCTTTTTCCTTTTGTTCTCTCTTAGCTGTTGCTCTATTTTTATTAAAGCCTTCCATTGTTCACTTAAGTTGCTAGGCTCATTAATGTTGCATAATCTTGATCTGTTTTTTTCAATTAATATTCTGCAATTCGCAACTGCCTTTCGTTTTTACAGCTTTTAATAATTTTAATATCTTCAAACCTTGGATAATGATGATTTTCCAGACAGTATTGGGTTAATGCGGTCTTAGCTTCTGTTTTATTCCAATTACTTATATGCTGGTTCAATCTGTATTTTAATTTGTTCTTGGTGCTGCCTATATATGACACAGGTGGTTGTTGGTTTACAGGAATTTCATAAACTCCTGCACTATCCAATTGGCTGATTTTTTCATTTTTTATTACTAAATGTTTTATAGTATGTACCTGATTTCGTACTTGTATATCATATCTGCCACATATTTTATTAATTTCAGCTGACACGCCTTCAACATATGGTATTGCACCAACATATTTTAATAGTTTTTTTATCAGTCTTGCCTTTATTATTAGCCTGAGTTACTTCATAAATCCATTTCTTTAATACTTGTTTAGGGTAACCAAAATCATGTGCAATTTTTTCAATATATTCAATTTCTTCTTTTTTATATTGTTCCATTGATGAGTGTGTTAAACTTCTTTTAATTAGTGTTTTAACACTATTTCTTTTATGTGTTAACGGGTGCGATGACTGAAATGGTATTAACACAGGAATATATGATGATTTTCTATGCACTCTATATTGCATATTATCATTTGTTTTGATTATCATAATATCCAAAAATACCAATGTGTTGGTATGTTCTTGTTCTACTGTCAATTCAATCGATGGATAAATATCACTATACCTTTTTGTCAAGTCTTTAAGTTCATCATTTTTTAGCCTCGACAACAAAAAAATGTCATCAACATACCTGCAGTATAACAGTGGTGGATCTTCTAGTTTACTTATTATTTTAATCTCTATGTCACTCATTATAATTTCCGCAAATAAAGTTGACAATGGTGACCCCATAGGTCCACCATAATTTTGTTTGTATACTTTGTTATTAAACATAAAAATGTTACAAATTTTGAAGATGACAGTCCGATTTTTGGCGTAAATGTGACAAGGATGGTAAGTCAGATAATATTCGAAAACTTGAAAATTTTCATCGTCCTGAAAGTTGTGTTTAAAATCACACTGAATATAATCAAAAAATGAATAAAGCAATAGAGGATCTGAATTGCAGCATTCTGACAAGAGACCCAACTAAATCTCAAGTAAGGTACTTGGCTAGAATAAGAAATCACAGCACCTTGCCTGAAGAAATAAAGAAAGCATACCCACCAATGGGTACTGGAATACCAAAAATGTTTGCAAAAATAAATACTCATAAGCCTGATACACCTATGAGAGTAATAGTATCAAAAAGGAATTTCCCATTAATTAAGCTGGAAAAAAATATCTACAAATATTTGGCACCATTGTTGATGAAGACAAGGTTCACTGTGAGGAATACATATGAATTCATTGAGAAAATTAAAGGAATTAAACAAGATTTAAGTGAATATCATATGGCTGGTATGGATGTACATGCTCTGTTTCCTAGCACACCAGTACCTCAAGCAATTGACATAATTGTTAAAAAATTATATATGTTACAGACAATGAATGCAATACAGATTGAGGAACTAAGAGAAATTTTAATATACATATATGAAAATAACATTTTTATGTTTAAAAACAAAGTATACAAACAAAATTATGGTAGACCTATGGGGTCACCATTGTCAACTTTATTTGCAGAAATTATAATGAGTGACATAGAGATTAAAATAATAAGTAAACTAGAAGATCCACCACTGTTATACTGCAGGTATGTTGATGACATTTTTCTGTTGTCGAGGCTAAAAAGTGATGAACTTGATTGAAGACTTGACAAAAAGGTATAGTGATATTTACCCATCGATTGAATTGACAGTAGAACAAGAACATAACAACACATTGGCATTTTTGGATATTATGATAATCAAAACAAATGATAATATGCAATACAGAGTGCATAGAAAATCATCATATATTCCTGTGTTAATACCATTTCAGTCATCACACCCGTTAACACATAAAAGAAATAGTGTTAAAACACTAATTAAAAGAAGTTTAACACACTCATCAATGGAACAATATAAAAAAGAAGAAATTGAATATATTGAAAAAATTGCACATGATTTTGGTTATCCTAAACAAGTATTAAATAAATGGATTTATGAAGTAACTCAGGCTAATAATAAAGGCATGACTGATAAAAAACTATTAAAATATGTTGGTGCAATACCATATGTTGAAGGCGTGTCAGCTGAAATTAATAAAATATGTGGCAGATATGATATACAAGTAGGAAATCAGGTACATACTATAAAAAATTTAGTAATAAAAAATGAAAAAATCAGCCAATTGGATAGTGCAGGAGTTTATGAAATTCCTGTAAACCAACAACCACCTGTGTCATATATAGGCCGCACCAAGAACAAATTAAAATACAGATTGAACCAGCATATAAGTAATTGGAATAAAAAAGAAGCTAAGACCGCATTAACCCAATACTGTCTGGAAAATCATCATTATCCAAGGTTTGAAGATATTAAAATTGTTAAGAGCTGTAAAAACGAAAGGCAGTTGCGAATTGCAGAACCAATATTAATTGAAACAAACAGATCAAGATTATGCAACATTAATGAGCCTAGCAACTTAAGTGAACAATGGAAGGCTTTAATAAAAATAGAGCAACAGCTAAGAGAGAAAAAAAGGAAAAAGAGCAACAATGACAATAGATGGCGCCAGAGACGCAGAGATGCAGAGATTGCGACTGAGACCCGGGCCTCAATAAATCAGCTCACTTTGAGCTCTGTGGTAGGCGGGTGAGACACAGCTGCCTCCTGATGAAGACAGTGCCTGTTGAAAGCGCTAGAGGGTTGTGTATGACGGGCTGAATGAGGTTGGCACATGCAATAGGGTTAACACGGAGCTTGAAACGGATTGAACACTTTTTTAATCACAGTTGACAATTGGTTTAACTGCCTGGGAATGTAGATAGTGTAAATATGTACATAGTGTTTTTAACGGAATGTATGAATGAGTGGTTATAGTGTGTGTATGTGTGAGGTTTTTATCGTGATGACGAGCTATGGCTACGTTTCATATGGCAGAAAGAAACCTGCGTGTGTTGTCCAGTAAATAAAAAAAAAAAAAAAAAAGATAGTACAATGTTTCAACCCCAGAAGAAGGAAAGTCGAAGGCAAAGAGTCAGTTCAACCTCAGAAAGCCAACAACAATATAATTGACGTGCTTTTGAAGTGTTACAAGATAAAAAAATGACCAAGATCTTTTGGGTAAGTGAATGGTTGTTTTTATAGTATATCATCAATGCAAGATGTTTTAAATTTGAGTAGGGTGCATCTATTTCCAAAACATTTTTTGCTTAAGAGTTGGTTCTATCTACTAATATTTTACCTGCTCTAAAATTTTTTTCTTACGCCAAAACTGCATTTTATCTGCTCCAAAAATGCATTTTGTTGTTCCAAAAATGTGTTTCACCTGCTCCAGAAACACATTTTGCTGCTCCAAAAATGCATTTTGCTGCTCCAAAAATGTATTTTACCTGCTCCAAAAATGTATTTTACCTGCTCCAAAACTGTATTTTACCTGCTCCAAAAATGTATTTTACCTGCTCTAAAAATATATTTTACCTGCTCCAAAAATGCATTTTGCTGCTCCAAAAATGGTTTTGCAACTTTCCGTCACTGTATGTGGTTCACAAGGCTTGGTGTCTCCCTGCTTTGACAACATAGTAGTGGGGAGAAGGAAAGGGGTCATTCAAAAAGCGCAGGGAGAAACATCTCTTGCTATCCCAAATGGTAGGGGTGGATAGATGTTTGTGTGTGTGTGTGTGTGGGGGGGGGGATTGGTTAGTTCTCCCATCAGACGCATGGAGCTGATGGAGTATATGCAAGAGGAGTGAAGATGTGGGGTGCACGAGTGAACACTGCGCTCACAAATATAAGATTAAAAAATGTTCTGCAAGAGGCTGAAATTTAAGATTTACCAAACAATTTTCTATAAAAAAAATATTGTGCAAGGAAATTGAAATCTAAGATAACATTTTTTTCTTCAAGTGGACTTTGTTCTGCAACGCACGTTACAGTTTTAAGTACTTTCTGCTCCTGGGTAAAAGACACACTTCGATCCAAATTATATTTCACTGATTCTAAAATCAAAAATTCAAGAGAATGTGAAATGGAAGGCATTTCCAAAGGGAAGTTTCAGAAATGGTTTGATAGTAGCAGGTCTCTCTAACTCCAAAAGTATATTCCCCTTGGAGCTGGTTATTTTGAAGTCACATTATTTATTTGTATGTATGAATTCAGATATATTTGCCAATAATTTAGTCATTCTTTATAATCACGCATTGTACAAGGAGTGTCCGATAAGTATCCGGATTTTTATTCCCATCAATTACAGGAAAGAAAGAAAAAATACAGGATGCATAAATATGATATTCACATATGTAATACAGTGGTACAAACAGTCAGAGTCACTTTACAAAGTATTCTGCATTCAGCATAATGCATTTCCTCCACCAATTGACAAGTTGATTCATTCTGGTAGCGAAGAAATCAGCAGGAGTATTGCAAATCCAGCGATGGACAGCCGCTCGCAGATCGTCGATGCTCTCATAGTGATGGCCACGAAGACTATCCTTCAAGGGATCAAAAACATGAAAATTGGAAGGTGCCAAGTCTGGACTAAGCAGGATGCGGAAGAATGATCCACCCCTGTTTTACGATTCCTGCTTGTACTGGTTTAGTAATATGTGGGCGAGCGTTATTATGCTGAAGTAACACTTGATTGTTTTTCAGTGTTGGCCGTTTGGTCCAGATATGTTGTGCAAGTTTTCTCAGTGTCTTCGCATAGGCCTTCACATTTATTGTTTCATTTTTGCCTAGTACTCAACCAAAAGGATACAGTGTTTTGTCCCAGAAGACAGAAGACAATAGTTTTGACCTTGGATGCCAACAAACCAACTTCGAGCTCCTTTGATGGAGGTGAATTCAAATGATGCCATTGCATACTTTGCTGTTTTGTCTCCTGTTCGAACTGATGAATCCAAGTTTCATCGCCTGTGATTATGCATCTCAAGAATGCATCATCATCCTCATCATAGCGCTGTACCAGTTCATTGCAAATGTCTAGCCTTTTCCATTTATGCACTGCTGTAAGCATTTGGGGTACCCATCTGGCACAGATCTTCCTAGGGTTGAGATGTTCATGAATAATTTGCCCAACAGAATCTTTACTGATATCCAATTCCTTGGCAATATCCTGAACAGGAATGCGTCTGTCACCGTTAATCAAGTCGTCAACCCGTTTAATTGTTTCATCAGTTACCACACCACCGTGTTAGGCCTACCTAACCATGCCTCATCTTCAAGGCTCTTGTGGCCAGCTTTGAACTTCGTAACCCATTCATAAACACTGGAATGAGATATAGCTGCATCACCGTACACCATCTGAAGTCTTCTCGTTATGCCACGGCCTTTACACCGTCTTTCATTAAAAAATTCACCACTGCTTGTTGCTCGAACTGAACACTTAACGCAGTCGCCATTGTTTTTGATTGACAGTGCCACCTAACATTTGTATCAAGTCGCTCCGCTTTTATGGTGCTTCACTGAAAGTAGTTGTAATAGTTTCACGCATACATACAATGATACACATGGTTGTGCATCGATAGGAATAAAAATGCACATACTTATCAGACACCCTTCATATGTAGTTACTGACACATTACACGCAGTGGTTCTCTACATGATGTGCAGACCTTTAAACGCCAAATGTGATTTCTTTGAATGATGCATAAGAATGATTTATGTCGTTACACTGTCACCATTACCCTTCTACACCTTTCCATATACTTAGAGTGCATTTAGATTGAAGTTGCACACAAACACTGACATAAATTGAGAAGTAGGGGGAAACATATTGACATGAGTATAATGCACAGGGTGCGCACGCGTGCTTGAAAACCTGGAAAGTCCTGGAAAATCATGATTACGTTTTCAAGGCCTGGAATATCCTGGAAAAACGGTATTTTTTTAATGCTGTCTTGAAAAGCCTTGAAATTTGAAATTAGTGCTTAAAAAAAATGCCCTTTTAGGAAATCGTGTTACTGACTGTTACCCCTTAATTTTTTTAAGTTCCTCTCCTCTGTTCTCAAAGAAACCGCCGGCTACAGTGGTGTTTCGGATGTGCCCAAATCCTAATTTGGCTGGGGGGGGGGGAAGCACTACTTCCAGTGCAATAAAATTGGATGATTACTAGCAGGTCTGTTAGGGAAGGGGAGCTTGATGCATTCTCTAGCCCTGAGCTTGATGTCCGTCCGACAACTACTGAGAACAACAGAAGGGGAAAGAAGAGACATTTAGCATTTGCAAGGGGGTCGCGTGTTTACCAAGTCAGCTGGCATCCACCAGTGAAGAGTATGCCTGAACAACACATTCATCTGCTCCTTGTTTATTGCATTAAGACGCTTGCTTCCGGCCCACCCCTCAAGAGACTTCGGCTACTTATGATAAAAAATAAGAAAACTATCTTTGCGAATTTTTCACAAAAGTGACTGAAATTTTTACATTTACTATAATTGGATTACAGAAGCTCCCTCCCAAAATTCCATTTGAATCGGTTTTAAAACTTAAAAAGTTAGCATTGGAAATTTTTATTATGTGTGCCTCTTTAGACAGTGAGCCTTGAGCAGAAAGTGTGTTACCAAAGCAACGGTTGATTGACAGCTGGGAGCGCTGATCCGAAGCCCTTGGTTGGGAAGAAAGCAAACACCTGTTTATCACTTCCACGGCTCAAAAGGACTAAGAGATATTTTCAGAAATCCATTTTCCGGAATTTTGAAAATAACACAGTAAAATTTTTACAGTGGTTAAAATACATCACAATAAAGTTCTAGTGCAAATTTCGCCGAATTCCGTTTGAAACTTTAGCAGATGCAAAAAAAAAAAAAAAAAAAAAATCTTCCGTTGCAAAATCGGATTCGAAAAAAGAAACGGCAATTATAAATTACGGGAAAAGCAAGCAAATTATTTTTTTTTAGATGCCATGGTTTATTTAAACAGAGTGATCCTTAAATTTTGTTTCTGTGATGATATGGACTCTATTTTAATTACAAACATACATTTTTATTCAGATGTCTGAGTTACTGTTTTTAATAAAAAAAATCTATAATTAAAAAGTTTTCAATGGATTTAGGCGGGAATTCAGCAGTTAAACGTATTTTAGTAAATTGCAACGTTATGACGTAAATTTGGTCATTTTGTCGAAAATTGGGCAGCATTTTTTTTTTTTTTTTTACGTTTTCTCCTATAGTTAGGGTGAAGGAGGAAGACACTTCAGTGAGCTGCAGGTGGTGATTTATGGCGATGTGCCAAATGAAAAGAAGCCGTTCCATCAGGACATTCCAGAGGTTGAGTGTGCGTGGACGCGTGCTCCTGCTGTTTGAACTTAATCGGAATGTTTTCGGGAGGGGGAGAAATATCCATTTCAGCTTTACAGCTTTCAGGCTCCTTTTTTTTTCTTGGTAATAAATAAAAACCATAGTTGCTGCATTCACCATTGATCCAGATTCGCATTTCTTGAATATAAACAGCAGACAATCGGAAACATGGTGTTGGGTGGGTCTTGATGTTCTTCATTTGTATCTGCTGAATTTTGTTCTGTGGGAATACGGAATGAGTTATACTGTGAATACATACAAAACTACATATTTTTGAGCTGAAAATATATGTCTACTTGTACACAGTAGCTAACGTGTGAACTCAGACGAAGACAATCAGACATATGGACGTCTGATTCCATAAAAAAATCAACCCATTTTATTATACACGACAGGTAAAAAAGAAAAAACATTACATGTTTTTAAACATTATAAAGGAAAGCGGATTTTTGAAACACCATGACTTGATGATATTAATTTCTGAAAGTTTTTTTGTTTTTTTTCGATTTTATTTTTTTATTTTTTTTTTTTTTTCAATTACAATACATTGTAACAGGATACCTGTGTGTTGTATCCCTTAGTTGTATGGCAGATTTTCAGTTGGCCGATATCCGCGATCGTAAGTGGTAGTTACATTGCTATTGTTGATGATGACAAGATAAATACTGGAGTAATGTAGAATGTTGCATAAAGTAAAAAAAAAAAAAAATCGCCCCCCTCCTCCCCCTTCGAACTTTTATGCGGTTATCATAGCTGATCAACCATTTCATTCCATGAACATCAGCACATTTCAATCATTTGACCATTGGGGGTCTGACGGAATTCAGCAGTGCTTAAGCGCCTAGCGCAACGAGAACATGCTAATTATGGACAGTTCTATTCCCTTCCCCTATCATCCCTAATAATTGAGAGCGCACACTGTAGTTTCAAATATTCTGTGTATGAGCTAGTTTTCACGCTGTTCGTTATGTTTTTATTTTAGAAATTACTAACCCTTTCGAACTGTAGGTTGCAGAAACGTTTATGCTTTGGTTTTTTCCATTTGTCCGTACGATAATTCACGTAAAAGGGGTTGGATTTTGGCGAAATTTTAGTATGCTGTTAGGTACAACCTAGGAACCTACCCTGTTGAAAATGGTCGAAATTAAATTCAAAGGCATAGATATAAGAGCAGTATTCATTCTCCAAGCTTGAAGCCCTACGTCCACTCCAGCTGGGTAAGTATGAAAGATTTGAGACTTGGAGGAGACCCAGTACAAAGTTTTGCTTCCCTCAGGCACTAAGTGTTTGTTAACATTTCCTTTCCTCTGGTTTGGAGCCCAGCTGTAAGAGGTGATGCTTTGTAACAGTCTTTTAGCACAACACTCTGTCTACTGATTGGCATACAGGTCATAAAACAGTAACTTCACTAAGTGTTGTTTCCTTGTTTTGAATGAAGACTAAATCAATGCCAAAGCATTTGCAACCCAGGCTGCCTAAAGGACAAAGCTGGGGGAGCAGGAAAGAACATAGCAGTAAGACCCCTTTTTCTTTAATTACTTAAAATCTGGCCTATAGTAATTGGTCACATGTGTAGCCCCTTACTCAGGGAAAATTCTCAATTTTTAGTTGTGTGGTTCCTGATCTTAGATATTTTTATGGTTTTCATTTACTGTTTCAGTTGATTTACCCATTTTTTCACCCCCCCCCATCATTAAATATGGGTAAGTGTACTTTTAGTGATCTTTGGCTAATAAATCCTAAATATGCTGGATGGATTAAAAAAGATGAAAGCAATTGCCATGTTGCAAAATGCATTTTTATCCATTAAAATAATAGATGTTTCGAATATGGGGGAATCCGCTTTAAGAAGCCACATGAAAGGAAAAAAACATAGTATGTTGACAGAAAGCTGTAAAAATGTTCCACTAACTGTTGATAAATTGCTATGTGTATCAAGTGATAAACAAGTACAGCCTATTGCATCCACATCTAATCCTCTGCATATTCCTCTTGAAAAAAATGCAACCATTAAAGCAGAAGCATTGTGGTGTTTAAAAGTGGTTAAATCCCATTACTCTTACAGGTCTTGTGCAGGTAATGATGTTTTATTCAGCCTAATGTTTTCTGACAGCAGAATTGCTGGAAACTTCAGCTGTGGCGAAAAAAAATGTTCCTACATTTGTTGCTTTGGTTTGGCACCTCACTTTAAATCAGTGTTGGTTCAGGAAGTCGAAAATGAAAATTTTGTGATTTTGTTTGACGAAAGTTTAAACAAGTTTAGTCAGTCAAAACAAATGGATATACATGTTCGTTTATGGGAAAAAGGAACAGTTTCAACCAGATATTTGTCATCAGTTTTTTTGGGTCATGCTAGTGCAGACATAATGATGGAAAATTTTCTTGAATGCATGGCGTGCCTCCCACTGTGTAACATTGTGCAGTTATCAATGGATGGACCCAATGTTAATTGGAAGATTTTTGATATGCTGCAATCAACACTTAGTGCTGACTCAAATGTCCAACTCCTAAACACAGGGAGCTGTGGACTTCACATTGTAAACAATGCCTTTCGACATGGAGCCTCAGCAACAGGGTGGGAAATTCAAAAGTTGCTTTCATCATTATTTAGGCTTTTTAAAGATTCACCTGCAAGGAGGGAAGATTTTTCTAAAATAATTTTAGCCAGTAAGATGCCATTAAAATTCTGCCCACACATGTGGCTAGAAAATACTCCTGCCTGCGAGCGAGCATTAGAAATTTGGGCAGACATTGAAAATTATGTTAACCAAGTTGAAAAGAAGTGCATCAGAATCCCCACACTGTATCATTTGATGCTATCAAAACTTTCACTAAAGATCCTTTTGTTTTGGCTAAACTGCATTTCTTCAATTCAGTTTCAAAACAGCTGGTAACATTTCTCAAGGCATATCAGTCAGATAAGTCAATGATGCCTTTTATGGCCACAGATCTTGAAAAGATGCTAAGAAATATGATGAATCGCTTTGTTAAAAGAACCGTAATGGCAGAAGCTAACTCTGCCTTAAAGCTTTTACAAGTAGACCTTACAGATGCATCTCAGTGTTGTCACTATAAAGAAATTGATGTTGGGTTTCAAACAGAGAAGGTATTGAAAGAATTAAGTGCTAAGAACATTAGTGAACGCAAACTTACGGAGTTTAGAATGGAATGCCGAATATTTTTGCAAAAGCTAGTTGTGAAGCTATTGGAAAAAAATCCACTTAAGTACTCCTTGTTCGCCACATGAAGTGTTTAGATCCTCGGTTGATGTCAAAAAATAGTGAGACTTGTATTAAGAATCTAACATTCATTCTCACACTTCTTGTTGATGCTCATAGAATACAACCAGAATTATGTGATGGTGTAATATGGCAGTTTAAGGAATTTGTGACCAGTGTTGCAGCAGTAAAATCTTCATTCATAAACTTTGATCCAGAAGATAAACAACAAAGAGTAGACACATTATTGTATGAGTACATGTCTTCTACTAAAGCTTTTAGTGAACTGTGGAAAGTTGTGAAACTTCTTTTACTGTTGTCACATGGGCAAGCTTCTGTTGAGAGGGGTTTTTCAGTCAATAAGGAGCTCATTGTAGAAAACATGGGAGAGGAGTCAATTGTAGCACAGAGAATTATTTATGATCATATATCCTATGTAGGTGTGGTATTGATAAGGTAAATATCTCAAAATCCCTTCTGTTATCAGTTGGAGCTGCAAGGCAAAAATACATACATTATTTGGATGATAAGTCCAAAGAAAAGGAAAAAGCAGCCATATGTGGAAAAAGGAAAGCTATTTTAGATGAAATTGATAGCATAAAAAGAAAAGGAAACTCATTGAAGGAGAAGTCAAAGAATTACTTAACTCTGCTGATGATTTAGCTTTAAAAGCTGAAACTACAAATAACAATACATACATTGTAAAATCTAATAGCTTTAGAAAAACTGCTCATGAGAAAAGAGCAGTACTTAAAAAAATGGATATGGAACTTGAAACCAAAGTCAGCCATCTTAAATCTGTATAACCATCCATTGATACTCCATATTTGTGGTATCTTCCAAGCATATAGAGAATTAATACTAAAACATAAAAATTTTATATTTGTACAATTTACAATAGAAATGAACTTTTTTTCTTTCTTTGAAGCATGTTGAACTTCAAACCAGTTTTGATCTTTTATCTTCATAATTATTTAGTGTTTTTCATATGAAGTTCATGTAAATAGACTAATGAACTCTTCTGTTCCAAAAACTTATAACTTTCTGCAACTAATTTCCACAATTGGGCTTCTTATTGGACTAAAACTTTGGTAAGTAATATAAAACCTTATATATACTTGTACAGTAAATACTCATGGGCTCCTAAAACATATTTTTGCTGTACATTTTACTATGAATTTGTGGCCAAAACAATTCAATCAATTGTCCTTAATGCATTGATCAGATTTTGGTTTATATAACTGACAAACTTCCAATTTTTTTAAAAAAGCTTTTAAAAACTTAATTCATATAATTGTCTTATGTTTTGGGAGTTGAACCAAAAGTGGTTATTCTGATTCTGGTTATGATTGAAGCTTAACTGGAGGTAGAGATTCCTTATGCTCATCATTTTTCATTTATGTAAAATACTTAAGAATATCCTAATTTATACCAATAAAAAACTGAAATTGTTTTATGTTTAAGGTTTTTATAAATAGTTTAGCTAGTTCCACATTTTGGGGTAGCACTTCATAAATTTAGTTTAGCAGTGATTTTGATTTAAAAAAATAAAAGTAAATTGAGGCAATCTTGTTTGATATGAAAAATAATTTTTGGAAAGTAATATGAGGCAAGTGTACTGGTAGACATAAAGGTGGTTAGATTCTTTTGGGTTGGGTGGTGGGCCAGGACTTTCTGACTTCTATGATGAAACTTATTTGAAATTTGTTGCCATGTTCCTAAATTACACTTTCTGTTTTAAACTCTATTGGTTCACCTTTCTATGATCGTCCACTCCCGAATCATTTCTTGAGGTGCATAGTGATTCCGTGGCTTATGCTTTTTGATTTAACATAACTGTACTACAATTGGGGGAAATTTTCCTCTAGTCTGGAACATATTCTGTCTAGTAATAAGATTTTCATTGCCTTCAAAAGTCACATCCCAATATGCAGCCACCAGTGGCAGTTATTGGGAATGTTAAAAAAGAAAAAAAATCATTCCCATGTATGGAAACACTTTTATCAGAGCTAGAATCCACCTGTGGGCATAACAGGCACATGCCCCATTTCAAAAAAAAAAGGGGGGGTGGTTGAGTAAGTAGATAAGTGCTTTGCTTTGTCTCACGTTTCTTGTTTTCAGACATCACACTTTTTCACTTATAGATTTGCAACTCCACGTTTTGTCTTACATTGGCCCGAACTTTTCAGTGATCCACACAGCAGTACTTCAGAACTGCTGTTTGTGATGTACTCTGACAGGCAAGCACCCCATCTCCCCCTTATGGGTCCTCCATGTTTTACCACAGTGTTTTTTTGGAGGAAATAAATCTCAGAGATTTTTTTACCAGTTTTCTGTTAGACGTGCACCCTCCCCATTCTTAAATTCTGAATCTGCCCTCACTTTATTTTATAATAATTTCAGCTGTTATCAATAATAGTCTGATTACATGGAAGATAGTGCAGAATAGTGATGCAGCTAAAATGACTGATTAAATTAATCATTTTCTGATTGAGGGAAAGGATTTTCTGAATAGCCTTGTGGTAATTGCATCATGATTCAATTTAGCATTATTGGGTAATTCGCCAATTAAAAACTTTAAAAAGAAATGTAATGGGTAAAACAGCACACTCATCCATTTGCATCTTTCATCATTTTTATTACTTAAAACTGAAATTGCTTTTAAAAACTAATTTGAGCATGATACTGTAAAGCGTAGTAATCATCCTGGAATTTTTTGTATATGGCCTGGAAAAAGCCTGGAAAGTCCTTGAATTTTTTCCCCCAAAAAGAGTACGAACCCTGAATGCAGCTTTCAGAATTCTGATGTGATTCTCTAAAAAAATTGTAAAAAAGTGTGAAGCATAAGGTTTTATTAAATATTTTTGTCATAAGTGTAGTATAAATATGTTATTGCTTGAGATTCATCATTTTATTAAATGCAATTTTAAAAAATGTCACTTTAATTATAAGCTTTTTATTTACTTACATTTTTTTCTCAGTACAACAAGCATATGTAATTGCTTCTAAATGTTTTGCATATATTGTGAATACTGTATGCTGAGTTTTGGCAAAAAAAAAAAAAAAATCACATTATGTTTAGGCCATACAGTGAATGCAAATTAATGTTAATTTGCTACATACACTCTCAATCTCTTTTGGTCCACTGAAAAGTTTTTTCATCCTTTGACAAATTCTTACATTTATCACTAATTTAGTTTTCCACATTCAGTTTATCTCTGCACATATTTATCCAAACAAATATCAGTATGTTTTCAGTAATTTTTGTTCTACATAAGTTTCTAACTCTACTCCATAGCATTTATTTCTATTAAGTATTCAGTCCATCTGTTTTTTTCTCTAATATACGTATTATTTCTATCATATCAGTTATTTCTTTCCTTTTGGTGAGATCTGTACTTCACACCCAATTCTCATTGCCCTAAAAGAGGTACATAAAAGTAGTGGTTGAAAAGTTTCTTTCTGCTCATAGAAAGAGTGTAGTGAAAACCCGTTTACTTTCCAACATAATTCCATGTTATGTCAACACATGGTTCAGCAGTTTCTGCTAGCTCTTGTTACTCGCTCAAGTAAAATTCAGATTTTGACTCGAACCATTTGTTCATTGCATTCATCACAGCATTCTCGCCATAGAATTTCTGCCTTCTCAAGTCATTTCTGAGATTTAGAAATAGGAAATAATCCAATAGAGCCAAATCAAGTGAGTATGGTGGGTGAAGTAATTGCTTAAACTCATAGTCACTTGCACAGTGTTGCCCAAGGCATAAAAGTTGTGTGTACTGGTGCATGGTGTTGATGGAAGATGCCTTCTTTGGCAAATTTCCCCACTCCCCTTGAGCTTCAATTCCTTGCAGAAACATAATGTTTTAGAATAATGCTCTGCATTGATAGTGGCACCTTGTTCCAGAAAATTGGCCAATTTGACCCATGTATCCCAGAAGGTGGAAACCATGTCTTTCTCAGCTGACTTGGAACTTTTCAGAGGGTATGTTTTACTGTTTTCTTATTTCAATTGTTCTTTTGCTCCAGGGTCAGAGTGGTGCAGTCATGTTTTGTCCATAGTGACATACTGCCTCCAAAACAGCTTCATTGGCTTCAGAATGCTGCACAGTATAAAGACACTTCACCCCCCCCCTTCTGATCTGCATTTAGTTCTTTAGGGACAAACCTGGAAGAAATCTTCAAAAACCTTAATCATTTATGACACATTCACCACAATATAGTGATCTTACTCATGGGAAATGTTGAATGTTGTCACAATGTGTGCTTCAACATTATTCTGTGGTCTTGCATGATGAGGCCAATTAATAGCATCTACATTTTCAAGTCTACAAGGTTATAGGCTTTCCTCTGCAAGGTGTATCTTCATCATTGCCTCTTCCATTCTTATATTTTGTAACTGATTTTTTGACTGTGGCATATGAAGGAAAGTACTTTCTTTGGGTCATAGAAATCATAAATGTACGTCCATTTATGTGATCAGCCTACAGTTAATGGTTCCAGTTGGTCATTCCATCTAAGGACTCTGGAACAAAACCCATTCAGTTGGGGTCTTTTTGCCAGTGTCACACAGAAGTAGCTGGCAACTCTCCAAAATTCATAAAGGCCCTTACTGCTGTGCATTTGTGTGCTGGGGAGATGCGTTACTTACATGGGCTTTGTGGTAAGACATGCTTTGATCATGTGAGTAATGAAAATATGTTGCAGGTGTGTAACATGAAACAAAGTATTGTTAGTAAGGTGGAGACTAATATTCTTAGGTGGTTTGGCCATGTTGAAAAAATGAGTGATGAGGATGAGGTGCTTACTAAGAGAATTTATTTAGCCCAAGTGGCAGAAAAGAAAGGTAGAGGAATGCCAAATAAATCATGGGAGGACCAGATTCAGGAATGTCTGCCTGGAAAAAAGATTGTGAGTATGAAGTACAAAAGGTCTTGTGTGCAGTGTGTGATGGATGTTAATGATGCTCAAGCTGTGTGCCAAGTTCATTGTAAATGGAGACATTTGATACACCAACTTTAAGTAAATTTTAGTTATATCAGGTAAATGTTTACTTAGCAGACGGTCTTTCTTTGAGGAGCTAACTCTCTCTGAATCTCAGAGAACAGCTTAATGATGATGATGAACAAGATTTTCCTAATGTTTGCTGTATGTCTTTGATGAGTTCTCTTGGTGACATTACCTTTAAATTGAGGTACTTTATGACTGTGTGATGCTTAACCAAGGGTTGATCTAGGCAGAATTTGATATTAATTTGATACCTTTTTCAATAATGACAGAATACCCAACTTTATCAGCTTTGCAGATAGCAAGATTGTTGATATCCATGAATAACCTTATTTCTTTAAGAGTGTTAGCTGAATATTTTATAGGAGCTGGTTTGTTCTCAGAAATTGTCAAACCTACTTTTGCTCTTATGATTGGTTGATGATCAAGGGAAGTTTTAGGAACAGCTGATTCCAGGAGTGATGTTGTATGGAGAAGCTTTATAGGAACACTGGGAGAGAGAACTTTAGATCTAATGCGAAGAAATGGTCAATAGAGCTAGAGGAATATTAACTTTGGATACATTAACGTACTTTGGCTGAGAAGGCTTAACAACGATAGAGGATACAGTGAGTTTGGCTTGTTTGGCCTTTAGAAACTGGAATTTATTTTCCAAATGGGTGGTTTCCTTAAAGGCCACTATTTCTAAAGATTGGTGAATTTTTACCTGTACCATGAAAAGGTTGACTAAGGAAGGGTGGGTAGTAGCTGCAAGAGATTGGTCACTTATGAAGCATGATAGTTCTCGTTGAGCGATTGTCGCACGGAGATCCTGAATTGCTGCGAAGAAGAGGCTTGAACTAGTATGCTGCAGAAGAGCTCGGCAATGTCTTTCAAAAGTTAATTTGAAAAGATTGAGGAATTATGCCAGATGCTTTGCAATTTGTCAGAAAAATGCAGCTTGCAGAGGAAGTTTGAAACTTAGATGCAATTATTACGGAAGGCAATCCAGTCGTTGTTCCATTACAAATTGAAATGTCCGAGAGTTGTTCAACTTTGAAATAACATGATAAAATATGGACATAAGCACATAACCGTTAATAAGTGTAAAAACTTTAAAACATGGTTGTTACATTAGGAGATTTAATTTAAGGTAGCTTTCAACTGATAACTTCAGTCTTCGTCAGCCTTGTTGACAGATACTATGTGGTGATGGTAGAGGTTGCCAGATCTGTAAAGTCATATACATTATCTCTTTTTAATATTGACTTCCATATTAATGGTATGATGAAAGAGGAATTGGAATTGTAGTTCTTGGAGCTCAGAAAAATTTCCAAACTTTCCCAATAGCATAATGAAAAATGGTCAGCAAATGGGGCAATTTGTTTGGTGTCACTTCAAAGAGGTTCAGCAGAAAGTGTCCTCCAAAGTTAGGGATGCCAATGAAGTTTTAGAATTTTCTTTATGGACATCATTTTTGTGCTCCAATTAACTGCTGTTTTCTCCAGCTGCAAACCTAGAAAAGAAAATTGTTCAAGAAATGCAAACTCCTGATTTCAAATGATTCTCATACTTTCAATTCCTCTAAAGACTTCATCAGCACAATCTGCCATCCACCAGCACTTCTCCTGAACAGTTTTTTACTCTGGATGTCGAATCTGTTTTCCCTTCAATCCCATTTTTTGATTCCTATATGCTACTTGTGAAATTACTTATTCAAAAATTAAATCTTCCAGGTATCTTAATCAAGAATCTGCCTGATAGTTTTCATACACTTCAAGAGCAAAACTGTTTTATTTATAATGAAATATGTTACAGGCAAAAAAGTGGTCTTCCAATGGGTTCAGCTTTATCCCCCTTCTTGCTGAAATATATTTACAACATATCAAACAAACCATTCTTGTACAGACCCCTCCCTACCCAACCAACTACTTGACTTAGATATGTTGATGATATTTTTGTGATTTGGCCTCATCCCAAAGAGTTTTACTACAGTTAGCCAATTCAATCACCAAGAAGTTTCCTACAATTAAATTTACTATAACAGTGAAGAAAACATATGCATTGATTTTTTGGACATCTCCCTCCAATGGAACAATAACCATACAATCTCAGTCTGTCTATCGTAAACCCACAGCAACTACTAACATTATTACAATTCATCCACCTTTGAAAAGTACAAATTTGCTGCCATAAAAAGCTTTTATTCATAGAGCCAATATCATCTGCAATAATCCTTCATTGTGGGTTGTCAACACCAAAGTAATAACAAAACAAATGTAATATATAATCTATATTTATTGGTGTAAGAAAAAATAATAATCTTCCTGGAAGCTTTCCCAGTCAATGGACGGCTTCTTCAGGCGGTTACAAAGGAAAACAGAATCAAACTAATAGATGAATATGCATACACATAAATAAATAAATATGATATGTAGAACATTATGCTCGTGCATGCCAAACATGCGGGTAACAACTGAAATGCTATATGATATATGATCAAAACGTACTAGATTGTTAATGTATACAGAATCATTGCATCCTACTTGGTATGCCAAGCAGATGGCTCCAGGCCACAGGGAGCTCAATTGAGACCTCTGTGTTGCACACATCATGGCATGTTAATATTTCAGTAGTTTTTCAAATGGCTGCTGTTCTAGCATCTCTGTATGGAGCAATCTTGCAGATGTTCTGCCATTGAGGGTGCACTCCCTGGATAGCTACTTCCCTGGCAAGCGCTGTGGTAAGTTTATTTTGCTTCATGCCCCTTTTGTGCTCCGACATTCTCACACTAAAAAACCTTTTAGTGAGTCCCACATAATGCTTAGTGGACGAGTCCGGGTACTGTAGTGGAAGGCTATAGATACCTGCGTCCCTAAGGCATGTGGAGCCACTTCTTTTGGTGCTGAGTATGGTCGCCATTGATTTAGGTTATTTCAAACCAACACCCAGACCTCTCCTTTGGAAAAGGTTCTTGATGACATATGAAACTCTGGGTATGTAGGGAATAGCTCCAACAACATAAAATAAGTCACCACTCTTTCCACATTTATAAACGAGTCACGGAAAAATTCTCATTGGCCGCCACCGGGAATCGAACCCAGGGTCTTCTAGTTATGTGCCGGACATGCTTCCACTGCACCGCAGCGGCCTCAAAATTCTCCAGACTCAACAAAATCCACTATACCACAGTGGCTCTCTAAATTCTAGACTCCAACAAATTGCAATGTTGCCTTTTCACTTACCGTAATTCATTTGCTTGCCTCTGTTTTTGCTATGATGTTTTCCACTCTGGAAGTGTCAAATCCTCCAGTTCTGGGGAGATCTTTCAGAGCTCCAATTTCTGTTTCATAGTCTACCTTCTCAGTACATAGCTCTCTGGCCCTTTTAGTTCTGTATTTGAAGAGTGCATACTTATGGGCTGTTGGATTGGCTGAGGTTGGCAGAATGGGGTTTTCACATGCGTGGACTTATAGTACACTTTGGTACTGATTGCGCCTGATGCTAATCTCTTCACGAGCCCATCCACGAAAGGTAATTCTACTTGGTTTTCTATTTCAACATCAATTCTTATGTCATCATGTACTCTGTTCATAGAAATGACAAAGTCTTGCAATTAATGTTCTCCATGTTCCCAGACAAAAAAGACATCATCCGTATAGCGTAACCATAATTTCGGGGTTTTAGGTAGGGTATTGAGTATGGTGTCTTCTAGTGGTCTCATCACAGCCTCTGCGAGCACCGGAGACAATGCTGATCCCATTGGTACCCCTTTGGATTGTTTGTAAACATGCGAGTCGTAGGAAAAGTGACTCTTAATTCGTAGCAGTGTCCATAGTCTTGAAAATATCTTTCAAATATTCTTGGAATGGCAGTATAGGTAGGATTCAAACAGTGATTGCTTGATGTTCCTTGTCGCTTCTGCAACAGGTACCGAGGGATATAGATATATGACGTCGAAGCTCCCAATTAACTCTCCTGTACCTAGGGTGATGTTTCTCACTTTGGAGACAAATTCCTCTGAGGAGTGTAATACTCTATTCGTGGTCGAAAGAAACGGTAACAGAAAAACTGAAAGAGCTTTCTCGAGATGCCTCGATGGTGCTTGTTTCCTGGAGGAAATTGGCCTGATCGGGTTGCCTTTTTTTATGGTGTTTCAATCTCCCTAATAACCTAGGTGTAGCTGGACCAGGGGAAGTCTCGCTCCTTTTCTTATGGCATCTGGAAGCGTCTTCAAATGCACTGCCTTCTTGATCTGTGTTATCCAGAGGTTGAGAGGGTCCACTGTTTGTTGCACTGAGTTCGTTTCACTGATGAAGGCCTTAGCTTTGTATCGTAATCTTTTCTGTCCATAATGGCCATCTGCCCTGATTTGTCCGTTAACATGAAAATAATGCTGCGGTCCGCTCTAAGGCAGTTAATCTCTGATGGGAGCTTAGGTTTGTTGTTCCTTTCTTGTCTCCTTTTTCTCTCCGCAAGCATAGCGGCACATTGGTATCTAATGGGGTCACGCTCACCAGTCTCGATACCTATTGTCAACATTTCTTTGAGAACGCTTACGCCTGCCGAGCTGGCGGTCCGAAATTTACATTTGAGGAGCCTGTCTGACACAAGTTCTTTCTTTCAACAAATTAAAAGTATACTGCAGCACTTACCTACTGGTGAGCGTGACCCCATTAGATACCAATGTGCCACTATGCTTGTGGAGAGAAAAAGGAGGTAAGAAGGGAGCAAAACCCTAAGCTGCCATTAGAGATTAACTGCCTTAGAGCTGACCGCCACATCGTTTTTGTGCTAATGGACAAATCAGGGCAGATTGCCAGTATGGACAGAAAAGATTACGATACAAAGCTTAAGGCCTTCCTTAGTGAAACAAACTCAGTGCAACAAACAGTGGACCCTCTCAACTGCTGGATAGTGCAGATTAAGAAGGCAGCTCATTTGAAGGCGCTTCCGGATGCCATAAGAAAAGGAGCAAGACTTCCGCCTGGTCCAGCTATACCTAGGTTATTAGGGAGATTGAAACACCATAAAGAAGGCAACCCGATCAGGCTAATTGCCTCAAGGAAACAAGCACCATCGAGACATCTCGAGAAAGCTCTTTCAGTTTTTCTGTGACCGTTTCTTCCCACCACGGATAGAGTATTACGCTCCTCAGAGGAATTTGTCTCCAAAGTGAGAAATATCACCCTAGGTCCAGGAGAGTTAAGCGGGAGCTTTGATGTCATATCTCTATATCCCTTGGTACCTTTTGCAGAAGTGACAAGGAACATCAAGCAATCACTGTTTGAATCCACCCTATACTGCCATTCCAAGAATATTTAAAAGATATTTTCAAGACCATGGGCATTGCTAGGAATTTGAGTTACTTTTCCTACGACTCGCATGTTTACAAACAATCCAAAGGGGTACCAATGGGATCAGCATTGTCTCCGGTGCTCGTAGAGGCTGTGATGAGACCACTAGAAGACACAATACTCAATACCCTACCCAGAACCCCGTAATTATGGTTACGCTATGTGGATCATATCTTTTTTCTGGGGACATGGAAAACATTACTTGCAATACTTTGTCATTTCTTTGAACAGAGTACACAATGACATAGAATTTGATGTTGAAATAGAAAACCAAGTAGAATTACCTTTCGTGGATGGGCTCGTGAAGAGATTAGCATCAGGCGCAATTAGTACCAAAGCGTACTTTATAAGCCACACGCATGTGAATAACCCCATTCTGCCAACCTCAGCCAATCCAACAGCCCATAAGTATGCACTCTTCAAATACAGAACTAAAAGGGCCAGAGAGCCATGTACTGAGGAGGTAGACTATGAAACAGAAATTGGAGCTCTGAAAGATCTCGCACAGCTGGAGGATTTGACAATTCCACAGTGGAAAACATCATAGCAAAAATGGAGGCAAGCAAACAAATTATGGTAAGTGAAAAGGCAACATTGAAATTTGTTGGAGCTATTCCCTACATACCCAGAGTTTCATATTTCATCAAGAACCTTTTCCGAAAGAGAGGTCTCGGTGTTGGTTTGAAATCACCTAAATCAATGGCAACCATACTCAGCACCGTAAGAAGTGGCTCCACATGACTTATGGGCGCAGGTATCTATAGCCTTCCACTACAGTACCCGGACTCGCCCAGTAAGCATTATGTGGGACTCACTAAAAGGTCCTTTAGTGTGAGAATGTTAGAGCACAAAAGGGACATGAAACAAAATAAACTTACCACAGGGCTTGCCAGGGAAGTAGCTATCCAGGGAGCCCACCCTCAATGGCAGAACCAGTGGCGGCCGTGACACTGCAGCACGCTAAAAAATTTTGAATTCATATTCTTATTGTTTATTGTAGCTGAAAGCTTGAAAGTGCATGCATGTGATTTGCTGCCAGCCCAAAATCTGATTTTTATACGGGCCATAATCAAGGCTCCTGTTCGGCATTCGGTGTGTGGTGTTGATTAGCACATGGGAATAACAGCGTGGTTCTGTTGCTGCCTACCCGTTCTATCTTTTGTGCTGCAAACAGACTAGCACGGCCCCAACAGCGTGTCGTTCCTGCCTCCTACACCACACCTCTTGGGGGTCCTCTTGTCAAGCCAGCCACAAGGGTTTCCAGCGTGCTTTATTTATCTCAGCACGATATATGCCGGCGTTGAAACCTAAGACCCCCATCCCCCTCTTTCTCTCATCGGAACTGGGAGCAGGGCAATTGACCAATAGAATAGAGAGAAAACTTATCTAACTGTTTGTTTCTGTGCTCTCATAACGTTTGCTTGATCAGTCAGTTAAAATCTATCTGTGCTTTTAATTGTTTTCTTTTTATTCTGTGGTTTTTGTAATCTTTTAATTTCATGAATGGAGACTGCTATTAATTCAGTAGATTCTTTGTTGAAACTACCATTTTCTTCAAGAACGTTAGAGAGAAAAATTGAAGTAAAATCCTTAGGCCGACCAACACCTGATTTGAATATAGCTCAGAAGGCGAAATGCTCGAAAGTTCATTAAAAATTGCAAATAATAAAGGTGCAAGAGTGGTTTACTGAATTGTATATTGAAGCACACTGTAAAAAAGTTTCGTATTGAAAATATGAAACTGAATAAAAACCTATTTTCAAAATAAATAAATAAATAAATAAATAAATAAATAAATAAATAAAAATAAAAATAAATGAGTAATGTTTTCTAAGCAACTGAAGTCGGGGCAGATTAATCAATCCATATATTCCGCAAAATATTAGGATTAATACTGTGTTGAATATACGATTACAAATTTAACCATTAATGCACCAAAGAGGTGAAGAAAATGAATGATCATATTAATTTATATGTAATTACGAAAATCTGCTTTCGGGTATTTTCCTTGATGGCCAAGATGATCCCATTGCTCAATTTCTAAGGCCTTTACTGGCAGACCGCGTGTAAATCGGTAAGTCGCAGCACTTGCACTCTCAGGAGCACGAGCCGCCACTGTGCAGAACATCTGCATGATTGCTCCATACAGAGATGCTGGAACAGCAGCCATTAGAGAAACTACTGAAATATTAACATGCCATGATGTGTGCAACACAGAGGTCTCAATTGAGCTCCGTGTGGCCTGGAGCCATCTGCTTGGCATACCAAGTAGGATGCAATGATTCTGTATACATTAACGACATGGGACGTTTTGATCATATATCATATAGCATTTCAGTTGTTTCCCGTGTGTTTGGCATGCACGTTCTTGGTGTTCTACATATCATATTTATTTATTTATTTATGTGTATGCGTATTCATCTATTAGTTTGATTCTGTTTTCCTTTGTAACTGCCTGAAGAAGCTGTCCATTGATGGGGAAAGCTTGCGGGAAGATTATTATTTTTTCTTACACTGTTAAATATGGATTATACACTGCCGGACAATTGCTAAGGACGGATGACAATAGCAACGATAGCAACCATAAAATGGAAGGCAGGAAAATGTGGAAATTAGCATAAGTGCGGGATACAGTTAGAGGTGTTGTGCGTATGCAAATTTTGGATTGCCGAACTTGTTCGTGACGTCATAGCGCTGATAAGAGATATAAAGGATTTGACGCGTATTGACCGTTGTTGTTCAAACGCAAAGTTGAAAGGGAAAGAATCAATTGATGAACTTGCAATTTTCAGTATGTCTTCCCGACATCACCTAGATGATTTTACGCGTGGCCGTATTATTGGCAAGATTGAAGAAGGGCGAAAAATAACAGATGTTGCCAGGGAGTTCAACGTCAGCCACAGTGTTGTTTCAAGGCTTTGGAAATCATTTCAAACAAATGGAGAGTGTAGCAAACGTTACGGGAGAGGTCATGTTCGCAGTACGACACCTGCAAAAGATCGGTACATAGTGCTATCAACAAAAAGACACCGGCGCAGCACAGCTAGTGAGGTAGCAAATCAGTTTATGGCTGCTACTGGCAAGCGGATCTCCCGAAAAACTGTCGCCAGACGTTTGCATGAAGGAGGACTATACGCCCGCCGTCCTGTTGTGTGCATCCCACTGTCCAGACGTCACCGTACTGCCCGTTTGCAGTGGTGCATCAACATCGCAATTGGACTGATAACGACTGGTCTGCTGTCCTCTTCTCAGATGAGAGTAGATACAGTCTATCATCTGATTGTCGACGACAACTGATCTGGCGTGATAGTGGTACTGCATATTGTCCAGCAAACATACAGGAAAGGGACCGATATCCGACATGTAGTGTCATGGTATGGGCTAGCATCATGATCAATGGCCGTACGTCCCTCTATGTGCTTCCAACTGGGACTATGACTGGCCAACGATACATTAATGTTCTGCTACCTCATGTTCGCATGTTCCGTGGTGCTGTCGGTGATAGATTCATTTTCATGGACGACAACGCAACATGTTATCGAACAGTCGTGTCTTGAGAGCGAGGATATTCAACGCCTCGTATGGCCAGCACGTTCTCCAGATCTGAATCCCATTGAAAATGTGTGGGATGCTTTGGGGAGGAGTCTTGCTGGTCGCGAATGCCCTCCAATAAACAAGGACACCCTCATCCGTGCACTGACGGAGGAATGGGATAAATTACCCCAACAGCTGCTTGATAATGTTGTGCAAAGCATGTCACGACGTGTGGAATCTTGCATCGCCCTCCATGGTGGCCATATCCTGTAATGACATCTTACGCCGGAACGCCTGCGGACGGTAATTGCATTTTTTTCACGTTTACGTATTCTGCACAAAATGGCCTGTTTGTCCCTTGAACACGTTCTAAAGCCTTCTGGATTCCAGAGCACAATAAATTGTCTTTCTTGTAATGTCCTGGCATTCTGACATTATTTTATTTCACTTGGCATCCAACCACACTTACTTTTTTATGCGCTATATAGCTGTTTATGATCCGTCCTTAGCAATTGTCCAGCAGTGTATTATATTTGTGTTGTTAATCCTTCATCTCTTGAAAAGGAATATGAGAAAATTTTGGAAACTGCCATTTCGCATAGATACCCTTCTTCCATAGTCAAAAACCTAATCACTCATTATGAATTAAGATCAAAAACCAGTGGCCTCTAGCAAAACCTATTTTTTGGAAAACTGCACTTCTGTGGAACTATTCCTTACCATCAGTTCCAACCCTTCTATTATCAAATTAATTTTGGATGATAGAGATGAAGTTACCCCCTTAATTGTCCTGCAGTTTACCTCATTCCAATCTCAACATCTTTTGCTGAAAATTACGACGTTGGAAGCACTTTCCGCAGCATCAACAGCCATTTATTGGAGCACAAAAGTGATATCCATGAAGGAAATTCTTAAACTTCCTTGGCATCCCTAACTGGCTTCCCTGGAACCAGTGACCCTAAATTAGGGACAGGCGACTGCTTATAGCGCATTGAGTTGCTCACGGTGGTCGTTAAATCTTCAATAAAAAAAAAAAAATCCTAACTGACACTCCTGCTGAACCTCTTTGGAAAGACACCAAACGAATTGCCATGTTCGTTGATCGTTTTTCATTAAGCTATCGGGAAAGTTTGGAAATTTTTCTCACCTCCAAGAACTCCAATTCTGATCATAACATTAACATGGAAGTCAATATTAAAAAAGAAATAACGCATACGACTTTATGGATCTTACAACTACTACCATTGTCATCATTCCATCTGTCAACAAGGCTGAAGAAGACTGAAGTTATCAGTTGAAAGCTCCCTTAAATTAAAATTTCTTACATAACTTAAGCATGTTTTAAAGTTTTTATACTTAATATTAATAATTACATTTTTATGTCCATATTTTATCACTTAGGTGTGATAATTAATGCAGCACCAAAGCCTGATGCACAGTTAAATATCAGAATTTGCAAAGCATGAATGTCTGGTATGAGCTGTATAAAAATACTAGGACAAGCAGCCAACACTAACCGATAACTCGGGTACAGTTGGCAAATTTTCAGTGAAGCTATTGCAAAATCTAAGCTCATTAAGGCGTCTATTATAACAAATTCTAAAAAACGAATGCTTGAAATTTGTGGACTTCCAGAACAAAAGTATGAAACATTCTAAAAATGAAATGCCTAACATTTATCAGGAACTACATTCCTCCATGCCTTCACGTTGGTTGTCATCAGGCTGCATGTAAACAAAGTGGAAAGACACAGTCAGATCAGGAACCACGTTTTTCATCAAGACTCACCGAACCGACAAGTGACGTCTTTGATGCCATATTGCTGGCCTCGACTGCGACTTCAGAAGTTACAGTTAGAAACGGTACTGTCTTTTAACTTTAATGACAGACTTTAATTCTGCAACCCATAACACACACAACGCCTTCTGCTGTACGGATGACATGACTACTGATTGCGCATTTCTCATACATTTCTCATCAGGCCACACCTAGCACCATTTATCGGATTCTGGGAATAAGAATTCTGCAAAACAAAAATATAGAAACTGTGTTAGTAATATGTGACATAGAAAAACAGACAATGCTAATAGTTTTTTTTTCTACATAATTTTGTAATGTGCCCAATAATTCTCGGACACCCTGTATATCATCATCATTGTCAACCATTATCAATCCCCTGCTGGACAAAGGTCTCCCTAAATTTCTTCCACAACGGTCTGTCTTCTCCATGTTACTCTCCTCCATGTTACTCCCGCATACTTTTGAATTTCGTCCTCCCATCTCCCATGTGGTCTTCTTCTGGGTCTTTTCCTGTCCCTTGGAATCCAGTCTAAAATTTTGGCTGTCCATTGATGGTCTGTCCTTCTGGCAATATGTCCAGCCCATTGCCATTTCAGGGATTTTACTCTGATCATGTCGTCTTTGACTCTCCTTTAGGAATAATAACCATTAAAAAATGGACCAATTTTAATAATTTTAATTGAAATTCCTCAATGACACATAATTTTGGGAATCGGAAGGCATTAGAACCTGACCATGGACGCTTTCCAATTGCATGCCAAAAATCATGGTGATCGAATGTGTCATGTCATAGCTATGCCCGAAGAACTAATTGTCCTGATTCTCGTATAGAGAGTGGATTTTTTCAATTATTG
Organism: Macrothele yani; assembly: GCA_039090855.1. Lineage (NCBI taxonomy): Eukaryota > Metazoa > Arthropoda > Arachnida > Araneae > Macrothelidae > Macrothele > Macrothele yani. The sequence continues at coordinate 65,093,310 of CM077013.1, read as the reverse complement.
TTAAAATTGGTCAGTTTTTTAATGGTCATTTTTTATAAGACACGACCTATCACCATGATACCAACTCCATGTCTCTCACCATGTCCCTTCCTTTCTCTGTGGCTAGTGTCACCGCGATTGGTTGAAGATCTTTGGAGGAGATGGGTAACAAACGACCCTTTCTCAAAACCCGGAAAAAAACCCCTGAAAATGCAAGTTTTGGGACGATATTTCCCCAATGAAACAGAATGTCGGGAATCGGAAACCGTCAAAACCTGACCATGGACAATGTCCAATCTCATGCAAAAAATCACAGTTATTGGATGTGTCATCTGGTACCTATACCCGAACAACTAATTGTCTCGAGTCTTGTAAAGAGAGCTTCGCTCAAAAATGCAGGTTTTTGGACAATTTTTCCTCAACGACACGGAATTTCGGGAGTCGGAAGGCGTCAAAACTTGACCATGGACGGTGTCCAATCGCATGCAAAAAATCATAGTGATCGGATGTGTCATCTCGTACCTATGCCCGAACAATTAATTGTCTCTAGTCTCGTAAAGAGAGCTTCGCTCAACAAATTCTAAAAAAGGAATGCATAAAATTTATGACTTCCAGAACAAAAGTACGAAACATTCTAAAAAGAATTGCCTAAAATTTATCATGAAGTACTTTCCTTCACGCATTCACGTTGGTTGTGATCAGGTTGCATGTAAACAAAGCGGAAAGACACACTCAGGTCGGGAACCACATTTTTCATTTTGTATCACGAAAGACACACATACACAAACTTGCTTTTATTATTATAGATTAAGCAAGTGTTGAGCTGACAGATGGAGTCTTTCCATTTCTTCATTTTTCAATTCAAACACTTTTTTAAAATTAATGCTAGTGAGCCAACTTTTGTGAAACGGTTCAAGTAAAAGGCCATCTAGTTTTAATTGAAATTCCTCAATGACACAGAATTTTGGGAATCAGAAGGCCTCAAAACCTGACCATTGATGATGTCCAATCGCATGCCAAACGTCACAGCTATTGGATGTGTCGTGGCATACCTATGCCTGAGCAACTAATTGTCCCGAGTCTTGTATAGAGTTTCGGGTTCAGTTTCAAAGCATTAAGGCAAAATTCCTACCTTGCAATGACTAGATATCCTCGGCTAGTCAGTTTTCGTGCAAGGAAGGAGATGCAGCTTGATAAGAAATAATTTATTTACAACTGTCAAGATCACAGGACACACACACAATCCAAATAGAACCAAAATGCTATATAATTCGGGAGACCATTACGATCTTTTCGATTCTCTGTTATACAGTTTACTTGAGTTGAGTTCACATATACAGTTCAGTTCACTCAAGTTCAAAATACAATGACGTCACTCACAACATAGCGGATTTTTTCAATTTTTATTAAAATTGGTCTTTTTTTAATAGTCATTATTTTTATACAACGCAACAAATCACCATGTTACCAACCCCATGTCACTCACCATGTCCTTCCCTTTCTCTGTGGCAAGTGTCACCGCGATCGGCTGAAGATTTTTGGTGGAGATAGGTAACAAACAACCCCTTCTCAAAACCCAGAAACCCTTTTAAAAATGCAAGTTTTTGGACGATTACTCTTCAATGACGCGGAATTTCGGGAATCAGAAGGCGTCAAAACCTGACCATGGACGATGTCCAATCGCATGCAAAAAATCACGGTGATTGGATGTGTCATCTCGTACCTATGCCTGAACAATGAATTGTCTCAAGTCTCGTATAGAGAGCTCCACTCGGCCTTTGGCCTCGCTTCGCTGAATAAAATGTTCCCATTTTGTCCATTTTCAATAGGATTCGTCCCCAGGTGGTCCCCTACCACATACTAAAATTTCAACGAAATCGAACCATTTTTACGCGAGTTATCATGCTGACAGACAGACGGACGGACAAAGCTGGAACATATAATACGCTTCTTCAACCTACGGTTGGAAAGCGTGAAAAAAAAAAAAAACAAAAAAAAAACAAGTTAGTAAAATCATGCAATGCATTGATTATAATACGCTTTCAAACATACCAGAAATCATTACTCAAGTTATGAGAATAATGGCTGTGGAATAAATCTCGGTCCTGTGCCCTGACCTTTTCGATGATATTCAACAGAACCGGTTCGGTATACCTCCGAAATAACATGATCAAGTTTTTTAATTTGATTGACATTAAATGTCCGTAATTACCGTTTCACACGTTATGCAAGTTCAGCAATCGGGAGATTGTTAAATGATGTTAACATAGTATTGGCAATTGAAATCAAGAAAAATAATAAGTATCTATACTTACAATATTCGTAGTGGCTGTCGGGGCTTCATATGTACATTTTCAAAGAATGTGAACTTTTTTCAATTGTGAAGTTTAGATTAAAATTCATGATATTGTAAAATCTGTACCAGATTATATATATATATATTATATAATTATATATAACTGGAGATACAATATAATATATATGCTTAGTAAGGCTGTTTTTGCCCTTTGTCTTGTTCTAGCCCTTAGTAATATGTTGTCACAATATATTGCGCAAGATATTCAAATTTTTAAAATGAATCGAATTAAACTTTGCAAAGAAATTGAACATCTGAACTTCCTAACTACTTCTAAGAATAATGATATTACGCCAAAATTTCTTCAAATTAGGGTTAACCCTATCAACTACAAAGATCGTAATATCATCGAAACATGCGAGCTGAAGAGATTGAGAGCTATAATTCGCAAAAAACGCAAAGATATCGATAAACTATGTGTGCAAAACTACGAACTGTACAATCAGTGTATACAATATGAAGATAAGGACAACAAGGTCAAGATTGAGTTTATAAAACTTTATGCAATTTTGGACAGACAGCAAGAAAAGTGTAAACTAAAACACTTTCGTAAAATTGAAAATCTAATAAATGACAAGCACCATAAAAAACATAGAGTAGAGATTAATAACCAAAATCTTTATATTAATGAATCCTGTTTAGAACTATCAAATCTGCAAAAGAAAGCACTTGAAAGAGGTATAAGGCTTGCGTATCGGCAAAAAGTGCCAAAAACGGAATACCTCATTCCACAAATTGAGAATGTCATCCAAAGATTGCCTAATGCAAATAAAAATCCTACAAGATTTAAAATGGTCCATGCCATCAACAACATGGACAACACCAATGAAAATGCAAGAATCACATATGAGCATGAAGCCCTAATGAAGTTGAGAAACAACCCTACAGTAAAGTGTATTAAGGCGGACAAATCTAAGCAGATTGTCATCTTAAATACAGACGAATATAATAACAAGATGACAGAAGCAATCAATAAGTTGAATGCCATCATTGTCAATAAAGACCCTGTTGACAGTATAATTAGGAACTTGGCTAATATAAAAAAATCACAGTGACTTGCCTACAGTTATTAAAAGCAAATGTATTCCACTGGTAGGTGCCTGTACACCAAATATTTTTGGTAAAATAAAAACGCATAAGACTGACGGACCTATTAGGCCTGTTGTTAATAAGAATTTATCTCCAACCATTAACTTGGAGAGAGCACTATTTAACTATTTCAAACCATTCTACAATAGCCATGAAGCCAGTATTACTAATGCTACTGAAGTTATCAACAAGTTAAAAACAATTAAAACCTCCAATTTCACAATGGCCAGTTTAGATGTCATCTCTCTATATCCCAATACTCCAACCGATATCGCTATTGACTTAATTAATTCCTGATTGGAAGATGAAAATCTTACTGATAAAGTCAGAAACAGTATTATATCTGCATTATTATTTGTTACAAATAATAATTTTTTCACATTTAATGGGACAATTTATAAACAGCAATATGGCACCGCAATGGGGTCCCCAATTTCAGGGCTACTGGCCGAAGTCGTTCTGCAAGATATTGAAAACTGTATATTAGATCATTCTAACATATACTTACCATATGTATATCTCCGATACGTCGATGATATTTTAATATTTTGGCAGCACTCCAATCTTGAAATGGATAACTTCATTAATAAATTTAACAGTTGTTATCAATCAATACAGGTTAGTAAAGAAATTGAAGTTAATGGCCAGCTAAACTTCTTGGATATCTCTATACACAAGGATAACGGAATTATAGGATATTCAGTCTACTGGAAGCCGTCATATGTACAGGCAATTATCCCAAAGGATTCTACACACCCTTGGAAATATAAGACTGCAACGTTCCGCTTTTATATTAAAAGAGCCACGACACACTCATCCAATAAAGAATCAGAGATTAAAGAGCTAAAATGGATTGAAAAAACTGCAGAAGAATTTGGATATAATAAAGGATTAGTCAAATCTGTATATAACAACATTACGGCCAGTATACATCGTTCCGAAAGTAATATTGAAAAAGAAATACAGCAATATTATGGAAAATTTCCATACTTACCTCCTATTAGTACTATTTTAAAAAAAGAATGTTACAACCACAATATTAACATTGCAGAAACAGTTATTGACAATGGAAGTATACTTACTACTACTAATAATAGATCAGTTCTTAATAAATCTGGCGTTTATGTCATTCCAACAGTTAAGGATGATAACCAAAAAGACAAAGTATATATCGGAAGTACGTGTAGAAGATTTTTTGACTAGATTAAAGGAACATATTACGAATTGGACAAGAAAAGATGAAAAAACTTCATTAATACAACATTGTATCAAAAATCATGTAACTCCTGATTGGACTAACACAAAAATTCTAACATCGCATAGATCACATGCCCAGATTCTAACCTCTGAGGCTATAGTCATTGAGAAAACCAAAAGATACAACTGTAACGTTAATAGTCCAGTAGAACTTCAGTTTGCATGGAGGTATTGAACAGGAGAGAAAACATTTCATGAAGAAAAACATTAACAAAAAACAAGTAACATCAAATATTACTTAAAAATACAGGTGCATATTTCTACTCCATAAATGCTACTTGTTTATTTTTGTTTAACTACAGATGGTGACACCATTGATGTGCGCAGTAGAACCCAAATCATGATGCACAAATATCTACGTGACAGGGCTGAACATACATTAGGGTTAAGCAGCATACCTGAGCGAGTGAGTGCGGTAATTCTAATGTCCGTGCACCTACCACTGATGATGGCTATGAGTGTTAGCAGATCTTGTTCATTTTTATCTGGTACAGATTTTACAATATCATGAATTTTAATCTAAACTTCACAATTAAAAAAAGTTCACATTCTTTGAAGACATACATATGAAGCCCCGACAGCCACTACAAATATTGTAAGTACAGATACTTATTATTTTTCTTGATTTCAATTGCCAATACTATGTTAACATCATTTAACAATCTCCCGATTGCTGAACTTGCATAACGTGTGAAACAGTAATTACGGACATTTAATGTCAATCAAATTAAAATATCATAGCCACGTAAAAAGTATGTTTATCGCAAATTGGCAAAAATTGAACAACAATATATTTTAAACATGATAAAGTTTTGTCGCAATTGAAGCATTTTTACGTAAGTTATGATGCATAAGGGCTATGGAATAGATCCCGCTACTGTGTCCTAACCTTTGACCCCATTTCGCCGATTTTCAATAGGATTTGTCCCCAGGCTGGCCCCTACAACATACTAACATTTCATCCAAATAGAAACATTTTTACGTAAGTTATGACGCATTATGGCGATGGAAGTGATTCTGCTCCTGTATCCTGACCTTTGATCCCATTCACCCATTTTCAACAGGGTTTGTCCCCAGGTGGTCCCCTACCACATACTAAAATTTCATTGAAATCGAACCTTTTTTACATTAATTATGACACATAAGAGCCGTGGTATGGATCCCGCTCATATGTCCTGACCTTTGACCCATTTCATTCACTTTCAATAGGGTTCCTTCCCAGGTAGTCCCCTAACATATACTAAAATTTCATCAAAATCGAACGATTGTTACGCGAGTTATCGTGCGGACGGGCATACGCACACAACGCATGACATAATGAGGCAGATGGAAATCTGGAAATCGCGACCATCTGCTCGAAAGAGTGTGACGTCATAAAACTTGAATAGGATCCACACACAATGCGTGACGTGATGAGACAGATAGCGTGACCGCACGCCAACATTTTAATCGTGAGCTTGTGACATCATAAGATTTCTAAGCATGGGTAACATTAATGGGACGACGCCGTGACACTAAAAACGTGGTAATTCAGGGTGGTTATTTAACACACTAAATGAATTTTCCTAAAGTTGAGATCAAGCTAAATCAATTTCTAGTACCAGAAAACGGTAGTTTAACGACTTTCATTAAAATCCTTAGAGCCGTTTTCAAAATAAAATTTTCATAGATACAAGAATTGCTCCTTTAAGGTGGACATCAAGTAATTTTGCTTCCTATACTTCCAATGGAAAAACTTCTGTACACATTTTCTTCACAATTAATGCGTTCCCAAGGATGAAAATTTGAACATCGATTAAAATAGCTTCATTTTATAACTTGGAATACTTAATATTTTCTAAAGCATAACCATAATTATGCAATCCAACATTTATTTGTCTACTGACGTCATCAAATTACAGGTTGCGCCATCTTTTTTCTGGTTTGAACACCACCAAAGGAAACATTATTGTTTTTTAATAAAATTATGGTTATGTTTTAGAAAATGTTAAGTATTCCAAGTTATAATATGAAGTTATTTTAATCGATGTTCAAATTTCCATTCTTAGAAACACACTAATTGTGAAGGAAATGTGTACAAAAGTTTTTCCATTGGAAATATAGGAAGCAAAATTACTTGACGTCCACCTTAATAGTATGGGTTAAGGGCGATGGAATGGATCCCGATCGTATGTCCTGACCTTTGACCCCTTTTGTCCCAGTTTCAATAGGGTTCCTCTCCAGGTGGTCCCCTACCACATGCTAAAATTTCATCGAAATTGAACCGTTTTTACACACGTTATGATGCATAAGGGCAATGGAATGCATCCCGCTCCTATGTCCTGACCTTTGACCCCACTTCACCCGTTTTCAATAGGGTTCGTCTTCAGGCGGTCCTCTACCACATACTAAAATTTCATTGAAATCGAACCATATTTACGCAAGTTATGAGGCATAAGGGTAATGGAATGGATCCCGCTCCTATGTCGTGACCTTTAACCCCATTTGTCTCGTTTTCAATAGGGTTCGTCCCCAGGTGGTCCCCTACCACATATTAAAATTTCATCGAAATCGAACATTTTTTACGTGAGTTAGCATGCCGACAGACGAACGGAAAAAGCTGGAGCATATACGCTTCTTCAACCTACGGTTGGAAAGCGTAAAAAGAGGGAGGGGGAGGGGGGAGAATGCCGTGGCATTCCACTTTTTTTCGTCATCATCTGGGTCATTCTTGAGATCGATGCAAAACTGAAGAGAAGTTTTGGGGGGATTAATGATAATGGGAAAGGGAGTTGCTTTTCATCTGGGGACAGTATTCTATCTTTCAAAACTTTCGAAAACGGAGTGAAGATTTATCCCGTAATTGTAATATCTTTTTTCTCACGATGTTGCCTCGGACCAGTATCGTTGTTAATTGTCATCTTATTTCATAAATATTTGTATTTCAGCTTAAAATGGTAGGCAACAATTGCCAAAAATGGAAGTTAGACGGAGCACAGAAATTTCCATGTAATCTGTAGGCACAAGATTCTTCCACAGATGCGTGGAATTCTTCTTTCTCATCATCATTTGTGTCATTATCAAGAGTGATGCAAAACTGAAGAGAAATTTTGTGGGGATTGGTGTGTGTGTGTGTGTGTTTGGAGAAGGGGGGTGGTGGTGGCATTTTCTGATCGGGGACAGGTTTTTGTCTTTTAAAAATGGAAGTTAGACTTGAGTAAAAAAAATTTCTGTAATTGTAATTCTTTTTCTTGTGCTGGTTCCTTCTGCCCAGTATTGTTGTTAAATATCATTTTACCCATAAATATTTGTGTTTCAGCATGAAAATGGAGAAACTTTCCCCCTAAAAACAGAAGTCAGATGCAGCAAAGATTTCTCCCGTATTTCTTAAAAAGAATTTTTTTTCATGGTTTTCCCACTGTCTTGTGTTAAATATTAGTTTCCCCAGAAGTGGCTAAGTTTGAAAATTTGTAAGAATTGATAGTTAAATCATTTATCTGAAATTGTGAAATCTTTAGTATCAAGCATCCATGTTCTTCAGGTTAAAAGTTACTTCTGTATGACAGATGAAATTATAGTATCTGAGGATATTAAAAGGTCGAAGGAAAAGTGTCAATCAAGAAATTTGAAAGAAAAACATATCAGTAGATAGTAAAATTAAGCAGTGTATATTGTACAGCTGCAGTTAAAAGACAAATATACAAAACTTGCTGAGAAGAAATAAAGTCTTACTTGTGCCCTGTCGAGAATTTTCATGTATGTAAATCTTGGGGAACCTGATCACTTCTCTGGGATTTGCGAAAAATAAAAAAATAATAGAAAATAAATAAATAAAATACACAGAATGAAAATGCTCGACAGTCCACGTTTCAAAATTGTGTTTGGAAGGAGGAAAGAGATGAGGGAATAAATGGCCATATTCGCTCGTTTCTTAGCCCTGATCAAACAAACAAAATTTCTTAAAAGAAAGGGGAATAATGGGCATTAAACTTTTTTTTCTTTTGGCCTGATTCATTTTTTTCTCTCTTTAGTAAGAAAAAAAGAAAAAAAGGGCGAGCAAAAAAAGACAGCATCAACCCCTTTTAGAAAACAAAATTATTCGGAGTTAATCACGGAATGGGGAAAAAGCGTTTCTGAAGAGAATTGTGAGAAAAGAAAATCTCTCTTTCTGACCGCCATTTTAGGCAAAGGATTTTAGAGGCTTCAAAAGTGTGTTTGCAGAGGGTTTTCTGGGCAGTAAAAGTTGTGTTTTTCTCAGTGGTGAAATTTTTCTCGGTGGCGAATTTTTCTCTCAGTGGTGTAAGTTAGTGAAAGTTAAAAATTAATTTGGATTACTCTCAGGTGTTTAATAAGTGAAAGTGCAGATGATAATTCTAGTGTTTTGGCGTTTATAATTTTTGATCAATTTTCATACGTAACATTGGCTAATCGAATAGTGTATAATTTCAGTGTATGAGTGTGTTGTATATATTGCCTTTGGCGGATAATGTCAATAATTTCACGAGTATACTTACACATACAAGTAATTTTGTGTTTTACATACAAGCAATTTTGGATTTCACACACTACTCTTTACAAATATTTTCTTAATTGTACTTACATTGCATTGTGTCATACATAAGTAATTTTGTGTTTACATATGATCTCAAGTGTATTTTTCATGTGCTACATTCAAGCAAATTTGATAATTTAAAAATGAGGTTAGAAAAGTGTTAATTTTGACAACCGAACATGCTTGTGGAATGTAAAAATTGGTAAAAACATACAGCGATAATTGTAAGAAGTGTAAATTCTCTCCTCTCCTCAGTTTGAATAATTTAGTGCCTGAGAGAGCTGTTTATTTAAGGTTAGGCTATTGCTTATTTTCTAGTATGGTATAAAGTCAGTGTTAGATGAGATTAGTACTTCGGTGATAACTAGTTGAGTTAAGAAAGTGATAATAATCAGTTCAATTTAAAAAAAAATAATTTTCTCAGATTAGGTAATAGGTTAGAGTTTTGAATCGTTGCAGAGATAAATTTTCTTCGTTCCGTGAAATTTTTGGCTTGTAAAAAAATTCTTCGTGTAATTCTTTGGTTGATGTGAGTGGTAGACAACTGCGTTTCGAAACATTTGTTTTTCTCGTTGAGTGGTAGCCATGTTGAGGCGGAAGTCAGCTCACCGGAGGTAGGTGGCGCTGCAGGTTTGTTTACATTCATCAGTTTGTTGACATCGTGAAGCACGTGTGGTAGTGAATAGAAGTTAATTTTCTGGTATTGTGTGTTTCGACTCGCGTTGCTCGTCTTTTTTCGTAGGGGGTATGTATTGTCCTGTCGAGAATTTTCATGTTCGTAAATCTTGGGGAACCTGATCACTTCGCTGGGATTTGCGAAAAATGAAAAAAATATAAAAAATAATAGAAAATAAATAAATAAAATACACAGAATGAAAATGCTCGACAGTCCACGTTTCAAAATTGTGTTTGGAAGGAGGAAAGAGATGAGGGAATAAATGGCCATATTTGCTCGTTTCTTAGCCCTGATCAAACAAACAAAATTTCTTAAAAGAAAGGGGAATAATGGGCATTAAACTTTTTTTTCTTTTGGCCTGATTCATTTTTTTTTCTCTCTTTAGTAAGAAAAAAAAGGGCGAGCAAAAAAAGACAGCATCAACCCCTTTTAGAAAACAAAATTAGTTGGAGTTAATCATGGAATGGGGAAAAGTGTTTCTGAAGAGAATTGTGAGAAAAGAAAATCTCTCTTTCTGACCGCCATTTTAGGCAAAGGATTTTAGAGGCTTCAAAAGTGTGTTTGCAGAGGGTTTTCTGGGCAGTGAGGCAAGCTATTTTTAGAATAGCATGGTGAAAGGATACAAAGTTTTTGCTTACGTGTGAAGGTCAGGGGTCACTCTCCAGGCGTGGGAGAGAAATTCCGTTGGAAAGCTGTTGGCCAATGAGAGGGGTCAACGGATTTTCAAGCACCCCGGCTTCAAGGGAGCGAAGCGACACTCTCATCTTTTCTTTTTGGCCGGCAGCATGTAACGAGAGCAAGGCTCCGTTGGAAGCCCCCCCCCCCCCCCAGCAGACTCTTTGTGAGCTTTGGCTGGCTGGGCAAAAAAAGGGAAAAAGGCGTGAGTGGACCCAGTGTCCCACGCAGGGCTGAATCTTATAATCGAAAGAAAAAAAAAAAGGAATAAAAAAAAGAAAATTAATCAAAATTACTCCGCGCTTCTACTTTGCCGGCTATCTGTCAGCGATGACCAGCAACGCTTCTGGACCATCCTACGAAATGCAAGATGGAGGGAGACTGATTCCGCTTGACCCAGGAGGCAGCGTGGAGGATCCATAATGTAACTTGGAGTTCGCCCAGGTTTTCAGCCATCATGAAGAAAAGTCCTTCCTGAAACCGAGAGAAAGATTCTTGCCTGTGGCCTTTCACCTAGGAACCGATACTGTGCTTGCCTTCAACGAAGACCAGCAGAGAAACCCTGCTTGGGCGTATTATGGACTGCAAACCTTCAGTCCCAGCAAAAAGAAGGAAAGAGAAGGGAAAAGCAGACTGCCGCTGTTACAAGTGGATTTTTGTTTTATTTTTTATTTGTTGTGCCCTTCCTTTGAAGTCAGCCAGAAAGGTAATGTGCTAATTTATGCTTTATAATTATGAAACGAGTGGGTTTTAACATGGGGCTGTCGAAAAAAAAAAAAAATTTGTTGCAAAGAAAGAGATATGTTAGGGTTAATCTAAAATATTTAACATGTGAGTTTTTGACAGTGGTTTCAGTTATAATCTACGGTCAGGTTTCAGTTATAATCCATGCTTGGGTCAGTAAAACTACAGTAATAAAAATGTAAATGTTTTTCCATTCAAGGTTTTTTTTATGATAGTGTTATGCTGTGTAAATTTTTACATGTGTAGGGGATATCTGAAATCCAAATAGGATTAGGTTATGTTGGATGAACTACCTCTCAAACCAGTAATTTTATTTAGGAGAGTTAACTTTTGTTTTTGTGCTTGGTAATTTTTAATATTGTATAAATTGCATTTAGTATGTATAAAGTAAAAGGACTGATAGTAAGTTTTTGTCTTAAAGGCAGGTTATGGTAATTTTCTAGTTTTGGCACGTAATTGGGTGTAAAATTTGTTTGTACCATTTGGTAATAATTATGACTAGGGACCATATCAGCAGATGGATCTGGAAAATTAATTTTCATGAGTGGGGAGACATTAAAAAGGGCATGCACGTTGACTAGGTTAATAAGGTGTTGTACTGTACATTACCCTTGTATAACATTGGAATTCTTCAGGAGGAGGTGATTTCTGGAAATGGATAGATTTGCAATAGGTGTTGAATTTTTCTGGAAATAAGTGGTTCTGTGGTATAGTGATTTTCTGGGAAATGAGTATGTACAGTGTGTTCCTGGGAAATACAGATAAGTGATTTTCTGGGAAATGAGTATGTACAGTGTGTTCCTGGGAAATACAGATAAGTGATTTTCTGGGAAAGAAGTGTGTTCCTGGGAAGATGAAGATATGAAGTGTGTTCCTGGGAAGATGAAGATATGAAGTGTGTTCCTGGGAAAAATAGGATAAGAAGTAATTTTCTGGAATAAAAGGTGATGTATTGAATTTTCAGGAGATGAGGATGTTGATGTAGTTTTCTGGAAAATAGAGAATGAGATATTTTGGGGGCAAGAGAACTCTGGTGGGGTGTTTTTCCCTATGTGGACGCCTCGGGTCTGAAAGGGTGTATGAAAACATATTGGGGGATTTGTTTTCTGCCCGAGTAAGCTTGTCGGCTCATAGGAGGTGGTATCTATCGGAGAGTGAAGTGATGTCCCAAAGTCAGAATGAAGAACCAATACAGGGTGATAGTCGCACATATTTTACCATTTCGGTGCATAGGTTGAATTGGATTCACGACCCAATCTCACCTTCAGCCTCAATAATACTTCCTCCCAGTGAGAATTTTGTTTTTAAGTGAAATTTAGTAATTTGACTGAGATGTTTTGCCTACATGTTACCTCAGTGGCTTACTACATGAGTTAGTAAAAATTACTACAAGCTTACATGGTACTAGTTTGAATTTTTCGATTAAGTTGTTGATAAATTGATGGTGAGAATTAGTGGTGTCAATTTTAAGTTGTTGTGAACAGTGGGAGTGTAGATAAGCACGAATTTGTGTCCAGGAGTGTAGAGAGTTAGTGTTTGCCTTTTGTTTACATGGTGGGATATTGTGTACTAAGAGCAAGTTTGAATAGTGAAGTATTTTGAATTTTTTCTCAGATGATAGGGTGAATTTTAAGTATATTTGTCAGCATTATGGTGTAATGATAGCTTTTGAGATGATTGAGTAAGGTATTTAGTACAGTGTATTTAGTACAGTGATTTTGTATCAAGTAATGCTAGAATGTTGAGTATATTAAGTTTTAATGCAAATTTTCCTGGTAGTGTAGGAGTGTTTACGGAAGTAACTTTTGGTTATTTATAATTGTTTTTACTCAGTTATTGCAATTTTAAAATTAATGTTGGTTAAGGAAACTGGTTTGAGGAGTGTGTTCGAGGGGAAATGAAATCTGTATTGTGTATACAATAATCTTTAAATTTATGAAGAGAGAGAGAGAGATTTTACCTTCCACATACTTAAGTTGCACACTATGTTAAAGCAAGTGTTTGTGCTGTGCGGTGTAATTCAATGAAATTCTGGTATTTATATTCTGTTTTGGTACTGTGACTGGTGCAATAATTTCATCCAAGACTCTAAGCTGTCAGATGTTTTTTGGGGGGGGGGGGGGGGCAGTGGCCGGGTTTGAAATTGTGTCCAAAATTTAATCTCACTCTTGTTAAGTTTAACAATAAATATAGACCAAGTGGCCTTTCAAAAACCTAAAACTTAGTGCAGTGAAGTTTTAGATATTTTCAGTTTAAATTTTCATCACATGGTTCAACTGCATCCCCCTCAGCAATGACTGAGGTGGGAAAGTAATCTTAGGTTATTGTGGTAAAATCAATGTTTTGTCCTAACTATCTAATTTGATCATCGCCACTTCCAAAAGGTTATCTACACGTGTACATTGTATACCATTAAATTTTAGTGTTTATAAATTTGGTACACATGCAAACAATAGTTATCTTTCTTACACTTTCAGGTGTATCTATTCATCAAATGCAAACAACACTATAGTAACTTTTGGGAGTTACCAAATTCAGTGGTGCATTTTATTTTTTTTCTATTTTGTTTCATGGCCTTATGATCAGAGGTCACCGCAGCCTTCAGCAACGTCACAGGCCCTTTTGCCGAGCAGATGTGTTAACAGTGTTACTCATCCCCTACCGCCTACCCCCTGACCGATTAAAGCAATAGCATAACTGAAATACTGTGAAAATCACTAGCCCATCCCACACCTTTCTGTAGACGTAGAACAAACACTCAGAACCTAGCTGAAGCTCATGTTTTCCCAGGAGGAACTCCTCTCAAGGACGGAAAGAATACACATGCTTTAAATATTTTTTTCTTAATTTAAAGAACATATCTTGTTTGTGCATGCAATATAGTATGAATGAATTAACTATGAATTATTTTTGTAATAGCACAATATCTTAGGGTCATTGCTATTATTTTTAAGGAAGGGGGGGACCCATTGGATCGCCACCGTCGGTGCGCCACTGTCCCTGACATAATTATTAACATATCTATTAGACGTCTCTGAATTGCCTGTATTTACTGTTTCTCACATAATATTAATCCTATCAGAAAACTTGAAAATTACATTGCCGTGGAGTGAGAATCGAACCCGCATCTCACAATTTTCGTTCAAGCATGCTAATTTTCAAGTTTTCTGATGTGATCAATATTATGTGAGAAACAGTAAATGAAGGCAATTCAGAGATGTCTGATTGCTGTGTTAATAATTGTAACATATTTTCACATATTATGTGAAGATTATTTCTTCCACACAAATAACATCCCTGGATTTCATTGTGACTTTCAAAAGTAATTATCTCTAGAAGATGTTCATTTGTATTGTTAAGGATACCGATCACAAAGATTGGTTTTAATTGTTTAGTGGTGCTTACGGATATGGAAGGACAGAAAGGAAGTTTTGCAGTCTCTTTGTGACTTTGGTAATGAAATTCAGAACTTGTGATACTCTGTGAATGGATGAGAAACTAGCTGTGAAGAGTCCTTGTGAGATTAAAACAAGACACTAAGGTTAAATAGATGGAAAAAGATAAAATTTTGGGCATTTAAATAGTGTAGCTAGAAACAAGAAGTGTGGAATTTAAAATGTTATAATGGTAAGGGATGAATATGGAGAAAACTGTTTAGGAGTGTGAGTGGTGTGGGAAAAGACAAATGAGTTTTTTTTTTTTTTTTTGTGATTTTTGTTTAAGTATGAGATGCATTTTTAATTTTCTTTAGTGCCTTTTGATTTCCATTGAAATGAGCCTGTTTAATACTCAGGTTACTAAGAAAGCACTTTTTTAAGTTTTGTAGGAGCTTGCATATTAGGATGGATATCAAGAAACTGAGTTTATTTCCTGGTCTAGGAAAGTACAATTTTTGCATTTTCAGAGTTCTGACTCCATGTGATTGATAATTGCTGAATCCATTACCAGATCTTATATACTGATCTAAGTTTGTAAGTTTTAATTTTTTTCTTTAGAACCAAACAGAACAGTAAATTTAATTACCACAAAAGTAGTATTGGGCATATATTTTTGTTTCTCTAATAATTAAAAAACAAACAAACAAGAACAACAACAACAAAAAAAAAATCAGAAACTGCTGTACAGGAAGAGTGCATTTTCCATTTAAATTTTATGCTTCACCCACAGTCAATTTTTGATCTGGTGGGGTTTGCAAATTTTTAAATTTTTGTAGTTTGACTTTCCAGTGAGTACAAATCCTATACAATAAAGAGCGACCGATAAGCAAAGAGTATAATGATGTTAATGTTATTTTTATATAATAAAACATTTTTATAATTAAGTGTAACATAGATTGCATCCTTATTCGCAGCTTGATAATCGTGGTAACCGGCTGATTGTAACAGATGAAGTAGCCATTAACACCCCTGCGGTTGCTGCAGCATATGTCGTCATGCGCTACACAGCTCAGGCTGCTGATGAAATTTCCTTTGATGTGAGTAGTAATTGCTACTATTAATTTTTTGTTTGCTAAATAATGGATGTTTGCATGAATTAATTGCATGGGAACTACTAGCAATTCTTACAAAACATATTTTTTATTCAACAGGACTGAAAGCCATTTATATGGTCAAAATTGCTTAGCTCTTGTGAAGTGTAGTTGTGCATATCTCTAGTTTTGATATTTTTAGTAATGTTAATTTTAACAAAACAGTTTTCTTACCTTATTTTTGCACTCACACACTATTTACCTTTTGCTAATTTCTTTACTTCCATCTATGTTAACTGGTTTCATTTAACTGTTTTATTTTTGACGTGCTTCTGTGCATGTGATTGATATGCTGGTTTTTTATTGTTGCAGTTTTTCTTTGTTTTTGTATCATGATAGGTTCTTCATTTAATATCTGTTTGGTGCTTCTATGTAGTGCTGTTAGCTTGTTAGTTCAGTATTTCCAGGTTAGGAGATTTTTTTTTTTTTTTTTATGCAGTAATTGGTCAGAGATATTGTATTTAATTTGTCTTTTTAATTTTTCATATGTGCAGATTCCATTTTATAGTGCTTACATTGCTGATATTTCTTCATTTTTATTATCTTAATATGTAATTGCCTTGGTAGCTGAATGGTCACAGGAACTATGTTGTGGTCATTCATGTGAATTGGACCTGAATTTGAGTAGTAGATCAGACATGGGT
This sequence comes from Macrothele yani, assembly GCA_039090855.1. Classification (NCBI taxonomy): domain Eukaryota; kingdom Metazoa; phylum Arthropoda; class Arachnida; order Araneae; family Macrothelidae; genus Macrothele; species Macrothele yani. The sequence continues at coordinate 65,076,831 of CM077013.1, read as the reverse complement.
TGTGTGGACATCTTGTCCCTCTTCTGAAGCTGTGACCCCAGCTTGTAGCTTTGGCAATGCAATCTCACATAATTTACATCACTCAGTACAAGGTGCAAGCTGACAGTGACAACCTTCAGCTTGCAGATTTCCAGGTCCTGTTGCAGGTAGACAAAAAAATAAATAAATAAATATTCAGTTATACTCCTGTTTTATGATTTTTTGTTTTTTTGTTTTTGACATTTGTCACTATTTCTTCTGTTTTTAAACCAGTTTTTCTTTGTTTTTAATGGTTTATACAAATCCCTGTGTGTAAGGAACTGCACCATAGTAAATCCTTTTGCACTCTCCTTAATATTTAGGATGGTTTTAGCTTATTTTTTTATTTTGTCTGCTGTGTGTTTAATAATTTTCTGTCACTAAGACCCAGTCTGGTTCTTTTCTGCATTTTTTTTTTTTTTTTTGTGCCAGAGGTATTTATATCGGCTCTATTGTCATAAGAATAAAAAGCAGGCAATTCGTATCTAGAAAGATGTTGGAAATTCACTGATATTATTCATGTGTTAATATTTTTTTATGCTTCTTAACTGATATTTCCCATATTTTTTGTAGTCAGTATATCAACACATGAAAGGTTAATTTTTTATTAATATTTAGTTGGCATTTTTATGGATGGGGTATATATCTTGCAGAGGGTGTCAACAAAGTTGTGTCATTCATGGAGTATTGCTAAAAATTAATATGTAAGTTTATCTTTATGTATTTCATGTGAAAATTCATGGTTTTATATTTTTATGATTAATAACTTCATTTTCTGTGTCCTGCATTATACATTCAGTCAGTAATCCTGAATAGGAAATACTGGAGAGATGATTTTTGTCTTTTAATCTATATATGTTCTTCCTAAAAACCCATTAGTTACTATCAACTATGTAATTCAGTGCCTTTTTATTGTCTTATATTGCTGTCTCATGTAGCTTATTAAAAGAATAAATTACTTTTTTTTTGGAGAATGGAGGGGAAGGAGATTTTGGGGTATAAAAATATCATGTATAAACTTACAATATGACATTTTCTGTTTGGTTGAGCTGTTTAATTTTTTTTTTCTTCAGTAATTAGAATCCACTGTTCTGTTTATTTTCATCCTAAAACACAGAAACAACGAAAACAATAACAAAAACAAATGATAATGCCTTTTGACATATGTACATACACTGAAGAGCAATTGAATTAGAGACAGCTGGCGTTATGCAAATGTGGCATTGTGGGAGGCCCTGTAAACGGAAACGACATGACGTATGCAGCGATCTGACAATATAAGGAGTGATGCGACGGGAATCAGTAAGAATCGGACGCAGTATGGGTAAGACGAAGGATCTAAGCGCATTCGATCGTGGGCAAATTGTCAGGGCCCGACGAATGGGTCACTTCATCTCGGAAGTTGTGCAGGCACTGGAATTTTCACAAGCCACTGTGTTACGGGTGCACCGTGAGTACATCGAATCCGATAAAACCATCCCTGCAAGGGCTAACTGCCGTGGACAACAGCGCGTGGATCAGTGCGGTCATCATCGGCTAGTTCGCATTGTAACAGTTGATAGACAGGCCACAGTGCAAGAAATCACTTTGCAATTTAACGCTGGTGCACAAAAACGTGTAAGCAGCCACACCATCCAGAACCATCTCCTCGCTATGGGGTACAGAAGCCATCGTCCCACGAGGGTACCGCTGCTGACCGCACATCACAGGGTGCAAAGATTAGCATGGGTGCGGGAACAACACCACTGGACCCTAGACATGTGGGAAAATGTTGCCTGGACTGATGAGCCGAGATTCACGTTGGTACATGCAGATGGCAGGATACAAGTACGGCACAAACCACATGAAGCGATAGATCCTTCTTGCCAGCAGGGTACTCTTCAAGCTGGTGGGGGTAGCATTCTCGTCTGGGAACTGTTTACGTGGACTGAAATGGGACCCTTGGTACGTGTGACATCGTCTCTCACAGGTCAACATTACCGGGATATCCTGGACGACCATTTGCTCCCATTTGTGCATCTTCAACATCCCACCGGGGACCTCATCCTGCAACAAGACAATGCATCGTGCCATTGCTTCCGAATTGTATCCAAATGGTTGGATGTACACTCCACCGACGTGACCTCGCTTCCTTGGCCAGCTAGGTCACCTGACCTCAATCCCATCGAGCACATTTGGGATGCCATCGAGAGAGATGTTCGAGGCTTTGACCCCCCTCCATCAAATCTTCGTAAACTGTGGGAGCTTGTTCAGGGGTCGTGGATCCGTATGGCTTCCCAACGCTTCCGGTGTCTTGTCGAGTCCATGCTGAGACGAATCGCCGCCGTCATCAGGGCGAAAGATGGTGCTACACGTTACTAGACAGGTATCTCTAATTCAATTGCTCTTCAGTGTATAGTGCATCGCATAAATATAGAGACAGAATAAATTCTTAAATAAAAAAGAAACAACAACGAGCTGAAATGTACACCTCATATTTATAGCAAATATAGCATAGGACATGCTGCTGCACAATAGTTTGACAGAAACATAACAATTCCAACGCCAAGTACAAGAAAAAAACAGAAATACGCTGTCTCAAAAATATAAAGACTTATTAGTTATGAGCACCTTCAGTATGAATAGTGGAGCTGTTGTTCCGAATAACTCTGAAAACATGATTGGGCATGCTGTTCACCAAGTGATGTAAGTGTTCTGGATGGAGTGCATACCAGCTTCATTCAATCTGCTCTTTCAATGCCACTACACTTGAGAACTGCCGTCCATTCGCATACACATCATGAGCTAGGATACTCCAGAGGTTCTTGATAGGGTTCAGATCTGGAATGAGTGCTGGCCAATCCATTATGGCCACATGATGAGTGTTAAACCAGCTTTTCGTTGATACAAACCGATGGATAGAGGCATTGTCTTGCTGGAACAGATAATCAACACCCGCTAGAGTTTCGGCAAACGGTAGAAGGTGGCTGCTGAGTATGTCCTGATACGGTTCGGAGTTTTGCCTGCCTTGCAGAAAAGCGATATCCATTGTCCCATTGAACGCAAATGCTCCCCAGACTGTCGCAGATCCCCTCCTTTCTGTCTGCTGAAGAAGGTGCGTGGCTCGCATCGTAAATCATGCCAATAGTAGTTCCAACCCTCGGACCTGTTCAGGTGGAACTTTTTCTCATCATAGAAAATAGTTGTGATCCACTCGTCCGTCCAGTGCATGTGACTGCTTGCCCATAACAATCTAGCTTTCTTGTGGCGCCGCGTGAGGTGTGGTAGACGGTGCATTTTATGGAGCACAATTTTGCGACTTTCCTTGATATGTCGATGAACTGTGTCCTTTGAGACGGTGACATCAACAGTCCGAGAAACTTGACGTAGTGATGACCTTTGGGATGAAACTAAACGCATGATGGCACAATCATCTCGTTTGGCTGTTATTCGAGGCCTTCCAGGCCGTTTTCTGGCAGTTAACGCACCGTGTTTTGATAAAGTCTTATAAATGACTGCCCTACTCCTCCCCATGGCTTTACAAATTTTCACTACAGGCAATCCATTTGCTCTCAGTCTCCAAATCTACTGCACCTCCTCACCAGAAAGTTGACTGTTGCATGGCATTTCGGCAAATGAATGTCTGACTGCAGGTCTGCTGTCTTTTGTAGGCTGGACCGAATTATGGCCCATGCACGTGCGTACAACATGCTAATTTTTACACCTCATTTGCATGTGGCTACTTTACATAATTGTCTTTATATTTATGAGACACCTAAAATTACAATATTTCACTTTGTGGAGGTTTTTTTTCACACAATCCGGTCATCTCGACGGATCGAAACGTTTGTTGTAGGGTTATGTCCAATTAGGTACCACTTCAGCTTCCTACCTATATTCGCATTGCGTTCACGGCGCAAAGTCGACTGTATCTATATTTATGCGACACACCTTAGTACTTGCTCCAGGTTTTTGGGCAATGCTGCATTTTAACTAAATGTAACTTCACAGAAGGATAACCTGCACCCAAAAGTGGAAGGAGAGTGGAATCAATATCCTCTTCCTCACAGTACAGAACAGAAACTCACAGTTAAGTGTAAAGACTGAAGAAGGCTACTAACCCGTTGGTTGACAGATTTGGGATATACAACTGGCCAAACCATTCATGTGGCTCAAACTCAAGTTAAATGGCAATAGTGTCAAACAGTGTGATGATCATTATCTGTGGGAAAGCAGGTGAAACCTAGGCCACACAAGTGTGTATATACACACCCTTTGTGTTGCCAGTGTGCCAAAATATTCAGGGGGACAGTATTCCATGTCAGAAGCTGCTGTAATTGCTTTTATCTTTTAACATTGTTATTCTCTGTGGAAATTATGTAAAAATTAATGTAAATTTTTGAAAATTAAAAGAAAGTCTTTAAGGTGTGCATGTGGTATCACGTGTTTCTGTCAGTTTATACTGAAATTTAAACTTCTTTATTTGGTAGTTTCCTCTGTAGCCAACAAGCATTCTATTTTGTTACTATAGATTATAATATTTCAAGGCTAACTGCTGCTTGTTGATGTAGATCACAATTACAAAAGAATGTACATATTTTTTCTGTTATTTTGCTTTTATGATTTTATTGCAAGTTCGTTGTCACTAGATGTTTTGGTGTTGTTTAAGTGTAGATTAGCTGTTCGAGTGTTTACTAATTACACAGATGTAAGGTACTTATTTACACATTTTGAACATTGAAAAGAATGGATAGACAAATGTATGTCTTTCAATACCAGCATTCAAGACTTTCACTTGATTGAAATTGAATTTGTGCTGTTGCATAACATTGCCCACTGTAGGTCAATATTGTTCTTATTCTCTCTCAGGATTTTTTTATTCATGGTTAAATTAATTCATTATTGTGGGCATAAGAAACCTGTGTTGGTGTGTTATTAATTGTAGTTTTTGTAGGATGCTTCTACATATCTTAAGTCACTGCATTGTGTTCAGCACTATATGTAATTTTGTGCCAGTGGGGGTTGGGCTTGAATTTTAGTTCAGTGTAACTTATTTAATTTGAACTTGGTTAAATCAGATTTGTTGGTAATTCTAAGTTTGAAAATTTCCCTGCAATTTTAAGTACAAAGTAATTATATATATTTTCTCAAATTCCAAAACACATAATTATTTTGGTTAATTTGAATTGTGCAGCTTACTGGTATGAGTATTGGCTGTTTCATTTTCTGTAACACTTTGAACTTCTCATTTAGCATTGCTTTCATGATACAGTGTGGTTAAGAGGTTCTGTCACTTTTTTTCAGTTTGGTTATATGTAACTCATTTTTGTGTTTTTTGCGATTATATGTTAAATTTTGAATTTCAGATTATTGAAAATATACCTTCTTTTTTTCTTTTTAATGTAATCCTGTATGTCACAACTTAGAGAGAATTGAGACAGTGTTGCTGCATTTCTTCTTGGTGCTGCCAATGGTGAACCACAATCCCATAAAAGAAGGCTGTGTTGTTTACTTTCAGTTCAGATGAAAATTTGGTTTTGCATTCCATGCTCTGGGTAATGCTGCCAGGAAAGACTATGAGCTTCACCTCTACTGTCCCACTAAAAATCAAAAGTTTATAAACTCTTTGTAAGAAGATCTTGCCTCTGCTGTTCAATCCAAACTGTAAAATTTTTAACCCTCTTTACATCTTGAAACTCAGCAATGGCATTTTGAAAAAGAAAATGTCTGTCTTTGAAAGAAAACTTGAATGCTCTTAATGAATCTGATAAAAATCTGAGAGTGACAAAAGTTGATTTTGCAAAAATATTGGGAATGTTGGCTTCTACAGTACTTATCATATACAAGTGTAAGGAAATTGAAGGAAATGCAGCTGCCTGCTTGTCATCAGCTTTAAAACAAATTCATGTCCACCGATGATGATAGAAAAAATGAAGGAAATTGTTTTAAAGATGAACATTGAAGAAAATTCGATTTTATTTTCCAGTGGATAGGTCCACAACTTTAACTCTCATTGTGGTGTCGTCGGTAAAATTGATTGTGCAGAATTCAGTGCTGTAAATTCTGAAACAGTGGAGAAATGGTAAAATGCTTTGGTGGAACTAATTTAATAATATGAACCCAAAAATATTTTCAACCCTGATGAAACAACTTTTTTATTCTTTATTGCCATTAAGGATTCTCACACTTAAACATGTTCCCTGCCACTTTGGTTAGACAAGGAAAGAAAGGCTGGCTGTTTTGTTGTGTAGAAATGGTGACTGATCTGAAAAAAATTATGCCATTAGTGACAGGGAAGTATTTCAAAACCATGTGGCTTAAAAATTTATAAGACTTTACCCATGCACTGCAAACAAAAAGTCCTGGATGAACAGCTGTGTAAAAATTGTAAACGTTATGATAAGATTTTATCGTGAGACACTAAAAAGTTATTTACAACACATTTAGGATCGGCAGATGAAAATCTTGCAAATTCTGCAAATGTATCAAATGTAATCAAGAGAATTTTGGCAAAAAATAATTTTGAGCTCTCTTTCGTTATTTTGTGTTTGATGGATAGCTGTGCAACAATGAGGGGTGTAAAATTGGGAGTAAAAACATTACTGCGATTTGGGGATGATGGTAACCCACATTTGCTTGATATTGGAGGTGATCCTGTTCACATTGTTCACAATATTTCAAAGATATTTTTCAGCAATTTTGGTTCTATTTCAGATGTTGAGCAGTTTTGTATAGATATATTTCTTTATGATGAAAAATCTCCCAAAGCCAGACAACTGTTTAATAATATGCAGCAGTATCTGAATTGTGAAAATTTTTTGAGGATTCTTAGGCCAGTTCCGTCGCACTTTTTGCAGGTTTTGCCAGTTGTGGAGCATGTAAACAGACTGAAAAATGCTCTCACAGTATATTTTTACAGTTTCCACGATCCTGAAAAAAAGAAGTTGTACAAAAAACACAGTTGAAAGCATTTACAAGTCATATAAGGTATCCTGTGCTCAGAAGTGCTCTATTGAATCAGTGCAATCTCACCTGCAGAAGTTTCGTGTGTCTCAGTCAATATCACAATCGGAAAGGCTCAACCGAATATTGCTTCAGTTATTCCATCACCGGACTAAGCTGCAAGTTATGTGTGGATTGTACTTGCAAATCCTTCCAAAGTTCCAAAAATTTTGCAAGTTCTTTTAACATGAGAACCCAATTATTCACTGCTTACATGTGGAAATGTTTGGCTTGGTGAAAAAATTTGTTGCTTCCTTTGTCCAAGTTGAATGTGTGCCCACAAATGTGAATGAATTTCTCCAATTTGATTTGCATGATGTGAGTTTGCAGTTGAGCAACAAGTATTTGTCTGTGGATACATATAGCCTCCTTGTCACAAGTGTAACATTAGCTAAGTGTCCATGGGTGTCAGCATTTTACACAAAGCTTAGAGATGCATATATTGCTCCAACTAAAGCACTTCAGAAAAAATTGCCACTTCGAAACAAAATCCTTATAAGTCTCTCTGCACTTCATCCTTCGCAACTCAAAGAAACCTCAATACTTGCAGCTTTCCATTTTTTGGCCAAGTCATTGCCAGATGTCATTTCTGCAGAAAGCTTTGACAAACTTCAAGAGGAGGTGAAAATGCTGGCAGTCGATTCTGATGTTGGCCGAATGAAAACCATGAATCTGATGGAGAATAATAGAAACTACAGAATAGATGTTGATTGGTGGTCTTTAACGTTTTCCCTGCAGGATGCGACTTTGGATTCAGATGTCGGTGGTCCCCATTATAAAATGATAGCAAGGCTGGTAAAAGCACTTTTAAGTATATTTTCTGGCCCCTTTGTTGAAAGTTCGTTTAACATAATGGATGATATCATCACTTGTGACAGATCAAGGTTGAAGGTTCACAATTATGAAGCTGTATCTTGTGTAAAGCATATGCTGAAGAGTTATGATACTAAAGCAACAAAACTTGAAGTATCGGATGAAGTGCGAAAATCTTGTTTCAATGCATATATTGAATACCAAAAACATTCCAAAAGCGAAAAATTAAATGCTGTAGAGGAGCAAAGAAAACACTTGCAAACTTATGCCACATCCAAAACTGTAAGAAAAAGAGGAAGAAAACAGGGTAAACCAGTCATACAAGTAATGAAATCTAATTCTCAGCCTCCTAAAAAACAATTTCCAAAAGTCTTAAACCCCAAGAAAAAAGTGAACAAACAAAAATGAGTGCAAAATTAAAAACACCATCAGTAAATATGACAAAAAACTTGCCAGTACATAAGGCATTCTGTAAACCCACGAGAGGTGAAAACAGTCATTCTTCTATATCGGTAAGCATGCCAGTTCCAGCTAAAAGAAAGATAGTAGAAGAAAAAGTGCACACCAAAAAAGTCAAAATCCAGCCAAGTATAAAGCGGTTTTTCAAGTCCTGACTAGTAAGGGGTGTTGCAAGTTACGTATTTGTATAACATAAGTATTTGTATAATTGAGCCTTCATTACCTTTTTGGGAGTTCCATGCAGTGCAAAAACCCTGAAATAGAGTTCATTTGTACTTTTTTCAAAGAAAAAACAATTATATAGGTATATTCTTCAAATTTTAGATTTCTGTACATCACTATAGTACGTTACACGATTTATGTACGTTGCTTCAAATTTTATATTCATGTATGTAACTATAGCCCCCATGCGCGCGCACGAGATATTATATCTATGTGCACCGGTAAAAGTTCAGTCGTGGAGATTTAGTTCACTTTGACCCATGACCTAGTATACACATGCTTGAAATGTACCATTTGGAATGGGATTTGGCAAAGGTAAGTTTCCCATATATGTATTATTGCATTAGCAAGCAATAAATTATTATGGATGTTTTTATCGTACACAGTCGAGTTGCATTATTGTGACCACCAGTTAATATCCAGAGTAACCGCTGTGTGCAGCATGGAGAGCACCTAGATGGGCTGGGAGTGACTCAATAAGGTGCTAGAAGGTTTTCACAGGTATGTGGAGCCATGCTGACTGCAGTGCATCTGACAGCTGGTGGAGGGTGTGTGATGGAGGATCCATAGAGCGAATAACACGATCAAGGTGGTCCCACAGATGCTCAATTGGGTTTAAGTCTGGGAAATTAGGGGGCTAGGGAAATACTTTGAAGTCTTGATCATGCTCTTCCAACCATTTTCGGACATTTCTAGCTGTGTGACACGTCGTATTGTCATGCTGGAAGATCCCATCTGCCCCAGGGAAGACAATCAGCATGTATGGGTGTACGTGGTCTGCAAGGATGGATTCATAACAAATTTGGTCTATAGTGCCTTCCACAGGTATGAGTGAACCCAGGGAATGCTACAAAAACATTTCCGAGACCATAATGCTGCCCCCACCAGCTTGTGTTCCTCCAGCAATGGTTGAAGAGTTGTTCTTCGATGTTTCTCACCTTATGCACCAATGTCCATCCGTTCGATGTAGCAGAAGTCACGACTCATTGGAGAAGGCAATCCTTTGCCAATCAGCGGAGGTCCAATTCTGATACTGGCATGCAAATGTTAGCCTTTTCTGCCGATGCACTGTTCGCATAGGTGCAGTGCAGTGACCATCCATCTGTATCGGAGCCCCATACGCAGCAGGGTTTGCTGAACTGTCATTTTAGACACACTTCCGGTAGACCCCTGGTTCATTTGGCCAGTGAGTTGCTCCACTGTAGCTTGTCGATCAGCCCTCGCGCATCTTCAAAGCCAATGTTCGTCAATGGCATGTGGTGCTCCGCAGTTTCCATATCGCTTATTCGCATTGGTGCCATTTTTCCAATCATAATACACTTTAACCACAGCAGCACGCGAACAGTTCATAAAATGTGCTGTTTCAGAAATACTGCCAACCTTGGCCTGAAAGCCAATAATCAATTGCTTTTTGGAAATCTGATAAATCACTCTTTTTATCCATGACAGCAACGAGTGATATGTTTTCAGAATGCTTACAACACACCTTATATACCCTCCAAGCCAGCTCATGGCGCATGCCTTCTTTCATTGGCTACGCACTGTTGACGTCAAAAGTAGGAGGTGGTCACAATAATGAACTTGACTGTGTACAATTCTGTATTATTTCCATGTCAAAGCAACAAATGAGTACTCTGGCAAGAAAAAAATAAAAGAAAAAGAAACCCATTGATTTTTGATGCATAACTTATCTAGAGAAAGATATAAGGAGAAGAAAGAAAAAATTATGAGCATTCCAAGGGATACAGTTTCTGAAATATAGCATCTTTTGTATCATGTTTACTCACATTTTGTGAATGAAGATGTTACATTAAAGAAGCTCGTCCTGATAAAGTTTCACTACTTAAATACACACTTTCATACACAATCATTTGGGACATTTCCAGAAAAACACATCAGACCTTTGAAATCCAACTAAAGGGAACTGTCTTTTTGAGGTGAATTTACTCCTCCTAATTTCCCGATCTAATCTGTTTTCTCTGCTATAAATGTGCTTCTTAAATATACAAATGCATTCAGCTGGTATGTATCTCTAAACCATTTAGACTAATCTTGAATTCAGTATTAACAGTTTGTATAATAGCTAGAAAACCATAATTATGTTTTCCCCTTATTTTATACTCAGTTTGAATTTCATATAAACATCGTGTGTTGGGACACAAAAGTCACAGTATTGCTTCCTGTGAAATTCTGTTGGTTGGTAATGGAATCAAAGCAAACTGCTTCTTAAACATCATTGTACAGTCAATATACATACAACCTTCAAGTGTATTTTTCTTAATAATTCAGAAAAAGAAGCATATCTCCATATCTTATGTAATGTAATGTGTGAAAATACATCCCCAAAAGATCTGTGTATAATGTTGATGGATGTGTTGCATGGAGGATTTGGAATTATTATGAAGCATAACCATTGTTTGTGAAAGCCAACCAGAGTGTTAGAACAAAAAGTGACTTTATGGTTTCACAAGAAAGTATTGGATTTATGGTATACTGTAACTCCAGTAAGTCCATTGGTAAAATAGTAGTTGTATAGAAGAGCATCTGTTCTTCAATAGATTTCCCCTCTTAACCCCATCCCATCAGAGAAAAAAAAAAAAAGAACTTTACAGTGTTTTATTGTACCCAATGTGTCTTATTGTGTGGAGCACTTCTTGAACAGCTTTTATTGCAGTACCTGGAAAAAAATGCACCTAGAAAAAAATCCATTATTCTCCATATTAAAAAAATTCTCACAACTGATACGGCCAACCCAACCATAAGGGCTAAACAATAATGGGGAAGTATTACTGGTGAGGGGGGTGCTCCTTCATGACAATGCCCCAGCCCATTCTGCTCAAGAGACGGTGACACTTGTGGTTAGTTTAGTTTATGAAATTCTGCCTCCTAAAGAGCCTGATGTGTGGCAGGCGTTTCATGCATGATGACGAGGAGTTGATTTTCGAGGTGGAGCACTTCCTGAACAGCTAGACAGAGGACTTCTGCAGCACAGGTTTTCGCCAGGTCATCATTCGCTGGGAGAAGATTATTGCCGTAGATGGGGGATGTGTGGAGAAGGGCTAACTCCACTACCAAAGCTTGTGTATGTAGCTCTCTTTTTTCTTAGTAATAATAAAAACTTTTTGACCTCCCCTCGTATATGCCAACAATGACGCGTATATGTCTTTCATATATTTATGAAGAAATAATTCTTCCATGAGGTTTGCTTCTCATTCATCCCTAAAGAGAACCGTAAAATAAAACCATTAGTAGATACAAAAGATAATAGTAAAACTATACTATTGATCTGATTTATTGGCGTGGGGAATATGTAAATAAGCGTTTCCATGCTTTCGCACATCAACCAGATGGCTTTTTCAAGGAAGTTAGACAGAAACTGCAATCTAAATAATAGAATGCTTTAACAATTTGAACGCGGTGACTTACTTGATAATAAATAGATACCAAGTTATATTTATATAAAGATATGAGGTAACACGTTGGTTGTGCATGCAGTATTCTGGTAGGGAGAAGACGTTATTTGAAGAACTGGTTCCAAATTTGTAGCAACTCGAGCGAGACGCTATCATTGCAAGTATCACTGTTGGTAATGATCTCCAAGGTTTCCCCAATTTCTGTACATTTAGGGGTAGAGTAGGTAGCTAATTTCTTTATATCATGCCACGTAAGAGTAACGGACTTGAATTTGACTTCTCTGGATAGGGCAGTGGCTTCTTTACCATATTTTGTGTCCCTTTTATGCTCATTGAATCTGATTCTAAACGAAAACTTAGTTATTCCAATCTAGTATTGGTTAGAGCTGATCGCATAAACACCTACCTCACTGGAAAGAAGTGTGGTTTCAGCATTTATCTTTAGTATAGTATATAAAGATGCAGGAGACCTTATACCAACACCGTAGTTCATCTTCTTAAGAGCTTTCTTGAGTTTGTAAGACACATTTAGTACCTACGGAATTGAACCTAAATAACAAAGTTATGGCACAGGAAGATTAGAATGTTTGACCCTGTCTTTTTGGATAAAGTTATGTATCTGATTCAGTGAATATTCTGCATCAGTGGCCAACTTGATGACACTTTCAATTTTGTGTTGTCTAAATTGGGTATTCAAGGAGTCGGTGAAGGCTCTTCTAATTCGAGAACGGAACGGAAGATAGCCGTTTTGTATTCTGTGGAACAGAAAGAGCCGCAGAGCATCAGTTTGGGGACAGAGGTGTGTTTATAGTAGACTGTGTACCGAGGCGGTTGTCAGGGAATTTGCTCAATAAAACATCCAGATAAGGTAAAGCATTGTTGTGTTCAAGCTCCATCGTAGGATGCATATAATTAATTTTATCGAGAAAAATTGGAAGAATCTCTTTTCCGTAAGGCCACACAAAAAATATGTCTTCTGCATAACACAGTCAGGTGGTAGGCCATGGGGTGATGCTGGAGAATATATTCTGCACAATTGGACAAAGTATTGCTTCTGCAAGGACGGGTGAAAGTGAGGATCTCATTGGAGCACCATTATCCTGTTTATATACTTATTCATGGAAACTGTAGAAGTTAGTGTTTGAAACCAAGTCTATTGACTTTGAGATGCTGAGGCATGACTCCTGTGTATAAAATGCTGAATTTGATATGGCCTTTAATGTTCTTTATCACTTTCACCCATCCTTGCAGAAGCAGTACTTCACCCAATTGAGCAGAATATATTCTCCAGCATCACCCCACGGCCTACCAACTGGCTGCGTTATGCGGACGACATATTTTTTGTGTGGCCTCACGAAAAAGAAACTCTTCCAATTTCCCCTCAATAAAATCAATGATATGCATCCTATGAACAATTTCATGACAGAGCTTGAACACAGCAATGCTTTACCTTATCTGGATGTTTTATTGAGCAAATCGCCTGACAACTGTCTCGGTACGCAAGTGTACTATAAACCCACGTCCGTCCCCAACCTGATGCTCCACAGCTCTTTCCGTCCCACAGAATGCAAAACGGCTGTCTTTCGTTCTCGAATTAAAAGAGCCTTCGCCGTCTCCTCTGATACCCATTCTAGACAACACGAAATTGAAAACGTCATCAAGTTGGCCACTGATGGAAGATATTCATTGAATCAGATACAGAACTTTATCCAAAAAGCCAGGGTCAAACATTCTAATCTTCCTGTGCCACAGCTTCGTTTTTTAGGTTCAATTCCCTTCATACCAAACGTGTCTTACAAATTCAAGAACACCCTCAAGAAGATGAACTACGGTGTCAGCATAAGATCTTCTGCATCTTTATATACTTTACTAAAGAGAAATACTGAAAAACCACTTCTTCCCAATGAAGCAGATGTTTATGCGATTCCCCTACAATATCCGGATGGTTCTAAATGTTTACTACATTGGAATGACCAAGCGTTCTTTTAGAATCAGAGTCAACGAGCATAAAAGGGACACAAAGTATGGTAAAGTAGTCATGGCCCTATCCAGAGAAGTCAAATTCAAGTGCGCTACTCTTACGTGGGATGATATAAAGAAATTAGCTACCTACTCTATCCCTAAATGTTCAGCCATTCGGGAAACCTTGGAGATCATTTCCAACAGTGATACTTGCAATGATAGCCTCTCACTCGAGTTGTCACGAATTTGGAACCAATTCTTCAAATAACGCCTTCTCCCTGGACCAGAATATCGGGTGCACAACCAATGTGATGCCTCGTATCTTTAAATGAATATAACGTGGTATCTATTTATTGTCAAGTCACCGCGTTCAAATTGTTAAAGCATTCTATTATTTAGATTGCAGTTTCTGTCTAACTTTCTTGAAAAATCCATCTGGTTGATGTGTGAAAGCTTGGAAGCGCTTATGTATATATTCCCACGCTAATAAATTGGATCACTAGTATAGTTCTGCTATTTTCTACATAATTGGTGTACTGTTCCTCATTATTAATTTGATACAAAATATTTTTATTTTTATACCTTTGTAAATTTATCAGGAAAAATTATTAAAAGTTTGTTCTGCTTGGGTTAAAAATTTGGAACAGCTGAAAGAACGACTTCCAATTCAGATTCTCCCTGAGTTTGGGAAGGGAAGCATGCATATATTTCAGTGCATGCAAGTATACACTTGGAAGCCCTCATTGAAATTTTTCAGTTATGTTGAGCAGACTGGATGGTTTTACAAAATATGGTTAGATAAGTAAATAGACAGTTATGCCGTACTTCTTTTCTGTCTGTGAAATGACTCTTCAATTTGAGAATACAGTTTGTGGAAAATCTGAGCTAGCTGTGGGTTTATCAGTCTTCTATGTTAGCAAATTATTGTGTAGGAAAATTTGAACAGAAGGTCTTAATTAGACTTTAGACTTACATTTTCCTCCCTGGTGGCACATTGGTCGAAGAGCTGGCTTGTGACCATTTGTCGAAGATGGTTTTAGGTTCGAATTCCGGAGAGGCGTGGATGTTGTATTTGTCTTAAGACACTGGCTCTCTCCCTTTCTTAGAACCAGTGGCCCTAAATTAGGGGTGGACGACTACTTATAGCTTATTAAGTTGCTCATTATGGTCGTTAAACTTGCAAAAAAAAAAAAAAAGACTTACAGTTCAGTTTACGTACTAATTGTGTGGGTCAAATGTTTTCCATTGTTGATAGCAAAAGAAAAAAAAACATCAAAAAAGTTCTTAAAAATTCAGGTTAGAAATTTTTGAAATTTGCTTTTTAAAAGTTATAGAAAGAAAACACTAGTTTTGTAGCTTTAAAGCATGGCTAGTAAACAGGGTTGGACACAAAATTAACAGGGATCCACGGAACAGGATATTATAAAGTGGATATGAAAAAGGACTTGAAAAGGGCTGCTTCCATCAGCAGTTGCATAAGTTGATTGCTACCAGTTAACAACAATATTTGTGATGGTAGTGTGTTGTGGTGGTGCAAGTCAGATGATGATGATGATGAGTTATCTTTGAAAATTTGCCAATAAATAATAATACCGTAATTTAGAAAACCCATATGAAGATCTAAATTCAAATTTTATTCAAGAAAACTATGAATTTGTTTGTAACTACTGTAGATTTTCGTTTGGACTAATGTCAGATAGCAGATATTTCAGTGTGCAGTTGTACTACAGGAAGCTCATTTTCCTGTCTGTTTTGCTGCTACTGTTATATGTTCTAATTTGATGAACTTCATGACATGAAGTGATACCACAGTTTCATAATATCATTATCATAACTTCCATATCAATCCTCAGATGCCAGTTAGTCCAGTTCTACATTTTATGAAGTATGTTCAACACATCCATTAATGCTGTTGAGTAGTGAATCATCTTTCACATTCATCACCAGCAGACTTGCGAATGCTGACATAAATGTAGTGAAATAACCAACCTTTGGTCTTTTCATTGTTAATTTTTCTGTTACTCATGTTAAACGTTAGATAATGTGGCCATTCCTCTAATTTGTAATTTCCATAAATTGATATATTAAGTAATAAAACAGTCGAAAAAAGGGCATTTGCACTTACTGTAGTTTGGTGGTTGGTCTTCATTTGGTGCTGCTTCTTTGTTTTTAATATAATGTTGAACATTGCAGTTGACTGACCATTGAAATTTAGCTTGTCTTTGTCCAAACTGTATTATGTATAAATGGGCTAAGGTTTCAAAAAAAGGAAAACGCGTATGGTAAAAAAAAAAAGAAAAAAGGAAAACACGTATCAAAAAAGGAAAACACGTATCGTACAAGGCCACTCAGAGAATAAGGCAAAGTTCCAATTTTTGGAATAAAAGATAGCAGATATATTAATAGAAAAAAGAAAAATGGCGATGTATGAGTGAAATTAATTCGAAATTAGCGTCAATGCCAGTGAGAAACAAAAGGCTCACCATGTACATATATCAATGAAAAATAGACAGAGCTGCTAAAACTTCAATCGTCCTTGATAAAACATGAAACGTCCGTGCTGTCGTCATGTCTCTGAGTTTGCGCAGTTCTCCTCAATGACTGTAAACTGTGCACCATATTTCTGACAGTGTTTCATAACCCAAGTTTCCTCTGAAATTAATTTCTGTGCTAGATTGTGACTAAAAGTCAAGAAGGTCAAACGTTCTTACACTGATCTTAGCATAGAAACAAAACTGTGCTCCTTTTCCTTTCCATTTTTTTTTTCTCTGTGTGTGTGTTTTGTTTTGATCTTGATGTAATTCAATTTTGTGGTTGATGTAATGATAGTTTTAGCAACAGACAAAAATTTGTCATCTTTACCTAATTTCTTTTCACTGCTATCATTGTTCCCTTGTATAAGGGAAAAGGTGATCAGACTGACTGCAAGAACTGTCGTGGTGTTAGCCTATTGAGTGTGCCAGGGAAAGTGTTTGGTAAGGTCATTATTGAAAAAAGTACGAGGTCTTACATCAGAGAAAGTGTGAGATGTTCAGAGTGGTTTTATGCCTGGTAAATTATGGCTGCACTAACCAAATTTTTGCATTGTGCATGATGATTGAAAAGTATCTGGCTGTTGGTAAGAAAGTTTTTCTGCCTTCATAGATTCAGAGAAAGCTTACGACTGAGTAAATAGGACACTTTTGTGGAAGGTAATGAATGAATATGGTGTTACTGAGAATTTACTTAACAGTATAAAAGCCATGTATGCTGGCAGTAGAACTTGTGTTTGACTGAATGGTGTTTTATCCAAATAGTTCTTTATTGGTGCAAGAGTCAGACAAGGTTGTGTAATGTCACCCTGGCTGTTTAATATATTTATGGATACATGCATGCATGCGTGATGCCAAAATGGATAATACAGGTTTGTGTCTTGTTAATATGCTTTGTCTGTACATTGCTCTATGCTGATGACACAGTCCTGTTGGCAGAGAGCAAAAGTGAGTTGCAGAATATGTTGTCCCAGATGTACAAAGTTTGCAGGAAATTCAAACTGAGTATAAATAAGGGAAAAACCAAAGTTATGGTTTTTGAGAAAGGAATTGGTAGTACTGAATGTAATATAAGTCTAAACGGCACAGTGATTGACCAAGTGAGTGAGTTTGTGTATTTAGGAGCATGTTTGACAGGGAGAGCAAATTGGATGGTAAAATTAGTAGGCGAGTGAATTCTTCATTGAAAGTCATGGCTGCTTTGGGAGGTTTTCACAGGAATGATGGGTTCTCAAGAGAGTCCCACATGGCTGTGTATGAAAGTGTAATTGTTCCTACTCTGATGTATGGCAGTAAAACCTGGGTGTAATGTGAAGCAAAATGTTGTTAGCAAGGTGGTGACTAATATGCTTTGCTGGTTTGGCCATGTGGAAATAATGAGTGGTGAGATGCTTTCTAAGAAATTTTTTTTAGCCCCGGTGGCAGGAAAGAAAGGCAGAGGAAGGCCAAGGAAGTCATGGGAATATCAGATTCAGAGCATTTGCATGAGAAAGAGATTATGTGTATGAAGTATAGAAGATCTTGTGTACGGCGTGTGATGGATGTCAGTGAAACCCGAGTTGCATGTCAAGATCGCTGTAAATGGAGATGGAGAAGTTTGTTACAGTAACAGTAAGTAAAAATTATCTGGTAGTTTGTATTTCTTTGTGGAGCTAACCTCTGAATCTCAGAGAACAACTTAGGGATATGTATGTATGTATAGTGCGTCGCATAAATATAGAGACAGAACAAATTCTCGAATAAAAAAGAAACAACAATGAGCTGAAATGTACACCTCATAGTTATAGCAAATATAGCATAGGACACGCAGCTGCACAATAGTTTGACGGAAACATAACAATTCCAACGCCAAGTACAAGAAAAAAACAGAAATATGCTGTCTCAAAAATATAAAGACTTACTAGTTGTAAGCACCTCCGGTACGAATAGTGGAGCCGTTGTTCCGAATAACACTGAAAACCCGATTGGGCATGCTGTCCGCCAAGGGATGTAAGTGTTCTGGATGGAGTGCATACCAGCTTCGTTCAATCTGCTCTTTCAATGCCACCACACTTGAGAACTGCCGTCCATTTGCATACACATCACGAGCTAGGATACCCCTGAGGTTCTCGATAGGGTTCAGATCTGGACTGAGTGCTGGCCAATCCATTACGGTCACATGATGAGTGTTAAACCAGCTTTTCGTTGATAGAGACTGATGGATAGAGGCAATGTCTTGCTGGAACAGATAATCAACACCTGCTAGAGTTTCTGCAAACGGTAGAGGGTGGCTGCTGAGTATGTCCTGATACGTTTCAGAGTTTTGCCTGCTTTGCAGAAAAGCGATATCCGTTGTCCCCATTGAACACAAAAGCTACCCAGACCATCACAGATCCCCTTCCTTCATGTCTGCTGAAGAAGGTGCTTGGCTCGCGTTGTAAATCATGCCAATAGCAGCTCCAACCGTCAGGGCCATCTAGGTTGAACTTTTTCTCATCGGAGAAAATAGTTGTGATCCATTTGTCCGTCCAGTGCATGTAGCTGCTTGCCCATAACAATCTAGCTTCCTTGTGGCACCGCGTGGCGCATTTTACGGAGCACAATGTTGTGACTTTCCTTGATTCATCGATGAACTGTGCCCTTTGAGACGGTGACGCCAACAGTCCGAGAAACTTGACGTAGTGATAACCTTTGGGATGAAACTAAATGCATGATGGCTCAATCATCTCGTTTGGTTGTTATTCGAGGCCTTCCAGGCCGTTTTCTGGCAGTTAACGCACCGCGTTTTGATAAAGTCTTATAAATGACTGCCCTACTCCTCCCCATGGCTTTACAAATTTTAGCTACAGGCAATCCATTTGCTCTCATGTCTCCAAATCTTCTGCACCTCCTCACCATAAAGTTGACTGTTGCGTGGCATTTCGGCAAATGAATGTCTGACGGCAGGTCCACTGTCTTTTGTAGGCTGGACCAAATTACGGCCCATGCGCGTGCGTACAACATGCTAATTTGTACATCTCATTTGCATGTGGTTACTTTATATAGTTGTCTTTATATTTATGAGACACCTAAAATTACACTATTTCACTTTGTGGTGTTCTTTTCACACAATCCGGTCATCTCGACGGATCGAAACATTTGTTGTAGGGTTATGTCTAATTAGGTACCACTTCAGCTTCCTACCTATATTCGTATTGGGTTTACGGCGCACAGTCGACTGTCTTCATATTTATGTGACACACCTTATGTACCTAATTTCTTAAAGAAAAAGATTGGTAAGAAATTTCCTTAATGCATTATTTGACTTAAACAAGAAATATTTTATGGAAAATGGTACGAATGTGACTAAGGCTGATTGAAAATACCTAAATACTTGTATAAATATTTCACACCAAAGTAGGAGAAAGCTTTGTCTTTCGTTTGTTTTTGTTTTTCAAGCTGATTGTTTTTCGAGTGGAACAATATATAAAAAGTTATGGAACAAAATTCATATAAGGAATATTCTAAATAAAATTGGAGAACTGCAAAGAATAGTCCATTGTGCTTTAATAAACACTTCTGTTTTCTGTTGTTCTTTCTCCCTCGGTACATCATGTGTTTAATCCAACCGCTGGAGTTTCTGCAAAAATACAAGAAGTACTTCTTGTATTTTTCTGAGTTTGTTCATCAGGGGTTGGGAATAAATGTGTGCTTCACTCAGGAAAAGACACAAGTAGAAAATCTCACCCGTTTTGTAAGAAAAATTATTTACTTGCACTTTCATTTCTTGACATGCAGATAGTTAAAAAATGGGCATATCAAGCCAGTTGTTGGTTTCAAGTGGAACAATATGTATTAAAAAAATAAATTGTTTAAATCTGAAAAAAGATCTACCATTCAAAGAAAAAAATACTTGGTAGGGTCAGCGTCATTTTCTTGTAGGACTTCCGTCCACAGGTAGTAGTGTTTAGGTCCCAGCCACCTACAGCGAGATCGCCTTTTGGGCAGGACACAGAAACGGAAGGAATGAGAGCAAGTCTAGCGACTTTTGACAGAACAGTTTGTAGTGAGATTAGAGTACAGTAGATGGCGCCACCGTACAAGTACGATATTGCACATAGATGGGTGAGAGAATTTCAGGGAGGACATAGGAAAGGATACCCATTTAACCAGTGGGTCCAGCCTGGGGGCCGTCAATTTACGTGCTCGTCCGATGCACGGCGGATATTCAGCGATTGTTAGTAAATCACGCCATCTCTGAAAGATCAGCCCAGGTTTGAACCTGGGGACCCAGCATCGATAGCCTGAAACACTAACCACTAAGCCATCCGCGGCTCTGAGGAAAAAAATATTTTAGTCTCCTTATTCTTATTTCGTTTTAATTTTTAGGTGTATTCTGAAAAACAGGAGATGTAATTTGTTAGTCCATGAATCTTAGTAGATTTTCACAGAGATTATTGCTGGCATTCATTTGTTAGTGTTGGGTAAAATAATATGTTGAGAGGTGTGGGGTCTTCATGATGGGCAGTTATGGAATGTAGAAACTACATTGAAAATTGGTTCAAAAATTATGTGTGCGCACACAGGCGTCGCGGCCTATGGGATTCCGGGTTGCGTCCCCCCCCCAATATTTTGCCAAATGGAGAACCGACAGACAGGCAACATTGACGTGGGAAATTTTTTTTTTACAAATCAATTAAAACATTGAGAATGTTTTTTACAAATTAATTAAAACCTTGAGAATTTTTTATTGTTGTACTAAATACAGTAAGCCTACCGGTTTTGTATTCTCCAAAAATTTTCGTGTGCGAGAGTGAAGCCAAGTCGTCAACCAGCTTGAACTAAACAAGCCCCACTGGTCACCCCTCCTTCGCAAATCGCAAAGGGACTTGTCCGAGCAGGCGGGGTGACAGCCACTGTCTGCGTGTCACAGTTTTGACTCAGCACTTGACCCTCTTCTCAAAGCCTTATTTTACGTTAGAAAGACGATATACACATGCATTTTTTTTTTTTTTTTTTTATATTGGAGGTTTAACGACCACCGTGAGCCACTCAATAAGCTATAACAGGGTGGCGAAAAACCTGGAAAATATGGAAAATCGGGAAAAGTCAGGAAAATTTGTGGCAAATTGAACAAAGTCTGGAATTTTTATTTCCGTCGTCCTAGCTCATCTTGCCAGCGATAAAATAATAAAACATTGGATGTTGTTTTAGCCAAATATATTTGCGAGCTTTATGTCTGCATACTATTTCATTAAAACGATGTAGCTTTATCGTCTAAATGGCCATGTTTTCTTTGACTCAGGCTCCAACGCACCCTTGTTCAGTCAATCCACGATTCCGCATCTGCCCCTAATGCCAGCACGATGTTTCTGGAATGGCTTCATGTTGTTGTAAATATACATCATTCAGACTGAATTATGTGTGCGCACACGATAAAAAAATCGAAAAGAGATATAATAATGTTTTAAAAAAATAAAAAATAATAATAATGTGTCTTCAGGCTTTTGAGGTTCTTCCGCGAATTTAAGAAATTCCACCTTTTTCGTTATGTTGGCCTCTCAGGAGATTGATGCGCAAATAAACAGACTTGTGTGTGTGTGTGGAGGGGAGGGGGGGGATAGATGTTCGTCGGAGGACGGAATTCCATCTTTACGAAACTTTCAAAAACGGAAAGTCGACGGAGTTCAGATTTTTTCCGTAAACGTAATTTCTTTTTTCTTGTGATGTTGCCTGTGTCCAGTATTTTTAAGTAATATTTTACTGCATAAAGTTTTGCATTTCACCTTGAAAATAGGAGAAAAATTTTCAAAAGTGGAAGTCGGACGGAATTCCCGTAATCGCTATTGCCCCGGCCCCTCCCGTGATGTTCCCACTCTCCAGCGTTGTTAAATTTCCCCCGCCCCCATAAGTTTTTGCATTTAATCTTGATGAGGGAAGAAGGAAATTCCCGGAAACGGAAGTGACGAAGTTCGAAAATTTGTAAATATTGATGCATGGTGTTCAAAAGTATTAATATTCTCAAAGTTACACCATTTATCTGAAATAGTTGAAGCTTTGATATCATGCGCACCTGGTACTCAGGCTGATGGTTGTATCCGAGGGCACAAAAATCAAAAAAAGAAAGAAAAGCAACAATGAAGAAGAAGGGAGAGAATGATAGCAGCAGAAAGAAAAAGAAAAATTAAGCAATCGATGCTGTGCAGTTGCAGAGTCAACAAAAGACAGACTAACAGTAGTCTGCATTCTTGCTGTCTGTTTTGATTTTTCACCAGTTAAGATGTTCAGCTCCCCCCCCTTCTTTGGTCTCATCTTGTCATAAACTGCAATTTTAGAGGCAGTATGATCATATGGTAAGTAGAGGTTCGTGCACTGCGCGTTCACTTTCTTGGATTTCCTGTCTGTCAAGCATTGTGGAATTCTGATTTTTTTATCTTTACGTGTCGAATTCACATTTTTATCTCTACACACATATTTCATTTCCATTAAGCATCCCTCAAATATTCTAATACTCTGCACATTTCTTTTTTTTCGTTTTGATGAGGCTTCCTTTAAAAAAAAAAGGAATATAAATCACTTTTTTATTCTTTAGAATTGTAGACATTGTGTTTTCCAATATTACAAAATGCTGTACAATTTTTTTTTTTTTTTTTTTTTTGGCTGCCTTCAATATCTTTATCTTTAATAACTGATTTTATCAGCAAAGGACAATGTGTTCAACTTGTGATTTGAAGCCACAAGTTTAGAAAAATAAGTTTTATGAAACAAAGCTTGAATTTGTTCAGAACAAGAATATGCATCATAAATTTAACAAAAAGTGCTACTGAACACCATCTGTCTATTAGGTCGAATGGTAAGATGCCAGTCTGAAATTCTGTTTGAATGTTAGTTAAAGATGACTGTTTGATTACTTATTTGTGGAAATAGAAGATGTGCTGCAAGGAGTGTAGTTGTAGTCTGTCCCTGGCTGAGTAGTGGCAGAATTATTTCAGAGGGAGGTCACTTTCCAAGGTTAAAGTGGTCAGCGTGGAATGTTTGCTTTTGTTGTCTATTGTTATGAATGAGTTGTGCATCAAATCCTTATGTTTGCATTTTATGGGCTATTTTTTATTTTTAAACAAGAATATCTTGAGTTATCACGTTGGCCACTAAAATTTTTTTTGACATATCAAGACGATAACTTCTCTATGTGCCTAGGGCACTTGCAAGGAATTTTACTTTTTTTTGAGTTATCAGAAATTCAGTGTTATCAAAGTTAGAGTTATCAAGAGTTGACTTCATTTGTAAAAATAGAAGTAAAAAGTTTTTTCATTGTTTGCCTTTGTATTCATTAACTTTTCTGGTTTGTATGCAGTGGTCAGGGAAAAAAGTGCATTTTCACCTGGAAAACCTGGAAAAGTCAGGGAATTTTTTTCATGATTTTGTAGCCACCCTGTATAAGCAGTCGCCTGTCCCTAATTTAGGAGCCACGTGTTCCAGGGAAGGGAGAGAGCCAGTGCCGTAAGACACACACCACAAACATCCATGCCTCACCAGGATTTGAACCCGGACCCATTTCGGACAAATGATCAGAAGCCATCGCTTAGACCATTGTGCCACCAGGAGGGGGGGGCATGTGCATTTGGGGCTGATGTTTTAAGCCATTTTTTTTTGTGCAGCCGTTGTTTGGTGATAAGATTCTGAAAGTAAATTGATTCTTTAACTACTACATGCTGAAGAGAAGTACAGATGTACAAGATGGCCCCAAGAAACGAGCTTCGATTATGTCTTGTGGTTAAATAGAAACTATAGACTTATTATGTTTCTGCTTCTAAATCAAGGTTTTGTAGAACAAGATTTTATTCTACAAACTAGGCCTACATATGAAATGTCATTAAAGTATAGGTGAAAAAAAATTTCTGTAACTGAATAAATACATTGTTGACACTCACCTTTGAAAGAGTTCAATGTAATGATTTTACCCCTAATTACTCATACAAAATACAGCTGACATAATTCTGGTTATTGCATCATGAAGTATCTAAAGATGGATAAATTGACAGGGTGGGGGAAAGTAAAAATAATGCATTGTTTTATAGTGAGAAGAACAAGAGAGTTGGGAAGGTAAGGGAAGGTATATCTGTGTCCTTCCCAATAATCAGAAGGCATTGACGTCTATGTGTACGCATGTCACTTAGGCACATTTTTTTATTGATACATTTAGGATAATTGAATGCTTCTATAAATTTCTTTTCAGAATGTGATTTATGATATGAATTGTGAAGTTAGTGCTTTTTGTTGGAGGTTTGCCATTTCAGATGTGTGTGTGTTCTTCCAGTTGGATGTGCTCATTTTTTTCTCTGCATTCTATAGTAACATTAATGAACACCCACAACTTGCGTTTCTCAATCCTTATGCATGGTGTTTGACTGCTTTATATGAATCACTAGGTGTGATAACCTTTTGTGCAAATTCTGTTTGCTGCCTCAGTGATGCAGTGGTCTGTCTAGATTCATTAATCTCTTGAACTGGTATTTTTTCTTCAATATTCTTTGATTCAGATATTTTATGAAAATATTTGGACATTTTTTTTTTGGGAGAAAAATAGGGAAACTAATTTTATTTTTCACCTGATGGGATGAATAAAAATTGAGAAAATAAATAAATAAAATGCTCAAATGATTCAACTTGCAATTCACAATTCATTACTATGAAGAAAGTGTACATAAAAAGGTTTTGCTGTAATGGAGAGATTCGTTCTCTTTGTCTATGTGCCGATTGAGTGGTTTTAGTGAGTGTTGATGTGAGTATGGTAATAGTCGCTTATGAAGAATCACCTTATGTGGGGTTTTCTCTAGTAGCAAATGATGTGCGCATAATAAACTGTACAACCACTATTTAGTGGCCTTTGCTACAAATATGATTGGGTTGTGCAGAGAATATTTAAGTGTGCCCCATAGTGAAACTTCCTTCTTTAAGATGACTAAAAATATTCAAATACAGTTCTTCAAAAGATCTGCATGTGTCATCCAACCATCAGAGTTATGAAATGGCCCAGAGTCATTTATTGAGAGGAATTTTAGTAACAATTAATTGATGTTTAAAGCTTGGTTGGATAGCATTTGGAAGAAGCAGTGCAGTTTTCAAGAGAAAAAAGCGTTTGCCGCTCCGGTGGCACAGTGTTCTAAGCGATGGCCTCTGATCATTCATCTGAGATGGGTCCGAATTCGAATCCCAGTGAGGCATGGATGTTGTGTTTGTCTTACGGTGCTGGCTCTCTCCCTTCCCTGGAACCAGTGGCCCTAAATTAGGGATGGGCGACTGCTTATAGCCCATTGAGTTGCTCACGGTGGTCGTTAAACCTCCAATAAAAAAAAAAGTGTTTAATCAATGTATCCTTTCAATTCTTATATAGGAATTAGAGACTTGGATCTTGACTAAAAAATGCATTCAAAGGCTGTAAACTACTGAAAGAAGTATGGAGAGGTGCATGTTTGATATAACTAAGAAAGATAGGAAGAGGAATTTCATAGATTTGGGAAATGATAAGAGTTGAGGAAATCACAACCAAAGGAAGACCCTCAAATGGCAATGAGATGGATATACTTCTAAAAGAACTAACTGTTGTTGGACAACTGAAATGCTAGAGACAGGAAAAGATGGAGAAGACCACATGAAAGATTGGTGGATGAAATTGGAAAGCATGCTGGAGTGACATGGAGGAGACTGACAGAAAATTGTGAAAGAAATTGGGGGAGACCTTCATCCAGCTGTGGGTTGATAATGGTTGCTGTTGATGATGATATATTATCATTCATTCTTAATCTACTGCTAGATGAATGTCTCAAATCTCTTCCATAACATTGTCTTGACCAATTCTCTTCCATTTCACTCCAGGAGGCTCTGAAATCTTCTCCACCCGTCTTCCACATGATGGTCTTTTGGGTGTTTTCCCATCTCTTGGTATTCACAGGGTTTGCATGGCCCCTGGAATCTTGGAAAGTCCTGGAAATAAGTTTTGCTTTTTTCCAGGCCTGGAATGTCCTTGATTTTATATATTTTTTTTGTGTGTGTGATAGTTACTAGAATTCTTTCTTTTTATTAAAACAAAAAATTGGGTGAAAGATTTGGATTGATTGTGTCACTTCGTTTTTCTCAGTGCATCATCTGCTTGCGATTACATTACATTGTTTCATGGAGTGTTGAGAGATATGTTGCCATCTCTTTCATCTCATGTGGCACTGCCCAAGATAGCAGTTCCTTCTAGCATGCACTCCCCTTACTGAAAAGAGATTGACATCTGACCTCCTTGTGACCAATATGCATGGAAAAATGAACTGCAGCCAATGCTCATGTGAACAATTACCATTATGTGTGAATCCTGCCAGCAGTGTTGTGTAGTTTTTAAAGTTTTAGCAGATTCTGCTGGCATGCTGAGTTTTTTGTTTGTAGATTTACAAAAAAAAAGTTCATAATTTCCTCTTTTTTTTTGTTAGAGAGTTTTAAAAAAAAAATAATCAGGGTGTGTACAAGCCACAGGAAAAGGAAATGAGGAAAAGGTCATATAGTTAAAGTTGTAGGTCAATGGTTTTAGTTGGGGTGCAAATGTTCTGTGATTTTCCACATTTTGAAATTTTCTGACAAAGCTACGTTTTTTTTTTTATTTTGTTTCTTGATTAACATTCCTCATTTTTAATATTTTCAGATCCTGTTCCTAAGTTTAAATTTTTGGGTAATAGCACAAAAGAGTGGCTTCGTATTTTTTTAAGAATTTTTCTAACAAAATGCATGCTTTCTTATAGCTAACAGTTTCTTCAAAACAAATCAGCTGATCAAGCATTTTGGCTCTTCACCCTTTTTTAAGTGAAATTAAGTTTCAAAATTGGTATTTGATCTGTTCATGATTGAATTGGCACCATTTCTGTGACCAGAAAAATTGTTTCCACAGCAGAGTGAGTAACAACTATATCTATTTTTAAAATTTAATTTCACATACATGCATGTTTCCCCATTTCTCAGTTTGTTTTTGCTATGTAAGGGACAGAGCAAGCAATTTTTCTCTTGGTTAAGGTGAAATTAACGTTAAAAAATTCGCTGAGAAAACGATTTTATGGGTAACGAAAGTTGCTAACAGAGAGTTCTTATTCCGAACTTCTTTTCAAACAAAAAAAAAAATTCTTGCTGTTTTTGTTTCTCCATACAGCAAAAAGTATTGACTAATGGGAAGGCATGCATTTTAAGGGAAATTAAATTTCATCTAACCGCCCCATTTGTGGTTGAAGGTGAAATATGAATCTAGAGATTTTGTTACTGCACATTCAAAAAATAACAAACTGCTTTTTGTCATCATGGAATCTCTAATAATTATTTTATAGTATTTTTTTAATTACCTTGTTACCTTGTTTTTTTGGGATTCTCATTTTCGGGGCTGTTTCCTATGTCGTAGATTTTCACATTTTTCAGTTTTTACATAATGCAACTCTGCCTATTAGATATACCAATATACAGTGATTATATAAATTTACAACAGGAAGTGGCCAATATAGTAAGTGCACAATGGGAGGGGAAAGAAGACATGAATTTACTTTCGTGTGAGA